>JARHVA010006522.1:0-600000 GCA_037957365.1 Torreya grandis | reverse complement strand
AGCTCTCATCAATGAAATTATGAGTGGCTCCACTATCAACCAAAATAGTCACTCTTTGACCTTTCAATGTACCTTTTATCTTGAACGCATGATACTTGGGAGCTCCTGAAAGAGAAGCAAGTGTACTTGTGTGTCTTCCTCATGCACACGCTCATCAATAACATTGTCATTTTTTCATTACTAATATCAACAATATCAAAATCTGAATCATCATCAATTCCTCAATATAGTAGACATTCCCCTTGCCCATGCAATGGTGGCCTTTGTTTTATGGATTTTTGAAAGTGAAACATAAACTTTTTCTTCTTAATTCATCTCTTTCATCCTTCATATTGCTGCTATAAGGCAGCAATCTATGAGGTGGCACATATGGTAAAAAAGGCTTCTTTTGTGGCTCATTTGGTGGTGCTTTGGGCTGCCCACCTTGTGCTCTTTGCTACCCACTAAAATCAGTCCTTGGTTGCTCTGTATTTGCCCCTTTCGGCAGCGAATAAGTGGCTACCCTTGGCTGCCCTTTTGGCCCTTCATAACCCTTGTATGCTAAACACTCTAAATCCAACACTTTAGTGATAACATCTTGTAAAGAGAGTTAAAAGCCTTAACCAAACCTTTCAAAAGCTCAATCAAACCCTCAACAAATAAAACAATCAACCTCTTTTCACTAATATCAGATACCATAATTGAAACTTTTTGAAAATAACATATCTCTCAACATCATGCTCTTGTTTGAGTTGTGCTAACTCACGAAAATGTCTATTTGGATTCTTTCTATCAAACCTCTCCATGATCCTTTTGCCAAACTCTTCCATGGTATTAATATATCCGTGGCCTTGTGTGATTAGGCCATGAAACCACCACTCATGAGCAATACCCTCTAAATGTAAGGTGACAAATTTCAAAGCCTCCTCAAACATGGGGTTAAGTGACAAATATGTTTCAACTTCTATAACCAAAATCTCACATGAATTTTATCAATACCATAAAAAATATGAAGAAAAATCTTACCCAACCTTTATTACAAATCTCTGCGGGGCTGCATATTAGGAGCCTTTGATTTGGTTCTTTCATCTCACAAAATTTTTGAAAAGTCAAAAGATCTTGCGTGGCTAAGCTTAGGGCTGCATAGTCTCCTTGACGAATCTCCAAATTATTCTCCCTTGGCATCTTTTTCTCTATTACTGGTTCTTTCTACAAAAAAGTGGCCTTGAATTTTTGAGGGAGGTTAATAAGAACCCTCTCATCATTTGAATGTCTTCCATTAAAGGGGTGATCTTTCCTTGGAATAGTAGCATCCTTCAACAAGTCTGCAATTTGTACACAAAGTTTGTTGAATTTTTTTTTGGCTTTTTTATTAAGCTTTGCATAAGCTTAAATTGCTCTGAAGAGAACCCTTGAGGCTCTTGGTCCCTTATAATCTTTTTCTTTTTTCAGATAAACTATGTACTATTTCCCTGTTTGCATCCAACAACCAACTCACAAGGAGACAAGACCGGTGCTCTGATACCACTGTAATGTTTTCAAATGGGATGATTTCACATAAAAGGGGGTTTCTCCAAAATCCACAATTCTAAAAATGCAATCAACAAACCCTAGTTTGCAAAATAAACTCACAAAACCCTTGTTAAGGCCTACAAACCCTAGATGCCAAAATAGTAGGGTGTTATGGATGAATTCCAGCGAATAACTTGTTTCAAAATACTAAAAATTTGTAGAAAATAATCAAAAATTAAATTGCACGAAACAAGTACCTCTTTTCCCAATCTTTGAAGCTTAAACGCCACATTTTGATGGCAGAAAATTATGATTAAATAATAAAATTACAGCTGTTCTGAATGATTTGCCTTTTCAAACACCTGCCAAAAATTGCTACAAGTGCTCAAAAAATACTAAAAAATTATAGCGAATCTTTTTGGGCACAAAAAATCGCCAAAATTGACTCTCCAAGCCAATCATTCCACTTGCCAAGTGCAGAAAAAATTAGCAGAACATTACAGAGTGAAATCTTGCCTTCCGCAAGTGGAAAAGTCTTCAAAACCTGTCAAAATAATTAAATAATAATTCTGAAAATTATTATTTTATTTGCTAATTTTCTGCATATTGGTGTGAAGATTTGGAAGAGTTCGTGAAGGGTTTAAAGAAAGTGGTTTACTCCACTTTCAAAAATAAGATAATTATTTAGCAAGGCTAACATGCAAGAAAATAACCACAAAACCCTTACAAAATTCCACACGAACTTTCCAAAGCAAATCGCCCCACTTCTAGGGCAAGAACAAGATCTTAAAAGGTGGTGTCAAAAAACATTTTTTTAGATTGATTAACACCAAAGGTAGCGAATTTTTATTGGACATGCATCCCAATAGTTTTCTTTAAGCATGAATATTAATAAATAAAATCAGAATATTTAATTTGCTTAAAACAGACCAAAGGAGGCCTCCAAACCATAGATCCAAGCTTCCAAATTGGTTCACTTCACTTGCAAAAATAAGATAATTATTTAGCAAGGTTAACGTGCAAGAAAATAACCATGAAACCCTCACAAAATTCCAGACGAACTCTTCAAAGCAAATCGCCCCACTTCTAGGGCAAGAACAAGATCTTAAAAGGTGGTGTCAAAAAACACTTTTTTAGATTGATCAACACCAAAGGTAGCGAACTTCTATTGGACATGCATCCCAATAGTTTTCTTTAAGTATGAAGAACAATTTACAAAATTCAGCATGTCCTCCATTATAGCCTTCACCGTTTAGTTATATCTTCCAAACGGGGCGAACCACTTTGGGAAGATAAAACACCTTTCATTTTCCTTGTTTTAGCTCCCATGCCGACATCTCATTTTCGAATAATATATTAATTAGTTGCCTTAATTAAAATTACTTTAAGGCAAATAAATTAATAATTAATTCATTTAAGCATTTTCGTGGTTAAAACCATTTTTTAAAAATATTATTTTAATTAAATAATAATTGCCTTATGATAAAAATCACTATTTCGACAATTAATAAATAACTAATAAAATATAATTCCTCAAAAGGGCTCCTTTAGCCTATGGGAAAATAGACTAAAGGTTTGCAATACCTACTTATTCATGATGTGGAAATGGGGACATCACAATGGATCAAGGAGGAAGCAATGCATGGAAGCAAATTTGTGTAAGGCTCTAGGACATATGGATGTCACTAAAAGCCTTTAAAGGGATATATGGTTAGACTTTGATTACGGGGCTTTTGGGGCTTGAAAGGGCTTAAGAACCATTGATCTTCAACTAGATCACCAACGAATGAGAATTAATGTTTATAGAAAGCTGCTAAGGATTTTAAGAGGCTTTTTAAGTACGAAAGATTTTATTAGCTTGTGTTGCAGGAAACGCCTCCCCCCCTTGATGTCTCCTGTCTGGAGATGCCTTCGGCACAAAGACATCCCGGGCACGCCCGAAGGCGTCTGGAACAGTGCCGGAAACTTTCAACACTATTACAGATGCCTCCGAGCATGCTCGAGCATTTCCAGCGGGGGCAGGGAACATGTGTCAGGCATTTTGAGCGTTTTGGACGGGGACTTTTCCGGCATGGGCTTTTGCTTCTGTGGCATATCTGTATCTTTGTTTTATGATAACTTGTCTTGTATCCTTGTATCTCCGTTCTACTATTTCGACTTATGCAATAATGGAGAGCATGGAGTTTACTATGATGGCGTTGGTGGAGGGAGTTTACTATGTTGGCACTGGTGGAGGAATTGTGGAACTGCAGGGTGGGCAATTGCGTGTGGATTGGATAGCTTCACTCACAAATATAATTTCATTTACATTTAGGTTTTAACAAATGTTTTTTATTTTTATTTGTTATTGACTTTTATTTAGATTTTAAATTTTATTATTTTTTAAATACCTTTTGAAATTTGTTTATACGATTTGCTTCGTGTTGTTTTGTTTATATTTTTTATTTTTTAAAGACCTATTTAATCTTTTTTATTTATGTTTTAATTAAATTTTTCAATCTTATTTTATCTATTTTAATATATATCTTTTATTTGATGTTTATTTATTTTATATTTTATATTTATTTTAATCTACATTTTTATATTATTAATATTTTAATTTTATATTCTTTTTTGGTATTGTTTTTAACTATTTTGAACCCTTTATTAAAATTTAGGTTTTTTTGACATGCTGTTGTATTAATTTTAAAAATTATTTATAAAAAATTATTGTTCGAATTTAATGTATTTTCAAGTGTTTTACTAAAAAAATTGAGTAATATGCATATATATATATACACACACACACACATGGTTGTACCCACAGCGTATCCAAATCAAGGTTCTACAAAAATGGCGTACCCACGTACCTGAATTGTACTCGTACCCATACCTATATCCAAACAACATAGTTGTTAGCCATTAGATCAATCTTGATCGACAATTGGCAAGGTTTTTCAAGGGCTTAAAGCCAATCAAAGGCTTTATTGATTTAAAGTAACCAAAGCAACTTTTGGGCCATTAGATGGCATAGATCAATGGCTAGGATGAAAAACTTAGCATAGATCAGTTCTATTATCTCTCCTTTGCGTCTTTCTTTGAGCATTGTTTATTTTTTAGTAATAATTTAGTACTGATTCTGCACATGCATATAACAAACACATCTAGATTCTCATTTAGAGTAGATATCTCTTGGGATCCAGATTGATCACACATGTCGTCTTCATTACTGGCTTCAGGGACCTCCCAAGAATGCATGGTCATACTGCAAAGTCTTAATACTCAATATTCTATGCCACACAACACCAACAATGTCAGCATTGTTCAATGCAATTGTCCCATAGCATTTCCAAAACATGAAAAAAATAGAGGATATGAACTGTCAGAAGGAAAGCTATTCCATTTCTTGTAACTACCAAGTTGTCTATTCATCTTCTTCTCTTGTATATTAATGTATATTGATAGGTAAAATAGGCATGAAGTAGCATAGGCACCTTGGTTCGATACATATGATTTCTTGGATCTTTGTACACATAACTTGCATCAAATAACTTTGCATTATAATTCTAATAGACTGTTATGTTGCTCGTGTATTCTCTGTCTCAGCACTCTGAATATTGTTGTTGTTGCACTCTATCACTCTCAAATTGCTTTCGTGCATAACACATTTGAATTCGTTCACATGTATTGCTCCCCAAGACACCCCTAGGACCTGGATCAAAGCCCTTGAACATTTAAACCTAGTGCAGGTCTATATCCCTACCATCCGTATGCAATATTCCCAAGTTCATTCCAATCTCCCTCAAGGCCCAAAAAACATCTCCAATATGTCTCAAGGTGGAGTTGGCCCTCTGCTTAGGAATATCTAGTGTTCTTGGAACATGGACAATAGATATGTGACCCAATTTGGTGGGAAGCCCTCTGGAGAGGATTCTGCTGTCAATAATAAGAATCATAACAATGATTTCAACAAGAAAATGGCCATGATAAAAACTCTGAATGCAATAGAACATGGTCTCAAGATATTGAGAGATAACATTGGCATTGATGGGATGTAGAACCATCTGCTCAACAAAACCATTGCCACCATGGATCAATGCATGGTTTATTTTGCTAATTTCTTCCAACAACATAAGATATTTGATACAATAGAAAAATTGCTGCCTGGAGAGCTTGCTCATCAAAAAATGGAAGAGAAAAGACTATAAAGATAATTTTTTCCAATGATTTCTGAAGTTTTGTTTTAAGCTTAGTTTCTTTGCAGTGTGATAATAAATAAATTTCTTTTGGATTCCTTTTCGTTTTTGTCTGATGTTTTGGATCCCACACCTTGATCCATCTGTTGACCAATTTTGGTCCTGCAGGCCAAAATTGAGCACTCCCTTTCCTTTTCCTAGTAGGGTCTGTTAATTAGTTTTTGACAAGTTCATCCCACTGCAGTTTTATGGGTTTTCTCTATGACAGGGCCGTTTCCATGAAAGGCCAAGTGTTTCCTCTTGAAAACCAAGTGTTTTGAGTCTTGCAAGCACTTGGGTTGATTTGAAACTCATTTTGATCCTAGATGTTTGGCAGGGCAAACAAATTACTTCGGGCGAGCCTTTTATCGGCAAAATGGGTCAATGTCAAAGGGGCAAAGGTCTTTTATAAAAGGTTCGAAGGGTAGGTACCCTTGCAGAGGGCACTCAGGTGCCAAACAAGGCCTTTGTGAATTCGTCCGAAAGACTACTCAAGGCCAAAGTACCCTTGCAAAGGGAAGGAAAGCGACAAATGGGACTTTTCAAAGAGCCCCGAAAGGCAAACTTGAGCCCAAAGTACCCTTGCGGAGGGCAAGAGGTCGGCTTGCAAAAGCCCAGCCCTGAAAGCCCGTAAAAGAAGAATTCCTTTGGAAAAAGTGACAAGCTGAAGAATGAATTTCTTCGGACAACCTGTCCGAAGAAAATCCAAGTGACAAGCCGAAGAATGAATTTCTTTAGACATTTTGTCCGAAAAAATTTGACAAAACAAGAAACCCGAAGGGTAGGTGCCCTTTCGGAGGACACTTGGCCATAAGACCTTTCCATTTTTTTCGAAGGGTCACTTTCCCTTCGGAAAAGTCCATTTGCAAAAGGCCGAAGGAATTGTCAAATGTTTGGTGACGGGCTCATGGACGTCAATTTTATGGTGATAAGCTAGCCATTGAGTTTCAAATGTTTGATGATAGTCTCGCAAACATCAAATTTAAGAGGATGGGTTAGCTGTTGGAGAGAAGCCAAATAACGATTCTTTGGGACAAAATGTCCAAAAGAATTCAACAGCGCAAGCCCTAAGTGTCATCAAAGGCAGGTGTCAAAGCGGCGAGCATAATGAAGGAAATTCCTTTGGGCATTTCGCCGGAAGAAATTTAAAAGGCCAAGAAGCCCAAAGCAAGACTCAGCGACCCATTGAGAAAGGAGCCCGAAAGAGAAAGATAGCCCCCAGGGGCCCGAACTATCAGGAAAAGATAAGAAATAACAAGAGAGAGAGAGCATGGCTCAGAACATAGCCACGCACATATAAGACAAACACTTAGAACGTTCCAGCGGATACAACCAATCAAGCGTAGGGACGAACCAGACCAATCCAGGTGGCACAGGAGGCGTCGGCAGGAGAAGTAAATGCTTGCAGATAGAATAGTATCCATGAATAGCCATTAGGAGGGCTATGCGAGCTTTCAAGAGGACGACCCAATTTTCCTTGTGTTTGACATTAATGAATAGCCTTTAAGGGGAGCTACGGAAGCATTCAAGGAAAAAGCATGGCCTAGAACGTGGTGAGAAGCGGCCTTGTCAGTTGAGGAGCAAAGCGACCCATGCTCTAGCAGGAGTGTTTAATGCAGCCTGGGCAGCAAAGTCAATATTTGGGACACCTACAACATGGCTTTTACAGGTGCTTCTATAGGAAGATGATAGCAGCATGGACGAATTCTTCTTGTCGAGGTGTTTAATGCAGTATGGGTCGCTTGCTCTTGGAAGGGTCAAAGGTCTTTCTCCAATTTATCTATATATTGTAAGCTCTCAACTTTGCAAATGGATCTCTCAGTATTGTATGGCGAAGCCTTGAAAAAATTTGCCTTTAATCAAAAGAAGTGTTTTACCTTCATTTGATTTTTTACACTTTTGCATGTTTGCGTGTTGCCTTATGTTTAGTCATTTATTTTAATGCTTTCATAGGTCGATACCAGTGTATCTAGTGTATCCAAGATCTTTTGCAGGTTAACAAGAAGTGTCTAGGTTGAAGTATAGGTGCAGATGAGCAACCATCCAACAGTTTGCCTCTAGAGCACCTATGGTAGGCTCTTCTTCATTATATCTCCATCAAACCCCTTGCTGCAACATTGATGCAGTCTAGTTTCTTATTCAAATGAAGTGCTTGTTCACTCTTTTTGGTACAAAGTGTAGATAAAAAATGAGTAGACCAATCAATTTTGGTGCATCACCACTTTAGTTAGGTTCTGTTTTCATAGCATCCCTCTCTTTTCACCCCCCTATTGTTAGCACTAGAAATTTAGGACTTTAAGGTGCATCACAGAGAGCTAGCCCTTGATCTAGAGATTCACTCCTTAGTTTTGCTACCTACAGCAAGTGGAGTGTCTCCATTGTGCCGTGTGGAAGAAAAGAGCCGAGTTTTCTTTTGAAGGGTGCAATCCACTGCGTCAACAGTTTTTGGCATGCTCGGTGGGACACAATTTATGTCCAGTGAGTTTTAGAATTGATGCTAGTTTTGTTATTGTAAAAAAATCCAAAAGCAAGAGCTATAATCCAGCATCTGGCGACTCCATTTTAAGAATTCAATCTCTGGTTACTGATCAGTGTGACACTCCATGCCTAAGGTCACTACAAGATCTTCTAAGGGTGTCCCATTTGAATTTGTTGAGCTGCCTTTAAACTCAACAAAGAGGTTAAGGTTTGCAACGACTCATCCTTACACGACAAACTAGTTTCTCAGATCTGCCATAAGATATACCTACACAAGGAGACCCAGATTGAACTCTGTCACAGCCATGGCTTTACCTTTTGTGGCCTTCAATGGTCAGAGTCCTTTGAACTTTCTGCAGTATGAGCCAATTCCAGGGACAACCCTCAAGAGTGTTCCTCCCTTAGTGGAGAGGGGCCAATCACTGCTATTGAGCATATCAGAAACATAGCCAACCTCTGCAATATCCATAATGTCACTGAAGAAAATGTAGCCATTAGATTATTGACCTTGTCCTTTAAAGGTAAAGTTTTGGACTGGTATGAGACCTTGCCTATGAATTCAGTTGGCTCATGGAACGGATTAGGCACTCTCCTGACAAATAGGTTTGGAGAGGAGTGACCATTTGTCTCTAGCTAAGCAATTGACCACTATGAAGAGAGCTCCGCATGAATTTATGCAAGATTTTAACACTAGGTTCCAAAAAACTTGGGACAGAATCCTCATTTTAGTGAGGCCGACCCCAAGCTGTGCTTTCATTTACTACTTAAAGGCCTTGAATAGCAACATTGCTGTCATGATACAGTCCATGGGTGGACAAATTTTACCTGCTGCTTATGAAATAGCTATAGTTGCCGAAAATTGTTTGGTGCAAGTAGGAAAGATAGCCCCTAGACCTCATGCTGCTCTTTCTTGATTTACAGCCTTTAGCTCAACCTGTCGCGCCCAATTTAGCTCCTCTGCCTAGAGTAGAAAGCCCAGCTGCTACCCCTACAAATGACCTCCACGAGGTTAAGAGTTTACTGCAGAGTGTTACCAATGAATTAGTGGCCCTCAAGAGGCAACAAGCTCAAAGCTATTGACCGAATCAAGAGTACCAGCAGTTTGGGCAGACAAATAGACCTCCTTTCCAGAATTATAATCAAGGGCAGGGTTAGATTACCTAAGTCAGATCTTATTAGAGTTATAATCCAAGTGCCCCTTCATCATCCAAGGCTCTTGTCCCCACTCAAAATAATTTGGTACAAGAACCTAATTATCCACCCCTAAGGTATGGTCAAGAACATGTTGCTTATGCTAATGAGCTACAAAATCAATGTATGCCCACACAAGGTGATCAGACAACCCAACTCAAGTTTTGAGGAACCAACACAATCTGGGACGGACAACAGGGAAGCTCAATCTTATTCCACTCTTATGAACCACCTAGAAGGGGAGTTCTATGCAATCAATTATGTGGAGACCGCAAATAATCAAGATGATTGTGTTGCAGCCAACACCGGGTCCAAGAAGAGAGCTATGGAGGAAGCTCAAGCAGCTACTCAAGCATCCACGACACCACTTTTATCACAAGTAAACCAAAAAATTTCCAATTACAGATCGCAAGTTGCAACTTCGACTCCTTGAGTTGCACCTCAAATTGCAAATGTCCCCAAGGAGAACTCAAAGGGGAGCAACCCTCTAATAAATGTGGTGGACCAAATGAAGAAGCTGTACATGAACATCTCATTGTGGGATTCCTTAGCAATGCTAGGGCAAAAAGATATACTCCAAAAGGAATTGCATGGGCTAAGTGAGCAAGCTGTTCCAGCAAATGTTGATAATGTGTTGATTGTGAATGGGGCTCCTCCCATGGGAGGTCAAGCAAAGAAGGATGAAAAGGTCCTTTCTATCTATCCTTGATGATTAGTGATTTTGTGGTCCACAATTGCATCATTGATAGTGGAGCAAGCACCTCAGTGATGCCCAAATGCATCGCTGCCAAGCTATGACTCAAATATGAGCAAATGACCAAGGGAGTTCTGCAGTTGGATGGATCAACAGCCAAGACATTGGAAGTGGTAAGAGGCTTGAATTTAACTCTTCATACCTGTCCAACCTTCTCTGTTCCCCATGACATGGTAGTGGCGGATGTTCCCCCTTCGCTCTTTGCTTATCTAGGGATTTCACGTCCAAGATAGGTGGGTACTTGGTAGCAAATTAGTCTTACATGGTCTTTAGGATGAAGTATGGGACCAAAGTAAATATTGAGTCGGAGCCTATCCACAAAGATCACCTGAAGCCATACTCGCTCAAGGCAACAAATGTCAGCTACACCATCATTGATGAACTCCAAGTAGACCAATCCCCACCATCTTCCCTTGAAGGAGTTGCTGACCTGCTCCTAAATGAATGGGGAAATGACAATTTTGAACATAATCCTTACAAGTTCATCGAAGAGGTAGGTCTTGGAGTTTACTGCATGCATGAGAAGGATACTTTCATGCCAAATGTAATAAAGGCAAATCAAGAGAGCTGTGGTTTGTGGCAACTTTTTTTTGACAGATCTAGAAGCAAGTTGGGAGCTGGTGGTGGAGTAATGCTGGTTTCACCTTCAAAAGAAAAATACTTTTCAACTTTCAGGTTCCAATTCTCTTGCACTTGCAACGTAGTGGAATATAAATATGTTGTTCATGGTTTAGAGTGGGCAAGAAAAAGAGAAATCAAAGAATTACAAGTTTTTGGAGATAATAAATTAATCGTAAACCAAGTGAGGGGTCAAAACTTGACCAAGAACTCCTTGCTCAAGTCTTACAAGCACATGGTGTGGGACCTAATGGAGAGCTTCACTACTTTCAACATCACTTCCATCCCAAGAGATCAAAACAAGCATGCAGATAGCCTAGCAACAGTTGGTGCTCAGTTTGACATTCCCAAGGGAATAAGTCAGGACATCAATCAACACCATTTAAAGGTGATAGTGAGACTCTCTATACCAGACAATGTCACCAATTGGCAGGGGTTTGACAATGACCAACAGATAGCACTTTTCTTACAGGAGGAGGCTGAGTTCGCTTCTAAGAATCAATCCAAGCTGCAACAGCAGTATGAAGGTGAGATTGTTCAGTTGAAGAACAACAGACTTCCTAAGGGTTTGGTCACTCTTGAGAGCATCTTCAATGAGGATGACCAACTCAAAGGTGACAAAGCGAGCATGACAACCAAGAAAGAGAATTAAGAAAGGGTAGAAATATTCAAGGATAAGCTGCTTGCACTTGGGAAGGTATGTACCAACGAGTAAAGGCATTTTTTTATTTTGTAATGCCAAGAATTTGCCGATGTCTTTGCTTGGAAATATGGCAATTTAAAAGGGTTTGACCCAAGCTTGGCCCAACACACCATTGACCTGGAAGAAGTTGCCAAACCCATCAAACAAAAATAGAGACCAATCAATCCAAAGATTGAGCCTCTCATGAGGAAGGAACTCACTAAGCTGGTTGAGTCCAAGATCATTTTTCCTATCAAACACTCTTCTTGGCTGGCCTATTTGGTTCCCGTTAGGAAGAAAAATGGAGAGATCCGATTGAGTGTTGATTTCAGAGACCTTAATAGTCTCATTAAGAGATCACTATCCCCTCCCAAGCATGGAACAGATTCTCCATATGGTGATAGACAGTGAACAATTCTCCCTCCTGGATGGGTACTCTGGATACAATCAAATTCTGGTGCAAGATTGTGACCCGTACAAAATAGCCCTCACCACCAAGTGGGGAACTTTTGCCTACAGGGACATGCCTTTTGGACTGTCAAATGCTAGAGCTACTTTCCAACGAGCTATGGATATGGCCTTTCAAGGTTTGATAAATGACATCATGCTGGTTTATCTTGATGATGTGACAGTCTTCTCCACGGAGGCAGGACAACATCTCAAACCCCTGAGGCAAATATTTGAGAGGTGTAGAGAGTTTGACATCTCTCTCAACCCTAAGAAATGTGTTTGTTGTTCACGAAGGCAAACTCTTGGGTCATGTCATTTCAAAAGAGGGCTTGACCATTGATCCGGAAAGAGTACATGCCATTTTAGCATTGTCCTTGCCTAAACACAAGAAGGGCCTGCAAAGTTTCTTTGGCAAAATAAATTTTATTAGGAGATTCATCTCTAATTTTGCTAAACTGGTCAAGCCACTAACTTCCATGTTGAGGAAGGATGAGACGTTCATGTGGACAACATGAAGGAGAGATAGTTTTGAAGGGATCAAACAAGCTATCACCCAAGCTCCCACCTTGACTAGTCTTGACTTCTCCAAGGACTTCAACCTCTACAACTTTGGCAATGAAGAGGTAATTTCTACTATGCTCACCCAAGTGAATGGTGAAAACCTCAAATAGCCTCTCACATTTTAGCCAAGGCTTAGAGAGCTATGAGATTAAGTACACTTCTGTTGAGAAGCAAGCACTTACAGTCATACGAAACTTCAAGAAATTTAGACATATGTTGTCAAATAGCAAGATTCACAGCATGGTGCCACATCCTAGTGTCAAAGACTTCTTGCTAAGCCGTGACTTGAATGAAAAAAGAGTAGGATGGATCATCAAGGTGATGGAGTACGACATGGAGATCAAGACCACCAAGCTGGTGAGGAGAAGAGCATTGTGCAAGCACCTAGTTACAGACTTCAAAGAACCGAAGGAGGGCATTTTGAT
This sequence comes from Torreya grandis, assembly GCA_037957365.1. NCBI lineage: Eukaryota > Viridiplantae > Streptophyta > Pinopsida > Cupressales > Taxaceae > Torreya > Torreya grandis. Next base: position 587,136 of record JARHVA010006522.1, on the reverse strand, counting down.
ACTCAATGATGGAGCTGTAACGAAAATGCCCACAACCACAAAGAGCTGGACACAAGATATGGTTCATTTCCTTCGAACTGGTGAGTGCCCGCAAGGTCTTGATAAAACTAAGAGATATTCCGGGCTCCAATCTCTTCCTTATGTCTTAGTTGATGGAGTGCTGTTTAGAAAGGACTTTTCAGGGGTACTCTTGAGATGCATTGATTCAGATAAGGTTGATAGAGTACTGTCCGAATTTCATGGACCAGCTGGTGGTCACTTTGCTCCCAAAGCTACAGCTACAAGGATTATGAGAGCTGGCTACTTTTGGCCCACTTTGTTTAGAGACACTCATGCTTGGGTGAGGAGATGCCACAAATGTGCTCTCTTTGATGGAAAACAATGGCTCGTTGTAATGCCTCTACAACCGATTCAAGTGGAACAGCCATTCATGCAATGGGGTTTGGACTTCATAGGGATGATCAACCCTCCTAATGTTGGCCACAAGTGGGTCTTGACCGCTACATATTATTTCACGAGATGGGTAGAAGTCGTCGCTTTGAAGGAAGCCAACGAGAGTGCGGTCCTGGATGTCTATGAAGGCTTGGTGACGAGATTTGGGGTCCCAGCCACAATCATTTCAGACAACGCATTGGCTTTCTTGGGGACAAAGACAAGCGAGTAGGCATTAAGATATGGCATATGTCTCAGTACTTCCTCCAACCACTACCCACAGGGGAATGGGCTCGCTGAGTACACCAATAAGAACTTGATCAGGATCATTAAAAGGACAATGGAGGAAAATCAAAGGACTTGGCATGCCAAGCTGAAGACAGCCCTATGGGCAGACATGATCACTCTAAAGAGGGCAATTGGCAATTCTCCATACACACTTGTGTATGGAAGGGAAGCTAGAATTCCTATTTCATTTGAGTTATCGGCCATGGATCTTACCCATCAACTGCAATTAGAGGAGAACGACAACCTACAGGTCAGATTTTGTGAACTAATGGAGCTTTAGGAGGCAAGAGACCAAGCCATGGATGCCATGACCAACCATCAACAACAAACAAAGAAGCATATTGACAAAAAATCCTCATCAAAAGACTTCTCAGAAGGTGACATTGTCTTGAAATGGGATGAAGACCGAGCCAAGAGACCAATTAGAGGAGAACGACAACCTACAGGCAGATTTTGTGAACTAATGGAGCTTCAGGAGGCAAGAGACCAAGCCATGGATGCCATGACCAACCATCAACAACAAACAAAGAAGCATTTTGACAAAAAATCCTCATCAAAAGACTTCTCAGAAGGTGACATTGTCTTGAAATGGGATGAAGACCGAGCTAAACCTGGAAGGCACACGAAGTTTGATGCCTTGTGGAGTGGTCCATATGTCATCACCCAATGCAAGCAACATAATGCATTATAACTCTCCATGTTGGATGGTGAAGAACTATATATCCCAATCCATGGTATATATCTTAAACATTGTCACTAACCTTCTCTTGTTATGTACATAGTTTCCCTGCTTTTTCCTAAGTGCTTTATGCATGTCTAGTTTTTTTTAGCCTTGTGTGTGTTTTCTTTGCCATTTAGGGTAAAATCTTTGTTGGTTCTTAATTTTTTTTTCAAGACTATTGCCAGCTTTCCAAGCTGCAGCCTAACTCCATGCCCAATGGACCCTTAAGCCACTAGCCTTCTTAAGCATAACGGGCATGCTTCCCTTGTGAATCGCCAAATGTGTTGACCAATTTTGGTCCTGTAGGTCAAAATTGAGCATTCCTTTTGCTGGCAGGGTCTGTTAACCAGTTTCTGACAAGTTCATCCCACTACAGTTTTATGGGTTTTCTCTATGACAGATCTGTTTCCATGAAAGACTAAGTGTTTCCTCCTTATGAAAACCAAGTGTTCTGAGTCTTGCAAGCACTTGGGTTGATTTGGAACTCATTTTGATCCTAGATGTTTGGCAAGGCAAACAAATTACTTCGGGCGAGCCTTTTATCGGCAAAATGGGTTAGTGTCAAAGGGGCAAAGGTCTTTTATAAAAGGTCCGAAGGGTAGGTACCCTAGTGGAGGGCACTCGGGTGCCAAACAGGGCCTTTGTGAATTCGTCTGAAGGACTACTCAAGGCCAAAGTACCCTTGCGGAGGGTAGGAAAGTGACAAATAGGACTTTTCAAATAGCCCCGAAGGGCAACCTTGGGCCCAAAGTACCCTTGCAAAGGGCAGGGGGTCCGCTTGCAAAAGCCTAGGCCAGAAAACCTGTAAAAGAAGAATTCCTTCAGAAAAAGTGACAAGCCAAAGAATGAATTTCTTCGGACAAAATGTCCAAAGAAAATCCAAGTGAGAAGGCGAAGAATGAATTTCTTCAGACATTTTATTCGAAGAAATTCGACAAGACAAGAAACCAAAGAAATTCGACAAGACAAGAAACCTGAAGGGTAGGTTCCCTTTTGGAGGACACTTGGCCATAAGAAGACCTTTCCATTTTTTTCGAAGGGTCACTTTCCCTTTGGAAAAGTCCATTTGCAAAAGGCCGAAGGAATTTTCAAATGTTTGGTGATGGGCCCATGGACATCAATTTTATGGTGATAAGCTAGCCGTTTAGTTTCAAATGTTTGATGACAGGCCCGCGAATGTCAAATTTAAGAGGATGGGTTAGCCGTTGGAGAGAAGCCAAAGAACGATTCTTTTGGACATTTTGTTCGAAAGAATTCAAGAGTGCAAGCCCTAAGTGTCATCAAAGGCAGATGTCAAAGCGGCGATCATAATGAAGGAAATTCCTTCGGGCATTTCGTTTGAAGAAATTTAAAAGGCCAAGAAGCCCGAAGCAAGACTCAGTGACCCACCGAGAAAGGATCCCGAAAGAGAAAGATAGCCCCCAGAAGCCCAAACTATCAGGTAAAGACAAGAAATAACGAGAAAAGAGAAGAGAGAGAGAGAGAGCATGGCTCAGAACACAGCCACACACATATAAGATAAACACTCGGAACGTTCCAGGGGATACAACCAATCAAGCGCAGAAAAGAACCAGACCAGTCTAGGTGGCATAGGAGGCGTCGACAGGAGAAGTAAATTCTTGCAAATGGAATAGTATCCACGAATAGCCATTAGGAGGGCTGCGTGAACTTTCAAGAGGGCGGCTTGATTTTCCTTGTGTTTGACATTAATGAAGTCATTAAGGGGAGCTACGAGAGCATTCAAGGAAAAAGCATGGCCCAAAACGTGGTGAGAGGTGGCCTTGTCGGTTGAGGAGCAAAGTGACCTATGCTCTAGCAGGAGTGTTTAATGCAGCCTAGACAACAAAGTCATTATCTGGGACTCCTATAGCATGGATTTTACAGGCGCATTTATGGAAAGATGACAGCAACAGGGGTGAATTCTTCTTGCCGAGGTGTTTAATGTAGTGTCGGCCGCTTGCTCTTGGAAGGGTCAAAGGTCTTTCTCTAATTTCTCTATATATTGTAACCTCTCAGCGTTGCAAATGGATCTCTCAGTTTTGTATGGCGAAGCCCTGAAAAAATTTGCCTTTAATCAAAAGAAGTGTTTTACCTTCATCTGATTTTTTACACTTTTGCATATGTCTGTGTATTGCCTTATGTTTAGTCATTTATTTTAATGCTTTCATAGGTCGATGCCAATGTATCGAGTGTATCCAAGATCTTCTTCTGCAGGTTAACAAGAAATGCCCAGGTTGAAGTATCGGTGTAGATGAGCAACCATCCAACAGTGTGCCTTTAGAGCACCTATGGTAGGCTCTTCTTCATTATACCTCCATCAAACCCCTTGTTGAAACATTGATGCAGTCTAGTTTCTTATTCAAATGAAGTTCCTATTCACTCCTTTTGGTACAAAGTGTAGATAAAAAATGAGTAGACCAATCAATTTTGGTGCATCACCACTTTAGTTAGGTTCTATTTTCATAGCATCCCTCTCTCTTTTCACCCTCCTTATTGTTAGCAGTAGAAATTCAGGACTTTAAGGTGCATCAAGGGGAGCTAGCCCCGATCTAGAGATTCACTCCTTAGGTTTGCTACCCACAGCAAGAGGAGTGTCTCCATTGTGCCGTGTGGAAGAAAGGAGCCAAGTTTTCTTTTGAAAGGTGAAATCCACTGCATCAACACCATCTTCAACGGAACAAGGAACGAAGCCAATGGTCTCTCAAGTGTACAATGATTCAGTCTGATTTGATTGAGAACAATGGGGTCTCTTCCCACCCTTATCATTCTCGGGCCATGCATTTGCCTCCAAATTGGCCTGATTCGAGAACGATGCAAGTGGGAACAGCTCCTACCACTAGAATGGATGCAGTAGCTACTGGCCCTTCCGAATAATATGTTCATCATGGAGTCCGTTGTTAGCAGTTTCAATACTTGATATCATCATTCTCTAACTGCTATCTGTTTTTGATTTCCTACTTTCTCATACCTTTTTGACAATATTATTTAAAGCAAGCCTGTGTCTTTCATGCCCGGTTCTTGAAGTTGATCTACCTTGGGTGATTAAATATCTATTTTTAGCAGTTGAATCTCTCTTTGAGTACTAGGTATTTAAATGTTAGGTTTGAAGCATAGTTACTCTTTGTCTATATATATATCAATATCATCATTTTGGAATATTTTAACTGCTGCTCTTTTTGGCTCAGCCCAGAGGCTGTTGATGATGTACATATTTGCTATTTATAAATACTTGATATCACTTTTACATTTTATGAAACAATGGGTTCAAGAATCAAATGATGAAACACATATCCCCAAGACAAATCAAATTTGTGGTTCCGTTGAATGGAAAACATTTAAATGTATTATTCATCTGCATAGAGTTATAGGACATCACAACTGGTGAGAAACTGAAAATGGTTAAGTATATACATGAACTGAAGGCAACTTGCTGAGAGATGGGAGTATGATTCTATGATAGAGTACTTGAGTATCAAAGGAGTGAGTTGACTAGAAGGCCTACTTTGTGGATTGATGAGGAAATCTAGGCATAATGATTTAGCGGTCTTGCTTATACCATATACAGGGGGGTTCTTTGAAGGGATTTTTTTTTAATTGGGCACACCATCTAGCATGGAACGTGAAGAATTAATTTGTGCTAAGCAATCAAGGCCCCACCAGGATTTAACCATTCTCTGTAAGCATTGGTGCTATTTCTTCTACAGCTGATAAATGCGGTGAATTTTTTCCTGGCGAACCTTATGCCCACTATGTAGAAATGGGAAGGCTTAGATATACCTAATGCAACCCAAAAACATCAGATTACATATAATTAATACCACAGCCGGTGATGAATAGAGAACTCCCTTACAAACAAAGGTGCCAATAGCAGATTCCCAGGCATCACCATAACTTCACATACCTGATGACGATGAGGACGAATTGTTAGAAGATTTTTGAGAGAAAGATGATGCAGATTGAGGAGGAACAGGGAAAAAAAGCTGACGATTCATAAAAAGAAGATGATTGTGAAGATTTGGGGGAGGAAAAAACATCTCCTTCATCCAGTCAGTTTGCACCTCTTCCAAGTACCCTGAGGAACTTGGGTTGTCCATCTCTTCTCATACGATGACTATTTTTGCTTCACTTAACATTCCTTCAATAGAACAAGTTGCTTCCATAAATAAAGGATAAAACCACACTATGAAAGCCAACGTAGAACCAATCACTCCAATGCATCTTCCCGTTTCTTAGTCTAAGTTGGTCTAGACTTCTCAATCTCGGTCTCAGCCTGTAGCACAATTGATTTAGAGCAGTTGACTTCTGAAGTTGGAGAGCATTAGCCCCAGCATAGTAAGCAGCCTATAGTTGAGCATTAGGAACAGCCTATACCAAAGAGGCAACGGCCCTCTGTCTCCGAGTTGGGTGAATCTTGACGAGTTAGAAAATCTGTCAAGATCACCATACTTATTAATTCAGTTATTCCCATCATTTCTTGTCTCAGTGGAGCAGTTTGAGTCATTGGGGTAGCCAGTTAAGCAGCCAATTGTTCCAGCTGCTATAATCTTAGTTTTACTAGGTGCCTTAGGCGAATCATTGACTTCAAATCTTCAGTGTATCGATGAACAGAAAGATAGACATAAGAGATCCATTCAATTTCATACAAATGTGCAGAAGCAGTTAGTGTTAAAGTTGGACAAAATTTTGGGAAAAAGATAAACAGTTATACTAATGTTGAATATATATTTGGAAAACTATTGGTGTGGTAAAACAACAATGGTCATACAAAGTTACTGTCATATTTGTTTCAATCAAGGGTCAAAAAATTATAATATTACACTCCTTAAATATTAAAGTTGATTATTTATCTTGTCAGTATTATTAAAAATATTATAGTTGATAATGTATTTTACAATTTGTACATTTTTGCTCATCTACTATTCAAAAATATTCCAAATAAAGACGAATTCCCATTAAGATTCACCATTTCCCATCAATAATATTTTGAGTTTTGCCTTATAATTTTTATTTTTATTTTTTTCTGCATTTCTATAGCTTATGGGAATTTCTTAAAATTTCACTGAGAATAAAGTTTACATTGCATGATAATACTAACTTGAAACACAAGTATGGATTTGTAGTACAAAATTAAAATTTCACTTTTTTCAGTCTTTCAAAGTGCAGTTCAGAAATATTTTAGCACTTGGGATTCTTTTTATTTTTATTTTTTTCTGCATTTCTATAGCTTATGGGAATTTCTTAAAATTTCACTGAGAATAAAGTTTACATTGCATGATAATACTAACTCGAAACACAAGTATGGATTTGTAGTACAAAATTAAAATTTCACTTTTTTCAGTCTTTTAAAGTGCAGTTCAGAAATATTTTAGCACTTGGGATTACTTCAAAAAAGTGTTTAGTACCGTAACTATCCAATTTGCCATGACAAAACAAAATAGATGTAATTAGATAGGCTTGCATATAGAGCTTAGCACTCTAAAATGATGCCTTTTTCAATGGCAGGTTTAAGCTTGCGAGATATTCGGAGTGTAGATCCATCATTATGGGTGACCAACTCCGTGCCCTCAATATTGGTAAGGGAGTTGGGAATTGAAAGGCTCTATAGATTCCTGCACCCCCTTTTTGTTTTATAGGTATTAAGTGCTTGCTAAAGTGATTTCAAGAAATAGCACTTATAGAATAAAAACGGTTGCTGCAATTCAGTCAATAATGGCATCTAGTGATTTGAACTTGCCTTTATGTAACATTGGCTCCTATCTTTCTATCTTTTCTAATTCGCAGTGTTTCCCATCCTGTCAATCATGATACCGTTTCTATTTTTTGAAATATTCAACTTGCATTATGAAAGTTAAAAAAATCATCAAATGCAACTCAGAAAGATTAAAATGCGGGCTGTTGATAAAATGAGGATGAGGACATTGAGTGTGTTGTTTAAAGCTTCTCCATTCCCCTGGAACATAACCAAACAAAAGAAACCTAAGCTAGCGACACAGTTTTCATAGTCAATCACAGGCCTGTTACAACCAATATTTGTGAGCTCAGAAGTTTCAAGAGGTGCCATCTAGTGCTTTGAACTTGCCCTTATGTAACATTGGCTAATATCTTTCTATCTTTTATAATTTTCATGGTTTACCATTCTGTCAATTGTGATACCATTTATATGTTTTGAAATATTCAACTTGCATTATGAAAATTAAAAAATTACATCAAATGCAGCTCAGCAAGATTAAAATGCGGGCTGTCGATAAAGCAAGGAGGATGAGTACAATGAGTGTGCTGTTCAGAGCTTCTCCATTCCCACGGAACATAACCAAACAAAAAGAAACCTATGCTAGCGACACAGTTTTCATAGTTGATCTATGGCTGATACACCCAAAATTTGTTAGCTCAGAAGTTTCAAGAGGTGGATCCTTTGCAAAATACAGAGTAACCCCTTAAGTACATAGAGCATTGAGAAAACTACTACTGCGAATCAAGTTGGAGTAAAGCAACAAAATCAACTGACAATCAAAATCAGGGAAAAGAAAAGATATTGCAGTATTGACTGGTCCCTTTGTTGAGGATATTTGAATTTAAATGTGAATCTTTACAGAGTCCTCCTACGTCTAATCAGGACCTCATTTGTTTCCACAGGAGTATCAACTGGTTGCTTAGTGGGCACAATAGTGGGAACTTCCCAATCAGTGGCCTGTCCATGTGTTGAGCTCGAGCTGCCTGCATGGCCAACCAAATGCAGCATTGGAATGGTGTGGTTGGTGAGATTCAATTTGTTGTATTCAACACCTTTCCTAAGAGAGTAATGAAAAAGATCAAATAGTTGTTGAAGATTTTCTGCGCCTTTAAGAGGAGTCATTCCCTATTTGTGTGAGAAGTTGGCCCAAATGGGAGGCATGGAAAGATACTAGACACCCATTGCACATGCCATACACAATATTGATGCAAACTAGGGAGGTGGATTAAACCTAATGCATGTGCCGTAAGTATTGTTCAGGACAATACTTCCTGGATGTCGACATGGCCTCTATCGGCCAATGTGCTATGAATCTTTGTTCATTTGGGGTGAGCATATTTGCATCCATTTGTACCTCAAAATCAATCCATACTTCAAGAGGTTGTACTTCATCTTCTAGTGTAATTTTATCCTTAGACCCCACATGCATGCTTACTGCAATTGACTCTTTGAACTTTGTGTCAATGACACATCCAAATTGGTGGGACAACTTATCATCAAACGGTGCATCACTGGTGTATTCTGTGAGGTCATGTGTGTAAGACGACTATAGTGTTAATGTTTTGGAAGGATTTGGCATCGCTGACATTTGTTTTTGGTCATCTTGCTGCAAGCCTTTTGTTTTGTTTATCTCCATAAGTTCAATTCTCTTGCAAACCACCTGGATTAGCTCGCAATCTTCCATCTGCCAATGGAAGAAACCGTTAAGGGAGTTCGTCTCATCTTCGGCGCAGACTGTAAATCCAAGATTAATTCATCAATTGGCTCCATCAAACCTTTGTTTCTATCCACTGAGTGTTCTTCTTGAAAGTCCGAGTCCGATGAGTGATGAAGCTACTTCCTCACTTATTCCCTGATTTTCAAGTCTATTATGTACTTCTTGCCTTTGTGTGTTCTTGAAAGTCCGAGTCCGATGAGTGATGAAGCTACTTCCTCAGCGATTCACTGATTTTCAAGTCTATTATGTACTTCTTGCCTTTATTTTCAATGGAAAGCGGATTCTTCTTGCAGTTATGATTGGCTTTGTCTACTATCAACCATTCACAACCTAACTATGAATCGTAGGATTTTTTCTGTTGTGATATGACTAAAAAATGCGAACAAAAAGAGTTGGCTTTTGATCAATAGCTTTTGTCCCATCAACACACCCAATATCTTAATGCCATGTTAATCTGCTCCCCCCAGTTAGAATGTTGGAGGCCAGATATTGGCTTCCCAATACTTTTCCAAGTGGCTTCTGGAAGAACATTCACACATGAACCCCCATCCACAATGATGTTTATTAGGTTTTTTCCACGTATCTCCATATGCACTATTGTTGGTCAACAATCTAGATTCATTGTCTGGAATATGGGTTCGATTCCCTGATCAACTGACAATGGGGCTCAACTATGGGTTCATCCTTCTGCCTCTAGGTTTCCCCATCGTCCAACGTTACCTCTGACATTAGGTGTGTCATCACATGCTACATGGTAGGGTGATTGTCGAATATGGTGGTGGTTATTATATTCTTGAGTTTGGGAATGCTTTGCAATAAATTTGATAGCTTGATAGGTACGACAGTTTGCAAGACTTGTCTTGCAATTGCTTTGTCTGACTCAAACCTACTAGTCATTGTACTCATATGTTCATGTAATTGTCATCATTCTTCAAACATGGCCCTCTCAACTTCCACCCTTACATCAATTAGTCTTTCTTTCTCTGTATCGGGTTAAAATAATTAGCTTTCTTTGTTTTTGCTGGTGATTTCCATAACTTCATCCTCGGCTACATCAATCATGTTGACATTCGCTTGCTTTGGACAATCGCCATTGTTATGGTCTCTGGGCCCACATGATCTACAAAGAAGTTTAGTGTTGTTTTGATTAGTAGAGGAATATCTTGCGAAATGTGCCCACTCATTACACTTCCAAGTTGTTCAATGGGTTGTCCTTGGGAGTTGTATTGAATTCAACTCCCTATGCCACTATTATTTTGACGTCAATAATTATTTGGTAGCATGGTGAGTGGTGTCGATTTCTCTCCTTGTGTCAAAAGTACTTGAGCATTTTTGTTTTGCGAATTGTACGAGCAATGCTTCACTGAATGCCCAATAACTTGACAAATCTCAGAGCATTTTCTCTGGGAAATTCACCTTGGTGTGACCAAGGATACTTGATTCCATTCTTAGTGTCACATGAAGGCATTAAAGTGGGCCCTAAGAAAATTGTAGTTGTCAAAGATTGGCCAACAACTAAAAATATCATAAGGTTTAAGAGGATTCTTGGGTCTAACAAGTTATTATAGGAGATTTGTTCAAAACTATGCTTGCATAGTGGCGGCCTTAACTACATTGTTGAAGAAGGATTTGTTTTCATGGTTAGATTTAGCTACTCAAGTACTCCAACAACCGAAAGAAGCTCTTACTTCCATCCCTTTGCTAGCTACCCCAAACTTCTCTAAGACATTTGTGGTAGAATGTGATGCTTCTAAACATGGCATTGGAGGAGTACTAATGCAAGAAGGGTGTCCCTTAGCATTTGAGAGTTAACAACTAAAAGGAAAATACTTGGTAAGGCTCACATATGAGAAATAAATGGTAGCGATCATTCATGTAGTCAAACAGTGGTGGCAATATCTCATGGAAAGGCGTTTTAAAGTTAAGACCGATCATGAGAGTCTAAAGTATTTTTTGGAGCAATGACTGTCTTCAAAGGAGCAACAAAAATGGGCCTCAAAGATGCTAAGGACTTTGAAATTATTTACAAAAAAGGAAAGGAGAATATTGTAGCTGACGCCTTTTCTCAATAGGAAGTAGAAGAAGCAACAATTTGTGCTATTTCTTTATTACAATTTGAATGGATAGAAGCAACACGGGTACAGTGGCAACAAGACACTCCGAAAAGGAAACTCATGCAACAACTTCAAGAGAACCCATCTTCTTTAGATAAATATGTTTGGAAAGGAGACTCCTTATGGTACAAAGACAAGCTCTTTTTGTCAAAAAATGTAGAGTTGAAAGATAGCATCTTGTCTCAAATGCGTGGCTTGCCCATTGGAGGACATTCCGGATTCTTAAAGACCTATCACCGTATAAATAAGGATTTTTTTCGGGAAATCCATAAGGTGGATGTACAAAAATTTGTGACAAAATGTTTGATATGTCAACAAGAAAGGAGAAATGGTTAAGATTCCAAGGCTCTTACAACCATTAACCATTCCAGCACAACGTTGGGGAGAAATATGGATGCACTTCATTATGAACCTGACTAAGTTGAACAACTTAGATGTTATATTGGTCGTTGTAGATAGACTCACTAAGCGTGCACATTTTTGTGGACTTTCTCATCCCTTTCAAGCTAGTACAATGGCAAAAGGAAAAGGTATAGAATTCCATGGCTTTCCCAAAGTCATTGTGAGTGATTGTAATCCTATCTTCACTAGCATATTTTGGGCTAAGCTATTTGCCGTGTGGGGCACAAATCCTGCACACAATTCATCTTATCATATACAATCATATGGAAAAACATAAATTGTGAATAAAAATATGGAAGGATATCTAAGTTGTTTTTCCTTAGAAACAAAAGCACAATGGTCCAAATGGCTTTCATAGGCAGAATGGTGGTAATAACATGTTTCACACAACAACAAAGATGGCTCCATTTGGGGTTCTCTGTGGCTACTCCCCACCTTCTACTACATCTTATTTGAAGGGTCATCCCAAAGCCCGTGTGGTGTTGAACAACAGGAAATGCTTCAAGCCCTTAAGAAGAATTTGGTTGCGGCTCAGAATAAGATGAAACAAGCAACAAATTAGCATCAAAGTGAGAGGCATTTTGAGGAAGGAGATTGGGTATTCCTTCAATTGAAACCTTATAAATAAAGGTCACTTAAAAAGCATAAGAACATCAAGCTAGCACCAAGCTTTTATGGACCCTATAAGGTTCTCCACCAGATTAGAAGTGAGGCTTATAAGTTAGAACTTCCACCGTCTTGCAAAATTCATCTTATATTTCATGTTTCATACCTGAAGAAAGTAATCAATACCAAGCTTCCAATCCAGTCAGAGTTGCCTAAGATGAAGAAGGGAAGTTTGTCATGGAACCTAAGGCCTTCATTGATAAAAGAGTGAAGCAATTGTGAAACCAAGCCATTCCTAAATTTCTCATCAAAGGTAAGAATATCCCATCTGAAGATGCAATATGGGAAGATGAATGGCATGCAAAAGCATCCTGAGTTGCTACGCATTGAGGGAAACACTTTTTTGAATAGGAAGGGCATGTTACACCCCTAGCATTATATCTTCTTATGAGTACTACGATTATGGAATGGAGTGCATAATATTTATCTTTTATTAATGAGTTCTTGATATTTAGCTAGGCCGACCTAATTAGGATGAAAAGGTGTGACACTTCCTAATTATGTATATAAATTTGAATAAGCAACACTCTCCCAAATCATCCTAAGTTATATTATTGAATTTATCTCTTTATAGGTTATGGAATGGAGTGCATAATATTTATCTTTTATTAATGAGTTCTTGAAATTTAGCTAGGCCGACATAATTAGGATGAAAGGGTGTGACACTTCCTAATTATGTATATAAATATGAATAAGCAACACTCTCTCAAATCATCCTAAGTTATATTATTGAATTTATCTCTTTATTTATTCTAATTATTAGAGGTTTCCCCTTCAAATTGGATTATATTTGAGTGTTTCTTTTGTTATCATAAAGAAATATCATAACAGAGTTGAGGGGTTGCCCATGATTGTGGACATTGGTTGCTTCTAATGGGGCTCTTAGAATAAAATTTCCTTCCTCGAAAAGGTTTGTGTTGGATGAACCTCTTATCCCTCAACATTGTCAAACATGTTCCTATATTCGACCCTTCCTTTGGAAACATCTGTACGCTCTTTCTCATCCGGCCAGGTTCCTTTTTTGTGCATTGAAAGTGGAGGAGAAGTTGTCACGAAGGCAACTTGTGAACTTCAAAGGTAGAGGAAGATCCTTGAGAGGAAGAGGGTGAAACTTTGGAGTAAAAGAAAAAAACTTTGGTGGAAGAGGACAACAGAGCCATGATGAAGCATGTAGTTCACAAACCCAAAATTTTAATATAAGCGTAAGAGGAGGTTATGCACATCAAGGAAGAGGATTATATGGTAGAGGAGGTTTCATTGGGAAATGTTTTAAGTGCAACATGCATGCTGGTCATAGGTCATTTGAGTGCCTAGAAGAAACCTAGAAAAGTGGCTGCAAGACTGAAGGAATGGTCCATATATCCCAAAAGGATGAAGTGTTGGGTCACCAATGCACATTGAAGGACCAGAGCAAGGAGAAGCCCTTTTGATGAAAAGAGTGCTCTTGAAACCAAAAAAAGAGACAAATGAACCACTACAACAAAAGAGCCTCTTCAGGACAATTGACAAATATGGAGGTAAGTGCTATAAATTAATTATTGATGATGGTAGCACAGATAACTTATTGTCTAAGGAAATGGTGGAGAAGCTTGGGTTAAAACATACAGTACACCCAACTCCTTATAAAGTTTCTTGGTTGCTCAAAGGACACCATGTGTTAGTAAATGAACAGTGTATGGTGACCTTTCAAATTGTAGCATATAAAGATGAAGTTGTGTGTGATGTTATGCCAATGAATGTGTTGTTGGGTAGGCCATAGTAGTTTGATAAGAGATCCATACATGATGGTATGGCAAACACATATACTCTTGTAAAGGATGGGAAGAGATTCATGTTGAGCCCATAAAAATACAAAGAAGTGGACAACCATCCAAAGGTGATGTTAGTATTTGGAAAAGAGTTTTCCTAATAGAGACAAAGAAGTAAGAGGCATGCTTTGCCTTCATTTCCACACTCATGCAAATAGAGGCAAACACCAAGGTGAGTGATCTACCTATTGAAATTCAGAGTTTGTTGGAGGAATATGTGGACATAATGTCCAATGATTTTTTAGAGGGATTACCACCAGTAAAAAGCATTAGTCACCACGTGGACTTAATGTCAGGAGCAAGTTTTTCAAACAAGGCAGCTTATAGGTTAACACCTTGAGAGAATGAAGAGATGAAGAGACAATTGCAAGGGCTATTACAAAAGAGACTAATCTGTGAAAGTTTGAGCCCATGTGTAGTTCTAGCTATGTTAGCACCCAAGAAAGACGGAGAATGGAGAATGTGTATGGATTCGAAGGCAATGAATAAGGTCACAATAAAGTATAAGTTCCCATTGCCAAGGATGGATGATTTGATGGATGATCTAATGGACTCTCTAAGTGGAGCCAAATACTTCAACAAAACAGATTTGAAGAGCATGTATCACCAAATCATGATAAGATAAGATAATGAGTGGAAAAAATATTTAAAACCAATGATGGGTTGTACAAATGGCGAGTTATGCCATGTGGTTTGTCTAATGCCCTAAGTACATGTATGAGGCTTATGGACGAGGTGTTGAAACCATTCACAAGTAAGTGTGTGATTGTGTATTTAGACGATATTTTAATTTTTAGTAAGTCCAAGGAAGAGCACTTGAGGCATTTGAGACTTGTGTAAAGTAAGTTGAAGGAAGAGAAATTGTTAGTAAACTTGAAAAAATGCAGCTTCATGAAAGAGGAGCTCGTTTATTTGGGATTTGTGATTTTGCGAGAAGGGTTAAACATTGAACTAGATAAAGTAAAAGCAATAGTGGAATGGCCTTCGCCAAGGACTATGTTTGTAGCAAGGATTTTTCATGGGTGGGCTAGTTTTTATAGAAAATTTATTAGGAATTTTAGTAGAATTTGTGCACCCATCACAGAGACAATGAAAGGGGACAAGAAGTTCCAATGGACAACTGCAGCAGAAGAGAGTTTTTAATTGTTGAAAAGGAAAGTGACAGAACAGTTTGTACCCGCTTTACCTGATTTTGAAAAAGTATTCCATGTTGACTATTGGGATAGCCATAGGTGTAGTACTCAGCCAAGAGGGTATGCCCATTGCTTATTTCAGTGAAAATTTAAATGAATCAAAGAGGATATTTTGTTTAAGATCAAGAATTTTACGTAATAGTACAAGATCTAAAGAAATGAGGGCATTATTTATTACCCTAAGAATTTATTTTTTTACTGATCATCAAGCGTTGCAGTATATAAGCAACCAATGTAAATTGCATCAAAACCACACTAAATAGGTAGAATTCCTTCAGAGTTACACTAAAACACAAGAGTGGGAAATCTAACGAAGTAGTAGATGCCTTGAGTAAGCATGCTTGTGTGTTGAATGAGCTCCAAGTAGAAGTCATTGGGTTTGACTCAATCAAAGAATTGTATGAAGAGGACTCAAGTTTTAGGGAAGCATGGGTAGCAAGTGTTGATAGAACTCCATGGTTGGAATGTATGATCCAAGATGTTCTATTATTCAAGGGAAAGAGGTTGTGCATACCTCAAGATTCCATGAGGGAGAATCTTTTCAAAGAGAAGCATAGTGGTGGTTTAGCTGGTCAATTTGGTTACAACAAGACTTTGACACAACCGAATGATACATACTATTGCCCATATCTGAGCACAAACGTAAATAAATTTGTGGAAAGATGTATATTATGCCAGCATGCAAAGGGCAAAAGTCAGAACACTGGACTCTATCAACGGTTTCCAATTGCAAATAAACCATCGGAAGCAATGAGCATGGATTTTGTGCTTGGTTTACCAAGAATTTAGTGAGGTAATGACTCCATTGTTGTTTTATATAGATTCTCAAAAATGGCACAATTTACAGCATGAAAAAAGAGTAATGACATCATAAATATTATAATTTTGTATTTTCAAGTTGTAAGACTACATGGTATGCCTATTAGCATTGTGTAATATAAAGATACCAAGTTTGTGGGAAACTTTTGGAGAACACTGTCATAAATTGGGAATAAGAATAGATTTGTAATGTCCCTTTTCAGTCCTTTCCAACATTCTTGGAAGATCCCAAGAATCTTGGAGTGAGCCATTATAATCAGGTAGGGATTCTAACAGTGGCAGTTAGTTCAAGAGATCAAAATATGTCTAAAGGTACTTTTCGGATGCAGTGTTGACCTTTTGTGAGTTCTCCACATTTCTTGGAGAAGCTTACTATTTTGAGAAAGTATTAATTTTCAATAAATTGGATCTCTAGTAAGCTTCTGAGTTTGTTGGTGCCTTCAGAATTCACTGTCAAGCTATTTTTGTATTCTCCGCAACTTTGGGCAGATGTAAGGAAAATAATCAAAATATTAAATAATTAATATTTAAGTTGTCATGGGATTAATTAAAAGATAGCTTATATTAATTATTTATAAAGGTGAACATTGTCTTATGGGTTCAGAAGTAATTTATAAAATAAAAGTCATATGGAGATTAAGCATTATTATAAAATGACTTATGTTGGAGTCCAAAACACAATATTATAGTCACTTTATTAAGTGTGGAAAAGTTTATTTAAAAAGTAATTTTTAAATATAACTTCTGGAAAGTTCTTAAGGTGTTATAAAGAGGAGGTTGTGAGGGCTCATTTCAATTATTCTTGTTTTGATATTTTCTTGAAGTTTCTTGGAGAGCTGGAACCTTTGGTTCTTTGAAACCCTAGGATGAAAACTCTTGAGAATATTGGCTTAGTGGATGAAAACCCACCTAGCCAATCCTTGGTGGATTCATTCAAGATTCATAAGTGTGCGGATTTGTTGCATATTGAAAGATTGGTTGTGTGGACGAAAACCCATTCAGCGACCCTGGACAGATTCATTCAGAGTTCATAGGTGCATATATTGGAATAGGTTTCGAAGTTTGTGCTGAACAATATTGTTTTAATTGCTGGAGATGAAGCCTTGAAGGAGATCGTAGCATTTGAAGGAGATTCAGTGTTAGAAGTTAAGTGATTTTGGAGGCTTTCAAAGAGTAACACAGTGGCTGAAAAATCGTGGGTCTTCACTATGGTTTTTGGTGCTTTTTGTGGAGTTTAATATTGCAGACTGTTTTGTGGTTACAAGTCATATCTCCTTGGGACAGACGCAACCCTTGTTTGTTCATTATTCAGTCTTTTTTTTCGTGCAACCCTTCATGGGACGATTTGTCATATAACATGAGTATTTAAACTCCTTTGGTATGTACTTTGTAATACAATATTTATTTCTACACTTCTGAAGTTAACATCTGTTGACCATTTTTGGTCCCGCAGGCCGAAAATCGGTCCCCCCTTTTCTTTCCTTGCTGTCCTGGTCTTTGATGCCTTTCACCTTGTTGCAATCGTGGTTTTTTCCCTTTGTCATAGGCCTGTTCCACGAAAAAGCCGAGTGATTTGAGTCCTGTAAGTTTCGGGTTGATTTGAGGCTTGTTTCGCTTCATAAAATTACCTCGGGCATGCCTTTTATTGCAAAGGAATGCGCTGGTTCTAAAAAATGCAAGTCTTTTATAAACGCTCCGAAGGGCAAGTGCTCTTGCGGAGGGCAGGCAGGGGACAAAATCGGACCATTCAGCAGGCTCCGAAGGGCAACTTTGGGCCCAAGATACCTTTGCGAAGGGTAGAAGCGCATTCCAAGAGACCACGGTAGAAGACCCGAAAGGAAAGTTTCCTTCGAAAAAGTGAGCAAGGCAAAGGATTCCTTCGGACTTTTTGTTCGAAGGAAATCCACGGCAAAAAGGGTCAAACGTCAAGGGGAAATACAAAAAAAAAAATCCAAAGGCACATTCCTTTGGACAAAATGTCCGAAGGAATTCAAGAAGAGAAAGGGCTGAGACTCCAAAGAGAAAGACTAAGGCATGAAGAAAGATTTTCTTCGGACAAAATGTCCGAAGGAATTCCTTCGGGCATTTTGTCCGAAGGAATTAAGAAGACCAAGGCAGCCCGAAGGAACCCGAAGGGCAAGTGCCCTTGCGGGGGACTCTCGACTGCCAAAAGGGGGACCTTGCCCAAGCTCCGAAGGGACACCTTCCCTTTGGGAAGGAAGAAATGCAAAGAGGGCCGAAGAAATTGCTAAAGGGGTGACGGGCCTGAAGACGTCAAATTCAAGGCAGCAAACTAGCCGTTGGCTTTTAAATGGCGACGGGCTTGCGGACGTCAAATTTACGATGATGAAATAGCCATTTGGTTTTCGAATAGCAACAGGCCCGCAGACGTCATTTTTTGATGAGATGCGTCGGCCGTTGAGGAGAAGCCAAAGGACTAAGGCCTTCATGATAAGCGACTGAAGGCTCATGGCGCAGACCCAAGTAAACTTAGTGACCTGCCGAGAAAGGAGCCCAAAGAGCCAGCAAAAGACAAAAAGATAGCCCGAGAGTCGAGTTGCAAGGAAAGAGACAAAAACAGTGAAAGCGTGACCACGCACACATAAGCCAAGCGCAGAAGAAGACAAAATCGTCCAGGTGGCACAAGAAGAGTCGACATAAGAGTTGTTACTGTGGGTGAAACAATCCTTAAAAATGGTCATCACAGAGTGCAAACATTCAATGACGCGGCCTGTTTTTCTTCGTTTGAGCATGGGTGAGCAGACAGTTGCATAAGTTTCATAAAGAGGGGCGGCCTTGTCATTCAAACAATCAAGCAACCCATGCTTTTACAATGATATTTAATATGATTTAAATGCCAAAGTCAAGACTTGGACTGCAGCAACATGGGCCACTCATTCTAAGAACGCCTAAGTCTTCTTTTTGATGCTATATATATTATAACCTCCAAGTGAGGAAGATATCTCTCATTTTGTAAGGCGAAGCCCTGCCAAAATTTCACCTTGATCAATAAAAATGTGTTTTACTTCTATCTGACTGGTTATGCTTCTGAGTGTGTCTGTGTATCAATTCTGTGTTCAGTCTTTTAGCTTAAAGCTTTCACAAATTGACACCAACATACCTGGTATAGACAAAGCACCATTTCTGCAAGTTAACAGGTAGTGCTGCATCTGGAGCGCAGAGACAGAGAAGGGTTATCAAACAGTGTGTTTTCTACAACGCCTGTGGGAAGTTCATTTTCTATGTGTCTTCATTAAGCCTATTGTTAAAGTTCCCTATAGTCTGATCTTTTATCATATAAAGTGTATGTCTGCCCTCTTTTAGTCTGAAATGTGAATAACTGAGTAAATCAAAAATCATTTTGGTGCATCACCACTTAGAGTAGTAGTGGTTATTCCTTCTCTCTCCCCCCTAGTATTAGCAAAAGACAACAGAGATGCATCAAAGGAAGCTAGCCCTTATCTAAAGATTCTCCCTTCAGTTTTGTCAGACCCACAGCAAGAGGAGAGTCTCCATTATGCCGTGTGGAAGAGAGAAGCCCAGCCTTCTCTCAAGGGTGCAATCCATAGCGTCAACAGTTTTAGGCACGCTCGGTGGGAAAAATTTTAATTCTCAAAAAAGTTTCAGGATTGATGCTGGTCCTGTTACAGCAAGAATGAACCACTAATTCAGTATCTGGCGACTCTATTTTGAAGAACATCAGTCTCTGGTCAGAGATCAACCTGACATCCTATGCCTAAGGTCACCACACGATCTGCTGCCAAGGGTGTCCCTTTTGAATTCATTGAACTACCATTAAACTCAACAAGGCGACTGAAGTTTGCAAGAACTCATCCCTATACAGCAAGTCATTTTCTCAGACCTGCTATAAAATATACTTATGCAAGAAGACCCTGATAGAATCCTGTTATCACCATGGCTTTACCATTTGTGGCATTTCATGGTCAGAGCCCTTTAAACCTTCTGCATTATGACCCAATCCCAGGGACAACCCTTAAGAGTGTTCCTCCTTTTGATGGGGAGGGGTCTATTACTGCTATTGAGCACATCAGAAATATTGCTAACCTCTGTAATATTCACAATGTCACTGAAGAGAACATTGCTATCAGGTTGATGGCATTGTCTTTTAAGGGTAAGGTTTTGGACTGGTATGGGACTTTGCCTATGAATTCAGTCAGTACATGGAACGAATTAGGCACTCTCTTAACAAACAGATTCGGGGAGAAAAGTGATCACCTCTCTCTTGCTGAACAACTAACTACTATGAAAAGAGATCCACATGAATTCATGCAGGATTTCAATACCAAGTTTCAAAAAACCTGGGACAAAATTCCCATTTTGATAAGGCTGACCCCAAGCTATGCCTTCTATTATTTAAAAGCTTTGAACAGTGACATTGTTGTCATGATACAGTCCATGGGAGGACAAGTGTTGCCAGCTGCCTATGAAATAGCCATAGTCGCTGAAAATTGCCTGGTGCAAGCGGGAAAGATAGCCCCTAGACCTCACATGCCGCTCTTTCCTGAATTACCACCTCCAGTCCAGACTGCTGCACCCACTTTAGCTCTTCTGCCTGGCATAGAAAAGCCGACTGCTACTTCATCCAATGACCTTCATGAAGTTAAGAGCTTGCTGCAAAGTGTGACCAATGAATTAGTGGCTCAAAAGGCAACAAGCTCAAAACTATCGGCCAAATCAGGGATATCAGCAATTTGGACAAGCAAATAGACCCCCTTTTTAAAATTATAATCAAGGACGGGGTCCGCTGGCACAAGCCAAACCATATCAACGGTAAAATTCAGATGTTCTTTCATCGTCCAAGGCTCTTGTGCCCGCTCAAAATAATCTGGTACATGAGCAGCCAAATTGCTCACCCTTGGGATATGGCCAAGATCACGCTGCTTATACAAATGAGACGCCGAGTCAATATATGAATGCACAAGACAATCAGATTGCTCAATTCCCAAGCTTTGAGATGTCAGTGCAACCCGACATGGGCAACAGTCAGGCTCAGCCTGATTCCACTCTCATGAATCACATGGAAGGTGAATTCTGTGTAGTCAACTATGTGGGTAGTATGAACAACCAAGGCGGTTATGTTGCAGCCAACACAAGGTCCAAAAGGAGAGCTATGGAGGAAGCTCAAGCAGCTGCCCAAACGTCCGCAACATCTTCATCACATATGAACCAAAATTTTCAAATTTCAGATCGTCGGTTACACCCTCAGCTCCTCAGCTTTCACCTCAGGCTGTAAGCACCCCCAAAGAAAATTTGAAAGGAAGCAACCCTCAGATCAATGTGGTAGACCAGATGAAGCTACACATGAATATCTCTTTGTGGGATTCATTGGCAATGCCGGGACAAAAGGACATACTCCAGAAGGAGTTGCACGAGCTATATGAACCAACTGTCCCAACAAAAGCTAATAACGTTTTGATTATGAATGGGCACCCCTCCACAGCAAGCTAAGTAAAGAAAAAAGAAAAGGTTCCCCTTTTCTATCTATCCTTAGTCATACGAGATTTCTTGGTGCACAATTGCATTATTGACAGTGGGGCAAGCACCTCAGTAATGCCCAAATGTATAGCGGATAAGTTAGGACTCAAATACGAACAACTGACCAAGGGAGTTCTGCAATTAGATGGATCACCAGCTAAGACAGTAAGAGTGGTGCAAGGCCTAAACTTGACGCTCCACGCCTGTCCAACTTTCTCAGTTCCCCACGGCGTGGTGGTGGCGGATGTTCCTCTCTACTTTGCCATTTGCTTGTCCAGGGATTTCACCTCCAAAATAGGCGAGTACCTAGCAGCAAATTGGTCTTACATGGTTTCTAGAACCAAATATGGGACTAAGGTCAAGATTGAGTCGGAGCCAATCCATAGAGATCATTTGGAGCCATACTCACTCAAAGCGGCGAATGTCAGCAACGCCATTATTGATGAAGAAGAATTCCAAGTGGATCAATCTCCGCCCTTTGCCCTTGAAGGAGTTGCTGACCTGCTCTTAGACGAATGAGGAAGTAACAACTTTGAACATGACCCATACAAGTTGATGAAGAGGCAGGTCTTGGAATTTATTGCATGCATGAAGAGGGTACTCTCATGCCAAATTTGATGAAGACAAGCCAAGAGAGCTCGGGTTTATGGGAACTCTTCTTTGATGGCTCAAGAAGCAAATTGGGAGCTGGTGGTGGAGTGGTGTAAATTTCCCCCTCAAAGGAGAAATACTTCTCGACTTTCAGGTTCTAGTTTTCTTGCACGTGCAATGTTGCAGAATACGAGTCCCTCATTCATGGTTTGAAGTGGTTAAGGAAAAGAGAAATAAGAGAGCTCAGATTTTTGGAGACGAGTTAATCATAAATCAGGTGAAAGGCCGAAATCTGACCAAGAATTTCTTGCTTAAGTCTTACAAGCACAGGGTATGGGACTTAGTGGAAAGTTTCCTTGCTTTCAATGTTACTTCCATTCCAAGAGAGTAGAATAAGCAAGCTGACAGACTAGCAGCAGTTGGTGCTCAGTTTGACATCCCCAAAGAGATAGGCCGAGACAACAGTCCCCACCATTTAAAAGTGGTAATCAAACCCTCCGTCCTTGATAACATCACCAACTGACAGGTGTTTGACAACGATCAATAGAGAGCATTCTTCTTGCAAGAGGAGGCTGAGTTTGTCTCTAAAAATCAAGCCAAGCTATAGCAGCAGTATGGAAATGAGATTGTTCAGCTGAAGAACAACAAACTTCCCAAAGGCTTGGTCACTCTCGAAAGTATCTTCAACAAGGATGACCAAATGAAAAATGACAAAGCATCACAACGAAGAAAGAAAATTATGAAAAAATTGAGATATTCAAGAAGAGAGTGCTTGCACTTGGGAAGGTATGTACAGATCATGAAAGACAGGCTTTCATCTTGTTGTGCCGAGAATTTGCCGATGTCTTCACTTGGGAGTATAGCGATTTGAAGGGTTTTGACCCAAGTTTGGCCCAACATACCATTGAGCTGGATGAGGGTGCCAAGCCCATCAAACAAAAACAAAGACCTGTCAACCCGAAAATTGAGCCTCTCATGCGGAAAGAACTCACCAAGCTGATTGAGTCTAGAATCATATTTCCGGTCAAACACTCTTCTTGGCTGTCCAACCTTGTCCCTGTTCGAAAAAAGAATGGGGAGATCAGATTATGTGTAGATTTCAGAGACCTCAATAGAGTCGTTGAAAAACCACTATCCTCTCCCAAGTATGGAGCAGATCCTCCAAATGGTGACGGGCAACGAACGTTTCTCCCTCTTGAATGGGTATTCAAGGTACAATTAGATTTTAGTGCAAGACTGTGATCAATACAAGACAGCCTTCACTACCAAGTGGAGAATGTTTACTTACCGAAAAATGCCATTTGGACTGTCTAATGCTAGAGCCACTTTTCAATGAGCCATGGACATGGCTTTTCAAAGCTTGATAAATAATATTGTACTGGTTTATCTTGATGATGTGACAGTATTTTCTAAGGAAGCAGGCCAACATATGAAACACCTTAGGCAAATCTTTGAGAGGTGCAGAGAGTTCAGTATCTCTCTCAATCCAAAAAAATGCGTGTTCGCTGTCCATGAAGGTAAGCTCTTTGGCCATGTTGTTCCGAAAGAGAGCTTGACCATTGATCTAGAAAGAGTTCGCACCATCCTAGCGCTATCTTTGCTTAAGCATAAGAAAGGTCTGCAATGTTTCTTTGGCAGAATAAATTTCACTAGAAGATTTATCCCAAATTTTGCCGAGATAGTCAAGCTACTAAGCTCTATGCTGAAGAAAGATGAGAAATTCACGTGGACAGCACAAATGAAGGACAGTTTTCAAGAGATAAAGCAGGCTATCGCCCAGGCTTCTACCTTGATCAGTCCTGACTTCACAAGGATTTCAACCTTTACACCTTTGGAAATGAAGAGGTAATCTCCGCCATGCTTACCCAAGCAAATGACGAGAACCTTGAACAACCGCTTGCATTTTTTAGCCAAGGTCTAGAAGGCTTTGAGATCAGGTATACATATGTGGAGAAGCAAGTCCTTGCGGTCATACGAAGTCTGAAGAAATTCAGATATATGCTGTCCAACAGTAGGGTTCATCTCATGGTGCCACATCTCGGCATCAAAGATTTCTTGATCTGCCGTGATCTAAATGAAAAGAGAGCGGGATGGATCACCAAAGTAATGGAATATGACGTGGACATCAAACCCACCAAGCTGGTAATGGGAAAAGGCCTGTGTGAACACTTTGCTGCAGACCTTAAACAACAGAAAAAAGACATTTTGTTAATCCATGATGAAGCTACAGCAGAAGAACCAACAGTCATGAAGGATTGGGCATCAGACATGAAACGTTTCCTTCTCACCGGTGAGTGCCCACGGGCCTTGATAGGACTAAGAGGAGATATTTCAGACTCCAATCTCTCCCTTAGGTCTTGATTGACGGTGAGAAGATATTTCTCAGGAGTACTCTTGAGGTGCATAGACCCAGGCAGGTCGATAGGGTGCTGTTCGAGTTCCATGACGGGCCAGCAAGTGGTCACTTTGCTCCTAAGCCTACAGCTACAAAGATTACGAGAGCTTGTTACTTTTGGCCCATTTTATTCAGAGACACCCATGCCCGGGTACAAAAGTGCCAATAGTGTGCTCTCTTTGATGGAAAACAACGACTGGCTGCAATGCCTCTACAGCCTATTCAAGTGGAGCAGCCATTCATGCAATGGGGCTTACACTTCATAAGGATGATCAACCCTCCCTCCAGTGCTGACCATAAATGGGTCTTGACCGCTACAGACTACTTCACGAGATGGGTAGAAATTGTTTTGAAGGAGGCCAACGAAAGTGTAATCATGGATTTTTACGAAGGCCTGGTGATAAGGTTTGGAGTCCCAGCTACCATCATCTCAGACAATGCATTAGATTTCTTGGGAACCAGAACGAGCGAGTGGGCGTTGGGATACGACATCTACCTTAGCACTTCTTCCAACTACTACCCACAAGGGAATGGGCTGGCTGAGTCCACCAACAAGAATCTGATCAGAATTATCAGAAGGACAATGAAGGAGAATCAAAAAACTTGGCATGCCAAGTTGAAAACAACGCTGTGGACAAACAAGATTACTCCAAAGAGGGCAGTTGGCAATTCATTATACACGCTTGTGTATGGAAGAGAAGCTAGACTTCCTATTTCACTTGAATTGTCAGCTTTGGATCTTGCTCATCAGTTGCAATTGAAAGAAGGCAACAGCATGCAGGTTAGGCTATGTGAATTGATGGAACTTCAGGAGACAAGGGACCAAGCCATGGTTTCTATGACCAGCCGTCGGCAGTAAACGAAGAAGCACTTTGACAAGAAATCCTCGTCAAAAGGCTTCTCTAAAGGCGACATCGTCTTAAAGTGGGATGAGGACCGAGCTAAGCCTAGAAAACACACAAAGTTCGACGCCCTATGGAGTGGTCTGTATGTCATCATTCAATACAAGCAGCACAATGCATTCCAACTCTCTAGGTTGGATGTTGAAGAACTGCATATCCCGGTTAATGGGATATATCTTAAGCACTGTCACTGAGCCTTCCCTCATTATGTACATCTTTTCTTTGTTTTCTCCTATTTTTTCCTAAGTGCTTTGGCACATGTTCGTAGTTTTTTTTTTAATCTTGTGTTTTTTTAATTTTTTGGGGTAAAAGCTTCATGATTGATTCTTGGATATCTCAAGGTTATTGTCAACCTTTTGGGTTGTGTTTTGACTCCGTGTCCAACGGACTTGCAAGTCACTGGTTTCTTAAGCATTGTAGGCATGCTTCCCCTGAGAATCGCCAATTTGTTGATCATTTTTGATCCTGCAGGCCAAAAATCGCTCCCCTTTTTTCTTTCCTTGCTGTCTCGGTCTTTGATGCCTTTCACCTTGCTGCAATCGTGATTTTTTCCCTTTGTCATAGGTTTGTTCCACGAAAAAGCTGAGTGATTTGAGTCCTGTAGGTTTCAGGTTGATCTGAGGCTTGTTTCGCTTTAGAAAATTACCTCGGGCATGCCTTTTATTGCAAAGGAATGGGCTAGTTCTAAAAAATGCAAGTCTTTTATAAATGCTCCGAAGGGCAAGTGCCCTTGCGGAGGGCAGGGAGAGGACAAAATCGAACCATTCAATAGGGTCTGAAGGGCAACTTTGGGCCCAAGATACCCTTGCGAAGGGCAGAAGCGCATTCCAAGAGACCAAGGCAGAAGACCCGAAAGGAAAGTTTCTTTGGGAAAAGTGAGCAAGGCAAAGGATTCCTTTGGACTTTTTGTCCGAAGGAAATCTACAACAAAAAGGGTCAAGGGGAAATACAAAAAAAAATCCAAAGGCACATTCCTTCGGACAAAATGTCCGAAGGAATTCAAGAAGAGAAAGGGCTGAGACTCCAAAGAGAAAGACTTAGGCATGAAGAAAGATTTCCTTCGGACATTTTGTCCAAAGGAATTAAGAAGACCAAGGCAGCCCGAAGGAATCCGAAGGGCAAGTGCCCTTGCGGGGGACTCTCGACTGCCAAAAGGGGGACCTTTCCCAAGCTCCGAAGGGACACCTTCCCTTTGGGAAGGAAAAAATACAAAAAGGGCCGAAGAAATTGCCAAAGGGGTGATGGGCTCGAAGACGTCAAATTCAAGGCAGCAAACTAGCCGTTGGCTTTTAAATGGCGACGGGCCTACGGACGTCAAATTTATGATGATGAAATAGCCGTTTGGTTTTCGAATAGCGACGGGCCTGTAGACGTAATTTTTTGACGAGATGCGTTGACCGTTGAAGAGAAGCCAAAGGACTAAGGCCTTCATGATAAGTGACCGAAGGCTCATGGCACAGAGCTGAGTAAACTTAGCGACCCGCTGAGAAAGGAGCCCGAAGAGCCAGCAAAAGACAAAAAGATAGCCTGAGAGCGGAGTTGCAAGGAAAGAGACAAAAATAGTGAAAGCATGACCACGCACACATAAACCAAGCACAAAAGAAGACAAAATAGTCTAGGTGGCATAGGAAGCGTCGGCAGAAGAGTTATTACTGCGGGTGAAACAGTCCTTAAAAAATGGTCATCACAGAGTACAAATATTCAATGGCACGGCCTATTTTTCTTCATTTGAGCATGGGTGAGGGGATAGTCGCGTAAGTTTCATAAAGAGGGGTGGCCTTGTCATTCAAACGATCAAGCAACCCATGCTTTTACAATGATATTTAATATGATTTAAATGCCAAAGTCAAGACTTGGACTGTCGCAGCATGGGCCACTCATTCTGAAGAGCGCCTAAGTCTTCTTTTTGATGCTATATATATTGTAACCTCCAAGTGAGGAAGATATCTCTCATTTTGTAAGGTGAAGCTCTGCCAAAATTTCACCTTGATCAATAAAAATGTGTTTTACCTCTATCTGACTGGTTATGCTTCTGAGTGTGTCTGTGTATCAATTATGTGTTCAGTCTTTTAACTTAAAGCTTTCACACATTGACACCAACATACCTGGTATAGACAAAACACCATTTTTGTAGGTTAACAGGAAGTGCTGCATCTGGAGCATAGAGACAGAGAAGGGTTATCAAACAGTGTGTTTTTTACAGCCCTTGTGGTAAGTTCATTTTTTATGTGTGTCTTCATTAAGCCTATTGTTAAAGTTCCCTACAGTCTGATCTTTTATCATATAAAGTGTATGTCTGCCCTCTTTTGGTTTGAAATGTGAATAATTGAGTAGATCAAAAATCATTTTGGTGCATCACCACTTAGAGTAGTTGTTCTGGTTATCCCTTCTCTCTTTCCCCCCCAATATTAGCAATAGTAGCAAAAGACAACAGAGATGCATCAAAGGGAGCTAGCCCTTATCTAGAGATTCTCCCCTCAGTTTTGCCAGACCCACATCAAGGGGGGAGTCTCCATTGTGCCGCGTGGAAGAGAGGAGCCCAGCGTTCTCTCAAGGGTGCAATCTACAGCGTCAACAACATCCATTTGGGTATTCTTAATCTCAGTTGGAATCATTTCAATGTATGCTGCAAACTGTTTGGCAAATTACCCATATGTATTCATTGAATATTGAATAGCAAATATGAGTATTTTTTATAATCTCCACACAAGTTGTTCTACATTGTTTATAACTAGAATTTCAAATTGATGAGCATAATGACAAATATTTGACAGAATATATGCATAAGAAAAATCAAATATTTTTTGAATTTGAGTTGAAATCTGGACAAGGGATTTTACAGTGGTATCAGAGTTGTGATCTTGCCAATTTGAAGGTTTGCATGTCAGTTTTTTCTATTGCATGTTAGTGATCAACACTTGCATGTTGATTTTGGGCCTTGCATGTCAGTTTTTCCTGTTGCATGTTAGTAATCAACACTTGAATGTTGATTTTGAGGCTTGCATGTCAGTTTTTTGGTCTTCATTTATGATTTGAATCATGAAAGACAGAAAGACGATGGATTCTTTGCTTGAATCTCTTAGACAAAGTCAGGATAAATTGGAAAGAACTTTTCAAAAGGTGTTTGGGACAGATTTAACTCAGAACAAGGGTCCCTTAGAAGATCATCAGAGTGTGATCAGTTACACACCAAAACCTTTTCAGTCTAGATCTTTATAAAAAGAAAAAGATGTGGGAAAAAGGCTTTACATAGCTGGAAATAATCTTGAGTTTCTGCATTAGTCAAAGGATGTCTTACTCAACTTAAAGGAACTGGAGATTTGTTTGTCTATGATAGACCAGTCAGATTCTAATAGATTGCCATGGGCAATGAAGCCATCAATGACTTATTTGGTTAAATTCAACCTTATGAGACACTTAGATGAAGAGGTGAAACTTGTAGTCACTAATTGCCTTAGTGAGATTACCAAAATAACATCTCCAAAGCAATCTTTATTGCAGCAGTATCATGACGGAGGTTTTCTTGCTGATTGTTGAAAGTTTCTATGGATTCGCTGATTTTGGAAACTCTTCCTTTGCAAAGAGGGTAACAATACTAGAAACTTTTGCAAAAATCAGATTTTGTAACATCATCTTAGATATTGGTTGTGAAGAGATTATTTTTGAAATGTTTCAAATATTTTGGACTGTTATTAATGAGGCTCATACAGAGAATGTCATAACTTCCATGCAAATTATTATGTCTCTAATTTTGGATGAGGATGATGATATCTCCAAGTTGTTGTTAGCTAACTTATTGGCTGTTTGGAGGAAGGAACAAGATGTTTCACCTGCGGCACATGAATTGTCCAAGAGATTGGTTGAACAACATATGAAAAAATTGAAAAGTCATTTGACAAAAGGAGAATTGATTTCTTGTGGTCTGCAGATTACAGGTGTTCCTAAAATGAGCAAAAATTAATTGAGGAGAGAACAACGTTGTTTCACATGCCATGAAGTCTGGACAGCTAGTCACACATGTGGGAACAACAAAGAAGAAACTGACACTGTATAGCTTGAGCAAGAAGAATCACGAGATACATCTGCAAAGGAGGAAGAATACACGAGTCTTCATGACAATGCTGAGATTGAAGGGTATGCTGTTAGTGATTGGAAAGTACATCAAGGGTGTGAACTCTCAAAATTTGAGGAACAATTTTCACATGAAGGTGTAGTTTTCAGCCATGAGATAGATGCTATAACAGGTGATGCATGTGGTTTTCAGTGCGAAGCAATTCTTGGATCAACAACTAATGATGAGCATTCAAAAATTGAAGAAGTTGAGCATGAGATCTATGAAGACACCATTGAAAGGTATGAACAAAATGTTGATTCTATGATTACAATCAACAATCCATTGTCTTTACATAATGATAAGGTGATAGATAAGTTCCATGTGGATGACATTGGTAAGAGGCATTATCTTATTGACATTCAATATTTTATAGCCAAGCATGAGATAGAGTTTGTGGACCCAAACTACATACAAGGTATGACATTCCCTAATGGAATCGTTGTTCCTTGCTTCACGAAGACATCTATACTTGTTATCACACTGGAAGGACTCAAGGTATGTAAAGAATTTGTTATCATGGATCTAGCCAGAATGTGAGTTTACATAGGCTATATCTTATTGAAGAGCTGATTATGGAAACCAAGATATTACCTTTGGGGAAGATACTTCATTTTGATAATATGTGGTTTGTCATAAACATCACTCTATTGAGATGGTTATCAAATGAGACATTGATGGGTTCCAACCTTGACCCTGTTGTTCTTCATTCAATATTAGCCAATGAACGAGTATTTTATATCTTAAGATTGCCGAATTGGCCCAATTTCAACAGTTTGCAATGAGTTGTGGGAGAGTTTTCAGACTTGGTTCAATGGTTTTCAGCGTACACATAATTGATGTTTAGTGGCAGAATTTATATCTTAAGATTGCCGAATTGGCAGAATTGATGTTTAGTGGCTGTTCTTTAATACTATTCATTAAATTTTCAGACCTTGCATTGATGATTGCAGCCGAGTGCATGTATTTGTGTGCACGGGACTGTCACTATAGCACTTGGAGATTGAGTATTGATGAGGTACTATCAGTTTATGACAACAAAAGCATTCCCAAGGTAATTATAAATATGATTTTCAGTCTTAACACTGCTAATTTGTAACAGCAATGTTGAGGGGGTATGTGTGATTACTGTTAGTGAATTGATCAGAGATGTTCCTCTTTTCATTTTGAGTATGTATGGGGATATGAAAATATGGGATCCGAGAATACACATGATTGATAGGATTGCTTCATGGTATAACAAAGTGGTAGCTTGTGATTGTATCAGAGTGGAGTAGCGAAAACGTGGTGAAGAATCCTTTAGGGTTATTTGGGATCCTAGTATTCGCATACAGGTTCAACATTGCTTGAGGACAAGTAATCTTTGAGTGGGGAGGACTTGTAGTGTCCATTTTCAATCCTTTCCGACATTCTTGGAAGATCCCAATAATCTTGGAGTGAGCCATTATTATTAGGTAGGAATTCTGACAGTGGTAGTTAGTTCAAGAGATCAAAATATGTCTAATAGTACTTTCCAGATGCAGTTTCGATCTTCTGGGAGCTCTCCACATTTCTTGGAGAAGCTTACTATTTTTGGAAAGTATTAATTTTCATTTAATTGGATCTCCGATAAGCTTCTGAGTTTGTTGGTGCCTTCAAAATTCATTGTTAGGATATTTCTGTATTCTCCGCAACTTTGGGCGGATGTGAGAAAAATAATCAGAATATTTTATAATTAATATTTAAGTTGTCAAGGGGTTAATTAAAAGACAACTTATGTTAATTATTTATAAAGGTGAACATTAAGTGTCTTATGGGTTCAGAAGTAATTTATAAAATAAAAGTCACTTATATGGTGAATTAAGCATTATTATAAAATGACTTATGTTGGAGCCCAAAAAGCAAAATATTATAAAGTCACTTTATTAGGTGTGAAAAAGTTTATTTAAAAAGTAATTTTTAAATATAACTTCTGGAAAGTTCCTAGGGTGTTATAAAAGGAGGTTGTGAGGGCTCATTTCAATTATTTTTGTTTTGATATTTTCTTGAAGTCTCTTGGAGAGATGGAACCTTTGGTTCTTCGAAACCCTAGGACAAAAACCCTTGGGAATATTGGTTTCGTGGACGAAAACCCACCTAGCCAATCCTTGGTGGATTCATTTAGGATACATAGGTGTGCGGATTTGTTGCAGATTGAAAGATTGGTTGTGTGGATGAAAACCCATTCAATCAACCTGGGCGGATTCATTCAGGTTTTGTACGTGCATATTTTGAAATAGGTTTCGAAGTTTGTCCTAAAGAATATTCTTTTGATTGCTGGAGCTAAACCCTGGAAGGAGATCATAGCATTTGAAGGAGATTCAGTGTTAAGCAATTTTGGAGGGTTTCAAAGAAGTATCACAGCTGCTGAAAATTGTGGGTCTTCACTATGGTTTCTGGTGCTTTATATGGAGTTTAATATTGCAAATTGTCGTGTGGTTACAAGCAGTATCTCTTTGGGACAACCACAACCCTTGATTGTCCATTATTCAATCTTTTTTTGAGCGCAGCCCTTCATGGGACGATTTGTCATATAACATGGGTGTTTGAACTCCTTTGGTATGTACTTTGTAACACAATATTTATTTTTGCACTTCTGAAGTTAACATCCATTTGGGTATTCTTAGTCTTAGTTTAAATCATTTCATTGTATGTTGCAAACTGTTTGACAAATTATCCATATGTATTAATTGAATATTGAATAATAAATGTGAGTGTTTCTTAAAATATCCACGCAAGTTGTTCTACATTGTCTATAACTAGAATTTTAGACTGATGAGCATAATGACAAATATCTACACAAGAAAAATCAAATATTTTGTGAATTTGAGTTGAAATCTAGGCAAGGGATTTTACACGATTATAGTTTAGCGTATCACTCTCAAATAGATGAGCAAACAAAGGTTGTAAACCAGAGTCTTGAAAATTTGCTGAGATGCCTAGGTAGTGACAAGCCCAAATAGTGGGATACAGCTTGGCAAACACTGAATTTGCTTATAATGACTGTTAAAAAAAGTACAAGTATGAGCCCATTTCAAATTATATGTATGGCAGCAACCCTAGAGGAGTTTGTGAGTTAAGGAGCACAACTGAAATGGCTAGGAGTGTTGAAGGTGAGGAGTATGCCCAAGCCATGCATGATGTACACATGGAGTTAAAGAGCAGTTTGGAAGAAAGTGGGCACAAATATAAACAATATGCTGATATGAAGCTCAAGGAGAAAGTCTTTGCAGTCGGAGACTTGGTGTTAGCACATGTATACAAGGATAGGTTCTCAAAAAGTGAGGACAACAAGATTAAAATGAAGAAGATTGAGCTTTGTAAGATTTTGCACAATTTCTCAGCCAATGCATATGAAATAGAGTTGCCCGAAGGGGTAGGTATTTCACTTATCTTTAATGTTTCAGATCTGTACCCGTTTTTTGAAGGTCACACAAGTAAAGAGAGCTTAACTGAAGACTCTTCAGCCATTGACTGGAAAGCACAAATACCTGAGAAAGCGAAAGAAGTGGAATACATTTTGGACATCAGAATTGGCAAGAGCACAAGAAATAAAGACTTTTATGAGTATTTGATCAAATGGAAAGGGTGCACAATAGAGGATACAACTTGGGTATCTGAATCCAAAGTTGTGAAAAATAGAAAGTCCATTGATGAGCTCACAATATGTTCATGAGCGGGAGTTCATGTTTTATTTACCCTGGGTGTTTGATGCAAGTGCATCCAAGCGGATTGTGCAATCTTACATCCCCCAAAAAATAGAGAAATATTTAATTTTTTTGTCTGTTTGTTTTGTCTTGATGTATAGCTGTCAATCCAAACAGTTGACAGGTTGTAGGAGTGCATTCTACTTAAAATAGTTAATTTGTTAACACCATGTTTTAGTGGATTAAGAGGATGTATTAGAGTAGGATTAGTTGATTTTATCAAAATAAATTTCTAGTTTAAAAATGAGACAGTTGTAAAAATGCAGGCTGAGGGATTGCTTGTGATGTATGCATAATTTCAAGAAATAGAAAGGAAGTCCTAGGACTTTTGGATGCAAAGACTTCTGTTGAACCGATTTTATTCATTTTTTCCTTCCTGCTGTATCTTTTGTTTCTTCGTGTCTACCCTAAGATTCTGCATGCATTAGTTTTCTGATTAGATTAACAGAGCTGTTGTAGATTGAATTAAAGGAGGCAGGTATTGTCATACATCAATTTTGTTAATACTTAGATTTCCCAATGGTGAATCTTCCCGAAAATAAATTTAATGATTTCCCCTCTTTTTTACTTTGTTCAGTTTAAAATTAAATTAAAAACCCAGCATTCATAACACTGTAATCGTTGCAATGGTTAATATAACCTAATTGAATATATTGTAGTGGTCTTAAACAACAATGAATCTCCCGTTTAGAGAGAAGCATTAATATAGGTTAGCTTCAGTTTAATACATTATTGTGGGCTTATAAACAACAAATTAAGGAATTATCTACTAGCTCAAAAGAGATATGAAAAAAGTAGGTGAAAAGAAACTACATTGAGCGATCACAATAGCAAAGAAGAAGACTATGAACAACAGGGTCCATGAGCAGGTTTTGGTTGAGGGAGCAGTGACTGCTCTAGGAGGCCTGCGAGGATTTCTCCAACCTGGTTTTAACGTACTGTTGTCATTCCCATGCCTAATCTTCTTTGCACAAGCAGAAACTGCAATTCCTTTTTTGGCCAAAGCCAAATCATGAGACCCTTGTTTCTTGAAACCATAAACAACTAACCCTGAAAACCCCAACTTATCTTCTTTCTTCAGGAAACCACAAAGAGGAGCAGCCCCACAATGGACACCAATGTTCCCTGTATTCTAACTTGATCAAACGGTTGATATTTGTTCATCTGTCCACCAACCAAACCATCACTCCTCACATTTGAATTTTGAAGAGTTTGTATACTTCTCATTGCCCTCATTAGGCTGAAGCCTTAGATGCCTCCTGGGTCTCTTAGCTTGTGGTGGCTCCTTATCTATAGCATCTGACTCCACTAAAAAGGCACCTCTAACTCTCTGCACCTTGGGCTTTTGGGTGTCAATTTTAGTGATACTACTTAGATATCGATATTTTATTACTTGAAAATAGAAGGTTTTCCTTCCCCAAAAGTTGTGAAATAAATATTCACAAGAAGCTTACAGTAATTCTAATCAACCATGTCAAAGAAGAGTGTGAGGGCATGAAAACACATAAAAACATTTGTTTGCTTGAGGAAGGTGTATATTTTGATCAAGAGGTACTTGGATTAGTTATACACAATCCCTCTAGACAATATCTCCAGATAGGGCACCAACCAAATAGGAAAATCTATCATGAACTCCCCAGCCAATCCATAGAGCACTAATTCCCATGGGCGCCTCGAGTCAACTATGCACATGTTGTAAATCTTCAAGTCCCTATTGTTGTGCTTGTTGAGTTTATCCATCTGTTCCTCCGACATACCCTCAAAATAATTATGTTTTAAGTATTTCAACTTCTCTTCTAGATCTGGTTTCATCTTCTCAATCCATTGTTATTGCTATTATTTTCTTACTTCCAAGATAGGAACTCAGAGAATATTTGACAGCTAAATTGCAAATTCTCTAATCTTTTGCCTTTATTTTCTTAGAGTTGTGAATTCTCTAGAATACATGGTAATATGACTTATGATTTACAGATACAGAGATTCTCTTAGGGTACCATATAATTATTTCCCTTGTCTTTACGTGCTAAAGCTACTGAAGCATCTCATTGTTGATTACCATTTTACTTTAAAATTTTACAGGTGGATTTCCATTGTAATTGATGTAAACCTGCAAACATTATCATTAAAATTTCCATACATGCTTAATTATTGTGTGCTTATCTTTTATTGGCTATTTAAAAACAGGTTCGAGAGCAAGCCATTTTATTGAACCTTGGCTCTTTGCGGGCCATCGCAATGGCTGATAATGTCCTTGTGTTTGATCATAGGAGGTTGGGCCTGATCAATCGCTTGTGTATTTTGTTCTGCATACTTGTTTATTTTGTCAGTAATTACTTTTGTTGTTTTCTTGTAATATAGGTGAACATGTTTATCACATCTTGATAATTGAGATGTGCTTTCATTGTGCAATATTTGCTACTAGATTCAAGGTTTCTGCAATACGGCCAATATTTTTCTTGCAGTTTTGTACTCAATTTTTATTTATCTATAATTACTATGGATTTTAGGATACGCATATATGCAGCATCTTGAATTTTAGTGGAATAATTCATTAGTTATAAAATAAATAAATTTTTGGTATATTTTATTGTTGTTTTCTAAGTTGCACAGTTCAGAGTAACATTGAGGGGAAGGAAACATACTAGACACTAAAAAAGTATTGCGTGCACAACAAAAAGTGACTGAAGATGTTATGCAATATATGCTTTATTATTCAGAATGGTATAATGTACACAAGGATCATTCTTTGACCATGATGTAGAAGGAAACATATAGAATGTGTTGATGGTCAGAGGAAAGGAGGCTGATTTTGGTAATGACAAGCTAAACAAATTCTCCCACACAACATTACCAGCTAATTAAAAATATATATTATACCTCATTAGTTGTATTCCAAAATTATAAAAAATATTACTTCAAAGGTACACTTTAGCTAACATCTATCCATTGCTTTTTAAGGTTGAATGTCTCTCTTGGGTCTAGAAGTGAAGTAGGGTGGGGATGGATGTCACTCAACAATGCGTATCGTAGCAATTCCAATAGCATGCTGAACCTCAAAACTGGAATGTCCAACCATGACCCAAGTGTCAAACCTAAGAGATAGACAGGTGAAAAAATGGTAGATGGGAAGTGGATGCTTTAGAAAATGTTGAAGCTACACAATTTATTGGGTAAGCTGTTACAAGTGCTGATGATGCAGATTAATATAAGTGCTGAACCTGCATTTCTTAATTTGAGCATAGAATCTCCTCAAAACTATTCTAGTCTCAGCAATCTGATATCTTTTATTCTTATGTTTTGCAAACACACCTAGCTCCTAGATCTTCTTGCCCATATAATGGGCGTCTCTGATGTTTCTTCAATGTTTTAAAAAGATCTCTGAGTTCAATTTTGTGAAGTGCAAAACATGTTTGTGACCTTTCTCATGATTTCCCAATTTCTCTACTGCTACGTGAGCCTGTTTCTCCATCTGTTCTTGACGTGTCTTTTCTTTAAAACAGTTGTATTGCACGTAAATGCATCTCCCTTTCATTGAATTCAACCTACCTGTATCTGCTTTTATAATAAGGGTTATGCCAACATCCCCCAGATATAGATAGGGGCCCTATCTCCCTATCTATGTAGATGATTAGATTATGGTAGGGGACCGCCTGCCTGTTCTATGCAGACATGAAGAAGTCATGTTTATGAATCCATGAAGTAACATTCCTCCAGTCCAATAGTATTCCCACTTAGTCAGCCTTTATACAAGATGTATGACTTCATCTGTGGGATTACACGAGTACTGATTTACCACCGCTCTATATTTATAACCACCCAATTTTTTTACTCCGGGTAAAACCTTCTTCAACCGAGGGTTTTGGCCAAAATGAGGGTATCCCATAGACTGCTAGAAAGCTCTTGAAAAATACATTTTTATGGCATGAGTTTGAATCCTTGTTTTTATTCAAGTTGATTCTTTTTTTGTGGTTTCAAA
Source organism: Torreya grandis (assembly GCA_037957365.1). Taxonomy (NCBI): domain Eukaryota; kingdom Viridiplantae; phylum Streptophyta; class Pinopsida; order Cupressales; family Taxaceae; genus Torreya; species Torreya grandis. Next base: position 550,049 of record JARHVA010006522.1, on the reverse strand, counting down.
AAAAATTGTAACCCCATTGTGGGGCTATGCAGTCGCTTATTTGGTTTTCCAAGACATTACTTGAGCATGGGTTTATGGTGTAATGTTAGGAATTTCTCTCGAGATGCCATGAAATACAGACACGTAATTATCCTCTATTGTCAAGGTTATTGCCCCATAACATCTTTCCTTCCTCTTGCAGTCAAAAAGGCGTTTTGATTTTTTTTATTTAAATTTTTTATTTTTTTGTGTAATTTGTAGGAGGCATGTTTTATTACACATACAATGAGATATTGTTGTGCTTGAATATTTAGATTATTCTTCTATTCACTGATGTCTACGTTACTTGGGAAAATGACAAATGTTCATAAGCTTTTAATTATATTCTACTTATGAAGTTGATATGACGATCTAGCTGTATTTCAACATGTGGTAGTTGTCTTTCTTTCTTTATAAGATATAACATTTGATTTGAGCCTTAGCTCTATCCTTAGTCAGAATTCTCGAGTGATAGTCATCAGGCACCCTAGTGAAGAAGGTGGGCATTTGGAGGCATAAAGTGATCTACTCCATGGAGCATTGATGACCATCAAATTTTGTTGACCATGGTTGGACTTGGGTGAATGGAGTCATTTCTTCTTATAAGGATACTACCACGAAAGATTTAATAGATGACCTTCTTGGAGGTTTCCCAATTATGACATTCAATAATTGCCAAACAGTTGTAGAACAAAAGATAAAGCAATACCGAAAATGACAATAAGGAAAAAGAAATATATATTTTTTATATCAATGTCCACGAATGATGAAAAGTAGGTTAATACTCGAGAATACATCCAATTACAATAAAAAGTGCTATGGTAAAAAGACCCTAGGATCAAAGACTAACTAAAGAAAAAAGAATTAGAGCAATGAAAATAAAAGAGAGGAGGCATGTAACATCCCCTATGGATACTTGCCCCAATTTTTCCAAATGTTCCACAAAAAATTTAAACAAACCGTTTGCATGAACTAATTTCTATTCATCCAATAACTTGCAAGCAAATTTCAATGTAAAATATAATATAACAGTTTTCGAACAAGGATCTGAAATTACATATGAATATTGCTTTCAAATCTTCAATAGAATAACAACAGAAATATTCAATCATAGCCACATGAGTTACAGTCGGATTGGATAACCAGAAGTATGAATTTGAATCACAAAGTGAGACACCTGAATAATCTCTGACAGACAATGGGTTTCTGTCCACTGCCTGTCCTCAAACCTGATGAACGCCAAAGCATCCTAGAATTCTCTAAGAGAAAATAATAACCAAGCATAGCTGAAAGTGAGCCCTTGCAACACTTTTATAAACTTCTCATAAGAGCCCAATCACACTTTTAACCAATGTGGGATAAAACATAACTTCCCTTTTGCCTTTTTTGATTCTCTTGTATTTTAAAACAAGGGGTCCCTTTTACTATTCATTTCCCACTTAACTTGACACACATTAACAAAGTTAAATAATTGAATTTAACTTTATAATTTAAACTTTATTAATGCGGAGATGAATTAAACCAATGGAGCTGAAATCATCTGACGATAATAACCAATTTTTCCATTGAAAAAGCATTGACACTGGAGATCACGGCCCACCAGATGAATTACTATTAATAGCATTAATGACTTACTAAAAATAGTAAGTATACCAAACTGCCTCCAAACGCCCCAAATTGACTTGCAATGAAAATTGCCTAGGCCAAAAAATCCTCAAGATTCCATAAAAGCCCTGATTAGCCTACGGAACCAAGGAGAAATAGGCTAATGATAACACCATATTACAAGGTAGGCATAAATGGAAATGTAGAAAATTGCAAGGGACTTCTGTAATGTCCCCAAATGGGACAAATCAACAAAATAGAGGTTTTCCAACAAACCCTTATATACAACTGAAATTTATGATTTCAAAACCAGCAAACCCCAGTTGTATAAAATGCTCCAAATACTATGCAATACTATGATTAAATACTTTGTAGCCCTACCAATTAATAGCTCCTTCAATCCTTGAAAATGTATCGCTGCAAATGAGGGCTTCAACCTCCCAACCCTAGCGTCACCCTTAGACGTTATACCTAAAAATTCGATGCCTTTCACCTTGCACAAACCTGCTCAAACCCTTGTGAAATTTTGGCAAAAATTATATAAAATATCACAACAATTCGTTCATAAATTAGGGCACAAAACATACTACTCACCTTCCCAACGAAGTCACCCTTGTACAGAAAATTGCAACAAAAATAATATATAAATTTATGCCTCGATGACCTCAAAAGGGCTGCCAAATATTGTGAAAATTATCACAAAAATATGAGTATTATTCAAAAATATATTTGCCACAAATGACACAATTTATCCACTCCAAGATTTATTATGGGCCAAAAACAGATGAAACCTCATAAATTCATATCTCCCAAAATACTGAGAGTTATAATGCCCATGATAGCTCAAAATGACCATAAAAATGACAATTATCAAGCAAAATAATAAAATGAATTTTCCCACCAGGGGAGGTCCACCAAAAGTTGTCCCAAAATTCTCAAAACCCTAGTTCTCAGCAATTTCTCCTCAAAAGTCCGAGGCGCTGCCCTAGGAATAATTATTACCATGAAGATTATGCTCAATTCCACAAACCAATGAAAAACAATGCAAACCACTGAATGGAGGATGCCCTAGTTAGTTCAAGGGTTTTCGTCCTTGTTCCAACATCCAGTGAAAGGTTTTTGTCCTTACAATAGATCAACCAAGTGTTACATGCTCAAGCTCTAAATCAATTATCCAAATATAACATGCCTTCAAATGATCCCCTCACTTGACTTTATAATCATTCCCCAAAAACGAGCATCCAACTTGGAGGGAAGCCCTTTTTTCAAATATTAAAAGGAGCAATCCTTATAACTATCACTTAAGTGCTTGGGCACCCATGACCCTTAAAAGAATACAACTCAAGTGAACATTAGAACATAAAGTCCCTGTTGGCCATTTTTGGCCCACATACAAAATTTGCCTAGATGCAATACCAATTTAGACAATCGATGACAAATGAACGAAGGATCAAGCCCGAGACACTTTTCGATGGGGGTTGGTGAAGCATTTTTGACCAAGGCAGACAAATACAAAGGAGCCAGGCCAAGACACGATCCAGGTTGGACCAAGAGCAGATATTTTAAGATCAAATGACACCATTAAGACTCTGCATGTACAGAATAGGTCTTTTAAGGCCTAACATAGATCAGGATGGGCTACTAGCTCTCCATATGATGTAGACATGTCCAAGTGGATGTATTGACCATCTATAAAAAACAATAAACAAATTGGTTTTCAATCTATAGTAGGTCTAGTTTCACATTTCAAAGCAAAAGTAGACGTGTGCAATTAATGGAGCGTCCCAAACCATATCTTCAACAAGTAGCCGCCCAAAACAAGACATCGCCATGGCTCTGTTAGATTCATAAGCATGATGATCTTGTCCTTTAGTAAACGGGACATAAATAGACAGGGGCTCAAGGTATTGCCTGAATAGTTGAATGCATAAGCGGCCACTAGACATCAGAATGCAAGTTCACACCACTCTTTGATCTTGTCAGGGAAATCTTTTGCCTCCCCATGCTCACTATTGACTATTTTGGTCCTACAAGCCAAAAAATTGCTCTCTTCTCTTTCCCTGCTATCCTGTGCGTCAGTCTTGGATGCATCCACCTTGCTACAAATGCTCCATTTCCCTTTGCAATGGCTCTATTCTAATGAAAAGTTGAAAGATCTAAGACCTGTAGGTTCTCGGCTTGATATGGGGCTTATTTCGCTTTGGGTGATTGCCTTGGATAGGGCTTTTATTGACAAAGGAAGGAGTCAGTTTCAAATAAATACAAGTCTTTTACAAGGTCCCGAAGGTCAAGTGCCCTTGCGGAGGGTAGACAGGTGACCAATTGGACCTTTCAGCAAGCTCCGATGGGCAACTTTGGGCCCAAAGTGCCCTTGTGGAGGGCAGGGAACACTTGCAGGGGGCAGAGAACACATTTGAGAGAGATTAAAGAGAAGGCCGAAAGGAAAGTTTTCCTTCAGGAAAATGACAAGCAAAAAAGACAAGGGATTCCTTCAGCCGAAAGGAAAGTTTTCCTTCAGGAAAATGACAAGCAAAAAAGACAAGGGATTCCTTCGGACTTTTGTTCGAAGGAAATCCAAGAAAAGGAACCAAAGGGTGAATTCCTTTGGACAAAGTGCCCGAAGGAATTCCCTCGGACATTTTGTCCGAAGAATTTCACAAGGGAAAGAATCAAGGAAAATTCCTTCGGACATTTTGTCCGAAGGAAATTACAAAGAAAGGGCCAGGACTTTGAAGGAAGGATTTCCTTTAGACAAAATGTCCAAACGAATTCCTTTGGACATTTTGTCCGAAGGAATTGAGACGACCAAGGGAGCCCAAAGGGCAAGTGCCCTTGCGGAGGGCTCTCAGCAACCAAAAGGGGACCATTTCCATTCTTTTGAAAGGTCACCTTCCCTTCGGGAAGGTTCAATTGCAAAAGGCCGAAGGTTTAGTTTCAAGAAAGCCGAAGGAATTACCAAAGTAATGACGGGCCCTAGCATGTCAATTTCATCATAGCGAACTAGCTGTTCGAGTTTCAAACGTCCGGTGATGTCCCCACAAACATAAAAATCAGGACAATGAAATAGCCGTTGGCTTTCAAAATGGCGACGGGCCTACGAACGTCAACTTTACGGTGATAAGATAGCCGTTGATTTTCAAATGCTTAGGGATGGGCCCGCGCATGGAAATGGATTAACAGTTGGAAAAGACCGCCAAGAAAGGAACTCGAAGAGCCAGTAAAAGACGGAAGAATAGCCCGAGAGATCAAATTGTCAGAAAGAGACAAGAAATAGCAAGGAAAGAGGGAATAAAATAGAGAATCCAGAACACGGCTACGCCCACATACGACAACATTTGGAATGTTCCAAAGGACGCACCCATCCAAGCATAGACACGAATCAGATCAGCCTAGGTGGCAAAAGAAGTGTCGACATAGAAAGTTATTGCAGCGACCCATGCTTTCGCAGTGACATTTAATACGAACCATGCTCTTGCAATGACATTTAATACGGGTTGAGTACCAAAGTCAAGACTGGCGACACCTACAACATGGTTCCTTCAGCAATTTCCTCTTTCCAATGTATTCAACACAGCATGGGCTGCTTATTCTAGAAAGCGCCAAAGTCTTTTCCTTGATGCTATATATATTGTAATCTCTCAATTAAGAAGATATCTCTCATTTTGTAAGGTGAAGCCCTGCCAAATTTCACCTTTGATCAATAAGAATGTGTTTTACCTCTATCTGACTGGTTATGCTTTTGAGTGTCTGTGTATCAATTCTGTGTTCAGTCATTTTAGCTTGATGCTTTCACAGGATTGACACCAACATACCTAGTGTAGCCAAAGCCATTTCTGCAGGATTAACTGGAAGTGTTTCATCTAGAACATAGAGATAGAAGAGTAGCTATTAAATAGTGTGTTTTCTACAGCCCCTGTGGTAAGTTCCTTTTCATTGTGTCTCCATTAAGCCCCTTGTTAAAATACCCCTACAGTCTGGTCTTTTTACCAGATAAAGTGTATGTTCAGCCCCTTTTGGTTTGAAGTGTGAATAGCTGAGTCGATCAATATCGTTTGGTGCATCACCACTTAGATTAGTTTTTGTTTTGGTTGTATCCTTCTCCCTTTTCACCCCCTCCATTGTTAGCAGTAATAAAAGACTTCAGAGATGCATCAAAGGGAGCTAGCCGTTATCTAGAGATTCTCCTCTTAGTTTTGCCAAACCCACAGCAAGAGGGGAGTTTCCATTGTGTCGCGTGGAAGAGAGAAGCTTAGCGTTCTTTCAAGGGTGCAATCCACAGCATCAACAGTTTTTGGCATGCCCGGTGGGATAGATTTTAAAGCTCAAAAAAGTTCCAAGATTGGTGTTGGTCCTGTTATAGCAAGAATGAATCACTAATCTAGCATCTGGTGACTCCATTTTCAAGAACATCAGTTTCTGGTCAAAGATCAGTCTGACATCCCATGCTTAAGGTCACCACAAGATCTTCTGCCAAGGGTGTCCCTTTTGAATTCATTGAATTACTGTTAAACTCAGCGAGACAACTGAGATTTGCAAGGACCCATCTCTATACAACAAGTCATTTTTCCCAGACCTGCTATAAAATACACTTACACAAAAAGAACCCAGCAGAACCTTGTTATCACCATGGCTTTACCTTTTGTGGCCTTTCATGGTCAGAGCCCTTTAAACCTTCTGCATTATGACCCAATCCTAGGGACAGCCCTTAAGAATGTTCCTCCCTTTAATGGAGAGGGGCCTATTACTGCTATTGAGAACATTAAAAATATTGCCAACCTCTGTAGTATTCACAATGTCACTGAAGAGAACATTGCTATTAGGTTGTTGGCATTGTTTTTTAAGGGTAAAGTTCTGGGCTGGTATGAGACTTTGCCTATAAATTCAATCGACACATGGAACGAATTAGGCACTCTCTTAACAAACAGATTCGGGGAGAAGAGTGACCACCTCTCGCTTGCTGAGCAACTAACCACCATGAAAAGAGCTCCACATGAATTCATGCAAGATGTAATGTCCCCATTTTTGCGAGCATCAGAGTTCGGTGGATTTAGCCTATTTTTAGCCCTCGTAGGTTAATATGCATGGTTAGAGGGTCTCTTGATGGAGCTTGGCTCAGCTTCAGATTGCCAGTACTTGATCAGTTGGCTTTCCTTCGCGCTCATTCGGACACTTCTATACTGAGTTGCTATTTTTAGCAGTATTCAGCACTCAGCGTGGGACCCCTGCTATTTTTAGCAGTATGGATTGATAGCGTTCAGAATCACTTCCTCAGTCGACAGCTTCAGATGACTCGTGCATCGGATGAATGATGAGAGAGATATTAATATTTAATTGAATTAATTAAATATTAATTAATTGGAGTTTATAATATAAAGTTATAATATTTTATTATAACTTAAGTGATTTTTGCTAAAGGGGTCGTCATCATTGAAGGGGCCACTTTTTATTATATTTTATAATTAAAAGTGCTTTCGAAAACTATTGAAAAATTAAAAAAGAAAAAAAAGTTCGAATTTATTTAAATGAAACCTAATTGAGAAAATTCGAACTCTTGAGGAGATATAAGGGTTTCATTGGGTTTTGAGCTGATTATGTTATGAAATCAATTTTTGATCAAGTCTTCTTCAGAGAACGAAGCCAAGGGTTTCAGTGGTCTACAGGAATTGGAGAACGAGCCATCTTCAGTGTTGCAGTTCAGAGGCTGTGAAATATCAGCTGATCTATTGCATTCAGGGAAATATCTTCATTCAGAAGTTATCATAGAACATTCACAGAGTTTCTTTCAGCTTGCAGCACTAATCAGGTTTTCATCAAAATATCATTGCCTTTTTAGTTGCATGTTATTGGATCTTATTTGTAATCATTTCAGAAGATTAATAAATAGTCTGGCATCAATATTTTCAATAGATTCTATCATTTCTGGTGTTGCATTTTTTTATATAAATTTATTCAGCATTTTCTTTCAAAAATGCAAAAACGAGAAAAAACAATCAAAGCAGTTAGTTTTCAGAATCAGAGGAAACAAGGGTTTCTACAGTGGTATCAGAGCAGTTTCCTGCCATCCTGTGTTGGTTTTCGAAAAGAGAATCTCATATTCCTAGGGTTTGAAATTACTGGAAAGATTAATGAAAAATTGCAGACTATATGAACAAGTCTTCAAGGCTTTGATCTTTAATAAAATAATCAAAAATGTAGGGCCCATTTTTAGTGAAATCGCAGCTTCTGGACAGGTAAAGAAAGAATTGATTTAAAGATAAATTTTAAAGCATGATCATACAGCATTCAAAAGGGTTTGATAAAAATCGTGGAATTGTTCTCCGGATATTTTAAAATAGTCAATATCGATATGGTGGCTGGAGACGCAAGAGACAAATATAGGTAAGACAAGAGATCGTCAGGGGATAGAAGTCTAGAAAAGACAAAATCTGAAGCTGCTCACTCAGCAGGCTAGCTGCATGAATATCAAATCGTGGGAAGTAGGTGCACAGGAGATAAAGGAAAATTTTCGATATAAGACAAATTGCAGGGAGGACGAAATTGAATGCCACACCGCATAGTTAAAAAGCAACAGAGACGGATTTATTGGGATGCTCAAGAATTCGTTTTGCTTTCTTAAATCAATTTATTTATCATTGTGGTGATTCGACTTTGATTGCTAGATGTCAAAGTTTAAGCAAAAACGTATTAAAGACGTGGCAAGGTGGACTAACGGGGGACCAAGAAATAATTTATTTATCGAACTGTCGCTCCAGATATGACAAGCAAATAGAATAGAATTGGTTTTTTTTTGGAAAGAACGTATGCTTCAGAAGGAGACAAAAGCTCAGTGACTAAGCTGCTTGGATAAGACAAGGAATACAGGGAGCCGCGCACACAGGAGTTGATTTATTAAAAATTGTGGCATATATAGTCAAGGAGACAAATAAACGCCAGCTAGGGAAAGACAAAACAAAGCCACACTTTTTGAATCTGATGCGGCCACAGAAGAAATTGTGAGGCGTCTCTAAGGAATCACTGATTTATAGGGATGCACATAGATCGTGGGTGATTGGAGGACGTGGCCTCTCAGAATCAGAGTCGTCTATGTTATTGAGACACTCAGCGATCGGTCTATCTTCTAACGGGATACAACAGCAAGAGTACATCATGGATACTAGCTCATAGCCATCACAAGGCGTACCCAGGTTCTTATTTTATATTGCATTATAGTTGTAATTTCTCTCATTAATTCACCAGTCTGGGTCTATAGAAGAGATCTCTGTCTTTACAACAATGGTAGTTCCATCACCAAAGTCATATGAACTTGATAGCTACTCTTACAAAAAGGACGACCATCATTGGTATGTTAGCATTATTCAAGTCAATACAGTCCTATTAAGAAGCTTGGAGTTTACTTGCAAATTGTTTGTAAAAATGTCTGGGTTGCTGTAGCTGTTAATTACTGTCTTTTTCAGATTTTAAATTGCATTGGAAAATCTGATAGCATAGTTAATTGCACTCCCATTATCATTTCAGTCATTAGCAAGTTTTAGATTAATTCTCCATGCATTTGAAACAATACATAAAGTCGAAATCCAAAGTGAAGTCAGATTTCAGTTGAAGAGAGTTGCAAGCAATCTGTTTGACAAAATTCTTGAGGCAGAAAATCAGGGTTCTTTTTATCAGATTGGCCATCTTGGACAGCAAAATGGTTGTCATGGCTTCTAAATTTGTTGATGAGGTAACGATTGCTTATGATGAATATATAGCATTACCAGATAAGGTCAAAGAATGCTTAGACTTTGAGCAATATATGGAACATCGGATAGATTATAACAAGCAAAGAAGAAAACCAAAGAAATGCGAGCAGCCAAGCGTTGAGAGCATGTTGAATGATATCCAGTGGAAACTTAAGCTTTCACAACGAAGATTAACCCATAGTCTGCAGCAGTATGAGGATTCCCTTTCAAGACGAACCTCATCACGAAGTAAAAATGAGAGACTTGGTGAAGTATCTAAGAGTCTCTATGATGTGTTTGGGTTAAAAAGAGATAAGTTAGCAGATCGTGATTTTCAACCCACAGATGGACATGGGGTTGAAAATGAAATGGTGGTTGATAAGGAAATTTTACATCAAGGAAATGGTATGGTGGAGCCACAAAATGATAGTAACAACACTCCAGAGGATGTTATCAACCTTGCTAACAGTTCTGATTTTTATGACAGCAGTGATAAAACTTTCCAACAACATGAGACAGCCGTGATTTCACAGGTGCAAGACGCTACTATTGAGTTGTCACATGAAAGTACTCAGGAATTGGGTACTAATGATGCATTGTATGTTGATGATTCATGTCATGGTGAGTCTGATTTTCCAGATCAGCCCCTTGAAAACAAGCTAAAAGATTCATATGTTGATATGGAATCCCAGGATCGTGTTTTGGATGGGCATGCAGTTACTTTGGGAGTAGAAGTGTGTGAAGATACAGTCATACCAGCAACTTCTACCTTATCAATTGAGACATCCTTTGAGGTACATAGCAGCAGTACCTTAGATGTTGAGGTGTGCATGGATGAAAGCACACATGATGCTGCTTATCATGAGGAGAGTGATGACGAATCAGCCTCATATCATAGTGCATATTGTGAACCGGAAAACTTGTATGGGGGTCATAAGCTACAGAGTCATCATTTGGTTGGGCAACTAAAGGCGAATGACAATATGATTGCCACAACCATTGAGCATTTTGATGTTGCTCATCAGATGTTAGCTACCTATGGTTGGAGTACTCCTTTGACAAATGAGCAAGGTGATAGTGGTTTTTCCCTTGCAGAGATACATGCACTTCGAGAAGCAATTAGAATGATGAAACAAAATTACCTAAAACTGCTTGCAGACAGGGATTTTCTTCTCAAGTGGGATTGCATTTGTTATGATGCTTTGCAGAGGAAGGAGGAGCAGGTTGATGAGCTCACTCATGAGCTTGAGGTGACTATGGACTCATTGAAGAGCAGTCATTTGGCCCTTCAAGAGTCACAGTCACAGTTGGAGGAGCTTACCGTGGAATTGAGTTTGGCACAGTTTCCACCAGCTGCAGATACAATACAGTTACATACAGAGGCAGTTGATGAGGATCTTATATCCACGAGTTGTAGTGAGGATGTGGTTACATCTATCACAGATATTGGTGCAGTCAATTCAGCTGGGATGAGTGTTTTGGTTGAGAGCTCTTGTGATGAGATAGTTGATTTTTCCGAGAGTTGTGTGACAGATCACATCACTACTTCATTGTCGTCACAGGAGATATGTGGGGCATCATCCAGTATGGAGATTTGTACTTATGCTAATTTGTTTCCCCAAGACTGATGGACAGCCATTGACAGAGGTGGGAGCATTTTATCTTGATTGCATCATGAGGAGTGTTTATCACTTCTCCTTTGGTCCACACACAGAGGATTTGATGATGCATCGGTGTGGATTGGCCCGGGAGTTATACCATCCATTGTGGGATGGGTATTCACCATCTTCAGAAGATGGGATTAGTGGATGCAAGCGTCCGACTCTGCTGTTTGCAGGGGATTACTTGTAGGGACAGCTGTCAATTTTACATCACGCTGATATGTATCCAACAGGGTTTGCTACTTCTATGTCAGAGAGTTTTCTTATGGGTACATGGTTACAGGATGACTATGGTGTCAGTTGGCATGATGGCCTGGTCAATAATCACATCCACGAGGGTTTAGCAGAATACAGGGAGAGATTCAGTGTAGCAGATGCTTCAAGAAGTTCTTATCTCCGCATGACAGATGGATGTGAATTCAGATTGTATTGGGATCCAGGGGTGACAGTTTTGGCACTGAGTATGGGATGGGTCCCATTGGGTTACTTCACCACTCACAACATGGTGAAGTTGGAGGCAGTAGAGCACAGTGGCAGCTTGAGGATGACAGACACGACTTCTATGTCAGAGAGTTTTCTTATGGGTACATGGTTACAGGATGACTATGGTGTCAGTTGGCATGATGGCTTGGTCAATAATCACATCCACGAGGGTTTAGCAGAGGACAAGGAGAGATTCAGTGTAGCAGATGCTTCAAGAAGTTCTTATCTCCGCATGACAGATGGATGTGAATTCCGATTGTATTGGGATCCAGGGGGTGACAGTTTTGGCACTGAGTATGGGATGGGTCCCATTGGGTTACTTCACCACTCACAGCATGGTGAAGTTGGAGGCAGTAGAGCACAGTGGCAGCCTGAGGATGACAGACACGACAGACTTTCACTCTGGGTTTGGGATCCAGGGATAGCTTGCGCAGTTGTGTTTTTGTTGATGCTACAGGCGACAGTTAGTGATGTGTGGGACACTTCACAGTTCTTATTTTGGGCCTTCCGGGGAGTTGGGTTTCTTTGCAGATAGAGATTGCTTGAGGACAAACAATTTCAGGGAGGGCGGACTGTAATGTCCCCATTTTTGCGAGCATCAGAGTTCGGTGGATTTAGCCTATTCTTAGCCCTCGTAGGTTAATATGCATGGTTAGAGGGTCTCTTGATGGAGCTTGGCTCAGCTTCAGATTGTCAGTACTTGATCAGTTGGCTTTCATTCGGGCTCATTCGGACACTTCTAGCCTGAGTTGCTATTTTTAGTAGTATTCAGCACTCAGCGTGGGACCCCTGCTATTTTTAGCAGTATGGATTGATAGCGTTCAGAATCACTTCCTCAGTCGACAGCTTCAGACGGCTCGTGCATCGGATGAATGATGAGAGAGATATTAATATTTAATTGAATTAATTAAATATTAATTAATTGGAGTTTATAATATAAAGTTATAATATTTTATTATAACTTAAGTGATTTTTGCTAAAGGGGTCGCCATCATTGAAGGGGCCACTTTTAATTATATTTTATAATTAAAAGTGCTTTCGAAAACTATTGAAAAATTAAAAAAGAAAAAAAAGTTCGAATTTATTTAAATGAAACCTAATTGAGAAAATTCAAACTCTTGAGGAGATATAAGGGTTTCATTGGGTTTTGAGTTGATTATGTTATGAAATCAATTTTTGATCAAGTCTTCTTCAGATCGAAGCCAAGGGTTTCAGTTGTCTACAGGCATTGGAGAACGAGCCATCTTCAGTGTTGCAGTTCAGACGCTGTGAAATATCAGCTGATCTATTGCATTCAGGGAGATATCTTCATTCAAAAGTTATCACAGAACGCTCACAGAGTTTCTTTCAACTTGCAGCACTAATCAGGTTTTCATCAAAATATCATTGCCTTTTTAGTTGCATGTTATTGGATCTTATTTGTAATCATTTTAGAAGATTAATAAATAGTCTGGCATCAATATTTTCAATAGATTCTATCATTTCTGGTGTTGCATTTTTTTATATAAATTTATTCAGCATTTTCTTTCAAAAATGCAAAAACGAGAAAAAACAATCAAAGCAGTCAGTTTTCAGAATCAGAGGAAACAAGGGTTTCTACACAAGATTTCAATACCAGGTTTCAAAAGAACTGAGATAGAATCCCCATTTTGGTAAGGCCGACCCCAAGTTATGCTTTCCTCTATTACTTAAAAGCTTTAAACAGCGCCATTGCTGTCATGATATAGTCAATGGGAGGACAAGTGTTGCCAGTTGCCTATGAAATTGCTATAGCCGCTGAAAATTCTCTGGTGCAAGCAAGAAAGATAGCCCGTAGACCTCATATGCCGCTCTTTCCTGAATTGCCACCTCTAGTTCAGACTGCTACACCCACCTTAGCTCTTCTACCTAGCGTAGAAAAGTCGACTACTTGTTACAAAGCGTGACCAATGAACTAGTGGCTCTCAAAAGGCAACAAGCTCAAAACTATCAGCCAAATCAGGGATACCAACAGTTCGAACAATCAAGTAGACCCCTTTTTTAGAATTATAATCAAAGACAGGGTCAGTTGCACAAGCCAAACTATATCAAGGGTATAATCCAGGTGCTCCATCATCCAAGGTTTTTATGCTAGCTCAAAATAATCTGGGACAGGAACAACGAAATTGCTCACCCCTGAGATATAGTCAATATCAGGTTGCTTATACAAATGAGACGTCGAGTCAATATATGAATGCACAAGACAATCAGGCTATCCAATTCCCAAGCATTGAGACGGTAGTAAAACTTGGCATAGACAACAAATAGACTCAGTCTGATTCCACTCTCATGAATCACATGGAAGGTGAATTTTGTGCAGTCAACTATGTGAGCAGTATGAACAACCAAGGTGATTATGTTGTAGCCAACACAAGGTCCAAATGGAGAGCTATGGAGGAAGCTCAGGCAGCTGCCCAAACGTCCGCAGCATCTTCTTTGTCACATATGAACCAAAAAATTTCAAATTATAGGCCGTCGATTACATCCTCAGCTCCTCGGCGTACGCCTTAGGTTGCAAGCACCCCCAAAGAAAATTTAAAAGGCAACAATCCTTAAAGCAACGTGGTAGCCTAGATGAAGAATCTGCACATGAATATCTCTTTGTGGGATTCATTAACAATGCCAGGACAAAAGGATATACTCTAGAAGGAGTTGCACGAGCTAAATGAACCAGCTGTCCCAACAAAAGTTGATAACATTTTGATCATAAATGGGCACCCTTCTACAACAGGGCAAGCAAAAAAAGATGAAAAGGTTCCCTCTTTCTATCTATCCTTAGTCATAGGAGATTTCTTGGCACACAATTGCATTATTGACAGTGGGGCAAACACCTCAGTAATGCCCAAATGCATAGCAGATAAGTTGTGACTCAAATACGAGGAGATGACCAAGGGAGTCCTGCAGCTAGATGGATCACCAGCCAAGACACTAGGTGTGGTACGAGGCTTGAATATAACGTTGCACGTCTGTCCCACTTTCTCAGTTCTCCACAATGTGGTAGTGACGGATGTTCCTCCCTACTTTGCTATCTGCTTGTCTAGAGATTTCACATCCAAAATAGGCAGGTACCTAGCAGCAAACTGGTTTTACATGGTTTTTAGAACCAAATATGGGACTAAGGTCAAGATTGAGTCAGAGCCAATCCATAGAGATCATCTGAAGCCGTACTCACTCAAAGCGATGAATGTCAGCTACGCCATTATTGATGAAGAAGAATTCCAAGTGGATCAATCTCCGCCCTCTGCCCTTGAAGGAGTTGCTGACCTGCTCTTAGATGAATGGAAAAATGACAACTTCGAACACGACCCATACAAGTTCATAGAAGACGCAGGGCTTGGAATTTATTGCATGCATGAAGAAGGTACCTTTGTGCCAAATTTGATGAAAACAAACCAAGAGAGCTCGAATTTATGGCAACTCTTCTTTGATGGCTCAAGAAGCAAACTGGGAGCTGGTGGCGGAGTGGTGTTAATTTCCCCCTCAAAGGAGAAACATTTTTCGACTTTTAAGTTCCAGTTTTTTTGCACTTGCAATGTTGCAGAATATGAGTCTCTCATCCATGGTTTGGAGTGGGCAAAGAAAAGAGAAATTAAAGAGCTGCAGGTTTTTGGGGACAAGAAGTTGATTGTAAATCAGGTGAGAGGCCGAAATTTGACCAAAAATTTCTTGCTTAGGTCTTACAAGCATAGAGTATGGGACTTAGTGAAGAGTTTCCTTGCTTTCAATGTTATTTCCATTCCAAGAGAGTAGAATAAACAAACGGACAGACTGACAGCAGTTGGTACTCAGTTTGACATCTCCAAAGAGATAGGCCGAGACAGCAGTCCGTGCCATTTAAAAGTGGTAATCAGACCCTTCGTCCCTGATAACATCACCAACTAGCAGGTGTTTAACAACAATCAACAAATAGTGTTCTTCTTGCAAGAGGACACTGAGTTTGCCTCTAGAAATCAAGTCAAGCTACAACAGTAGTATGGCAGTGAGATTGTTCAGCTGAAGAACAACAAACTTCCCAAAGGCTTGATCACTCTCGAAAGTATCTTCAACGAGGATGACCAATTGAAAGATGACAAAGCAAGCATCACAACGAAAAAAAAGAACTACGAAAAAGTTGAAATATTCAAGAACAAGTTGCTTGCACTTGGAAAGGTATGTACAGATCATGAAAGGCAGGCTTTCATCTTGTTGTGCCAAGAATTTACCGATGTCTTCGCTTGGGAGTATAGCAACTTGAAGGGTTTTGATCCATGTTTGGCCCAACATACCATTGAAGTGGAGGAAGGCACCAAGCCCATCAAACAAAAACAAATACCTGTCAACCCGAAGATTGAGCCTCTCATGCGGAAGGAACTCACCAAGGTGATTGAGTCTATGATCATATTTTCGATCAAACACTCTTCTTGGCTGGGCAATCTAGTCCCTATTCGAAAAAAGAATGGAGAGATCAGACTGTGTGTCGATTTCAGAGACCTCAATAGAGTTTCGTTGAAAGATCACTATCCTCTCCCAAGTATGGAGCAGATTCTCCAAATGGTGATAGGGAACTAATGTTTCTCCCTCCTGGATGGGTACTCAGGGTACAATCAAATTTTAGTGCAAGTCTGTGATCAATACAAGACAACGTTCACTACCAAGTGGGGAACGTTTGCTTACCGGAAAATGCCATTTGGACTATCCAATGCTGGAGCCACTTTTCAACAACCCATGGACATGGCTTTCCAAGGCCTAATAAATAATGTTGTACTAGTCTATCTTGATGATGTGATAGTATTTTCTAAGGAGCAGGCCAACATCTGAAACACCTTAGGCAAATCTTTGAGAGGTGTAGAGAGTTCAATATCTCTCTCAACCCAAAGAAATGCGTGTTCGCTGTCCATGAAGGTAAACTCCTTGGCCATATTGTTTAGAAAGGGAGCTTGACCATTGATCCAGAAAGAGTTCGCGCCATCCTAGCGTTGTCCTTGCCTAAGCATAAGAAAGGTCTGCAAAATTTTTGGCAAAATAAATTTCATCAAAAGATTTATCCCAAATTTTGCTGAGATAGTCAAGCCACTGACCTCCATGTTGAAGAAAGATGAGAAATTCACATGGACAACACAAAGGAAGGATAGTTTTGAAGGGATCAAGCAGGCTATCGCCCAGGCTCCTACCTTGATCAGTCCTGACTTTACCAAGGATTTCAACTTTTACACCTTCGGAAATGAAGAGGTAATCTCCGCCATGCTTACCCAAGCAAATGACGAGAACCTTGAACAAACACTTGCATTTTTTAGCCAAGGTCTAGAAGGTTTTGAGATCAGATATACATATGTGTAGAAGCAAGTCCTTGCAGTAATACGAAGCTTGAAGAAATTCATGTATATATTGTCCAACAACAGGGTTCATCTCATGGTGCCACATGCCAGCGTCAAAGATTTCTTGATCAGCCGTGATCTAAATGAAAAGAGAGCGAGATGGATCACCAAAGTAATGGAATACGACGTAGGCATCAAAACCACTAAGCTAGTAAGTGTGAACACCTTGCTACAGACCTTAAACAATAGAAAGAGAACATTTTGCTAATCGATGATGAAGCTACAGCAGAAGGACCAGCAGTCATGAAGGATTGGGCATCAAACATGAAACGTTTCCTTCTCACCGGTGAGTGCTTGCAGGGCCTTGATAGGACCAAGAGAAGATATTTCAGACTCCAATCTCTCCCTTATGCCCTGATTGATGGGGTGCTATTCAGAAGAGATTTTTCAGGAGTACTCTTGAGGTGCATAGACCCAGATCAGGTCGAGCGGGTGTTGTCCGAGTTCCATGACAGGGCAGCTGGTGGTCACTTTGCTCCTAAGCCTACAGCTGCAAGGATTATGAGAGCTAGTTACTTCTGGCCCACCTTATTTAGAGACACCCATGTCTGGATACGAAAGTGCCAAAAATGTGCTCTTTTTGATGGGAAACAACGACTGGCTGCAATGCCTCTACAGCCTATTCAAGCAGAACAACTATTCATGCAATGAGGCCTAGACTTCATCGAGATAATCAACCTTCTTCCAGTGCTGGCCACAAATGGGTCTTGACTGCTACAGACTACTTCACGAGATGGGTAGACGCTGTTGCTTTGAAGGAGGCCAACGAAAGTGCAGTCTTGGATTTTTACGAAGCCCTGGTGACAAGGTTTGGAGTCCCAGCTACCATCATCTCAGACAATGCATTGGCTTTCTTGGAAATCAAAACAAGCGAGTGGGCTTTGGGATACGACATCTGCCTTAGCACTTCTTCCAACTACCACCCACAAGGGAATGGGCTGGCTAAGTCCATCAACAAGAATCTGATCAGAATTATCAGAAGGACAATGAAAGAGAATCAGAGAACTTGGCATGCCAAGTTGAAAACAGCCCTGTGGGCAAACAGGGTTACTCCAAAGAGGGCAATTGGCAATTCACCATACACGCTTGTGTATGGAAGGAAAGCTAGACTTCCTATTTCACTTGAATTGTCAACTTTGGATCTTGCTCACTAGCTGCAGTTGGAAGAAGGCCACAGCATGGAGGTCAGTGTGTGTGAATTGATGGAACTTCAGGAGACAAGGGACCAAGCCATGGTTTCTATGACCATCCGTCAGTAGCAAATGAAGAAGCACTTTGACAAGAAATCCTCGTCAAAAGGTTTCTCTGAAGGCGACATCGTCTTAAAATGGGATGAGGACCGAGCTAACCCTGAAAAACACACAAAGTTCGACACCCTATGAAGTGGTCTATATGTCATCACTCAGTGCAAGCAGCACAATGCATTCCAACTCTCCAGATTGGATGGTGAAGAACTGCATATCCCAATTAATGGGATATATCTTAAGCACTGTCACTGAGCCTTCTCTCATCATGTATATATTTTTCTTGTTTTTCCCTGTTTTCCTTAAGTGCTCTTACGCATGTTTGTAGTTTTTTTAGCCTTGTGTGTGTTTTGTTTACCGTTTGGGGTAAAAGCTTCATGATTGATTCTTGGATCTCTCAAGGTTATTGTCAACCTTTCGAGCTGTGTTTTGACTCCGTACCCAATGGACTTGTAAGCCACTGGTTTTTTTAAAGCATAGCAGGCATGCTTCCCCTGGGAATCGCCAAATTTATTGACCATTTTGGTCCTGCAGGTCAAAAAATCGCTTTCTTTTCTTTCCCTGCTGTCCTGTGCGTCAGTCTTGGATGCATCCACCTTACTATAAATGCTCCATTTCCCTTTGCAATAGCTCTGTTCTTATGAAAAGTTGAAAGATCTAAGACCTGTAGGTTCTCGACTTGATATGGGGCTTATTTCGCTTTGGACGATTGCCTTGGACATGTCTTTTATTGACAAAGGAAAGAGCCAGTTTCAAATAAATACAAGTCTTTTACAAGGCCCCGAAGGTCAAGTGCCCTTGCGGAGGGCAGGCAGGTGACCAATTGGACCTTTCGGCAGGCTCTGAAGGGCAACTTTGGGCACAAAGTGCCCTTGCGGAGGGCAGGGAACACTTGCAAGGGGCAGGGAGCACATTTGAGAGAGATTAAAGAGAAGGTTGAAAGGAAAGTTTTCCTTCGGGAAAATGACAAGCAAAAAAGACAAGGGATTCCTTCGGACTTTTGTCTAAAAGAAATCCAAGAAAAGGAACCAAAGGGTGAATTCTTTCGGACAAAGTGCCTGAAGGAATTAAAGAGAAGGCCGAAAGGAAAGTTTTCCTTCGGAAAAATGACAAGCAAAAAAGACAAGGGATTCCTTCGGACTTTTGTCCGAAAGAAATCCAAGAAAAGGAACCAAAGGGTGAATTCTTTCATACAAAGTCCCCGAAGGAATTCCTTCAGACATTTTGTCCGAAGAATTTCACAAAGGAAAGAATCAAGGCAAATTCCTTCGGACAAAATCTCTGAAGAAAATTACAATGAAAGCGCTGGGACTTTGAAGGAAGGATTTCTTTTGGAAAAAATGTCTGAAGGAATTGAGATGACCAAGGGAACTTGAAGGAGCTCGAAGGGCAAGTGCCCTTGCAGAGGGCTCTCAGTGACCAAAAGGGGACCATTTCCATTCCTTCGAAAGGTCACCTTCCCTTCAGGAAGGTTCAATTGCAAAACGCTGAAGGTTCGGTTTCAAGAAAGCCGAAGGAATTACCAAATTAATGACGGGCCCCAACACGCCAATTTCAGCATAGCGAACTAGCTGTTGGAGTTTCAAACATCTGGTGATGTCCCCGCAGACGTCAAAATCAGGACAATGAAATAGCCGTTGGTTTTCAAAATGGTGACGGGCCTGCGGACGTCAACTTTATGGTGATAAAATAGCTGTTGATTTTCAAATGCTTAGGGATGGACCCACACATGGAAATGGATTAACAGTTGGAAAAGACCGCCGAGAAAGGGGCCCGAAGAGCCAATAAAAGACGGAAGAATAGCCCGAGAGCTCCAATCGTCAGAAAGAGACAAAAAATAGCAAGGAAAGAGGGAATAAAACAGAGAATCCAGAACACGGCTACGCCCATAGACGACAACATTTGGAATGTTCCAAAGGATGCACCCATCCAAGCACAGACACGAATCAAATTAGCTCAAGTGGCAAAAGAAGTGTCAGCACAAGAAGTCATTGCAGCGACCCATGCTTTCACAGTGACATTTAATACGATCCATGCTCTTGCAGTGACATTTAATACGGGTTGAGTACCAAAGTCAAGACTGGCGACACCTACAGCATGGTTCCTTCAGCAGTTTCCTCTTTCCAATGTATTCAACACAGCATGGGCCGTTTATTCTAGAAAGCGCCAAAGTCTTTTCCTTGATGCTATATATATTGTAACCTCTCTATTGAGAAGATATTTCTCATTTTGTAAGGCGAAGCTCTACCAAATTTCACCTTTGATCAATAAGAATGTGTTTTACCTCTATCTGATTGGTTATGCTTTTGAGTGTCTGTGTATCAATTCTATGTTCAGTGATTTTAGCTTGATACTTTCACAGGATTGACACCAACTGTAATGTCCCCTTCCAGTTGACATCTCTCAATACTTGAGATTAGCCTATTATGTGGCCCTCATAGGCTAATATGGAGGATAAAGGGTTTTGTTGAGGCATGGCTTGGCTTCAATTGTCATAATTTTTCAGTTTGGCTTTCGTTCAGGGTCTTTTGGACGCCATTTGCTTGACTTACTATTTTTAGTAAGTGGAGACACTCAGTGGAGCACTCCTGCTATTTTTAGCAGTATGGTCTGGTCATATGTAGATTCAGTCACTTATCATCCGGCTTTAGACGGCTTGTCATTTGGACTTATATTGAGGGAGATATTAATATTTATTTGTCAAAATAAATATTAATTTAATTGAAGCTTATATTATAGAGTTATAATTTAAATTTATATTATAATTTAAGTGACTTAATGAAGGGGTTGACCATCATGAAGAAGAGGCCATATTTCAAATAATTATTATAATTAAATGGGTGCCCAAACTATTGGAAAATTAAAAGTGAAATTCAAAGTTAATTTAAAGGATGCTTTTGAAGGAAATGAACGGGCTTGGAGAGATATAAGGTTTTCTTTTGAAGAAATTCAGATGATTGCATTTTGAGAACATTTTTGAGGAGTTTTGAACTTGCTTGGAGAACGAGGGTTTCTACCTGCAATAGCCATTGAAGAACGTAGTTCCTTTGTGAGCAACCATCTGAGCTGGTGAAATACCCAGTGAACTTGGTGATTTTGGGGGGTCTCAATCAGAGGCTCTATTTGGGATTTCAATTGGATGAATTTGGTGAAGTTTGGATCAAATTTGAGAGACTAGAGTTTCAAATTAATTACTGATTGAAAGGGATTATTTTCAGAGGTTTTATTTGATGCTACAATACCATGAATAGTGACGTGCTACAGTACCTGTGAATAGTGACATGCTACAGTACCCGTGAATAGTGATACGCTACAGTACTGTGAATAGTGACGTGCTACAGTACATGTGAATAGAGAGGAATTGCTGGTCATAGAAGACAAAGTGTTCGCAGCTTCTTTTGGAGGTAAACATATGATGGTATCTACAGATCACAATCATATCAGGTTCATTCAATTATCGGAATTTGTTTTTTCATATTGTATTTATTAGCAATAAGGCCTTGGACTCTTATTCAGTGAATGGAATAATATATGGCAATAAAAAAAGTCTCAATATTGTTCAAGATTTATTCTTAATAGACTAGTTTTACTTTCAGTATGTTTTTTTTTGTTCAAACCCCCTGAAAACACAAAAAAACTCATAAAACCATCAAAAAAAAAAAAAAAAAAAGTGAAGTTCAGCAGTAGAACCTGTGAAGGGTTCTTACACCAACATACCTAGTGTAGCCAAAGCTATTTCTGCAGGATTAACTAGAAGTGCTTCATCTGAAGTGCAAAGACAGAAGAGTCACTATCAGACAGTGTGTTTTCTACAGCACCTGTGGTAAGTTCCTTTTCCTTGTGTCTCCATTAAGCCACCTGTTAAAATACCTCTATAGTTTGGTCTTTTTACCAAATAAAGTGTATGTTCGCCCCCTTCTGGATTGAAGTGTGAATCACTGAGTAGATCAAAATCGTTTGGTGCATCACCACTTAGATTAATTTCTATTTTGGTTGTATCCTTCTCCCTTTTCAGCCCCCCATTGTCAGCAATAGTAGTAAAAGACTTCAGAGATTCATCAAAGGGAGCTAGCCCTTATCTAGAGATTCTCGCCTTAGTTTTGTCAAACCCATAGCAAGAGGGGAGTCTCCATTGTGTTGTGTGGAAGAAAGATGCTCAGCCTTCTTTCAAGGGTGCAATCCACAGCGTCAACACTCACGTAAGGTTCCTGCTATGATTTCCAGGCCCAATTTGTCGGACAAACTTCAGAAACTGTGGCCGCGATGCTGCAAAAGAATTAAAAGTTGTACCTATCACCCCAAGTGGCGCATTAATTGTAAAATAGGCTTGTTCTCTATAAAAGCCTGGCTTTCCATTGTAAAAAGGGGTCGACATATTTTAGCAACCTTACACTATTGAAATTGCCCTCCATGAGCACTTGTATTGGCTAGACCTTGCATGTTAGTGACAATTAAGTTCACCTCCTGTTATTCTGATGATTTGTGTGCTATTTGTGTTTGTTGATTCTTGTTTATGAGTAATGTTTGCCTCTCTCATTTGTCATTCATCCCCAACATCTCTTCATTGAACTTGAAACTCACTTGCAAGTTGTATCCTGTGCGCACTAGGGTTTGCATAGGCTTTGTCTGTGGATAATCTTTGTCCCTCTCAATGTTGCATTGCATTCCTACGGCTCTGTACAAAATACTTATGCATGTAGACTGACTTGGCAGAATTTGTGTGAGATTGTCTTGTTCTCAAGAGTTTGCAATGTGTTTGCGGCAGTAGGAGTGCTTACTCTATTCTGGGCGCATCACCTTTTACTTTCAGCATCCTCTTACTTTCTCCCTCCCTTTTCCTCTCATAGATCTTAGGTTTAGATTAGCGATAGTTTACCTTTCTGCTCTTTAGGCCTATGCGCTGGTCTTAAACCAGATGCGCTTAGAATAGAAGGAATTTGGCCTACTCTGGAGGCTTGTCCCAAGGAGCACAAGGGTCACACACCTTGGGGATGTTCCTATCGTTGTGACGAGACAATCGATGCTCGTGCGCGTAGTTGCGCGATAATACTTCCACGTCCAGTGCCTTGGACTCTTGCGCCCCACGTAAGGCCTTTGCGTTTAGCACTGCATCGCCAAGCTTCCCCATGCTGTAGCACATCCATGGGTGCACATTTTGAAGGAAAACAGTTTCTGGCATGCCCGATGGGACCAAATTGAAGAAAAACTACAGAATTGGTGCTACCATTAACTATCAAGTGTTGAAGAGACTCCACAAAGCACTTGGTGACTCCAAACGACCAAAATCTATTGGTTTAAGCAGTCCGAGTGCTTAAAGATGTCTTTCTACCCCCCATTCCATGAAAATGCTGCGTTCATGCCTTCCCATTTCTCATATCAAGCTCATGTAAACGTCTGTAGTCTTTCCCCAGTTCAACGCCTTTGGCAGCCCCTTATGCTTCTAATCAGCCCTATGCAAGCTACTGTTGTCAACTTGGAGTTGCGCCTTGAATTGAAGAAATGCATGAAATGGCCAATCCTCTATCCAGTTGAAACAATGGGATCTTCTCACGAGGTTGGGTGCCTCAATGGTGAGAAGAACCTTCAGAGAAGGCTGGTTCCTGTAAGATGTATCAATGAGGATCTCTACTCTATGCTGCGGACTACCATGGAAAAGGGAGAAGGAAACTTTAAGGGGAAATCCTACCTAATAAAGGTGATACACCAAAAGATTGATCTACTCAACTTGAAACCTTGAACACTGAACAAACAAGGGAAAAGAAAAACCTTTGATTTCAATCAATCACTTATGCATAAGTATTTCGTAAGAAGGTTTGATCCAATGACCAAAACATGAGGGAAAACGATGGAGAGAGGTCTGATACAAGACACTTTGCAGCAAACTAACATCCACTTACAGCTTCAACAAAAGACATAAAGAACACTTAACATGACCTGCATAATGATAAGCTAGCAACTAGGTACGAATCGGAATTTGGAAAGGAAGAGAAATCTACCACATATGCAAATTGCTGAATGAATATACACTATGCCAACACTTGAGATCTAAAAGTACAGTCTTTCTATTGATCGAAGAGGTTACACAACTCACCAATGGTAGAGTCTAGTCTAGCCAAGAGAGGGATCCTTTTTTCTAAGGCTGAAAAGCTATTTTATAGAGAATTATAAAAGCCAAAGATTGGTGTTGAAAAAAAATGAAAAGAATGATTAACTTAGATTAACTCAAGGCAGACTTGGCCTTTCAATAAAATATGTTTTCCCTTTGTCTTTGCATGAAGCTTCTTCCACTTGAGGAAGTGAACTTGTCTTTGTTCTGAACCGCCCACCTCTCTTTGCATGGAGATCCATGCTAATGTCATTTTTAGAACTCTACGTGAGCTGCTTGATGCCGAGTTGGAACGTTTGAAACGCTGAGTTGGCCGTTTGATAAGCTGAGTTGGACGAAGATGGGAAACTCCTGTAGATGTGGCATTTAACAATTAGTCAACTCTAAATCTAGAACCGTTAACTCAACGTTCGAATTTGGAACTCTGGTTGACACTAAGTTGGACCTTCGGATGCATGAGTTGATCCGGAGATGAGCAGGACTTCAACAACCAGTCAACTGAAGCTTTGACCGGTCAATCGAAAATAGCCCTTGCTTGCATGCATTTTATCCTATTCTGATCTGCTTGTTCATGTCTATTTTTGGCAGGATTTTATATTTGAATGTATTTTGTCTATAGTAGTCTATATTTCCTTGGATTTCTTGGCTATCTCCTTAGCCTTTGGATCTCCTCGGCTTTATCCTCCGAAGTATTCCTTCGGACAAAAAGCCCGAAGGAATTCCTTCGGACTTTTTTTCGAAGGATATCTTCCCTTGTCATTCCTTTTATGTGGCTTTTATTCTGTTAGGGTTTTCTTTGGTTCAGAAATCCAAATTTCTTCGGACTTTTTGTCCGAAGGAATTCCTTCGGACAAAAACCCTGAAGGAATTAATCCTAATTCCTTGTCTTTTTTGAACTCTGCTGAGAATGCCTTTCGGACTTTGCTTTGTCGGCTTTTTTTTTTTTGCACGGGCTTTTGGTGTGTACCTTTCCGAATTTCTTTGGACTTTCTTCTGACTTTTTGTCCGAAGGAATTCCTTCGGACAAAAAGCCCAAAAGAATTAATCCTTTGTCCTTTGCTTTTACCTTGTTGAGAATGCCCCTTCGGAAAATGCACAAAGGTCCAGGCACCGACCAAGTGCCCTCCGCAAGGGCTTGTGGCTCTCCCTGTGCCCTTCAGGAAAGTTGCAATGGTCCTGTAGCCGACCAAGTGCCCTCCGCAAGGGCTTCTGTCCTTCATTTGTGCCTTTTTCGAAAAACTTGTAGGGCACCCAGGTTTTTTGCAGAGGCCTTCAATTTGACGCGTACCTTCCCGAATGGTAGGTGCCCTTCGGGATTGTTGAAAATGACCCTTCCGAAGGGTACCTTACCCTTCGGGTTTCTTGTTTTGCCCTTTTCTGCCTTCAAAAGATACCCCTTGCAATTCCACGGACTTATAACAAGGCTCATTCCTTCGGATTTCTTTAGACTTTTGTTCGAAGGAATTATTCCTTGGTCATTTTGCTTTTCAAAGACTTTTCTCTTTTGAATTCACCGAAGTATTCCTTCGGACAAAAGGTCCGAAGGAATTACTTCCTTTGCTGGAGACTCTTTCCTTGTAATTTCCGAAGCTATGTGACATTCTGCCTTCTTTGATGAACCATTCCTTCAAACAAAAGTCCGAAGGAATTCCTCTTGTAGCAAAGGCCCTCACAAAAGAAAAAACAATGTATTCTTTCGCAATGTGTTCTTTCTTTCCTTGGATAGAGATTTGAATTTTCCGAATGGCAAGAGACAATCTGTCCTATGGAAAAACTGTCAACAGCTACCTTGCTCCCAATCAACATTACTGCCCTCCTAATCAACCTCAAAGAGCATTAGTGATATACACCTTGATTTCCAAAGACAGATGAGGGAGATCGAAAGAGAGTAGGAGTATGATAAAGTACGAGAGGAGCTTGCTCATCAAGCTTACACTTAGCAGGAGGCAATGAAGTAGCGTAGATATGAAGAAGAGTGCTTGGCTAGGCAAATCACAACCAAAGAAGAGTAGATGCACCAGTTGCTTGTGCAAATGCAAAAAAATTGAAGTGCATCCAGATGCCCCCACTCCTGCCTTTCCTAGCTTCAAGCAGGCTCCCCCTACGCTTGCAAGCCAACTTATGGGACACAGCTTTCGTGCCCAAAGTCCCTAGATTCAGGCAGGATAGCTTCATTGCACCTTCAAGTAAAACCCCTGCTTTTGAAGTACCAATCTTCAAAAGGCCCGCCCCTGCACCAATTAAAGGGCCTGCACTTGTGCCAGCTCAAGAACCCATCCTTCCTCAAGATCCTCAAGCGCAGTCATGGTAGCCTTCTTGGACCATGTGTCCCAACTTCACAATGCCCAACCTTGTAAAGCCCCCATCCTCAGCGCCAATTGAAGCCTCTTGCCCTCCCACCATCTCCCTTTTCAAAGGAGGACCAGTTGTATGGAAGGCAAGAGCACACCATTTGGATGAGGAGGATACTTAGAGTGAATATGATGAGGAAATCGTCATTGGCAGTCCCTTCTATGCTACCAAACCAGAAGAATAAACCCTGTTGCGAGAAGATAGGTACAGTCAGATGGAGCACTAGGTTGATGAGTAGATGATCAAAGTGGTAGAAGGGGAGGACCTTAATGAGGAAGAGTCAATTTGTGCCACTCCATAGTGCATTCAAAGGCCTAGGCCCGACCTCTCTTGGGTGAATGCACTGTCGTTTGGCACTATGAATAAGGACCTCGAAGAAGAAGCTAACCTTCAAAACGAGTGCACGATCAACTGTGATCACCCCAAGGTGAGCCCGTAGATACAATCGCAGATGTAAGACTCTTTTTGGGACGAGCTAGAAGAATTCTACGCAAGCCTGTTTGACAAACTGATATCCCCTCAAGAGTAGACCCATGCCTAGCTCTGCGTTGATGGCCATGTTCAATCGCATATCATAGATAGGTAGGGTGCGCACATAGAGGAGGTTACAACCGCACAGATGGCAGAGACCTGCAAGGAGCAAAGCGCACATGTAGGTTCGGACGAGTCATCTCAGGACTTATTCAAACTGAAAGAGCAATGTCAACCGATTGACCCTGAAGCATCACAAGAAAATGCAGAAGCTGTGGCGATGAGCATTATCAATCCTTGTGTGCCCAGGCATTCATAGAATGGTTTCCAAGAGGCACGTTGGACTTGGAACAACAGCTACGAGATGAGCAAAGGCAAGCTGCTGGAGCCATGAGCTACCCAAGCACCATGTATAGGCCTCCCGCACTTCAGAAGGCTCTATCTAAGCAAATAGCGCAGCTAAGCACCAATAAATCTGGGAAGGATTGGTTCGACACCAAAAAAAGTAGCCATATCGGAGAAAGGCTTTTGCGCAGCATGGAGTCATTCATCAAAGGGGAGCCCGAGTAGACGAACTTTCTTGAGCGCCTCCTTCGTGGTAAATAGATGCCATTGCGCTTCCACCCGTCACATATCAACAACAAGATGGCGCACAATGCAAAGGACCTAAGAGGTTTATGTTTTGATCTAGGAGGGCGAAGGCCCATGTTTGTAGTTTGTTATAGTAGATTAGATTGGCTTGCATTACATTTCCCTAAGTGCTTGTGTGCACATTGTACAATCTTAGTTTAGTTTTGTTTTCCCCTAAGTGTGTTTCGCACATCTTTGCTTGTCCTTTTTCCTTTTGTTTTGTTGAGGGCATAACTCAATTCAATCTATTTAGGCATAGGCCAAGCAGGTTGTAGCTTTAACGACTTTGTGTCCAATGGATCACCTCAAAGGCCAATGGATTCCTGTGTAGCAGGCAAACGGCCCGCAAAGGTCGCCATAAATGTTGGCCATTTTTGGTCCACACACAAAATTTGCTTAGATGCAATGCCAAGTCAGAGAATTGATGACAAATGAATGAGGGATCGAGCCCTAGACACTTTTCGATGGGGGTTGGTGAAGCATTTTTGACCAAGACAAACAAATACAAAGGAGCAAGGCCAAGACGCGATCCAGGTTGGACCAAGAGCAGATATTTTAAGATCAAACGGCGCCATTAAGACTCTGTAGGTACAAAATAGGTCTTTTTAAACCTAACATAGATCAAGAAGGGCTATTAGCTATCCATATGATATAGACATGTCTAAGTGGATGTATTGACCATCTATAAAAAACAATAAACAAATTGGTTTTCAATCTATAGTAGGCCCAATTTCACATTTCAAAGCAAAGGCAGATGTGTGCAATTAATGGAGGAGCGTCCTGAACAATATATTCAACAAGTAGCTGCCCAAAACAAGACGTCACCATGGCTTTGTTAGATTCATAAGCATGATGATCTTGTCTTTCAGTAAATGAGACATTAATACACAGGGGATCGAGGTATTGCCAGAATAGTTGAATGCATAAGCGGCCACTAGACATCGGAATGCAAGTTCATGCCTCTCTGATCTTGTCAGGAAAATATTTCGCCTTTCCATGTGCACGTAAGGTTCCTGCTATGATTTTTGTTGACGCAGTGGTTTGCACCCTTCAAAAGAAAACTCGGCTCCTTTCTTCCACGCAACACAATGGAAACAATGCGCTTGCTGTGGGTAGCAAAACTAAGGAGTGAATCTCTAGATCAGGGGCTAGCTCCCCTTGATGGACCATAAAGTCCTAAATTTCTACTGCTAACAATGGGGGGCTGAAAAGAGAGAGGGATGCTATTAAAACAGAAAATAAGATGGTGATGCGCCAAAATTGATTGATCTACTCATTTATTATCTACGCTTTGTACCAAAAGGAGCGAACAGACACTTCATTTGAATAAGAAACTAGACTGCATCAATGTTTCAAAAAGGGGTTTGATGGAAGTATGATGAAGAAGAACCTACCATAGGTGCTATAGAGGCACATTGTTGGATGATTGCTCCCCTGCACGTATACTTCAACCTGGATGCTTTTTGTTGACTTGCAGAAGATCTTGGATACACTAGATACACTGTGATCCACTTATGAAAGCATTAAAATAAATGACTAATAATAAGGCAATACGCAGACATATGCAAAAGTGCAAAAAATCAAATGGTGGTAAAATGCTTCTTTTGATTAAAGGCAAATTTTGTCAGGGCTTCGCCATACAAAATTGAGAGATATCTTTCGAAGCCGAGAGGTTACAATATATATAGAAATTGGAGAAAGACCCTTGACTAGTCAAGAACAAGAGGCCCATATCATTGTCGCTTCTCATTAAACGTGCTTGTGAAAGCCATGTTGTAGGTGTCTCATATATTGACTTTCTTGCCTGGGCGTATTAAACACTCCTGCAAAAGTATGGGTCGCTTCTCTCCATAACTGACAAAGCCATCTCTCCATGAAAGTTCGCGCAGCTGTCCGCCTATTAATGCCAAACAAAGAAAAAACGGGCCACTCTTTGAGTGCTTGCAACCAATTACTTCTCCTGCCGATGCCTCATGTGCCACCTGGACTGATCTGGTTCTTTCTTGCGCTTGATTGGTTGTCACTTGGAACGTTTCGAGTGTTTGTCTTATGTGTGCGCGGCTATGTTCTGAGCCATTCTCTCTCTCTCTCCTCTCTTTTCTCATTATTTCTTGTCTTTTCCTAATAGTTAGAGCTCCTGAGGGCTATCTTTCTCGGTGGGTCGCTGAGTCTTGCTTTCGGCTTTATGCCTTTGAAATTTTTCGAACCTGCACTCATGAGTTCTTTCGGACAAAATGTCTGAAAGAACTTGTTATTTGGCTTCTTCTAATGGCTAACACATCCCATCAAAATTGACGTCTGTGGGCCTGTCACCATTTGAAAACCAATGGCTATTTCGCTTCCTTTAATTTGACGTTCGCGGGCCCGTTACTAGACATTTGAACTTCCAACAACTGGCTTACCATGTTAAAGTTGACGTCCATTGGGCCGTCACTACACTTCAACAATTTTCTCGGCTTTTTGTAAATGGACTTTTCTGAAGGGAAAGTGACCCTTCGGAAAAAATGGGAAGGTCCTCTTTTGATGGCCAAGTGTCCTCCGAAAGGGCACCTATCCTTTGGGTTTTTTGTCTTGTCGAATTTCTTCAGATAAAATGTCCAAAGAAATTCCTTTAAACATTTGGTCTGAAAGAATTCGTGCCTTTCGCGTCCTTTCTTGGATTGCCTTGGTGAATTTCTTCAGACAAAATGTCTGAAAAAATTCCTTTGGACATTTTGTCAGAAGAAATTCGTTCCTTGAGTTTCTTCATTGAATTTTCTTCAGACATTTTGTCCGAAGAAATTCATTCTTCGACTTGTCACTTTTCCTGAAGGAAATCCTCCTTTACGACTTTCTGGCCCAGCCTTTTGCAAACGGACCTTCTGCCCTCTGCAAGGGTACTTTGGGTTTTGGTTTCCCTTCAAAGCTCTTTGAAAAGTCCCATTTGTCACTTTCCTGCCCTCCGCAAGGGTACTTTGGGTTTTGGTTTCCCTTTGGAGCTCCCTGAAAAGTCCCATTTGTCACTTTCCTGCCCTCCACAAGGGTACTTTGGCCTTTGAGTAGCCTTTCGGACGAATTTGCAAAGGCCCTGTTTGGCACCTGAATGCCCTTTGCAAGGGTACCTACCTTTCGGAGCTTCTATAAAAGACCTTTGCCCCTTTGAAACTGGCCCATTTTGCCGATAAAAGGCTTACCCGAAGTAACTTGTTTGTCTTGCCCAAACATCTAGGATCAAAAATGAGTTCAAAATCAACCCAAGTGCTTGCTAGACTTTAAAACGTTTGGCCATCAGAAGGAGGGAACTTGGTCCTTAACGGAAATAGGCCTGCATAGAGAAAACCATGAAACCACTATGGGATGAACTTGTTAGAAATTGGTTAACAGACCCTACCAGAAAAAGGAAATGGAGTGCTCAATTTTGGCCTACAGGACCAAAATTGGTCAACACATTTGGCGATTCACAGGGGAACATGCCTGCTATGCTTAAGGAGGTTAGTGGCCTAAAGGTCCATTGGGCATGGAGTCAAGCTGCAGCTTGGAAGGCTGGCAATAGCTTTGAGAAAAAACTAACCAATAAAACTTTTACCCCAAATGGAAAAGAGAACACACACAAAGTTAAAAAACTACAAACATGCATAAAAGCACTTAGGTAAAGCGAGGAAAAAAATAGGGAAACTATGTACATAACAAGAGAAGGTTAGTGACAATGTTTAAGATATATCCCATTGACTGGGATATGTAATGCTTCACCATCCAATCTGAAGAGTTGGAATGCATTATGTTTCTTGCATTGAGTGATGGCATATGGACCACTCCACAAGGCATCGAACTTTGTGTGCTTTCCAGGTTTAGCTCGATCTTCATCCCATTTCAAGACAATGCCACCTTCTGAGAAGTCTTTTGATGAGGATTTATTGTCAAAATGCTTCTTTGTTTGCTGTTGGCGACTAGTCATGGCATCCATGGCTTGGTCTCTTGCCTCCTGAAGCTCCATTAATTCACAAAATATGACCTCCATGCTGTTGCTCTCTTCCAATTGCAGTTGATGGGTAAGATCCAAGGCTGGTAACTCAAGTGAAATAGGAAGTCTAGCTTCCCTTCCATACAAAAGTGTGTATGGAGAATTACCAACTGCCCTCTTTGGAGTGATTATGTCTGCCCAAAGCGCTGTCATCAACTTAGCATGCTAAGTCCTTTGATTTGACTCCATTGTCCTTTTAATGATCCCGATCAGGTTCTTATTGGTGGACTCAGCCAACCCATTCCCTTGTAGGTAGTAGTTGGAGAAAGTACTGAGATAGATGTCGTATCCTAATGCCCACTCGCTTGTCTTTGTTCCCAAGAAAGCCAATGCATTGTCCGAAATGATTGTGGCTGGGATCCCAAATCTTGTCACCAAGCCTTCATAGAAATCCAAGACCGCACTCTCGTTGGCTTCCTTCAAAGCGATGGCTTCTACCCATCTCGTGAAATAATTTGTAGCGGTCAAGACCCACTTGTGGCCAGCACTAGGAAGGTTGATCATCCCTATGAAGTCCAAACCCCATTGCATGAACGATTGTTCCACTTGAATAGGTTGCAGAGGCATTGCAGCCAGCGGCTGTTTTCCATCAAATAGAGCACATTTGTGGCATCTCCTCACCCAAGCATGAGTATCTTTGAACGAGGGCCAAAAGTAGCCAGCCCTCATAATCTTTGCAGCTGTAGCCTTGGAAGCAAAGTGACCACCAACTGGTCCATCATAAAATTTGGACAGTACTCTGTCACCCTGATCTGAATCGATGCATCTCAAGAGTACCCTTGAAAAGTCCTTTCTAAACAGCACTCCATCTACTAAGACATAAGGAAGAGATTGGAGCCTGAAATATCTCCTCTTAGTTCTATCAAGACCTTGCGGGCACTCACCAGTTTGAAGGAAATGAACCATATCTTGTGTCCAGCTCTTCGTGGTTATGGGCATTTTCGTTGCAGCTGCATCATTGAGTATCAAAACACCCTCTTTTGGTTCTTTGAAGTCTGTAGCTAGGTGCTCACATAGCCCTCTTCCCCTCACCAGCTTGGTGGTCTTGATCTCCACATCGTACTCCATCACCTTGGTGATCCACCCTACCCTCTTTTCGTTCAAGTCACGACTTAGCAAGAAATCCTTAACTGTAACAATCATTGCCCAATCTACTCTTAATTATCTCAATTTGCTGCCTTGTAATTTTTTCAAACACTTTGTAAGCAAAGTGCTTCTTGCTGGTTTTTGTCACAGTTTTGATGATTTGTTTAAATGACGATGGATTAAAGCTTCAAGAAGTTTTAAGAATGACAATGCTGAGTTCTAGATGCAGGTTTTGTTCTTTTCTATGCAATTAGATGAATTTACAAAGCAAACTAATCACTTACAGCCAATGGACATTTAGTCGAAATGTTGGCATGCAACCTACTATCTCAATTCAAATGCTCAAAAGATAACCATCAATGATCAACTTGTGATTCTTAATTGTATTAATGATTTGATACAATGCTCCACTAAATTAGCCAAGACTCTTGGCATAAACAAGAATTACAATTATATGGTATGCTGGTATGAAAGACATACACCCACAGCTGCAAATATAAACTATACTAAAGGATGGATTGTATGTAATGAACCCTGGTGGGATTGAGGTGCCCTTGAGAATAGATGGAGCAAGCAATTTCCCAACGAAAGGATGATCTCCGAGGGCAAATCGAATTTTTCCAAGCCAGCCACCCCTGTTTTGGTATGATCTCAAATTTAAAATAATATGCACTGAATATGCGCTACCTCAAGAATCTAATATCATTTTCATGCTCCAAGGAAGTGGATGCACCAAGCCAAGTAGAGAATTGATGCAAAATGGAACCCCCACAAACAAAAACGTCCCTCCTAATGGCGTCCTTCCTTGACTGTAAATACCTGATTTTTATATCAACGTTCTCTACAATGCAATCTGATCTCTTAACCAAGGAAAAATTGATGCCAAGCTATATAGAAACCAACACCAAAGAGATAGCTATGCAACCTCCACAAATTCACCAAATCGATTTCTCCAAAATTGGCCAATGGTCACAAATTCTGCTCTAATTGAGATGACTGAATTATCACCTCCAAAATGCAACCCTTCAAGAGATATTTCACTCCCTCAGTTATGCTATCAATGGGAGTTATCGTTCCCAAAGACAAATTGATTCATTGCAAGAAACTCTAGGATCCACTAGCATACCACAACAAAGACAACATCAAATCGGGATGATTCATAATGGCAGCCCATACCTCCCTTTATACTCTTTTTCATTTGGGAAGCTTCTAGAACATCATAATATTTTATTATTATTTTTTTTCCCTTTTAATATATTATATTTGCACTTTAATATAAAATAATGAATTATATCATAAAGCACAAATATAACATCATCTTGTAACATGAGGTTTCTAAAAATAGAACATTCTAATATATCATTAGAAAACTTCCAGAATATGTCGAAACTTTCCCAAAGAAACCGACTGCCATTTGGGTAACTGCGGAGAGGACCCTCAAACCTTGCCGTATTAGCCTACGAGGGCCATTGATAGGCTAATTCTATTGAAAGTACAATGTCTAACTAGAAGAGGACATTACAGTCCGCCCCTCTTAAAATTGCTTGTCCCCAAGCAATCTCAAATCTGGATGTTGTAGAATCTCCTCATTCTCAAGTAGCATCCTCAACTGGTAAGTCCCTCCACTTAATTAAGCATTCCCGGATGACCTATCTCCGCAAAGTCCTCTCTCGAACATCCAAGATGGCCTCGGGCACCAGTATCAATTTCTCCTCATCATCCAGGGGTGGCAAAGTCATGGAAGGAACCACACGATGTCCTAATGCCTTCTTGAAGCGTGACACATGGAAGACATTGTGTACTCTGTGGTCGGCTGGCAACTCCAACTCATAAGCCACCTTGCCCACTCCCCTAATAATCCTAAATGGCCCATAGTATCGTGGCTTGAGCTTCTCGTTGCCACTTTTCTCAAGAGAAAACTGTTTGTATGGCTATAGCATCAAATACACCATATCACCCACCCCAAACGAGCATTCAACTCGCTTCTAATCTGCATACTACTTTTGTTGGTTATGAGCCTTTTGTATGTTTTCCCACAATGCTCTCATAATGTCCTAGTTCTCCTGCAATAGATCACTAGCACTGGGCACTTGGCTATCTCTAAATAACAAATCCAGAAAGCTCGGCGCATCATACCCATACAACGCCATGAATGGTGTCATCTGAATGGACAGATGGTAAGTGGTATTGTAACAATAGTCACATAAATATAACCACTTAACCCAACCCTTCTGCTGCCCTGCTATGTAGTTCTTGAGGTAGCCTTCCACCCATTTATTCACAATCTTCGTCTGTCCATCGGTCTGCAGGTGGTAACTAGTACTCGGAGTGTGTTCTGTCCCACACAACCTGAATAACTCCTGCCAAAAATGACTCATAAACCGGCTGTCTCTATCATTGACTATGCTCCGAGGTAACCCATGCAACCTAAATACCTCATGGAAGAACAATTCTGCCACCTGCGTAGCTGAGTAAGTAGCTAAGATCGAAAGGAAGTGAGCATATTTAGTTAAACGATCCACAACCACATATATGCAATCCTATCCCTGGGCTCTGGGTAATCCCATAATGAAATCCATAGATAAGCATTCCCATTTCCTATTAGGAATCGGAAGTGGCTGAAGTAAACCTGCTAGATATGTGTGTTCCTTTTTATTTCGCTGACAAATAGGACACTCTCTGACATATCGTAGAACATCTGATTTGAGGCCCTTCCAAGTGAACCTCTCCCGAATCTGCTTGTAAGTCTTGACATACCCGAGATGACCTGCCATGGGTGTATCATAAAAGGTCCTCAAAATAATGTCAAATAAATCCTTCCTTTGTAAATGATTAAATCATTTACAACTGTATATCTAGTATCCTGTACTGACCCCTCAATAATACCTGCAGCCCAACTGTCCTTGGCATACTCTGCTACTATCAAGTGTCGCCAATCATCTGCTATCCCTGTCATAGAACTCAAGTGTGGACGTCGAGATAAAGCATCAGCAACCACATTTTGTGTCCCCTTGACAAAGGAGATGTCAAAATCATATGATAGCAGCTTGCTGACCCATTTCTACTGCCAATCATTAAGATCTCTCTGTCCAAGGAAATGCCTCAAACTATTATGGTCTGTTTTCACCACAAACTCGCTGCCTACCAAATACTACCTGAATTTGGCCAATGCATGCATGATGGCCAACATCTCCTTGTCATATACGTTGTACCCTCTCTCTGGACTGCAAAGCTTCCAACTCTTAAAAGCAATCGGATGCGTATCCTGCATAAGGACTGCACCTATCCCCTTGCCTGATGCATCACACTGTACCTCAAAGGGTTTGGAGAAATCTAGCAATGCAAGAACTGGGCAAGAAGTCATAATTAGTTTGACCATCTCAAAACAATCTTGTGCCTCAGGAGTCCAAACAAATGCCCCTTTTTTCATCAAATCAGTGAGTGGTGCCGCATGTCATGAATATCCATTAACAAACCTGCGGTAGAAACCACATAATCCCAAAAATCCTCTACACTGAGTAAGGTTCTATGGAGTAGGCCATTCAACAATCGCCTTGATCTTCTCTGGGTCCATACGTACCCCCTTAGTACTGATGATGTGCCCAAGATACAATAATTTTGTCATTCCCAAGGCACACTTGGATTCCTTGGCATACAAGGATTCACCTCCAAGAATACCCAAAACCGCATCAAGATGTGCAATGTGTTGCTCCCATGTTCTACTATATACCAAGATATCATCAAAGAATACCAACACATACCTCCTTAACTGTGAATGCAAGAACCTGTTCATCATAGACTGAAATGTCGTCGGAGCATTGGTTAGCCCAAATGGCATAACCACGAACTCGAAATGTCCATAATGGCATCTGAAAGCCGTCTTCTCTATGTCCTGCTCCCTGACATGAATCTGATGATACCCCGACCTCAAGTCAATTTTGGAGAAGTAGCAAGCACCATGTAACTCATCTATCAACTCATCAATTCTTGGGATGGGGTAACGGTTCTTGATTGTTCTTTTATTCAAGAGCCTATAATCAATACACATTCGGAATGTACCATCCTTTTTCTTGACCAAGACTACTGATGATGCAAAAGGTGACTTACTTGGTCTAATGTGTCCCATGGCCAGCATCTCCTTAATAGTTTTCTCTATTTCATCCTTTAGCCTCTTGGGGTGCCTATATGGGGTGACCATCACAGGGTTAGCGCCCTCCAACTCAATGATATGCTCAATCCCTCTGTCTGGTCTTCCTGGTGGAATATGACTGAATACTTGAGTGTGCTTAATTCTTAACTCTTGAATGTCTGGATGGTAAATTGGCTTCTACTGCTCACCCAGTGTAAGCATCAAAACACACTCAGCTGCCCACATGTCATGCCTCATAAGTCTCTCCATCCTCCCAAAAGAAATCATCCTGAAATTGGAATGTCGAATAGCCTTGAGAACATGAGTTTTTCCATCTACCTGGAATGTCATTTCCATCTCTCTGAGATCCAGGGTGAATTTCCCTATGTCATGTAACCATCTCATGCCAAGTACCATATCTGTATCACCCATATTCACTACATAGAATTCGGTCTTGAACTCATAGTTGTTCAAACGCATAGGCAAATCTGATATCCTCCTTTCGCACTTGAGGGTATAACCATCTGCCACCTTAACTCTTATTCCCTCAAATTCCTCTGTCCTGATTCCATGCCTCTCAACCAATCGAGCATCAATAAAATTATGAGTGGCCCCTGTGTCAAGAAGAGTGATAAATCTTTTGCCCTGCTAGAACTCCACGCATTCTAAATGATCCCTCCTGCTGGATGCTAGTGATGTGCGCATCACGTTGCCTCACTGCCCCTTCATGCTCTCCTCTTTTATGCTTATCTTCCTCGTGCTCCGTACCTGAATCCTCAAGATCAGATTGCTGATCTGATTTCTCCAACTCAAAGTCCTCATAATATGCCCACTTCACTCTATTAGCTTTTCCTTTAGGTCTTAAGGGACAATCATGGTTTGCATCATAGGGCCCCTTATAGTAGAAACATAACTTCTTTTTGCGCAAATCAGTAAGTGTATCCCTATCTAGAGGTGCTGATGATTTGCCCTTAAAATCTTGTTGACAATTTTGGCCCTGCAAGGCAAAAATCGTCTCCTTCCCCTGCTGTTCTGAGCCAGTTTAATTTTTGGTTTGCACAAGTCTTTCAGCAAGAGGATGAACCAGTTCAACAACATGAACTTTGAACTTGAACATTGAACTTGAACTTTGAACCATTGTTGGTTCAATAGCTTGGTTCAATTGTTGGTTCAATAGCTTGGTTCAATAGCTTGGTTCAATCGCTTGGTTCAATTGCTTGGTTCAATTGCTTGGTTCAAACAATTGGTTCAATCAGTTGGTTCAAACAGTTGGTTCAATCAGTTTGGTTCAGTCGGTTTGGTTCAAAGTGTTTGGTTCAATCGAAAGGTTCAAAGGGGGTCTTGCAAAGCCCGAAGGACAAGTGCCCTTGCGGAGGGCAATCAGGCACAAACTAGACTTTTCAAGCAGGGTGCGGAGGGCAATTTCGGACCCAAAAGTACCCTTGCGGAGGGCAGGGAACCCTTGCAGAGGAATCAAAAGGGTGAGTTTTCCTTCAGAAATGCTAAGGCAAAAGATAAGACAAGGTTGAATTTCTTCGGGCAAAATGTCTGAAGGAATTCCTTTGGACATTTTCTTCGAAAAAATTCACAAGGTAAAGAGCAAGGAATTCTTTCAAAAAATTTCCCGCGGCAAAGTGAACAAAGCGAATTCTTTCGGACTTTTTGTTCGAAGGAATTCACCCGACGGAAAAAGCCCGACAGAAAGCAGCAAGCGGGAAAGACAAAAGAAAGATTTCCTTCGGACATTTTGTTCGAAGCATTTCAAGACCAAGGCAGCCCGAAGGAGCCCGAAGGGCAGATGCCCTTGCGGGGGACTCTCGATTGCCGAAAGGAGGACCTTCCCCAAGCCCTGAAGGGACACCTTCCCTTCGAGAGGTTTCAATGACAAAGGCCCGGACAGAAGAAAAGAAGAGAGATATCCTTCGGTAGAAAGTCCGAGGGAACACTTCGGGAGAAAGGCCGAAGAAAAGAAAGCCGAAGGAATTCAAAGGGGTGACGGGCCCGTAAATGTCAAAATTGAGCATCATGAACTAGCCGTTGGAATCTAGATGTCAAATGACGTCCCCGAAGACGTCAAATTCAGGGCAATAAGTTGTTGGCTTTCAAATGGCGACGGGTGCGCGAACGTCAACTTTAGAGCAATAAAATAGCTGTTGACCATTAAATGCTTGAACGTGAACCCGAAGGAATTCAAAGGCCTTAAGGCCAAAAGGAAGAGACCACCGCGAGAGGAGCCCAAAGAGCCAAAGATTGATAGAAGATAGCCCCAAGAGCTCAAATTCCAGGAAAAGACAAAGCCAAGAAGAGAAAATTATGAATATGGACAAAACAACGCAGGTGGCAAAGGGGAGGCGAGTTATTCCTGCAATTGAAACAGTCTCCGCCAAGTGGACATCAAGGAGCGCGAACAGTGAAAACGCGGCCTGTTTTTCTCCACTTTGCATTGATAAGCAGACAAACCGCGTGAATGTCTTGAAGGAGCAGTCTTGTTTACAGACAAACGGCGCAGCCCATGATTTCACGTATGGCATTTAATATATTTTAAACGCCTAAAGTCAAAAATGGAGTGGACACAGCATTATCTATCAAATGGCTTCCTCTTCCCAATGCTCTCAACGCATATGGGCCACTTGTAAAGGGGCGCCAAAGTCTTTTCTAAAAAGGGGCGCCTTTTGCTTTTTCTTTCTCTATATATATTGTAATCTCTCATTTTGAGAAGGGATCTCTCATTATTGTAAGGCGAAGCCCTGCCAATTTTCACCTGGAATCAATAGAATACGCATTTTTACCTCTATTTTGGTTGGATATATCTTTGAGTGTGTCTGAGTGTTAACCTTGTATTCAGTGATTTCTTTCTTGATGCTCCCACAAGCTTGATACCAACACCCCTGGTATAGACAAAGCACCATTCTTGCAAATAGCAAAAGAGCTGTATCTGGAGCGCAGAGATAGGAGAGGGTTATCAGACAATGTGCCTTCTTATGGCACCTGTGGTAAGTTCATCCTCTGTGTGTCTTCATTAAGCCTTTTTGTTAAGTTCTTTGCAGTCTAGTCCTTTTACTAGATAAAATGTATGTGTGTTCTTATGGTTCAAAGTGTGAGTATGAGTAGATCAAACTTGTTTGGTGCATCACCAGCTTAGGTTAGGTTCTGTTTTTCAGTAATCATTCTCTCTTTTCAACCCCCCCTTATATATATGTATTAGCAATATTACTAAAATAACTTAGAGATGCATCAAAGGGAGCTAGCCCTTATCTAAAGACTCTCCCCTCAATTTTTCCAGACCCACAGGCAAGAGAGGAGTTTCCATTGTGTCGCATGGAAGACAAAAGCTCAGCCTTCTGTCAAGGGTGCAATCCACAACATCAACAAATCTGGGTTGTTCTTTTTAGAAAAAGATTTAGTCTCGATATGAAGATCCCTTTGATGAGTACTTGCTTTGCAGGGCTGCAAGTTCCATGCTCTTAGCCTTCTTCATTGCCTCCTAAAGTGTGGGAGGATCAAATGCTTTAATCCATCCTTGCATAGGCTCCAATAACCCCTCAATGAATAGCACCACCAATCGTCTCTCAGAGATGTTGGCCACCATTATTGATAGTTTCTAGAAGTCTCCAATATAGCTTTCCAAACTACCAACTTGCTTGAGCTGGGCCAAATCCTTGAAGTATGATTCTGGATCCTTCTTATCAAAACGTTCAATCAATCTATCCACAAACTCCTAGTAAGATGTGATCTGACTGTGTTGCAATGTAACTAGTCCATGATACCACCATTCGTGTGCTACTCCTAGATGCAAAGTGGCATATTTGATAGCTTCCTCTTCTGTCATGGGTCGAAGAGCCAAGAAGGTATCCAACTTATGAATCCATGATTGTGTCGTAGTCTTGTCACTGCCATCAAACATGGGTATTGTAAGCTTACTAGTAGTGTGCTGGAGTTCCTTATTCTGATTCCTAGGTCTTCTCTCCTGTCAAGACCTATAGTAATCCATCCTTGATTGTACAAACCGATCAAAATGCATAAGCCCTTGTGCTTCAAGTGTCAATTGCTGCCATTCATCATGGGCAGCCATGTATGCTTCAACATAGGTTGGATTCTCAACCTCTTCAATATCCTCCTCAGTTGGTTCATTTCTCAGGAATGTGGGCCGAGTAGGCCTATCTGCAATGCAAGAGGGTGCCCTCTGCACTCTTCGGGGCCCAGCTACATTCCTATCATCTTCCTGGACCTGAGGCTGTCTTCTAGGTAAATTCAACTGCTGCAAAGTATTTGCCAACAGCTATAAGGCTCCAACTCCCTGTTGCTGACCAACTCATAAATCTCTTAGAGTGTCTCTCATTTCCATGTCACCATTTCTATCAATGTCTCTCCTCTCATCTCTGTGTGGACACATGTCTGCTCTGTCACCCATTTCAGCCAAAGGTACCTATGTAATTGGGTCTTCTTGCCAATTCCCTTCCTGTTCTACTCTTCTATGGGTATAGTACCTATGATAACCTCTCGTGATATTTTAACCCTCCAGGATGGTAGGATCAGAGCTCTGATACCACTGTAACAATCCTTGCCCAATCTGCTCTTAATAATCTCAATTTGTTGCCTTGTAATTTTTTCAAACACTTTGTAAGCAAAGTGCTTCTTGCTAGTTTTTGTCACAGTTTTGATAATTTGTTTAATGACGATGGATTAAATCTTCAAGAAGTTTTAAGAATGACAATGCTGAGTTCTAGATGCAGATTTTGTTCTTTTCTATGCAATTAGATGAATTTACAAAGCAAACTAATCACTTACAGCCAATGGACATTTAGTCCAACTGTTGGCATGCACCTACTATCTCAATTCAAATGCTCAAAAGATAACCATAAATGATCAACAACTTGTGATTCTTAATTGTATTGATGATTTGATACAATGCTCCACTAAACTAGCCAAGACTCTTGGCATAAACAAGAATTACAATTATATGGTATGCTGGTATGAAGGACATACACCTACAGCTGCAAATATAAACTATACTAAAAGATGGATTGTATGCAATGAACCCTAGTGGGATTGAGGTGCCCTTGAGAATAGATGAAGGAGCAAACAATTTCCCAGCGGAAGGATGATCTCCTAGGCCAAATCAAATTTTTTCAAGCCAGCTGCCCCTGTTTTGGTTTGATCTCAAATTTAAAATAATATGCACTGCCTCAAGCATCTAATATCATCTCCATGATCCAAGGAAGTGGACGCACCAAGCCAAGCAGAGAATCGATGCAAAATGGAACCCCCACAAGCAAAAACGTCCCTCTTTGACTGTAAATACCTGATTTTTATATCAACTTTCTTTACAATGCAATCTGCTCTCTTAACCAAGGAAAAATTGATGCCAAGCTATATAGAAACCAACACCAAAGAGATAGCTATGCAACCTC
Organism: Torreya grandis; assembly: GCA_037957365.1. Classification (NCBI taxonomy): domain Eukaryota; kingdom Viridiplantae; phylum Streptophyta; class Pinopsida; order Cupressales; family Taxaceae; genus Torreya; species Torreya grandis. The sequence goes on along the minus strand of JARHVA010006522.1, from coordinate 507,763 downwards.
CACAAATTCACCAAATCGATTTCTCCAAAATTGGCCAATGGTCACAAATTCTGCTCCAATTGAGATGACTGAATTATCACCTCCAAAATGCAACCCTTCAAGAGATATTTCACTCCCTCAGTTATGTTATCAATGGGAGTTATCGTTCGCAAAGACAAATTGATTCACTGCAAGAAACTCTAGACTCCACTAGCATACCACAACAAAGACAACATCAAATCGGGATGATTCATAATGGCAGCCCACACCTCCCTTTATACTCTTTTTCATTTGGGAAGCTTCTAGAAACATCATAATATTTTATTATTATTTTTTTCCCCTTTTAATATATTATATTTGCACTTTAATATAAAATAATGAATTATATCATAAAGCACAAATATAACATCATCTTGTAACATGAGGTTTCTAAAAATAGAACATTCTAATAAATCATTAGAAAACCTCCAGAATATGTCGAAACTTCCCCCAAAGAAATCGACTGCCATTTGGGTAACTGCGGAGAGGACCCTCAAACCTTGCCGTATTAGCCTACGAGGGCCATTGATAGGCTAATCCTATTGAAAGTACAATGTCTAACTAGAACGGGATATTACATTAACACTAGGATGTGGCACCATGATGTAAATCTTGTTGTTTGACAACATATGTCTGAATTTCTTCAGTTTTCTTATAATTGCAAGTGCTTGCTTCTCAACATAAGTGTACCTAATCTCATAGCCTTCTAAGCCTTGGCTAAAAAATGCGAGAGATTGTTAGAGATTTTCACCATTCACTTGGGTGAGCATAGCAGAGATTACCTCTTCATTGCCAAAGGTGTAGAGGTTGAAGTCCTTGGAGAAGTCAGGACTAGTCAAGGTGGGACCCTGGGCGATAGCTTGCTTTATCCCATCAAAACTATCTCTCTTTCGTGCTGTCCATCTGAACATCTTGTCATTCCTTAGCATGGAAGCTAGTGGCTTGTCCAGTTCAGCAAAATTAAGGATGAATCTCTTAATAAAGTTTATTTTGCCAAAGAAACTTTGTGGGCCCTTCTTTTGTTTAGGCAAGGACAACGTTAAAATGATGTGCACTCTTTCCGGATCAATGGTCAAGCCTCTTTTTGAAATGACATGACCCAAGAGTTTGCCTTCGTGGATAATGGACACACATTTCTTAGGGTTAAGAGAGATGCCGAACTCTCTACACCTCTCAAATGAGTTTCAGATGTTGTCTTGCCTCCTTGGAGAACACTGTCACATCATCAAGATAAACCAACACAATGTCATTTATCAAACCTTGGAAGGCCATATTCATAGCTCGTTGGAAAGTAGCTCCAGCGTTTGACAGCCCGAAAGGCATCTTCTTGTAGGCGAAAGTTCATCACTTGGTGGTGAAGGTTGTTTTGTACTGGTCGCAGTCTTGCACTAGAATTTGATTGTATCTAGAGTACCTATCCAGGAGGGAGAATCATTCACTGCTTGTCACCATCTGGAGAATCTGTTCCATGCTTGGGAGGGGATAGTGATCTTTTAAAGAGACTCTATTAAGGTGTCTGAAATCAACACAATCGGATCTTTCCATTTTTCTTTCTAACGAGAACCAAATTGGTCAGCCAAAAAGAGTGTTTGATAGGAAAAATGATCTTGGATTCAACCAATTTGGTGAGTTCCTCATGAGAGGCTCAATCCTTTGATTGATTGGTCTTTGTTTTTGCTTGATGGGTTTGGCACCTTCTTTCAGCTCAATAGTGTGTTGGGTCAAGCTTGGATCAAACCCCTTTAAATCGTCATATTCCCAAGCAAAGACATTGGCAAACTCTTGGCATAACAAAATTAAAGAATGCTATTCCTCATTTGTATATACATTCCCAAGTGCAAGCAGCTTATCCTTGAATATTTCGACCATATCGCAATTTTCTTTCTTCATTGTGATGCTCGCTTTGTCACCTTTGAGTTGATTATCCTTATTGAAGATGCTCTCAAGAGTGACCAAACCTTTAGGAAGTCTGTTGTTATTCAATTGAACAATCTGGCCATCATACTGTTGTTGTAGCTTGGATTGATTCCTAGAAGCGAACTCAACCTCCTCCTGTAAGAAAAGCACTATATGTTGATTGCTGTCAAACACCTGCCAATTGGTGACATTATCTGGTATGGAGGGTCTCACTATCACCTTTAAATGGTGTTGATTGCTTTCCTGACTTATTTCCTTGAGAATGTCAAACTGAGCACCAACTGCTATTAGTCTATATGCATGCTTGTTTTGTTCTCTTGAGATGGAAGTGATGTTGAAAGCAGTGAAGCTCTCCATTAGGTCCCACACCCTATGCTTGTAAGACTTGAGCAAGGAGTTCTTGGTCAGGTTTTGACCCCTCACCTGGTTTATAATTAACTCGTCTCCAAAAACTTGCAAATCTTTGATTCCTCTTTTTCTTGCCCACTCTAAACCATAAACAAGAGATTCATATTTTGCTACGTTGCAAGTGCAGGAGAATTGGAACTTGAAAGTTGAAAAGTATTTTTCCTTTGAAGGTGAAACTAGCATTGCTCCACCACCAGCTCCCAACTTGCTTCTAGATCCGTTGAAGAAAAGTTGCCACAAACCACAACTCTCTTGGTTTGCGTTCATTACATTTGGCATGAAAGTATCCTTCTCATGCATGCATTAAACTCCAAGGCCTGCCTCTTCGATGAACTTGTAAGGATCATGTTCAGAATTGTCATTTCCTCATTCATCTAGGAGCAGGTCAGCAAGTCCTTCAAGAGAAGATGGTGGGGATTGGTCTATCTGGAGTTCTTCATCAATGATGGCATAGCTGACATTTGCCACCTTGGATGAGTATGGCTCCAGGTGATCTTTGTGGATAGGCTCTGACTCATTTTGGTTCCATATTTGGTCCTAAAGACCATGTAAGACTAATTTGTTGCCAAGTACCCACTTATCTTGGACGTGAAATCCCTGGATAATCAAAGAGCAAAGGGGGAACATCCGCCACTACCATGTCATAGGGAACAGAGAAGGTTGGACAGGGATGGAGAGTTAAATTCAAACCTCTTACCACTCCCAATGTCTTCGCTGGTGATCCATCCAACTGCAGGACTCCCTTGGTCATTTGCTCATATTTGAGTCCTAGCTTGTCAATGCTGCATTTGGGCATCACTAAGGTGCTTGCTCCACTATCAATGATGCAATTGTGGACCAAAAAATCACCAATAATCAAGGATAGGAAGAAAAGAGGGACCTTTTCATCCTTCTTCGTTTGACCTCCCATAGGAGGAGCCCCATTCACAATCAACACATTATCAGCGTTTGCTGGGACAGCTTGCTCACTCAACACATGCAATTCCTTTTGGAGTATATCATTTTGTCCTGGCATTGCTAAGGAATCCCACAATGAGATGTTCATGTGCAGCGTCTTCATTTGGTCCACCACATTGATTGGAGGGTTGCTCCCTTTTGAGTTCTTGGGGACATTTGCAACTTGAGGTGCAACCCGTGAAGTCAAAGCTGCAACTGACAGTCTGTAATTGAATTTTTTTTTGTTTACTTGTGATGAAAAAGATGTCGCGAATGATTGAGTAGTTGCTTGAGCTTTCTCCATAGCTCTCTTCTTGGACCTAGTGTTGGCTGCAACACAATCATCCTGATTATTTGTGGCCCACACATAATTGACTGCATAGAACTCCCCTTCTAAGTCGTTCATAAGAGTGGAATCAAATTGAGTTTGCCTATTGTCCGTCCCAGATTGTGTTGATGCCTCAAAACTTGGGGATTGGGCTATTTGAATGCTTTGTGTATGCATACATTGATTTGGTAGCTCATTAGCATAAGCAACCTGTTGTTCCTGTATCAAATTATCCCAAGGGTGGATAATTAGGTTGCTCCTGTATCAAATTATTTTGAGTGGGGATAAGAGCCTTGGACGATGAAGGGGCACTTGGATTATAACTCTGATAAGGTTTGACTTGGGTAATCTGACCCTGTCATTGATTATAATTCTGAAAAAAAGGTCTATTTGTCTGTCCGAACTGCTGGTACACTTGATTCGGTCGATAGCTTTGAGCTTGTTGCCTCTTGAGGGCCACTAATTCGTTGGTAACACTCTGCAGTAAACTCTTAACCTCGTTAAGGTCATTTGTAGGGGTAGCAGCTGGCCTTTCTACACTAGGTAGAGGGGCTAAAGTGGGTACGCCAGGCTGAGTTGAGGGCTGTAAATCATGGAAAAGCGGCATATGGGGTCGAGGGGCTATCTTTCTTGCTTGCACCAAACAATTTTCGACAGCTATAGCTATTTCATAAGCAGCGAGTAAAACTTGTCCACCCATGGACTGTATCATGGGGATTCACTAGAATGGAGATTCTATCCCAAGTCTTTTGAACCTAGTGTTAAAAATCTGCATAAATTCATGAGGAGATCTTTTCATAGTGGTCAATTGCTCAGCTAGAGACAAATGGTCACTCTTCTCTCCAAATCTATTTGTCAGGAAGGTGCCTAATTCGTTCCATGAGCCAACTGAATTCATAGGCAAGATCCCATACCGGTCCAAAACTTTACCTTTAAAGGACAAGAATAGTAACCTGATGGCTACGTTTTCTTCAGTGACATTATGGATATTGCAGAGGTTGGCTATGTTTCTGATATGCTCAATAGCGGCGATTGGCCTCTCTCCACTAAAGGGAGGAACACTCTTGGGGGTTGTCCCTAGAATTGGGTCATACTGCAGAAGGTTTAAAGGACTCTGACCATTAAAGGCCATAAAAGGTAAAGCCATGGCTGCGACAGGGTTCAACCTGGGTCTTCTTGTATAGGTATATCTTATGACAGGTCTAGGAAACTAGTTTGTCGTGTAATGATGAGTCGTTGCAAACCTTAGCCTCTTTGTTGAGTTCAACGGAAGCTCAACAAATTCGAAAGGGACACCCTTAGAAGATCTTGTGGTGACCTTAAGCATGGGGTGCCATCAGTAACCAGAGACTAAATTCTTAAAATGGAGTCGCCAGATGCTAGATTATAGCTCTTACTTTTGTATTTTTACAGTAACAGGACCAGCATCAAACTTGAAACTTATAGGACATAATTTACGTCCCACAGGGCGTGCCAAAAACTGTTGACGCAGTGGATTGCACCCTTAAAAAAAAAACTCGGCTCCTTTTTTCGATGCGGCAAATGGAAACACTCCTCTTGCTATGAATAACAAAACTAAAGAGTGAATCTCTAGATCAGGGGCTAGCTCCCTTTGATGGACCTTAATGTCCTGAATTTCTACTGCTAACAATGGAGGGGTGAAAAGAGAGGGATGCTATTAAAATAGAAACTAAGATGGTGATACACCAAAATTGATTTATCTACTCATTTTTTATCTATGCTTTGTACCAAAAGGAGAGAATAGACACTTCATTCGAATAAGAAACTAGACTGCATCAATGTTTCAACAAGGGGTTTGATGGAAGTATGATGAAGAACCTACCATAGGTGCTCTAGCGGCACACTGTTGGATGATTGCTCCCTTGCACCTATACTTCAACCTGGATGCTTTTTGTTGACCTGCAGAAGATCTTGGATACACTAGATACACTGGCATCGACTTATGAAAGCATTAAAATAAATGACTAAACATAAGGCAATATGCAGACATGCAAAAGTGTAAAAAATCAGATGAAGGTAAAACGCTTCTTTTGATTAAAGGCAAATTTTGTCAGGGCTTCGCCATACAAAAAGGAGAGATATCTTTCAAAGCCGAGAGGTTACAATATATATAGAAATTGGAGAAAGACCCTTGACTAGTCAAGAACAAGAGGCCCATATTGTTGTCGCTTCTCATTAAACGTCCCTGTGAAAGCCATGCTGTAGGTGTCTCATATATTGACTTTGTTGTCTGGATGCATTAAACACTCCTGCAAAAGTGTGGGTCACTTCTCTCCATAACCGACAAAGCCATCTCTCCATGAAAGTTTGCGTAGCTGTCCGCCTATTAATGCCAAACAAAAAAAACGGGCCGCTCTCTTGAATGCTCGTGTAGCTCTCTTAATGGCTGTTCAGTGGAGACTATTCCATCTGCAAGCAATTACTTCTCCTTCCGACGCCTCATGTGCCACCTGGACTGATCTAGTTTGTTCCTGCGCTTGATTCGTTGTCACCTGAAACATTCCGAGTGTCTTATGTGTGCGTGGCTATGCTCTGAGCCATTCTCTCTCTCTCCTCTCTTTTCTCGTTATTTCTTGTCTTTTCCTTATAATTTGGGCTCCTAGGGGCTATCTTTCTCGGCGGGTCACTGAGTCTTGCTTTGGGCTTTATGCCTTTGAATTTCTTCGGGCCTGCGCTCATGAGTTCTTTCGGACAAAACATTTTGTCCGAAATAATTTGTTCTTTGGCTTCTCTCTAACGGCTAACGCATCCCATCAAAATTGACGTCCGTGGACCTATCACTATTTGAAAACCAACGCCTATTTCGCTACCTTGAATTTGGTGTTCGCGGGCCCGTTACTAGACATTTGAATTTCCAATGGCTAGCTTACCATGTTAAAGTTGAGGTTCGCGGGCCCGTCACTACCCTTCAGCAATATTTTCGGCTTTTTGTATATGGACTTTTTCGAAGGGAAAGTGACCCTTCGGAAAAAATAGGAAGGTCCTCTTTTGATGGCCAAGTGTCCTCCGAAAGAGCACCTAACCTTCGGGTTTTTTGTCTTGTCGAATTTCTTCGGACAAAGTGTTCGAAGGAATTCCTTTGGACATTTTGTCCGAAGAAATTCGTTCCTTGAGTTTCTTCATTGAATTTTCTTCGGACATTTTGTCCAAAGAAATTCGTTCTTCGACTTGTCACTTTTCCCGAAGGAAATCCTCCTTTATGGCTTTCTGACCTAGCCTTTTGCAAACAGACCTTCTGCCCTCCGCAAGGGTACTTTGGGTTTTGGTTTCCCTTTGGAGCTCTTTGAAAAGTTCCATTTGTCACTTTCTTGCCCTCCGCAAGGGTACTTTCGGTTTTGGTTTCCCTTCGGAGCTCTTTGAAAAGTCCCATTTGTCACTTTTCTGCCCTCCGCAAGGGTACTTTGGCCTTTGAGTAGCCTTTAAGACAAATTCGCAAAGGCCCTGTTTGGCACCCAAATGCCCTCCGCAAGGGTACCTACCCTTTGGAGCTTTTGTAAAAGACCTTTGCCTCTTTGAAAGTGGCCCATTTTGCCGATAAAAGGCTTACCCAAAGTAACCTGTTTGTCTTGCCCAAACATCTAGCATCAAAAATGAGTTCCAAATCAACCCAAGTGCTTGCCGGACTTTTAAACATTTGGCCATCAGCAGGAGGGAACTTGGTCCTTAATGGAAACTGGCCTGTCACAGAGAAAACCATAAAATCGATGTGGGATGAACTTATCATGAACTGGTTAACAGACCTTGCTAGGGAAAGGAAAGGGAGTGCTCAATTTTGGCCTGCAGGACCAAAATTGGTTAACAATTTCCAGGCCCGATTTGTCGGACAAACTTCAAAAAGCATGGTTGTGGCACCGTAAAAGAATTAAAAGCTGTACTTATTGCCCCAAGTGGCGCATTAATTGTAAAACAGGCTTGTTCTCTATAAAAACCTGGCTTTCCATTGTAAAAAGGGGTCGACACATTTTAGCAACCTTGTGTTGCTGAAATTGCCCTCCATGAGCACTTATATTGGCTAGACCTTGCATGTTAATGAGAATTAAGTTCACCTCCTGATATTCTGATGATCTATGTGTTATTTGTGTTTGTTGATTCCTGTCTGTGGGTGATGTTCGCCCCTCTCATTTGTCATTCATCCCCAGCACCTCTTCATTGAATTTGGAACTCACTTGCAGGTCGTACCCTGTGCGCATCAGGGTCTGCGTAGGCTTTGTCTATGGATAATCTTTGTCCCTCTCAACCGTATCTTGTGCACACACTAGGCTCTATATAGGTTTTGTCTGTGGATAATCTTCATCCCTCTAAACGCTGCTTGCGTTCCCGTGCCTCTATACGAAATACTTATGCATGTAGAGTGACTTGGCAGAATTTGTGTGATATTGTCTTGCTCTCAAGAGTTTGCGGCAATAGGAGCGCTCGCTCTATTCTAGGCGCATCGCCTTTTACTTTCAACATCCTCTTACCTTCTCCCTCCCTTTTCCTCTCAAAGATCCTAGGTTTAGATTAGTGATAGTTTACTTTTTTGCTCTTTAGGCCTGCGCGCTGATCTTAAACCAGATGTGGTTAGAATAGAAGGAATCCGGCCTACTCCGGAGGCTCGTCCCAAGGAGCGCAAGGGTCCCATGCCTTGGGGACATTCCCATCGTTGCGACGAGACAATTGATGCTTGTGCATGTAGCTGTGCGATAATACTTCAGCGACCAACTCCTTAGACTCTTGCACCCCGCACAAGGCCTTTGCATTCAGTGCCCCAGCGCCAAGCTTCACCGTGTCGCGAAGCATCCACGGGTGCATGTTTCCAACGACAAAGTACCTTTTTGCTAATTGCTCTTAAAAAGGTCCCCAACGTTCCCTTTTCTTTTTTTTCTTTCTTTTTCCTTAGCCCATGGGAACAATTTAAAGGCTAAGGGTCTTTATGTGTGGTTAGATCAAAAATTGGGGGACATGACAGCCTCAAAAGGGTAAATCCCAAGATCAAGTAAGGTTTATATCTATAGTTGATACCTCAAATGCATTAGTGAGGAACAAAAATAACAAACCCAAGGTCAACCCTCAAGATGATTTAATCCGAGTGAACTTGAAAATTTGGGAACATAAGGCTACAAATGTGGTAAATAAAATTAAAAACCCTTAGTTGACACCATGGACCCAAATCTATGACCAATATCAGCATAAGAATGGTGAAAAAATGATGCACATGGGTTTCAAAGAAATAAAGAAAGTATATTAAAATCTCGTGAATGACCAAAAGTAGGTCAATGGGACTCGAGACTATACCTGAATAGAATAGAAAGTGCTAGGGTAAAAGAACCCTAGGAACGACTAACTAAATAAAGGAAGAAGAACAAAAGCACTGAAAGTAAACATGGGGTAGACACAATGCAGTAAAACCCATAACCCATGTTGTTAGGGTAACAATACAAACATGTGGAGGGAGTATGAACCCCGAAGAGCATGGGTTGAAGAAAATCAAAAATCAAAAAGACTGGATGGTAGACTCATCAAATATCTCCAATCGTGCCCAAAATAGAGGAGTCATTTGTGTCATCGTTTATCACTATGAAAGCACCAATACAAGATCTGATAATGCTCCTTGGAGAATGCCTAGGCCTTAGGTGCCCAAGTGTGGTAATCCTAGGAGGAAGCAAAGCACTCACCCTAGAATCCCTCCTAACATCCAAGGTTGAAGAAGTTGTCGTGGAAACAAAGAAAATCATAATGTGTGCTTGCCTCCGCAACCCAGGAGGTGGTCATGAAGAAGCAGGTCCACAACACCTAGTGTTGGAATAATTGTCATTGATGTCAAAAGAATTGTAACGGATATGAACGGAAATGTCAAACATAATTGTTGCCGGAAGTGAACGGAAGTGTCAAAAAGTAACTGAATTATCTAATGGAATTTCCCTGTAAAAAGTGTGACCTTTTCAGAAATCAATGCCCAAGGATGGAAGGACCAATTGCATTGGTTTGAGCACCCAAGTATGGAAGGGATCAACATTAATTAATAAGGACCAATAGTTAAATATATTTAATTTACAACAATTTTGTGTTTATGGGACCAGCTTTCAATAAATTTTAATTGCAGCAAGGAGTTTTATGGCTATAAGCATTAATGCTTAAATGAGAAGACAAACTCTCTTTGTTTATATTGCTACCTTGGGAAAATCGCCCATCTTGGAGGGTTAATTAAAATTAATTATAATAAAATAAAAGACACTTTGGTTAATGAAAAGGTGCATTGCTAATGGGACACCCCCATTGGGAAAAGCCTTTAAAGGCTATATAAGGTGAAAGGATGTTGGAGAAAAATAATAAGAAATAATTCTCTCTATTATATACAAGGAGAAGAAGATGAAGAAGAGAAAGAAGAGGGATAAGAGCGAAACTTGATTGTGTCATCATTTGTTGACAAAGCAATAGTGAGAACGTGAAAATTGTTTAAGTGAGATCGGTGCTTCAGAATAGAGAGATCAATGTCTTTCGCTAAGTCGGTGCTTGGCAGTGAAGTTGGTGCTTCAATTCAAAGAGATCGGTGTCTAGAGCTAAGTTGGTGCTTCTCATTGGGGATTGGTGTCTCCAAGTAGGTTGGTGCCTACAAAACTTTTGTAAAAATAATTATTAATCTCATGGTTGGATTTCGACAATAGATCCAAGCAGCGTTTCAATTGTAGTTTTTCCCCACCAAAGGTTTACCACGTAAATTTTGTGTTGTGCATTTACTTGTTCTTATGTGCATGGTTTCTTTATGAAAGTTAATTAGAAAGAAAGTAAATTATTATTACTTACTGATTCACCCCCCTTATCAGTGTAGTGTGTGCTCAATAATTGGTATCAGAGCGAGGTTCCTTCAAGATCAGTTTAACCACTGGAAGGTAGATCTCGAAAGCACACAAGGGGCCAATCATCAAGTTCAAGAAGGTTTCTCCACCAACAAGGCTCCATTGTTCAATAGGACAAATTACGCATTTTGGAGTATAAGGATGAGGACATATCTAATGGCCCTTGGTTTTGACATTTGACGAACAGTTGTGGATGGATACACAATGCCACAGACTCCACCAACAAATACAACAGGGAAAAAGACTAGTGAAAATAACACAAAAGCCATGAATACTATTGTGTGGTTTGTCAGAATCTGAGTTTGTAAAAGCAATGCAGTGCGACTCAGCTACGGAGTTTTGGGATAAACTTAAGACCATCTATGAGTGAAATAACAAAGTAAAGATGGCCAAGCTTCAAACTCCCAAGAGACAATTTGAAAGTTTGAAGATAAGAGAGGATGAAAACATTACGGCCTATCTACTTCATGTGGATGAAATTGTCAACATTATCAGAGGGCTTGGTGAAAAAATCAAAGAATCTAATAATCATCTATAAGGTACTAAGGTTCAATGGAAAAAAAATTGCGATCGAAGAAATAAACAATTTAAACAAATTAACAATGGATGAATTACATGGAATTCTCACGACATATGGGATGAGAACTGAAAAAGAAAAACCGTCTAAAAGGGAGGTAGCCTTCAAAGCCTCAAAAAAGGCGAAAAACAAAGAAATTGAATAAAGCGATGAAACGAGTGATGAACTAGATGAAAAGGAGGCTCTGTTTGTCAAAAAGTTTAAAAAGGGGTCTAAAAAATACAAAGGTAAGTTACACTTCAAATGCTTTAATTGTGGTAAGATAGGACATTTTGCTGCCAAGTGTCCTCATAAGGATGACAATGAAGATGAAGAAAATAATAATGATGAAAGGAAAAAGAAGGAAAGCAAGCCTCATTTCAAGAAAAACTTCAAACAAGGTGGGTATAAGAAAAATTCCAATAAGTACAAGAAAAACCTCTATTCCAAAAATGATAGTAGCTCAGCTGAGGAGAGTGATGAAGAAATATCAAATAGTGACAAGGAGGAAACCCTGTTCATGGCAATAGAAATAAAACCCAAAGCCTCTGTAAGTACAAACACCTTGGAAGAAGAGGATAGTGTCGAAAATGGAGTGGTAGATCTTGAAGAAGAGTTGATTTGTGCCTTGAGAGATAAAAATGCCGAAGAAAAAGAATTTGAAACAAATAGTACAAATTCAAAAATATGAAGAGGAAAATATTGCATTGAGAACAAAGATGGCACAGAATATTGAAGAATCGGACAAGGTTATTAGTGGCTTAAAAAATCAATTAGAGGATATAAAAAGAATCGAGGAGGAAATAAGAGCCAAATTGAAAACAAAGGATGAGTGCAAAACGCAAGAATCTGAAATAATTGTTTTGAAATTAGAATTGGAGAAGACAACAAATGAGTTGAAAAACACATCAAAATTTGAGAAGAGTACCGGAGTGTTGAGTAACATACTAAATAGTCAAAGGTCACCGTTCATTAAGTATGGCATTGGCTGTGATGAGAACCAAAAGAACATTGAAAAAGGGCAAAGTTCAAAATTTACAGACTCATCAAAGAAAGTAAATATGGAGAAGCCAAAGAGCTATGCCGATGCACTTAAGAGGTCTGTAATATAGAAATCGAAAAGAAGACAGAGCATGTCAATCCTCCTCATAGAGAGGACAGAGGTAAGAACATGCCTGTTAGTGATCTCAGAAGAAAATTTCTGTCAAGGTAGAACAATGTGATAAGGTACACAAGCTACTTTTATGGTTATTGTTATTCTTGCAATTAATTTGGTCATAGAGCAATAGAGTGTAATGCACATGCAAGAAATGATTATGTATGGAACTATGGAAAGGGCACTTATGGAGTTTGTAATAGAAACTATAACTCATTTGGCCCACTATTGAATTACAATGAATATAATACTATATGTTGTAACAACTATGGACATATAGCAAGATTCTGTAGGAGTGTTTTCATAATTTCCCCTAAACAGAACAAGAAGGTGAATACCCTGGTTATAAAGAAAAAGGAATCTACAAAAATATGGAGAAGCAAGAGGAAGTTAATCAAAAAAAGAAAAAATATGTGCTTCTTCAAACAACGTTTCATGCACAAGACGAAGGGCAACAGTGGTATATTGACAGTGGGTGTTCAAGCCATGTGACAAGTGATATTAGCAAATTTCTCATGTTGAAGAATGAGTGAAGGTACCAAAAAGTTTGGGGATAATGCTATGACTAGAATTTCCGGAAAAGGCACCCTCAACGTAGATAATGGAAAGACAAAAATTGAAAATGTTTTGTACGATGAAGGGTTGAAGCATAACCTATTGAGTGTCAGCAAAATGTGTGATCAAGGACACGCGCTCACATTTTATACTCAAGGCTGCGAGATTAGGAGAGTAGACATAGGAAAATTAGTTGCAGATGCAAACAAAACATTAAATAATCTGTACATACTCAGTGAAGTAAAAGGAGAGGAATGCTACATGAATCAAGTTGATGAAAGCTGCCTATGGCATAAAAGAATGGGCCATATGAATTTTGACAATTTAGTAAAAATCAGCACTAAGAATGTTGTAAGAGATGCCGAAAATCACAAAACCTTCAAACACTAATTGTAGATAATGTCAGCATGGGAAGCAAACACGAGCAAGTTGTAGATCAAAAGAGTACTCAACAACCAAGACATTGGAATTGATCCATATAGATTTGTGTGGACCCACAAGAACTCAGAGCATATAAGGCGTGAGTTAATTTATGCTACTAGTTGATTATTCTAGAATGACATGGGTTGCCTTTCTAAAAGAAAAATCTAAAGCATTCGAAAAGTTTAAAGCTTTTAAAGCTTTGGTTGAAAATGAAATGGATTTAAAAATCAAATGCCTAAGGTCAGATCAAGAGGGTGAGTTCCTCTCAAATGAATTCAATGAATTCTATGAAGAGCATGGAATAAAGAAACATTTGTCAGTCGCTAAGACTCCACAGCGAAATGGAGTTGTAGAGAGAAAGAATTGAATTGTGCAAGAAATGGCAAAAACAATGTTAAACGATTCCACGCCTTCAGATAGATATTGGAGAGAGGCAGTCAACATCGTAGTTTACATCTTGAATAGACAACAAATTAGGGTAAACAATAGTAAAACACCCTATGAGCTGTGGAAGGCTAGACCAACTTCGATCAAATACTTCAAAGCGTTTTGAAGTAAATGCTACATCAAAAGAGATGAAGACTTGGGAAAGTTCGACTCAAGAGTTGATGAAGGTATTTTTCTTAGTTATTCCTCAAAGAGTAAAGCCTATAGATGCTATAATAAAACGCTGCAAACAATTGTAGAGAGTGTCAGTGTTAGAATGGATGAAACTAGACCTAAACAAGTGAGTGTACCAACTAATATTCATTTAGAAGAATCAAACTTCAAGAAAGAAGTAGTAGAAAAAAGTCAAGAAGAAGGAATGGAAGATACAAGGGCACCATCCAGATTCATTCAAAAAAATCATGCAGAAAATCAAATCATCAATGATATTGATGCTGGAGTGCAAACTAGGAGAAGGTTAATGAATACATTGGAAAATGTAAACTTCTCTCTATTGTCTAAGATAAAACCAAAGAGCTTTTCCAAAGCCAATAATGATAAGCATTGGATCAATGCCATGGAAGAAGAATTGAACCAAATAAAGAAGAATGAACCCTGGGAACTTGTTCTCAGATCAAAAGACAAGAATGTAATTGGAACTAAATGGATCTTTAGGAACAAACTAAATGAAGGGCAAGGTAACAAGGAACAAGGCAAAACCGGTTTGTAAAGGCTATGCTCAAGTAAAAGGTGTTGACTTTGAGGAGACTTTTGCACATGTGGCAAGATTAGAAGCCATAAGACTATTCTTATATATGTTGGATTCAAGAATTTCAAGGTCTATCAGATGGATGTGAAGTCTGCATTTCTCAATGAGAATCTTGAAGAAGAGGTTTACATAGAGCAACTTGAAGGTTTCTCTCTATTAGATAAGGATTGTGTAGGCTAAAGAAAGCATTGTATAGACTAAAGCAAGCCCCTAGACCCTGGTATGCTAGGCTTGACAGATACTTGCTTGATCAAGGTTTCAAGAGAGGAGTGGTTGACAGTACCCTATACATCAAGACTGAAGGTGAAAACCAATTAATTGTGGTTGTGTATGTTGATGACATTATTTTTGGCAAAGACAATGAGAAGATGTCTCAAGAATTTGCAGGGGTAATGCAACAAGAATTTGAAATGTCTATGTTAGGAGAGTTATCATTTTTTTTTGGGTTGCAAATTACTCAGTCAAGTAGAGGAATCATCTCTCAGAACAAATACATTGAAGGAAATGTTGAAGAAATTCAATATGAACGATTGCAAATCAGTTAATACTCCAATGGTAACATGGTGTAAGTTGAGCAATGATGATGAGTCAACAAGAAGCCAATCGGACCTTGTATAGATCAATGATTGGAAGTCTATTGTATACTATTGCATCAAGCCCAGATATCATGTAGACAATAGGTCTAGTGGCCAGATTTCAGGCAACACCAAAAGAAACACACTTGCAAGCAGTCCAAAGGATATTCAGGTATCTCAAAGGCACTATGGATATTGGTTTGTGGTACCCAAGAGGAAAGAACTTCACTTTGATAGCTTATACTAATGTAGATTGGGCAAGCAACATTGATGATAGAAAGAGCACAAGTGGAGGTGCATTCTTTCTTGGAAAGAATTGTGTCATGGTTGGGCAGGCAACATCGATGACAGAAAGAGCACAAGTGGAGGTGCATTTTTTCTTAGAAAGAATCTTGTGTCATGATTTAGTAAGAAACAACCCTCAGTTTCCTTGTCCATAGTTGAAGTTGAGTACATAGTAGCAACATCATGTTGTACACAAGTCCTTTGGATGAGACAAACCTTGAGTGATTTTAGAATTGAGTATGTCAATCCAATTTCTATTTTCTGTGACAATACAAGTGCAATAAACATATCCAAGAATTCAGTTATGCATTCAAGAACTAAGCATATTCCCACCAAGTATCATTTTCTAAGAGAGCAAGTTATTGATCAGGTGGTAAAATTGGAGTATGTCTCTACAAAGTAGCAAGTTGTAGACATTTTCACAAAGCCTCTCCCAAAAGAATCTTTTGATTTTCTAAGGCAAGAATTGGGAGTGATTCATTCTTCACTTAGTCACTAAATTTGTCATAAGGAGCATGAATTAAGGGGAAGCTAATCATTGCATTATTCAACCCCATAGATATTTTGGTGAAATACATTGTGATTGTTTTGAACATTCCTTTGCAGTTGATGTCAAAGAGGGAGAATTGAAGATAGGGGGAGCAAAGGAGAACCACAACAAGGGGGAGTTCATATACTAATTCATGGGGATTGCTATCAATGACAAAAGAGGTGATTGTTGGAATAATTGTCATTGATGTCAAAGGAATTGTAATGGATATGAACGGAAGTGTCAAACGAAATTGTTGTCAAAAGTGAATGAAAGTGTAAAAAAATAATAGAATTATCTGACTGAATTTTTCCATAAACGTGATCTTTTGGAAAATCAATGCCCAAGGAGGGAAGGACCAATTGCATTGGTTTAAGCGCCAAGTATGGAAGGGACCAGCTTTAATTAATAAGGACCAAAAGTTAAATATATTTAATTTAAAACAGCAATGATTTTGTGTTGATGGGACCAACTTTCAATAAAGTTTAATTGCAGCAAGCATTAATGCTTAAATGACAAAGCCAACTCTCTTTGTTTATATTGTTGCCTTGGGAAAATCACCCATCTTGGTGGGTTAATTGAAATTAATTAAAATAAAATAAAAGACACTTTGGTTAATGAAAATGTGCATTGCTAATGGGACGCCCCCATTGAGAAAAGCCTTTGAAGGCTATATAAGGTGAAAGGATGTTGGAGAAAAATAATAAGAAATAATTCTTTCTATTATATACAAAGAGAAGAAGATGAAGAAGAGAGAGAAGAGAGTTAAGAGCGAAACTTGATTGTGTCATCATTTGTTGACAAAGCAATAGTGAGAACGTGAAAATTGTTTAAGTGAGATCGGTGCTTCAGAATAGAGAGATCAGTGTCTTTCGCTAAGTCAATGCTTGGCAATGAAGTTGGTGCTTCAATTCAAAGAGATCGGTGTCTAGAGATAACTTGGTGCTTCAATTCCAAGAGATTGGTGTCTCCAAGTAGGTTGGTGCCTACAAAACTTTTGTAAAAAGAATTATTAATGTTATGGATAGATTTGGACTCTAGATCCAAGTAACCTTTCAAGTGTGGTTTTTTTCCACCAAGGGTTTTCCACGTAAATTATGTGTTGCGCATTTACTTGTTCTTATGTGAATGGTTTCTTTATGCAAGTTAATTAGAAAAAAAGTAAATTATTATTACACATTGATTCACCCCCTCCAACCTCACGGCCACCATGCCCCCCCGCCTGCCGCCCCCTCGCTCTCAGTGTGGTGTCCCCCCGCTCTTAGTGTGGTTTGTGCTCAACACATAGGTGAATGAAATCACCTTTCATATTCTCACTTTGGCCTTTCGTATTCTCATTTTTGTCCTATTAAGTTTTAGATTTATTTTTCAATTTTTAATAAAGTGACTCAAATAAATCACAAAGTGACCCACCAAGCCTTTTCCATTTGGAGTATGGAAATAGTATGTGCCACACATTAACATATAAAACCAAGTATTGCAAAGGGGCATTCGGAAAAAAACTGAGAATTGAAAACATCAAAATGTCTTTGAGGCTAAAATGTTTTACATCATTGGATTGCTTGTTTCAAGGCCTTTCCAATGCTTCAAATGGGAGCCAACACGGATTCAGACTATGAAAGATATGGACAATTGAAAAATTCGTGCCTAGCACACCCATGATGTACTGCCAAAAAAAACATTTCTCCCTCTTTGTTTTCTAGCAAAAAATTTCATCAAAGGATCCACTATTTTATATCATTGGATAGATCGTTTCAATACTTTTCCAACGCTTCAAACGAGGGCCGAAAAAAAGTCCGAATGCAAAAGTTACAGCAAAAACAAGATGTTGACTTTTTATCTGCATGGTATTGTACTGTTTGTGCATTTGACGAGCCCATGAAGTCGGGCCGAACGGCTTTGGCACGTCCGATGTGCTCATTGGGTCGGGCAAGACAACCTTGGAAGTTCCGAATCTCTGACCTTGAGAGTTCCAGATTTATGGTTCAATTTTGTATAAAATCTATGAAGTTTGGGCCTCTGATGTTTGAAGCAAATATGATCATTAGGACAATATCTTTTCAAAGAATCAAACAAGACCCAAAATGGAGTTTGAATGTGAATGATATACCAAAACGGGAAATTTGTTGGGCCAAAACAACTTCAAAGTTATCGATATCCATTGTGCAAAATTTATGTAATTTGGGCCTCTAATGTCTCAAGCAAATATGATCCTTGAGACAATATCTTTGCAATGCATCAAGCGAGAACAAAAACGTAGTCCGAATGCGAAAGATATGACATCCGAGAATTTGCATTTGGTTGGCCCTTTGCCCCTATTGGGCTAAAACACCTTCAAAGTTCTGAATCTCCAGTGGACAAAATCTATTAAGTTTGGGATTCTAATGTAAGAAGCAAAGCTGTTTTTTAGGACATCTTTCCAATGCATCAACTGAGAACCAAAACAGAATCTGCATGTAAAATTGAAATATCCCGAGCCAAATTTTTTCAACTTTTAATATTTGGATTACAACATTACAAGCAAGTTCCGTCCAGATTAAAGTTAATCTCAAATAAACTGAAATACTTTGCCACTAGGATGCAGGAAATGAACTCAACGTCCAGTATGTGCTACCCAATCCATGGCGGAGTAGGGGCGACCATAAGACGGAGTAATTACAATAAAGAACTCTACGTCAAGTATGTGCTACCCGTAAGGGGCTACCATATGACGGAGTGAGCTTAACAACAATGCTTTAATGGAAATACTGAAATGAAACTACTCCACACCCAGCATGTGCTTGCTTACCCAAAAGGGTAAGTAGCTACCATAGGGCGGATGCTCTACACCAAGAATGTGCTTGCTAACCCAATAGGGCTAGTAGCTACCATAAGGCGGAGCTTAAATCTATTACAATACTTTAAAGAAAATTGAACTAATAGAGAAGGCTGCCAGTACTACTGTCAGTTACAAAATTAATTGAAATTTGCCTTTAGAAAGAAGAAAAAACCAGCCCTTATTAATTTCTTCAGATATTCATAACTCTGGCAAAACTTAACCAATCTTCTTGATTTTTGTTGCGAATACTCTTCCTGGATGGGGCGCCCAAGTTAGCATCCATAAACTGGTGAAATCTGCATCCAAATGAGTTACACGAAAACCAATGCAAACCCCAGAGGGGCGTCCAAGTGGGAGAAGGGCGATTTGCTCTAGGAAATGAATGCAAGCTTTATTAATTCTGAAAATTTGAGAAGAGGGGCGCCTAAGCCAAACTAAAACAATGGGTTGATACCCAGAACTAATTTTTTTGTATTTTTTCCTTTATAAATGAAAACCCTAGGTTTATCTCATACAGAACTACAATATCTGGAACTCTAATATTATCAAAGAACTGACAATGAAATAACTGAAGCAATACGTAAGCAAATACAAATATCAATAACTAATTCACCGCTAGATGCTGTCTTTCAAGCATGAAGAGATGCCTTTGCTAGGAGGCCTTCATTCCCCGAAGCAGTTCCAGAGCCAAAGCTGCAGCATAACAATGCATTAAAACCAAGATACTCAAATGGTAGCCCAATGCCTTCTTTTATAGGCTTCAATTGGCATCTTCTAGAAGCTTTTCCTTAAGAGTGGCGCCCCCTTTCCATGCAATGTGGCGCCCCCCCCTTCAAGTCCCCCTCTTTTAAAATAACATTAAGTTATCAAGTCTAGGCCAAGGTCAACGTTAAAATATAACGTTTTTTTATTATTTTATTTTATTTTAAGTGAAATTCACTTATTTCGCCGAGACTGAAATCTGAAGCCCAAAACTGAATGAATCAACTAAAAAGGGGAAGTTAACTCCTTCGACAATCCTGCTAGCTGCCAAAAATAGAATTTACTAAAAATAGTAAATTCTTGAGAATGCTCAGAAAACTGAAACGAACATACCTCTGCGAAGCTCTTGAAAAACCCAGAAGGAATTAGCCATCACAACTCTGATCAAAGTCATCCTAAAAAATAGGAAACCCTCAATTGCACTTTCCGAGTAGCCTACGGATTTCCGAGAATAGGCCAACGGTCATTAGGAGATCAGATTCTAGAAGGGGTCATTACAGTCCGCCCTTCCCAAAATTGCTTGTCCTCAAGCAATTGAAATCTAGGATGATGCAAAATCTCATCATTTTCCCAAGTTGCATCCTCCATAGGTAAGTCCTTCCACTTTACCAGGTACTCTCGGATGGTTCTTTTCCTCAAAGAACGTTCTCGAACATCAAGTATCTCTTCTGGAATTAGTGCCAATTGTCCCTCTTCATCCAAAGGGGGTAGCTGTGATGATGCAATCACATTATGTCCAAGTGCCTTCTTGAGGCGAGACACATGGAAGACGTTGTGCACTTTGCTATCAATTGGTAGCTCTAATTCATAAGCTACAGCTCCGACTTTTCTGATGACCCTAAAGGGCCCATAGAAGCGAGGTTTGAGCTTCTCAGCTCCACTCTTCTTGAGAGTAGATTGTCTATATGGTTGTAATCTCAAATATACCATATCTCCAACCTCGAAGGAACGCTCAACACGTTTCTGATCCGCATACAACTTTTGTTGATTCTGTGCAATCTGCAAATTATCCTTCAAGGACTTCATTATATCCTGGCTATTTTGCAACAAATCCTTAGCTAGGGGTGCCTTGCTGTCACCAAACACTAAGTCTGCAAAACTAGGTGCCTCATATCCATAAAGTGCTAAGAAAGGAGACATCTTAATAGACATATGGAAAGTAGAATTGTAGCAATACTCACCAATATGCAGCCACTTGACCCAGGTTCTCTGTTGTTCGGACACATAATTTCGCAAGTAGCCTTCCAACCACTTGTTCACCACTTCGGTCTGTCCATCAGTTTGCGGATGGTAGCTAGTACTTGGTGTAAGCACCGTGCCACTCATTCTGAAAACTTCTTGCCAAAACTTACTTAGGAACTTGCTGTCCCTATCACTCACGATGTTCTTTGGCAATCCATGCAATTTGAACACTTCTTGAAAAAAGAGATCTGCAACTTGAGTTGCAGAAAAGGTACTGGTGATGGCGAAGAAGTGAGCAAATTTAGTTAGCCGATCCACCACTACATAGATGCAATCTTTCCCTTGGGCTTTGGGTAACCCTGTGATGAAGTCCATCGAAATACTTTCCCATTTTTGATTGGGAATAGGGAGTGGTTGTAGCAACCCAGCTGGTAAAGTATGCTCATTTTTATTTGCTTGACAAACAGGACACTCCTGAATGTAGCGTTGAATCTCTCCTTTCAATCCCTTCCAAGAAAACCTTTCTCGGATCTGTCGATAGGTTTTGAAAAAACCTTGGTGGCCCGCAACTGGAATATCATGAAAATTCAAAAGAATTTTCTTCTTCAACTTGGAATCATTCACTAGAAAGATTCTTCCCTTATAGTGTATCAATCCTTCAACCACCTTGTACCTTTCATCATGAAAAGTACCCTCAAGAATGCTAGTTGCAAACTGATTTTTAGCATAATCAGCAAGCAACATGTCTCTCCAATCTGAAGTAAGCTCACTCAATGAACTAAGGTGAGGTCTCCTGGAAAGAGCATCGGCCACTATATTATTTTTCCCTTTGACATATTCAATATCAAAGTCGTAAGCTTGAAGCTTACTCACCCATTTCTGTTGCCTCTCATTTAAATCCTTTTGGTGCATGAAATGTTTGAGGCTATTGTGGTCAGTCTTAACCACGAACTTATTCCCCACCAAGTATTGTCTGAACTTGGCTAATGCATGCATAATAGCAAGCATTTCTTTGTCATAAATTGAATATGTTCTTTCAACTCCTCGTAATTTTCTGCTTTCAAACACGATAGGGTGTTTGTCTTGCATCAGGACAGCCCCCACACCTTCACCTGATGCATCACATTGTAGCTCGAAGGGCTTGGAAAAATCCGGTATTGCCAAAACCGGGCATGAACTCATGATCTTCTTGAACTTGTCAAAAACACTTTGAGCCTTTTCTGACCAGACAAAGGCTCCCTTTTTGGTAAGATCGGTAAGGGGAGCAGCATTCTGTGAATACCCCTTTACGAATCTCCGATAGAACCCACATAGACCCAAAAAACCTTTCAACTGAGTTAAGCTCTCAGGAGGTGGCCAATCAATTACCGCCTTGATCTTTTCGGGGTCCACCTTTACTCCCTCAGCACTGATTATGTGGCCAAGGTATAGTAACTCATTCATCCCAAATTCACATTTGGAAGCTTTTGCAAACAAACTCTCAGATTCCATAATACTAAGCACTTCCTCCAAATGCTTAAGATGTTCTCTCCAAGTCTTGCTGTAAATCAGAATGTCATCAAAAAATACTAACACAAACCTCCTTAAATGATTCTGAAAGACACGATTCATGCAAGACTGAAAGGTAGCCGGGGCGTTAGTCAATCCAAATGGCATGACTAAGAACTCAAAATGGCCATAGTGGCATCTGAAGGCTGTCTTCTCAACATCAGATCCCCTCATTCGAATCTGATGGTAACCCGTTCTTAGATCAATTTTTGAGAAGAACTTGGCACCGTGTAGCTCATCAATGAGCTCATCTATCCGGGGTATGGGATATCTGTTTTTGATGGTGCTTTGATTTAAAGCACGATAATCCACGCACATGCGCATAGTACCATCCTTCTTTTTCACAAGAACCACTGCAGAAGCAAAGGGGCTCTTGCTTGGACGGATGAAACCCATCTTCAAGAGTTCTTGAATATTCTTCTCGATCTCGTCCTTTTGCCGCTTCGGATACCGGTATGGAGTTATGATTACCGGTTTCGCTCCCTCTTTGAGCTCAATGATGTGTTCTGATCCTCTATCGGGAGGTGGTCCAGGAGGCAAATCAGCAAACACTTTACTCTTCTTGGTGAGTAAAGATTGAATATCGGGAGGATGCTCTATTTTTGTTTCCACAGGACTAGTCGGAAGAACCATGAATTCAGTGGCCCAATCCACTAGATCATGTCTTATCAATTTCGCCATCCTTTTGAATGATACTATTCGAGGGCCACCATTTGACATCCCTCTCAACACCACCTTCTTTCCATCGGATTGAAACCTGAGTTCCATGGTTTGCAGATTTAGAGAGATGTCTCCAAGAGAACGCAACCACTGAATGCCAAGAACAGCATCCGTATCTCCAATATTCACCACATAGAAGTCATCTTTGACCTCATAGTTGCCCAATTGCATTGATAAGTTGGGCACCCTTTTGGTACAAGAAATGTGGAATCCATCCGCCACCATGACTTTGAACCCTTCAAAATCTTCTGTTTGCAACTCCTTTGCCACCACAGCTTCATCTATGAAGTTATGGGTTGCTCCAGTATCAATTAGAGCAACGATACGCTGCCCTTTGATCATCCCACGGATTTTGAAGGACTCATTCCTTTGGAAGCTTGAAAGTTGAGCCAACGTGCCGCCACTTTCTTTCTCGCTTTCAGGCTCTTCAGGGACTCTTTCAACTTCACTATCTTCGGAATCAGATTGCTGGTCCGAAGAATCAGAGTTACTCTCACCAGCGGAGTAATACTCAATCTGATGGAATTTGACTCCTTTTGGGCAAACATGGTCTGGAGACCATTTATCTTTGCATCTGAAACAAAGCCCCTTCCTTCGGAGTTCATTGACAGTTTCCGGATCCAATCTTTTGCCAAGAGGTTTCTGCTGGTTAAACTCCTTTTGGTAAGGTTTTTGTTGAAACCTTCTCCCTCGATCCTTCTTGTGGAAGGGTGGTTTAGAATGGAACTTAGTTTTAGGAGCTGCCCACTCCATGTTTCTAGCCTTTTTCATTGCTTCTTGTAAGGATGGTGGATCAAAAGCTTTGATCCATCCCTTGAGTGGTTCCATCAACCCTTCGCTGAATAAGATCACTAATCTTCTTTCTGTGATTCCAGTGACCATCACTGAAAGTCTTTGAAACTCAGCTATGTAGGCATCAACAGTGCCATATTGCTTCAATTGCGCCAACTCCCTAAAATGCACTTCGGGATCCTTCTTCTCGAACCTCTCTATGAGTCTAGTGGTGAATTCATCATAGCTAATGATTGATCCATGACCCAAGGTGACCAGGCCATGGTACCACCACTCATGCGCTACCCCATCTAGGTGTAGCGTAGCGAATTTAATCGCATCTTCTTCAGCCATCGGCCTAAGGGCCAAATAGTTGTCCAATTTTTGAATCCAGGCTCGAGCAGAACTTTGATCACTTCCATCAAAGTGGGAAAGCATTAGCTTGTTGATAGCTTGGTGCAAGTCTCCTTGTGCTGGAGTTCTTCTGTGATCAAAATTTCTCCCTTGACCCTTACTTTTTCTCTTATGATCAATGAATTCATTATAGGACATGTCCATTTTGATTTCTTCAGGGAGAGAGTCATATTCCGCATGACCACGCCTCAATTGTTCCACAAATGAAGAATTCTCTTCAGGATCAGGTTGGGTATTGACTGGGGCTAAAAAGGTGGGTTTGAAAGGCCTTGACGAAATGTAAGTGTTGTTTGCAGCAGGTTGAGCAACACTTCCATCAAATTGATTCGAGGCACTAGGCTCTCCTCTATAGCAGGAATTGGTTTGGAGATTTGGATTCTGACCCACTTTTCCCAACATGAGGGATACCATATCCATTAAGGCATCCATTTTCCTTTCAAATCTCTTTTCTGGACTTAGGGATCTTTCTCTACCCTTCCCACTATCATTTCTAGGATTGGTAAACCTCTCGTTACCCCCTACTGATCTTTCACCTTCTGCCATATTTGTTTCTTGAGAAGACTCCCAATGAGCCCTCAAGATTTCTGAAGCAGTCTGACCTTCAGGAACCTGATACCACTGGAATTGTTTTGCGATTTTCTTATCCTCTCTTGCAATATATCTCTTTTCGCGGTCACTCATAGATGGTTTGTCCACAGGATGGCAGGATACGTGGCTCTGATACCACTGAAATATCCCGAGCCAAATTTTTTCAACTTTTAATATTTGGATTACAACATTACAAGCAAGTTCCGTCCAGATTAAAGTTAATCTCAAATAAACTGAAATACTTTGCCACTAGGATGCAGGAAATGAACTCAACGTCCAGTATGTGCTACCCAATCCATGGCGGAGTAGGGGCGACCATAAGACGGAGTAATTACAATAAAGAACTCTACGTCAAGTATGTGCTACCCGTAAGGGGCTACCATATGACGGAGTGAGCTTAACAACAATGCTTTAATGGAAATACTGAAATGAAACTACTCCACACCCAGCATGTGCTTGCTTACCCAAAAGGGTAAGTAGCTACCATAGGGCGGATGCTCTACACCAAGAATGTGCTTGCTAACCCAATAGGGCTAGTAGCTACCATAAGGCGGAGCTTAAATCTATTACAATACTTTAAAGAAAATTGAACTAATAGAGAAGGCTGCCAGTACTACTGTCAGTTACAAAATTAATTGAAATTTGCCTTTAGAAAGAAGAAAAAACCAGCCCTTATTAATTTCTTCAGATATTCATAACTCTGGCAAAACTTAACCAATCTTCTTGATTTTTGTTGCGAATACTCTTCCTGGATGGGGCGCCCAAGTTAGCATCCATAAACTGGTGAAATCTGCATCCAAATGAGTTACACGAAAACCAATGCAAACCCCAGAGGGGCGTCCAAGTGGGAGAAGGGCGATTTGCTCTAGGAAATGAATGCAAGCTTTATTAATTCTGAAAATTTGAGAAGAGGGGCGCCTAAGCCAAACTAAAACAATGGGTTGATACCCAGAACTAATTTTTTTGTATTTTTTCCTTTATAAATGAAAACCCTAGGTTTATCTCATACAGAACTACAATATCTGGAACTCTAATATTATCAAAGAACTGACAATGAAATAACTGAAGCAATACGTAAGCAAATACAAATATCAATAACTAATTCACCGCTAGATGCTGTCTTTCAAGCATGAAGAGATGCCTTTGCTAGGAGGCCTTCATTCCCCGAAGCAGTTCCAGAGCCAAAGCTGCAGCATAACAATGCATTAAAACCAAGATACTCAAATGGTAGCCCAATGCCTTCTTTTATAGGCTTCAATTGGCATCTTCTAGAAGCTTTTCCTTAAGAGTGGCGCCCCCTTTCCATGCAATGTGGCGCCCCCCCCTTCAAGTCCCCCTCTTTTAAAATAACATTAAGTTATCAAGTCTAGGCCAAGGTCAACGTTAAAATATAACGTTTTTTTATTATTTTATTTTATTTTAAGTGAAATTCACTTATTTCGCCGAGACTGAAATCTGAAGCCCAAAACTGAATGAATCAACTAAAAAGGGGAAGTTAACTCCTTCGACAATCCTGCTAGCTGCCAAAAATAGAATTTACTAAAAATAGTAAATTCTTGAGAATGCTCAGAAAACTGAAACGAACATACCTCTGCGAAGCTCTTGAAAAACCCAGAAGGAATTAGCCATCACAACTCTGATCAAAGTCATCCTAAAAAATAGGAAACCCTCAATTGCACTTTCCGAGTAGCCTACGGATTTCCGAGAATAGGCCAACGGTCATTAGGAGATCAGATTCTAGAAGGGGTCATTACAGTCCGCCCTTCCCAAAATTGCTTGTCCTCAAGCAATTGAAATCTAGGATGATGCAAAATCTCATCATTTTCCCAAGTTGCATCCTCCATAGGTAAGTCCTTCCACTTTACCAGGTACTCTCGGATGGTTCTTTTCCTCAAAGAACGTTCTCGAACATCAAGTATCTCTTCTGGAATTAGTGCCAATTGTCCCTCTTCATCCAAAGGGGGTAGCTGTGATGATGCAATCACATTATGTCCAAGTGCCTTCTTGAGGCGAGACACATGGAAGACGTTGTGCACTTTGCTATCAATTGGTAGCTCTAATTCATAAGCTACAGCTCCGACTTTTCTGATGACCCTAAAGGGCCCATAGAAGCGAGGTTTGAGCTTCTCAGCTCCACTCTTCTTGAGAGTAGATTGTCTATATGGTTGTAATCTCAAATATACCATATCTCCAACCTCGAAGGAACGCTCAACACGTTTCTGATCCGCATACAACTTTTGTTGATTCTGTGCAATCTGCAAATTATCCTTCAAGGACTTCATTATATCCTGGCTATTTTGCAACAAATCCTTAGCTAGGGGTGCCTTGCTGTCACCAAACACTAAGTCTGCAAAACTAGGTGCCTCATATCCATAAAGTGCTAAGAAAGGAGACATCTTAATAGACATATGGAAAGTAGAATTGTAGCAATACTCACCAATATGCAGCCACTTGACCCAGGTTCTCTGTTGTTCGGACACATAATTTCGCAAGTAGCCTTCCAACCACTTGTTCACCACTTCGGTCTGTCCATCAGTTTGCGGATGGTAGCTAGTACTTGGTGTAAGCACCGTGCCACTCATTCTGAAAACTTCTTGCCAAAACTTACTTAGGAACTTGCTGTCCCTATCACTCACGATGTTCTTTGGCAATCCATGCAATTTGAACACTTCTTGAAAAAAGAGATCTGCAACTTGAGTTGCAGAAAAGGTACTGGTGATGGCGAAGAAGTGAGCAAATTTAGTTAGCCGATCCACCACTACATAGATGCAATCTTTCCCTTGGGCTTTGGGTAACCCTGTGATGAAGTCCATCGAAATACTTTCCCATTTTTGATTGGGAATAGGGAGTGGTTGTAGCAACCCAGCTGGTAAAGTATGCTCATTTTTATTTGCTTGACAAACAGGACACTCCTGAATGTAGCGTTGAATCTCTCCTTTCAATCCCTTCCAAGAAAACCTTTCTCGGATCTGTCGATAGGTTTTGAAAAAACCTTGGTGGCCCGCAACTGGAATATCATGAAAATTCAAAAGAATTTTCTTCTTCAACTTGGAATCATTCACTAGAAAGATTCTTCCCTTATAGTGTATCAATCCTTCAACCACCTTGTACCTTTCATCATGAAAAGTACCCTCAAGAATGCTAGTTGCAAACTGATTTTTAGCATAATCAGCAAGCAACATGTCTCTCCAATCTGAAGTAAGCTCACTCAATGAACTAAGGTGAGGTCTCCTGGAAAGAGCATCGGCCACTATATTATTTTTCCCTTTGACATATTCAATATCAAAGTCGTAAGCTTGAAGCTTACTCACCCATTTCTGTTGCCTCTCATTTAAATCCTTTTGGTGCATGAAATGTTTGAGGCTATTGTGGTCAGTCTTAACCACGAACTTATTCCCCACCAAGTATTGTCTGAACTTGGCTAATGCATGCATAATAGCAAGCATTTCTTTGTCATAAATTGAATATGTTCTTTCAACTCCTCGTAATTTTCTGCTTTCAAACACGATAGGGTGTTTGTCTTGCATCAGGACAGCCCCCACACCTTCACCTGATGCATCACATTGTAGCTCGAAGGGCTTGGAAAAATCCGGTATTGCCAAAACCGGGCATGAACTCATGATCTTCTTGAACTTGTCAAAAACACTTTGAGCCTTTTCTGACCAGACAAAGGCTCCCTTTTTGGTAAGATCGGTAAGGGGAGCAGCATTCTGTGAATACCCCTTTACGAATCTCCGATAGAACCCACATAGACCCAAAAAACCTTTCAACTGAGTTAAGCTCTCAGGAGGTGGCCAATCAATTACCGCCTTGATCTTTTCGGGGTCCACCTTTACTCCCTCAGCACTGATTATGTGGCCAAGGTATAGTAACTCATTCATCCCAAATTCACATTTGGAAGCTTTTGCAAACAAACTCTCAGATTCCATAATACTAAGCACTTCCTCCAAATGCTTAAGATGTTCTCTCCAAGTCTTGCTGTAAATCAGAATGTCATCAAAAAATACTAACACAAACCTCCTTAAATGATTCTGAAAGACACGATTCATGCAAGACTGAAAGGTAGCCGGGGCGTTAGTCAATCCAAATGGCATGACTAAGAACTCAAAATGGCCATAGTGGCATCTGAAGGCTGTCTTCTCAACATCAGATCCCCTCATTCGAATCTGATGGTAACCCGTTCTTAGATCAATTTTTGAGAAGAACTTGGCACCGTGTAGCTCATCAATGAGCTCATCTATCCGGGGTATGGGATATCTGTTTTTGATGGTGCTTTGATTTAAAGCACGATAATCCACGCACATGCGCATAGTACCATCCTTCTTTTTCACAAGAACCACTGCAGAAGCAAAGGGGCTCTTGCTTGGACGGATGAAACCCATCTTCAAGAGTTCTTGAATATTCTTCTCGATCTCGTCCTTTTGCCGCTTCGGATACCGGTATGGAGTTATGATTACCGGTTTCGCTCCCTCTTTGAGCTCAATGATGTGTTCTGATCCTCTATCGGGAGGTGGTCCAGGAGGCAAATCAGCAAACACTTTACTCTTCTTGGTGAGTAAAGATTGAATATCGGGAGGATGCTCTATTTTTGTTTCCACAGGACTAGTCGGAAGAACCATGAATTCAGTGGCCCAATCCACTAGATCATGTCTTATCAATTTCGCCATCCTTTTGAATGATACTATTCGAGGGCCACCATTTGACATCCCTCTCAACACCACCTTCTTTCCATCGGATTGAAACCTGAGTTCCATGGTTTGCAGATTTAGAGAGATGTCTCCAAGAGAACGCAACCACTGAATGCCAAGAACAGCATCCGTATCTCCAATATTCACCACATAGAAGTCATCTTTGACCTCATAGTTGCCCAATTGCATTGATAAGTTGGGCACCCTTTTGGTACAAGAAATGTGGAATCCATCCGCCACCATGACTTTGAACCCTTCAAAATCTTCTGTTTGCAACTCCTTTGCCACCACAGCTTCATCTATGAAGTTATGGGTTGCTCCAGTATCAATTAGAGCAACGATACGCTGCCCTTTGATCATCCCACGGATTTTGAAGGACTCATTCCTTTGGAAGCTTGAAAGTTGAGCCAACGTGCCGCCACTTTCTTTCTCGCTTTCAGGCTCTTCAGGGACTCTTTCAACTTCACTATCTTCGGAATCAGATTGCTGGTCCGAAGAATCAGAGTTACTCTCACCAGCGGAGTAATACTCAATCTGATGGAATTTGACTCCTTTTGGGCAAACATGGTCTGGAGACCATTTATCTTTGCATCTGAAACAAAGCCCCTTCCTTCGGAGTTCATTGACAGTTTCCGGATCCAATCTTTTGCCAAGAGGTTTCTGCTGGTTAAACTCCTTTTGGTAAGGTTTTTGTTGAAACCTTCTCCCTCGATCCTTCTTGTGGAAGGGTGGTTTAGAATGGAACTTAGTTTTAGGAGCTGCCCACTCCATGTTTCTAGCCTTTTTCATTGCTTCTTGTAAGGATGGTGGATCAAAAGCTTTGATCCATCCCTTGAGTGGTTCCATCAACCCTTCGCTGAATAAGATCACTAATCTTCTTTCTGTGATTCCAGTGACCATCACTGAAAGTCTTTGAAACTCAGCTATGTAGGCATCAACAGTGCCATATTGCTTCAATTGCGCCAACTCCCTAAAATGCACTTCGGGATCCTTCTTCTCGAACCTCTCTATGAGTCTAGTGGTGAATTCATCATAGCTAATGATTGATCCATGACCCAAGGTGACCAGGCCATGGTACCACCACTCATGCGCTACCCCATCTAGGTGTAGCGTAGCGAATTTAATCGCATCTTCTTCAGCCATCGGCCTAAGGGCCAAATAGTTGTCCAATTTTTGAATCCAGGCTCGAGCAGAACTTTGATCACTTCCATCAAAGTGGGAAAGCATTAGCTTGTTGATAGCTTGGTGCAAGTCTCCTTGTGCTGGAGTTCTTCTGTGATCAAAATTTCTCCCTTGACCCTTACTTTTTCTCTTATGATCAATGAATTCATTATAGGACATGTCCATTTTGATTTCTTCAGGGAGAGAGTCATATTCCGCATGACCACGCCTCAATTGTTCCACAAATGAAGAATTCTCTTCAGGATCAGGTTGGGTATTGACTGGGGCTAAAAAGGTGGGTTTGAAAGGCCTTGACGAAATGTAAGTGTTGTTTGCAGCAGGTTGAGCAACACTTCCATCAAATTGATTCGAGGCACTAGGCTCTCCTCTATAGCAGGAATTGGTTTGGAGATTTGGATTCTGACCCACTTTTCCCAACATGAGGGATACCATATCCATTAAGGCATCCATTTTCCTTTCAAATCTCTTTTCTGGACTTAGGGATCTTTCTCTACCCTTCCCACTATCATTTCTAGGATTGGTAAACCTCTCGTTACCCCCTACTGATCTTTCACCTTCTGCCATATTTGTTTCTTGAGAAGACTCCCAATGAGCCCTCAAGATTTCTGAAGCAGTCTGACCTTCAGGAACCTGATACCACTGGAATTGTTTTGCGATTTTCTTATCCTCTCTTGCAATATATCTCTTTTCGCGGTCACTCATAGATGGTTTGTCCACAGGATGGCAGGATACGTGGCTCTGATACCACTGAAATATCCCGAGCCAAATTTTTTCAACTTTTAATATTTGGATTACAACATTACAAGCAAGTTCCGTCCAGATTAAAGTTAATCTCAAATAAACTGAAATACTTTGCCACTAGGATGCAGGAAATGAACTCAACGTCCAGTATGTGCTACCCAATCCATGGCGGAGTAGGGGCGACCATAAGACGGAGTAATTACAATAAAGAACTCTACGTCAAGTATGTGCTACCCGTAAGGGGCTACCATATGACGGAGTGAGCTTAACAACAATGCTTTAATGGAAATACTGAAATGAAACTACTCCACACCCAGCATGTGCTTGCTTACCCAAAAGGGTAAGTAGCTACCATAGGGCGGATGCTCTACACCAAGAATGTGCTTGCTAACCCAATAGGGCTAGTAGCTACCATAAGGCGGAGCTTAAATCTATTACAATACTTTAAAGAAAATTGAACTAATAGAGAAGGCTGCCAGTACTACTGTCAGTTACAAAATTAATTGAAATTTGCCTTTAGAAAGAAGAAAAAACCAGCCCTTATTAATTTCTTCAGATATTCATAACTCTGGCAAAACTTAACCAATCTTCTTGATTTTTGTTGCGAATACTCTTCCTGGATGGGGCGCCCAAGTTAGCATCCATAAACTGGTGAAATCTGCATCCAAATGAGTTACACGAAAACCAATGCAAACCCCAGAGGGGCGTCCAAGTGGGAGAAGGGCGATTTGCTCTAGGAAATGAATGCAAGCTTTATTAATTCTGAAAATTTGAGAAGAGGGGCGCCTAAGCCAAACTAAAACAATGGGTTGATACCCAGAACTAATTTTTTTGTATTTTTTCCTTTATAAATGAAAACCCTAGGTTTATCTCATACAGAACTACAATATCTGGAACTCTAATATTATCAAAGAACTGACAATGAAATAACTGAAGCAATACGTAAGCAAATACAAATATCAATAACTAATTCACCGCTAGATGCTGTCTTTCAAGCATGAAGAGATGCCTTTGCTAGGAGGCCTTCATTCCCCGAAGCAGTTCCAGAGCCAAAGCTGCAGCATAACAATGCATTAAAACCAAGATACTCAAATGGTAGCCCAATGCCTTCTTTTATAGGCTTCAATTGGCATCTTCTAGAAGCTTTTCCTTAAGAGTGGCGCCCCCTTTCCATGCAATGTGGCGCCCCCCCCTTCAAGTCCCCCTCTTTTAAAATAACATTAAGTTATCAAGTCTAGGCCAAGGTCAACGTTAAAATATAACGTTTTTTTATTATTTTATTTTATTTTAAGTGAAATTCACTTATTTCGCCAAGACTGAAATCTGAAGCCCAAAACTGAATGAATCAACTAAAAAGGGGAAGTTAACTCCTTCGACAATCCTGCTAGCTGCCAAAAATAGAATTTACTAAAAATAGTAAATTCTTGAGAATGCTCAGAAAACTGAAACGAACATACCTCTGCGAAGCTCTTGAAAAACCCAGAAGGAATTAGCCATCACAACTCTGATCAAAGTCATCCTAAAAAATAGGAAACCCTCAATTGCACTTTCCGAGTAGCCTACGGATTTCCGAGAATAGGCCAACGGTCATTAGGAGATCAGATTCTAGAAGGGGTCATTACAAAAATATATGTAAAAACGGAGAATTTGCACCTCATTGGCCATTTGTCCCTGATGGGCTCCAAAGTTCCGGATCTCCAATGTCCAAAATCTATGAAGTTTGAGGCTCTGATGTATGAAACAAAGATGATCCTTAGAACAATATCCTTTCAACACATCAAACAAG
Source organism: Torreya grandis (assembly GCA_037957365.1). Classification (NCBI taxonomy): domain Eukaryota; kingdom Viridiplantae; phylum Streptophyta; class Pinopsida; order Cupressales; family Taxaceae; genus Torreya; species Torreya grandis. The sequence continues at coordinate 474,825 of JARHVA010006522.1, read as the reverse complement.
AACCAAAACAGAGATATGCCAAAACGAAAAATTTGCACCTAGCTGGCCCTTGGTCCAAGTTGGCTCCAAAGTTTGAGATCCCCGAAGTTAAAAAACAATGAAATTTGGACCTTTGATGTCTGAAGCAAAGATGATCCTTAGGACAATAACTCTCCAATGCATCAGACAAGAACCAAAATAGATTATGGATCTGAAAGATATGCCAAAATGGAGAATTTTCACCTAGCTGGCCCTTGGTCCCTACTAGCTCTAAAGTTTCGAATCTCCGGTGTGTAAAATCTATGAAATTTCGGCCTATGACGTATGAAACAAAGATGATCCTTAGGACAATAATTTTCCAACACATCAAACAAGAACCAAAATGGAGTCTGGATGTGAAAGATATGCTAAAACAGAGAATTCATAGCTAGTTTGTCCTTGATAACTATTGGCTCTGAAGTTTTGGATCTCCGATGTGAAAAATCTATGAAGTTTGTGTCTCTAATGTCTAAACCAAAGATGATCCTTAGGACAATATCTTTCCAATGCATCAAACGAGAACCAAAATAGAGTCAAGATGTGAAAGATATGCCAAAACAGAGAATTTGCACTTAGCTGGCCCTTGGTCCCTATTAGCTCTAAAATTTGGATCTCCGGTATGAAAAATCTATGCACTTTGGGACTCTAGGATCTAAAGAAAAGTTGACCCTTGATACAATATCTCTCCAACACATCAAACAAAAAACAAAACAGAACTCAGTTGTGGAAGATATGACAAAATGAAAGAATTTTACTTGCTATGCCCTTGAGGTGTGAATAGTACTTGATTACTCCAGCTTCTCCAAAATGAAAAATTCTCATATGAAACATGTAGAAGACCTAATATACCCATGAGAACCAGCTGATATAGTGCCACACTTTCAATTTCTTCAAGTGGGAACCAAACTTTTAAAAATTTCATGAAGTCAAATTTTATGTACTACAAGTTGGGACAAAATGCGGGTGGCTAACTTCTTAAGATTTGGTGTTTTTGCACCATAATATTCCCACCACAAATCTGCAAATAGGACATTTATTATTTTGTAAGACAACTAGGTGTACATTTCTAAAGAAGTAACGAGATGGGTTGTTTAAATTTTGTTTTTCATTAGTTGATAGGTCGTTCTCCTTTGAATGCACAAGGGTGAAAAAAATAACCTCCCCTCTGCAATCTTGTAAATTTGCAACTCATTGACAATAATGTCTCTAGTGACTTTGTCAAGGATTATCCTCTTTATGCATGTGTTTAGGCCATCCATGACCTCCTCATCATCCTCAAATGACTTGGTAAATACGAACTTGGGGTTCCAGTAGTAAGTTGTTGCATGTATATGTCGGTGGAGCTGCTTGTTCAATACTCAATCGGTCAAGTGCCAAATGGGCTCATTTTTTATTTTGCCCATAATAATTTTCTATGGCCTCCTTGGCCATGCCCATGGCCTCATGCAAATACCCAATTGAATTTTTTCTCTATCCAACAATCGTAGAACTGTAACCAAAGGTTTAAACACCTAAAACAAAATAATGTGCAATTTTAAAATTAAAATTAAGAGAAATTTGAATTAAAAAAAATAAACGATAATTTTTTTTAGTTAAGTCTAAAGTAACTTTGATGACCTCATCTATGGTATTTGCAAACACATCATAAAAATAGTTTTCACGGCCCTTTTCCCTTCAGCATTTCTGCTATAGGGAGACTCCAACCACCGTGTGCTCACAAACATTCGCTATAGAGATGTTAGTGAGGTTGCAATGTGTTGAAGTTTGTGGCGAATCATGTGGCTCCTAGTCACACAAGCTCTTTTCCGTTATTGTGCTCTCTCTCATCAAGCTTACTCATAGATGATTGCAAATGTATTGTGATTTTTCTTGCCTATTCAACCATATTTTTTACCAATGTCATCTTCCCTATGACCTCAAGTAAAAGATCAATGTAATGAGCTGAGCAAGGGCTCCAAAAAAATGAAGGGTGTCTCTCCTCAAGAAATCTTCCACTACTACCTATGTTGTTGCATTGTAAGTTAAAACTTGGAAGACATTCTCCACATCCACTTTCATGACCACTTCGTTCAACATATCACACAAAGTGTTAGCATTTTTTACTTGTTGGGAGGCATCAATTGAATTCCAAGAACACCAAGTGCCCCCTTGAAGCTACCATAAAATAAATCAAGGCGTGGTTGCTTCCATCCATCCACCCATCAAATAAAATGTTGCAATGCTTTTTGCCCCATATTCCTTTTTGCTCATTTGCAATTATTTATGTATTTTTTACGGTGTCCTCTAACAATGGGCCTTTCAAATCATGAGTAGGGGACTTGAATCTCTTTCTAGCAATGGTTAATGTGGTCACCAATTTCTCCCAATACGAGTTTTTTGCCACATTGAATGGAGTGTTGTTGTAGTCCCAGAGGTTTTCCACAACCACCCTTTCTTCATTATGCAATTCCCGGTTCCAAGAGAAATTCGAGTGAATGTTGTGCCCTAAGGGTATTTCAAGAAAAAATAAACCATGCCCATGTGAAATCCAGCTATTTTCTATAGATAAGCCCTGCCTTGAACTCCCCTTTGGGAAACAAAAGAGCTAGAGGCTCCAAATTCATCTGAATCATATGTCGTAACGCCCCTATTCATCACGACAACAAATGCTCCAACAATCCTCTTTTTCTGTGTTTTTTCCTCCTCAAAGTTAGCAAGGACATCAGTTATCTCTCTTTGAGCCTCAAGGGGTGTTTTGTCTTACAAATGCACATCATTTACAAATGCACATCATTCCTTGCAATCTATGTTGTGGTATTTGATGTGATTGACTTTTGCACTCATCTTAAACCCAAAATAGTTGCATATGTTAGAGTTGTTTTGTAGGCTGTCATAACAATGTTTCCATGTAGGGTCATAAAACTTCCTAGGCCTACGGGAACCAGTGGCCATTTTTTAAGTTGAAAATTTGAAATTTGAAACCCTATATAACTAATGTAAAAATAAATAAATAAATAAAACCCTAGGTTTTAGCAACTAGAAGCCTAGTTGGAAGAAAATAGGAAAAAAAATTAAACCCTAAAAGCAACCAATCTTCTCACCTTTCAAATTCGCGCTTCAAGTTCGAACCATTCAAATTTTGTGGGTTTTTCTTGTAAGCTTTACTTTGGCAACTATAAAAAAATGTGGAGGTTGGAGCTTTATAGGCCAACGTATTTATAACAGGGTACAACAAATATTTTAAAGAATATCACATAGTAGTCTAGCTTTTACTAGATATAAAACTCGGTGATAGCTTTTGGACAGTTATTGTTTTTACTTCCTCTCTCCTTAGTAGGTTGTGGATGTAATAATATGTATAGCTTTTGCCTTTTGGACAGTTTATAGCATTAACCCTATATATATCAAAACCTGAGAGCACCATGTTGTTCACAATTGGAAGCTGTGATTCTTAGTTCTCAACGTGATGGATGCAATTGCAGGGTGTGATTCTTACCAACATAAATGTCAGTGATAAAATTTCTTGCAGAAATTTGCAGAGCTGAAAATCGCAATACAAAAACAACAGAATGAAATATTTTTCACCCTAAACATTATGCTCTTCCAATTACTAAGTTGAGGACCGTTAGCTTCTACTTTCGGCAAGTAACCGCAGTAAGTTACTCTTAGAAAATCACGGGTAATAGACGTCGACCTGGCACACAGTATGTTGACTAGAAAAATGGCTGCCACAAATAATCTAGCTACTTGCAAAAAACTATCGAGTACCTATAGGTTTTCATGCAGAGGTGACAACCTCCCAAAGTAGAAGGGTTAGGTATTGTTGATTTGGGTACAAAAGAAAGTGGATAGATAGTTTTATGAGTCCCTAGAAAGACATTGGTACCGTCCTCTGACCCTATAAATAAATAGGGCATATGAAAATGAAGTGCTCCTCAATCTCTAGGTCCTTGAGGGGGCAAAGATGAAAAAATTGGTCTCAATGTGGAATATGAAGATCGGTCTCAACCTGCAACTAGTGTGAGCATACCCTCAATTGGTTGAAGGGAAACCTCAAGCTGTGAAACCAATGATGTTGGAGAAAGTTAGGGCAACTAATAACACCATCCACCACCCACAAGAAATGCTTAGCGTAAAATGCAAGCTTGGGGTTGGGTGGTTGAGCAGAGGTCCGAGTGACATGGATGTATAGCCTATAAATATCCTCTCTGAAAACTATAATGATGACCTACTTTAAGAAGTCTAGGAGGGGCATCCAAAGAGTACCTAAAAGGAGGTAACCTATCGATAGACTGAAGGAGCAAACTAGTCTCAAAATACCAGCGACATTGACGCCTATTGGGGCCCAAAGATACAATCCTTGCACGGCCTAAAGCTGAATTGCCCATGTTTCTGTGTCTATGAATGTGAAAAGTAAGCCTAAAGATAGTCTCAAGACCTTAGAGGTTGGGAAACAAACTCAGCTTGGAGGATGCACTGAGGAGCAGTCCTTTTGCAATGGATCAAATGTTGAATCATAAGTCTGAACTCTCTCAATACGAGCCCAATCACCAAAACCTAGACTAGGTCCCCAAACCTTGGACCCATATAAAATTGTGGGTTTGATGACTATATCGAAGGTGCATCTTTGAAGGGATATCCTAGAAGTGGATCAGAAAGGATTGGCACTCCAAGAAAAAAAGGGAGGCATATCCCTTGCAAAGGCATGACCGAGAAGCAAACTTTATACTAAAATATGGTCTGGAAAACTGGACTCCCAAGTAAGTGTATACTAACATGATCTCCAATGGTTCCCCTTTATAAAGGAACTAGAACTGGGAAAGAGAACATTTGGAGGTGTTGAATATCTTGATCTTTTGCTAAGATTGACCACCAATTGACAAAGTTTGCATAAATGAGCAAGGGCATCAAGTTGTCTTTGTAAACCATCGGTAGAATGATGTCATCGGCAAAAAGTAGTATGGCTATCACCACATCATGTAAAATGCAACAATCATTTTCATGGGTATATTCTCGAAGAAAATCCTCTAGCTCATCAATGTAAATGTTGATGAGGATCAAAGAGAAATGACATCCTTGGTTGACCCCAATGGTACTCTTCACAAGGCTAGAAATATTGTGAGAATTATGAAATTGTTTGACAAGTGTCTCATAGAGCCTCTAAGCGGCGGTAATGGGAAAATTTGGAATGATGACATCACGCAACTTTTGGAAGAGCAAATGTCACAAAACTGAGTCTAAGGCTTTCTGGAAGCCTAACAAACAACAATATTTGGGAAAACTGATGACAAGCCTCCTTGGTGATAGCCTAGAGTGTAAAGATGTGTTCAATTGTCTAGTATTCCCCCCTGAAGCCAACCTATGTCCTTGTTCTCAGATTACACCTCTCCAAGTGCTCTAAAAGCTGCATGTCTAATAATGTGGCATAAATTTTGGCAAATGCATGCCCAATCATAATGGCCGTATAGTTGCTATGGTTGGAGCTATCATCAAACTTAACAATGGGATGGATTATGTGTTGGGACCAAGAATGAGGAAAATCTGATGTAAACAAACCCATTAAAAAGGTTTTCCACTAAGAAGGCAAGGGAATCCATACCATATTTGAGGAACTCCACCTGAAGGCCCTCGCAATCCTCTGCTTTGTTGGTACATAACTTTTGGATAGCTTTCTTGATTGTACTAGCACAGAAAACAGTAGAGGATGCTGGCGGGGTGGAGACAATGACAATAGGTTGCTTTGGGATGCCGTACAGAGAGATAGCATACGAAACACATAATTGGGGATCAATGTTAGAAGCGGGGGTCTTCCTTGGGAGAAGAGTGCGCCAAAAAGTTTGAGTGGAGTGGTGGAGGGCAGCAAGGAGAGATTCATCTAGACATAAGAAACTCATGTTTCTTTTGTTAGAGAAGAAAACGATAATCTCTACAAGTGACGACTATGTTGGGAGGGTCATGGGCTAGAACAAAACAAAGTCTCTAATGCAAGTATTTACACTCGTCATCAAAGGAATAAAGGCATGCAATGTGTAATGGGCACCCTTGTTACACCCAAAACTAACCCAGCTGAGACCCCTTATGACTCCGAAACGGTTTGCTTGTACTGTTTTTTTTTGTGTTTTACAAAGTCTTATGCATGTAACATAAATATAGAATTGAAAGCATAAATACACACAGCAGAAATAACCAACACACTGTATTTATATTAATTGCAAAATGAGTAAACAAGTACAATGCCAGCCACGCGATAACTCACTAAATACTCCAGTAATGGAATGAACATTATTTCAAGCGAATATCCCCAGCGAATACCGAAAGTGCGATCATTTTGTTCTCCATCCAGTGGAACTACGGACTTTACAGGCTGGTTTCTACGGACTCTGCAGGTTGGTTCTACGAACTCTACAGGCTGGTTCTACGGACTCCGCAGCTGGTTCTACGAACTCTGTAGCTGGTTCTACGAACTCTACAGGCTGGTTCTACGGACTCTGCAGGCTAGTTCTATGGACTCTGCAAGTTGGTTCTACGGACTCTCAAGCTGGTTCTACGGACTCTGTAGGCTGGATCTACGGACTCTGCACGCTGATTCTACGGACTCCGTAGGTTTGATTCTCCCGACTCATATGGCAGATAGCATCTGCTACGAGATGCTACAGTGACGTGGTTGCTACAGTGCCAGGCTGCTACAATGACACAACTGCTACAGTGATGTGGCTGCTACAATGGCGTCGCTGCTACAGTGGCGCGATTGCATGAGGCTGAAAGCACAGACTCCAAAGACCAATCCCAAGGATTGATGTCTAGAGTGCTACAGATGAGAAGGATGTTCCCAAATGCCCAAATAACCTGCAAACTGCAAGTGCATCAATTTTTTTTTCTTATCCAACATGCCTAATGAAGCCACAAACACTTCCTTTTATTCTTTCTCCAAGGGGTGACTCAGCTCACTTGAGCAATGTGGGATAAAAGATGTGCAATAGTTTATCTATTAATATATTGCTTATGTCTCCCTTGGGTACCATCCCCATAAAGTAAATATTTAAAGTAACACTTTAATATCTTGCAATTGAGTTAAATGTAACTTTTATAACACTTCAGGCATTAAAATATAATAGCAATCGGACTCCGAATAGCCCAAGTGATAGTTCGCCGGAAAGCTCTCGTCGAGGAGTATCAAATTCAATCATCAAAACTGGCCTCCGCTATGTCCTGCTATCTTACTACAAATAGTAAGTATGCCTGAAACTGAGTAAATCAACTCTGTTTTGGCCCAAGCTGGAAATGACTAGGCCAAAAGATTCTAGGATCCCTTTAAACCCTTCATTAGCCCTCGGGACCATGTAGAACTAGGCTAACACGCACACACACTTGGTCAACTGCTAAAGTGGGGACATTACAGTCCGCCCCCCTTGAAATTGCTTGTCCTCAAGCAATCTCAGCCCAGCCTGCTGCTGCATCCTAGATCCCAAACCAACATGTAGAACCCACTGTAAGAGATGAAAAGTAGTTTGTCAACCAAGTACCCTTACGTAACCATCCGTGCATGTAAGACATCCAGTCAATGCGAAGATGAACCCCCATATGCCCATAAACCAGCACAAATGGCCACCAAACCTCGCTGTCATAACTCTGATTAGAAGCATAGATGATATCAAATATGTCATCAAACCAATCACTGTCACCATCATGGGAATGATCAACTATCTCAACTAGAGACTCTAGGTTAGGCAATTTGTGTCTCTCATCATTAAAAGAATGGCGAATATCACGAATATGTTGAGAGTGAGGCTTGGCTTGTTGAACCACAATCTTAGCTTGTTTAGCTCTTTCCAACCATTTTTCATTCAAAACTTGGGTATATTCTATATCAGCTATATCAAAATGTATAGACTCAGTCCTATGACAAGAGACACCATCAAAATTACCATGTACCATACTTACCTCTTGTAGTCCATCAGTAGGTGAAACTGTACCCTTTTTCTTCATGATTGTTAGTGGCAACATTATGAGAAAGGTGAAATATATCACTGCTGTTCTCAAACTGAAATTTAGGACTGGTTTCAACCTTTGTGTCTTTGCCTATGCTATCTTCCTTGGAATGATGAGGAATTTCCATACCATGGTGGCTTGAATCCACCCTAACTCCATCAACACTGATAATATGGCCAAGGTAGAGCAACTTTGTCATGCCAAACTCACACTTTGATTCCTTAGCATACAGTGATTCCTTCTCCAAAATAACCAGCACCTCCTCTAATTGTTGTAGGTGCTCCTTTATCAACTTCTCTATCTCATCCTTATGCATTTTAGGATGGCGGTAGGGGGTGATGATGACTGGTTTAGCCCCCTCTAGCTCGACAACATGCTCTATACCCCTCTCGGGAGGAACCCCATGTGGAAAGCTACCAAACACTTTATCATGCCTAGAAATGATCTCCTATATATCCGGAGGATGGCTTTTAACCTGCTGCTCTGGAGGTGTAGGTATGATCAAACATTCAACTGCCCATTCTACATCATCATGTCTAAATAACCGTTCCATCCTCTTCAATGATACCACCCTAAGCCCCCCATTGGGTAAACCTCGAAGCACCACCTTCCTGCCCTAATGTTGAAACCTCATCTCTAGCTTAGCCAAGTTGAAGGTAAACTCTACCAGAGAAGCCATCCATGTCATTCCCAAGATGACATCATAATCACCCATGTCAACTACATAGAAATCGTCCTCCAACTCATAACCTTCACCCAATCTAAGGCGAAGATTTGAAATCTTCTGCGTGCACACTAATTTCTGGCCATTAGCCACCATAACTCTAAATCCAGCATGCTCCTTCGTTTTCCAACCCCTCTTAGCCACTCGCTGTGCATTTATAAAATTGTGAGTGGCCCCCGTATCAATTAATGCAATCACCTTCTGTCCCTGTATCGTACCACGCACCTTAAAGGTAATTGCCTTTTGGGCTCCTGTCAACTTAGCTAGGGATTTCTCATCCCCTGAACTCTCCTCAGAAGCATTGCTCTCTTGACTAGAATTAGAATCAGATTGTTGCCCCTCATCCTGCGACTGTGACTCAACTTAAAAGTATGCCATCTGCTTGGCTTTAGCCTTCAAAGGACACTTGTGAGATAAATCCCACGGCTCCTTACACTGAAAACAAAGTTTTTTCTTTCTTAGCTCATTTAGTGAGTCGCTGTCCAAAATCTTTGACTCTCCCTTTTCTGGCTGTACGTCTTTATGCATTGGCTTCTTCTCCTTATCCTTCTTAAAATGAGAGTCCTTTGAAGTGAACTTGCTCCTGTAAGCAGAAGGCGCTAAGTCTGTAGCCTTCCTGATAGCATCTTGCAGAGTCGGAGGATCATGTCCCTTCACCCAACCACGAAGGGGGTCTGACAGTCCATCCATGAACAACACTATCAACCTCCTCTCTGATATGTCTGTCACCAACACTGAAAGCCTCTGAAAATCTGAAATGTAGCCATCTACAGGGTCCCACTGTCTAAGCTGCGCTAACTCCTTAAAATGAAGTTCAGGATCCTTCGTGTCAAATTTGTCAATGAGTCTCTCAGTAAACTCTGCATAGGTATCTATCTGGTTATGGCCAAGTGTGACCTTACCGTGGTGCCACCACTCGTGGGCACTCCAATCCAAGTGCAATGCAACATACTTAATCGCATCCTCCTTAGGAATGGGATTACGCTGGAAATAAGTGTCTAATTTTTGGACCCACGTTCGTGCTGAAGTCTTCCCTGTACCATCATAATACGGAATAGACAACTTCCCCAACTTCTTCCTCATCTCAAAATTTTGCTGCCTATTTCCCCTCATGGGCATATGCTTGAGTCTAACATCCATATATTCCCTGAATGTCATCTCAGCCTGTAACTCCAGGGTAGAGTTCCTCCAATCATCCATAATCATATCCTGAATCTCCTGCTGTGTAGGACCAACATTATTCTGGTCATTTTGTCTCGAAGGAAATTGTGGCATGAGTGGTCTGGTAGTAGAACTTGCTCTAGCATCTGTTCGGGTTCCTCTATTAATCGATGCATCTCCATTACCTCCATTACCCTGTCCACCTACCTGGTTAGCATTATTACCCTGGTTGGCATTATTGCCCTGATCTGCTCTAGTCAAGTGTTGTGTAATTGCTAGAGCCATCTACTGCAATGTAGCCTATAGCTCCCTTTGACCCTTGGCAAGATCACTGAGCATCATCCTAGTGCTAGGTTCTCTCCTTTCCCCATCTCTGTCACCCATCGCTGGTGCTGAAAAAGGGTCACCATCCTCTTCAATCTCTGAAAAATTTCGTAAGTCTGGGTTTGTCCGGTTTCTCTTCAAGTAGTACTGATGTGTTGGATGCATGAAACCTCACAGGATTGCAGGAAAACAGGCTCTAATACCACTGTAATGGGCACCCTTGTTATGCCCAAAACTAACCCAGCTGAGACCCCTTATGGCTCCGGAACGGTTTGCTTGTATTGTTTTTTTTGTGTTTTACAAAGTCTTATGCATATAAAATAAATATAAAATTGAAAGCATTGATACACACAGCTGAAATAACCAACACACTGTATTTATATTAATTGCAATATGAGTAAACAAGTACAATGCCGGCCACACGATAACTCACTAAATACTCCAGTAATGGAATGAACATTATTTCAAGCGAATATCCCCAATGAGTACCGAAGGTGCGATCATTTTGTTCTCCGTCTAGTGGAACTACGGACTCTGCAGGCTGGTTTCTAAGGACTCTGCAGGGTGGATTCTACGGACTCTGTAGCTGGTTCTACGGACTCTGCAGGCTGGTTCTACGAACTCTACAGCTGGTTCTACGGACTCTGTAGGTTAGATCTACGGACTCTGTAGGTTGATTCTACAGACTCCGCAGGCTTGATTCTCCCAACTCGTATTGCAGATAGCGGATGCTACGAGATGCTACAGTGACGTGGCTGCTACAGTGATGTCGCTGCTACAGTGGCACAATTGCTATAGTGGCACGGCTGCTATAGTGGCACGGCTGCATGAGGCTGAAAGCACAAACTCCAAAGACCAATCCCAAGGATTGATGTCTAGAGTGCTACAGATGAGAAAGACGTTCCCAAATGCCCAAAGAACCTGCAAACTGCAAGTGCATCAATTTTTTCTTCTTATCCAACATGCCTAATGAAGCCACAAACACTTCATTTTATTCTTTCTCCAAGGGGCGACTCAACTCACTTGAGCAATGTGGGATAAAAGATATGCAACAGTTTATATATTAAAATATTGCTTATGTCCCCCTTGGGTACCATCCCCATAAAGTAAATATTTCAAGTAACACTTTAATATCTTGCAATTGAGTTAAATGTTACTTTTATAACACTTCAGGCATTAAAATATAATGCAATCGGACTCTGAATAGCGCAAGTGATAGTTCGCCGGAAAGCTCTCGTCAAGGAGTATCAAATCCAATCATCAAAATTGGCCTCCGTTGTGCCCTGTTATCTTACTACAAATAGTATGCCTGAAACTGAGTAAATCAACTCTGTTTTGGCCCAAACTGGAAATGACTAGGCCAAAACACTTTAGGATCCCTTTAAACCCTTCATTAGCCCTCGGGACCATGTAGAACTAGGCTAACACGCACACACACTTGGTCAACTGCTAAAGTGGGGACAATACACAATGGATCAAGTCATTGGAATGTTTGACTAAAGCCATTCTTTATAACGTGCATTTTTTCATGGAATATTAGAGGGATAGACTTGATTATTCTACATGAAACCACAAGATTATGCAAATTGCTAAGGATCAAGTGCTTGGGATAGTAAGGAAACAAACAAATTCATTGCTGCCCTACCACAATGACTATGCTACAATTAGATCATAAGATATGTCTCAATCACACCAATCTCACCCCTGACGCATGGAGTCAAATTTTCTTCATATGAATTCCAAGAATCCTGTTGCATTGTTGACGTATACATCCCTCCTTATGGCAAAAATAGAACAGCCTTACTAAAACAACCTAGGGGATGGGTTAAGGCTGATATAAATCAGAAAAATATCTTAATGGGTGACTTCAATGCCACCAAATCCATAGAAGAAACAGGAATTGGGCTTCGATTCAATCAAATGATTGCTGACTACCTAATGGATGTGATCAAAAACACCTATATCATAGATCTCATTTTTGCTCAAAGCTTGTTCACTTAGACCAGTAGAAGGAAAGAAAGACTATATATATATATATAATTAATTAGACATAGGTATTATTTCTCCTCATAAGCTTTCAGCTAACAAACATGTAGCAGCTAGAGTCAGTGATACAACTCTATTGGACCACTGGCTTATCAGCTAGACATTGTTCCCAGAACTACCAAAAGGCGCACCACAATTCAAATTTGAAATCATTTTGCTGACCTGCATGGAGTTCGCTCCAAATATAGAAAAATGGTGGAAGGAAACAATGTACCAGGACATTCAATGTATAAATTTATGGCTAAAATCTATCATTTCAAACCTCGAATGAAAATATGGAACAAACAGATATTTGATAATATTTTCAACCAGTTTAAGGAAAAAACAGCCTACAAGAATTTAATCAATGAACTTGCTGGTATTCACCAAAGAGAGGAACGCTATTGGTAGAAACAATCCTGGAATCTTGGATAAAACATGGAGATGCAAATACAACTAATTTTCATAAATCTGACCTGAATAAGAAAAATATCAATGCAATCCAAAATATCAGAACAGGTACAAAAACTTATCTCCAAAAGGGTCATGGAATTCTGAACCATGCCATGGAGCTCTTCTACAATATCTTAATGGAAGAACCAACCAGGAATAGGAAAGTTATCAAAAACATCCCCTGCATAGTAGGTGACTGAAAACACAGCCATAATGAGGCTGGCTTCAAAAGACAAAATAAAGGAGACCATATTCTCTTTTGGAAAGGACAAATCCACGAGGTGAGATGGATTTTTCTCTCTATTCGGAATGGATTTTTCTCTATATTCTATCAAACTTTTTAGGATACTCTCAATAATGACTTTTTGGCTGTCATCGAAGAATCTAGAAGGAACAAGCAAATTCCTCATAATCTAGTGTCAAATCTAGGGCCTCATAATTCATGAATAAACCATGGATTATGTTGAAAACTTACATCACTATTTTCAACCATGGTGGAAATGGAAAGTTAAAAGCAATGCAACAAAATACAAATCTCCACATCTGTTTTATTATAGTAGGTCATATGCTATAAGACCCAAAAACTTGTAGATGAGATTCAATGTGGAGAGCTAGATCACGTTACACTTCTTGTTTCACAACTCATCCACTAGATCAAAGCTTGCTTCCTTGCAACAACCATTCATAAGAGTTTGAGCTCTAGGTGGGGAATTTTTGGGTGTCTCCATCAATGGCCCCACCATCAAATATCTGAAGAACTGAGAGTAAGGTCCCTCTGCAAAAGATTGAAACATTCGCTGCTACAAAAGACTCCAAAACCTTTGACTATTGATTCTAAAATTATTCTCATTTAGCTTAAGTTGTTGTCCACCACTTTGTTGTTTTCTTTCATTAAATGTGTTTCAAATCTGACTTTCTTGATAGGTTCTAAATGGTTTTCTTCTAAACCTACACTGTAAGAAAAATATGGATCAATCATAGTAAAACTGTCTTTTGTTTTCCCTGCAGTAAAGGTGGACAAGCCTTCCTTAAAGCTCTCTTGCCTCGCTTGAATCCGAGGAACAGTAATGGAGCTCCCTCAATGCCATTTGAACTTGAGGTGTGTTTTATTCTACTCTTCATTTCGTTTTTTTTTTAAAGAAGGTAGAATATATATATATTTGGGGAAGAGAGTGGTACAAAAAGGATGCCTAAGGAAGAAAACAAAGGTTGTCCAAGACAGCAAAGAAGATAAGAAAAATTACATCAAGTAGGCAGCATTTTGTAAAGTTTTCTTAGAAGCCTGCCTATTTACTTTCCATATGTCACTTGCTACTATCTCTATAATTAGCATAGGTATTTGCAAAGAGCTGCATGACCCGATTTACATTGTCATAATTGCATAAGAGCTTAAACCAAATCTTACTATACCTACTCTAGCTGTTATCGATATGCTGGCCATTACACATTTCCTTTCCAAAGAAAGTCCATTTATCATACAGAAAAAGGTTATAAAATCTTATAATCATTAGTTGTTGCAGTTGTGAGGCCCATTTGCATCGGGTTTTGAAAAACGTTTTTCATTGTGAAAGTGAGTTGTCCAAATTTGGCCTTGGGTAGAGGTTTTTGGTTTGGTAAGATCACTTTTCCATGCTATTCCTCTGGTTGTTTCCTCTACATGCAGTGGCTTGTCTCTTTGTTGGAGGGGCCTTCTACGCATGTTCCTGAATAATATTGAATTATATCGGCTATTTGTCTCCTTGCATTTTCTGAAAGCATTATGGTGTTAATTGCTTCTAAATTTTATTCATGCTTTTCCACAATCTTTCCCAGCTCCTCACAATTGTTCAAGGATTCTATTCATTCATTCTGCTTTCACAACACTATGCAGAAGCCTAGATACAACACTCTCCAAACATGGATTGGAGAACCCCCTTTTCCTCTGGTTTTGTTGAGGATTTTCAAGAAGCAGATATTTCCATCACAACAGCAAGGATTGCTGAGTCAATGCTTTTAGTAAGGAGCTGTTTTTTTATGGTAACTCCCATGGTTATTGTGAGGATGGTCCTTTCTAGTGGGAAAGTGCAATGTGCCATTTTTCGAATTAATGAAATCAGAGGACCCGTAGCCTAACTTGATTTCCCATAGGCTAAAAGGGGGTTTTAAAAGGGAAATAATCCAATAACAATTTATTAAGTTGTCCAAAAAGGTACTTTAAGTTATAACATTGAAAAATGACAATTTATTATTATTGAATGGAGCCAAAAGTAAATATTAAATATATGGATAAAAAGTAATTAATATTCATGTAATGTCCCCTCTTTCCTAAGGAGATCACTTGGTTATGCAGACTAGCCTATTCAGTATTCCCATAGGCTAATGGAGGTGTTGAGGGAATAAATGGCGGGCAAAATGGTAATATTCAGTGGGAAAAGTCACTTAGAAGTGTCTATTGTTATATTTTTCCACTATAGAGTTACTTTTCGACATTAGAATATATTTTTATTCTAATAAAGTAACTTTAAAAAATTTAAGTGACTTTATAATATTAAAGTGACATAATAAAATCTAAGTGACTTTATTAAATTAAAGTGAAATAACATATTTTTTTTCCCAAAGAGGGGCTCGACATTAGAATATATTTTTATTCTAATAAAGTAACTTTAAAAAATTTAAGTGACTTTATAATATTAAAGTGACTTTATTAAATTAAAGTGAAATAACATTTTTTTTTTTCCAAAGAGGGGTGACCCATATTGGAGATCTAAAAGTTCAGAAAATAAGATTTAAGAGGAATTTGGAGTCCAGGGTTGGTTGGTTGGAATCTATATATTTTTCTCTTTCATTTCATAGAGATTATTATGCCATTTTCTCAAAAACAGATTTTTGCAATTTGGAGCAGCGCTTCAAATCAAAATTGATTGAGGATGGAAGCCCTCTTTCAGTTCAGCCATAGGGGACAAAAACCCTCTATTGGATACTTGTGTTTGGGGACAGAAACCTTCAGATACAAAGGGCATTCATATTCAGTGAGTGCATGGGTGTGAAAGGTATTCTGCAATTAGGTTTTCAAGAATTTTATATTAGATTTAAGGGCCTAGGCTTTGGGTGGGGAGTTTGCTGCCATCACTTTGCAGTCATTTTACCAGTCTTTCATGATCATTTTCAGCTTTTGAACCATCATTTTCAGTAGTGCATTGATGAAGATTCAGCCCTTTCCAGGTATGTAGTTAATGTAGTTCTTTTTTGTTAGAAATAATATTATGTTAGGAAAAATCTAATGGTTATGTTCTGATCAGTTTTGGATCAGATTTGAAGTTTATTGTAAAAACCTATGGCATAATGAAATAAAGATTTCCATTGGTCTTACATTATGATAAGTACTATAGTTCCTCTATAGGCATCTATTATATCTTACATGCATTGAAACAAGTATAAAATTGCAAGTAAATAATCAGATATCAGCAATTGCATGCTAAGTGTTTGGCGAAATGTCAAACCACTTAAACTGAAAAATTTGGATCAAATTTGGGAAGGGATCTTTTAGTAGTATCAGAGCTATGTTCCTGCCAGCCTGCAAAGTTTTGATTTGATGCAATCACGAGGGAGGGGTCCACACAAGTATTATACATGTAGACGAGCACAACTTGAGTCTGGTCTAGAGACAGAGATTAGAGCCATGGGAGATAGATCAGAGGGTGGTCATAGTCCGCCTTGAGATGAACAGGTGGATCCTGATAGAGAGCTTTTGAGGACTCTGGCAGCCACTCAACAGCGGTTGATTCAGTCCATGGATCGGATGGGCACTGCCTTTGACAAGATGACCTTGGGTAGACCAAGAGGGCGCCATGATAGTAGAGATAGACATGATAGCGTGAATAGATGTGACAGGGGAGACAAGTTAGTCTCAATTGCATCTAGCCACGAAGGCCATAGTAGGCGTTCAGTGTTTGGTAGCATATTGGGGTTTCCTCATTAGGAGAGGTCTACACGGACAACTGATAGACCTATGTAGCCCAGTTTCTTGCCTCAGGATGACCGACCGGTAGTTGTTGATCCACTTGAGAAGTGGAATTCCAGAATACTATTATGGCAGCCAATGAGTGGAGGAATTTACCTCAACAAGTGAGATGCACTCCCCCTTTCTCAATATTGTGCACAACATAGAGATAGCGTGAGGGCCAAACAAGACAGGAGGCCTAGGCCGCAACAGAACAGGGAGCTGAAGGAAGCTACCAACAAGGTGACTCTTTCCACCTTTGATGGTAGTGGGAAGATTAGTGTGAGAGCTTGGATTCATAAGCTTGACACATATCTTACCCTCAAGCCTATGCATCAGTTTGCTACCTTACACCTTAAGGGAGTAACATATGATTGGTGGCATCATGGGCTGGTCACCCAGAACCATGATTTTCTATGGTCTTACAGGGAGTTTAGTGAGAGGTTGATTGCTAGATTTGACCGTAAGGATGTGGAATTGTATTATAAAGATTTGGCTCAGTGTCACCAGAGTGGACATGTTGATTCTTATATCAACAAGTTCCAGGGTATAGCAGTGATGGTCGCTGAGATGCCTGAGAAGCATGTGGTGATGCTTTTCATAGAGGGATCACATGACAGGATGAGAGGATTGGTCAAGGCTCTCAAGCCTGGGACATTGCACGATGCCATTCAAATGGCATTGGATTTGGACACATCACCTCCTTATCAGCCAACTAAGAAGTTCTCCCAGAGCTCCAAACCATTTCAGCGCTCTTCTGCTCAGCGTAAGAGTGTACCCCCTCCTAGGATGGATCCGAATACACGCAATGAGTTGAGGAGGAAGAAGCTTTGCTTCTCTTGTAAGGAACCTTGGGAGCCTGGACACCACTGCCTTGATAAAGGCAAGGTGCATCTTATAGAGGTTGTTTCAGATGTGGACGATGAGCATATTCAGGATACAGGTTCAGAGGATAGTGATAGTGGACATGTGCATGAGGAGCAGCCACAGGTTGAGCTTGGAGAGGATGGGGCATTGGATTCAGCCAATGTCACTATTGCCTCACTTTCAGGAGTCCCTAGGTACCATCCTTTTCGGCTGAAAGGAGTACTTAGGGGCAGCGGGTTGTTTACTTGATTGACAGTGGTGCTACGCACAAATTCGTTGATGAGGGGTTGGCTGCGAAGCGTGGATTACATGTTGAGGACTTTGAGGGGTTTAGTGTGAGAGTGGTAGATGGTTTCTCTATGAGTTCCACTAGGAGAATTCCTTAGCTTAGCATCCAGATGGGGGACTACATATTGATCGATGATTTCTATGTAGTGGGTCTTGGTAAGATAGATGCAGTGTTGGGCATTCAGTGGCTACAGTCCCTTGGTAGATATGTTCAAGATTCCAGATGGATGGAGTTAGAGTTTATGGCAGACGGGAAGAAGATTGTGCTTAGGGCCCTTCCAGATGGTGGGCCTAGAGTTGTTTTAGCACACAGAATGGAGTCTATATTTAGTCATGGGGATGTTGTTTGGGCAACCCAATGTTTTCTTTCATCCAAGTCTTCTTCAAGTAGTGGGCAGCCTTACCACATGGATATCCAGGCAATAGTGGATAGGCATGGACCGGTTTTTGGTGGCATTCCTCCAGGTAGACCGCCAAATAGAGGTTTTGAGCATGTGATAGAGTTGGAGGAGGGTGCCAAACCCATGATCACTACTCCATATCGTCATCCTAAGAAATTCAAGGATGAGATAAAGAAAGCCATCAGAGACCTTGATATGGGACACATTCATCCTAGGTCTAGCCCCTTTGCTTCTTTGGTTGTATTGGTTAAGAAGAAGGATGGCCTATGCGGATGTGCATTGACTACCGTGCACTAAATAAGAAAACTATCAAGAACCGGTATCCTATTCCACACATAGATGAGCTACTAGATGAGTTGCATGGAGCTATATACTTTTCGAAGATTGATCTTCGATTTGGATACCATCAGATTCGTGTTTGAGATGAGGACATCCACAAGACAACATTCAGTTGTCATTACAGGCACTATGAGTTTTTAGTGATGCCATTTGGCCTCACTAATGCCCCTACTACATTCCAGTCATGTATGAACCACCTTTTCAATAAGTAGTTGCGGAATTTTGTGCTAGTATTCTTCGATGACATATTGATATACAACAGGACATGGGAAGAACATTTGGAGCAGCTGGAGATGGTAATTGGCATTATGGAGACAGTCTCTATTTGCTAAGATGTCTAAATGTGAGTCTGGACTTACAGAGATTCTTTATCTTGGGCATGTCATTGGGGCCAATGGGGTCAAAGTTCATCAGGGGAAAATTAAGGCTATGCTTGATTGGCCACAACCGAGGAATATTTCAAGTTTGAGGGGATTCCTAGGACTTTGTGGATATTACAGGAGGTTTGTTAGAGGATATTCACAGCTTGCAGCTCCATTGATAGATCTTACACGGAAGGGGGCATTTAGATGGACAGATGAGGCACAGGTTATTTTTGATAGACTAAAGGGAGTCATGAGCACTTGTCCAGTTTTGGCTCTTCCAGATTTCTCTCAGCCCTTTGTAGTACAGTGTGATGCATCTAGTGTGGATATCGGTGCGGTTCTTATGCAGGATCATCATCTTATTGCCTATGAGAGTAGGAAGTTGAGAGACAATGAGAGGTTGTACTCCAACTATGACAAGGAGATGCTCATCATTATGCATGCATTGGCGAAGTTTAGGCAGTACTTGGTAGGTGGGAAGTTCTTGGTAAGAACCAACCACAACAGTTTGAAGTATTTCTTGGAGCAAAGGGAACTTAATGAAAGGCAGCAAAAGTGGGTCAGCAAGATCCAAGCGTATGATTTTGACATTGAATATGCCAAAGGGAAGAAATATGTAGTGGCTGATGCACTTTTTAGAAAGCCAATGATTGCTTCCCTATGTTCTATGAGTGAGATTTCAGCTATTTGGAAATCTCAGTGTTTGGTTGAGTACTCCAAGAAAACTTTTGCATTTGAGGTGATGGATGGTAAGATTCAGGATGAAAGATATAAGGTGATTGCTGATCTGATTTTTTATAAAAACAGAATTTTTTTAGTCCCTGAATCTAAACTCAAGGATAAGATTCTTCATGCCATTCATGATACAACACTTGTGGGACATCCAGGATACTTCAAAACATATAGACATGTGAGGGAGAGATTCCCATGGAAGGGTCTCAAGGAGGATGTCTTACGCCATGTTCGTGAATGTTTGACTTGTCAGCAAAACAAGTTTGAGCATACTTTTCCATCAGGTTTATTGCATCCATTGCCCATTCCGAATTAGAAATGGGAAAGTATCTCGATGGATTTTCTTACAGGTCTTCCAAAGGCCCAAGGGAGAGATTGCATTTTTGTAGTGTTCAGTAGATTGACGAAGTATGCACACTTCTTTGCTATGTCAACCAGTAGTACAACATTCCAAGTGGCGGATTTGTTCTTTAGAGAGATTTAGATTGCATGGACTTCCGAAGACCATTGTCAGTGATCAGGACAACAGGTTTATGAGTACATTTTGGCAGGAGTTTTCCCAATTGGTTGGTACTGGGTTGACCCTGAGTAATAGTTATCACCCTCAAACAGATGGGCAGACAAAGATTGTGAACAAGTGGGTTGAGGGATATCTTCGTAACTATGTTTCAAGGCAGCAGAAGGCATGGGTTAGGTGGTTATATTTGGGTGAGTATTGCTATAATACTACCTACCACATGTCTATTGGTATGACTCCCTTCTGAGCGCTATATGGGCATGATGTGGCATCTTTTATTGACTTGGCATTTGACGATAGTAGAGCTCCAAAGGCTCGGGAGTGTTTACAGGATAGCCAGAATATCCTTAAGACACTCAAAGATAATATTCAGTATGCCCAAAACCAGCAAAAGATGTATGCGGACAGGCACAAGATTGAGAGGGCATTTGATGTAGGGGACATGGTATTCTTACGCCTACAACCCTATAGACAGAGTACTCTCAAGAAGAATGGGGCGGAAAAGCTTAAGCCTCATTTTTACGGTCCATATAGAGTGATGAGGCAAGTTGGAGAGGTAGCGTATGCGCTGGAGTTACCTTCGGAAAGTAAGATACACGATGTTTTTCATGTGTCTTGCTTGAAGAAGGCTTTGGGGCAGCATGTAGTTTCATCTCTTGAGTTGCCTCCCTTGGATGAGGAAGGTAGATTGGATTTGATTCCTGAGGAGATCCTGGATATGAGGGAAAGACAATTGAAGAGTAGAGTGATCCGAGAGTATTTGGTTCGATGGAGGGATTTGCCCTTTGAGGATGCTACATTGGAAGGTGAGATGATACTTCAGCATCTAGCTTTACAGTTGCTTGGGGACATGCAATCCCGGGAAGGGAGGACTGTAATGTCCCCTCTTTCCTAAGGAGATCACTCGTTTATGCACATTAGCCTATTCAATATTCCCGTAGGATAATGGAGGTGTTGAGGGAATAAATGGCGGGCAAAATGGTAATATTCAGTGGGAAAAGTCACTTAAAAGTGTCTATTGTTATATTTTTCCATTATTGAGTTACTATTCGACATTAGAATATATTTTTATTCTAATAAAGTAACTTTATAAAATTTAAGTGGCTTTATAATATTAATGTGACTTAATAAAGTCTAAGTGACTTTATTAAATTAAAGTGAAAAAAAAAAAAAAAATCCCAAAGGGGCGCGACCCATATTGGAGACCTAAAAATTCATAAAATGAGATTTAAGAGGAATTTGGAGTCCAGGGTTGGTCGGTTGGAATCTATATATTTTTCTCTTTCATTTCATAGAGATTATTATGTTATTTTCTCAAAAACAGATTTTTGCAATTTGGAGCAGTGCTTCAGATGAAAATTGATGGACGGAAACCCTCTTTCAGTTCAGCCATAGGGAACGGAAACCCTCTATTGGATACTTGTGTTTGGGGATGAAAACCTCCAAATAAGAAGGGCATTCATATTTAGTGAGTGCAAGGGTGTCAAAAGTATCCTGCAATCAGGTTTTCAAGGATTTTATATCAGATTTAAGGGCCTTACAGCTAGGGTTTGAGTGGGGAGTTTGCTGCCATCACTTTGCAGTAATTTTACCAGTTTTTCATGATCATTTCCAGTCTTTGGACCATCATTTTCAGTAGTGCATTGATGAAAATTCAGCCATTTCCGAGTATGCAGTTAATGTAGTTCTTTTTTGTTAAAATTAATAGTATGTTAGGGAAAATCTAGTGGTTGTTATGTTCTGATTAGTTTTGGATCAGGTTTGAAGTTTATTGTAAAAACCTATGGCATAATGAAATAAAGATTTCCATTGGTCTTACATTATGATAAGTACTATAGTTCCTCTATAGGCATCTATTATATCTTACATGCATTGACACAAGTATAAAATTGCAAGTAAACAATCAAATATCAGCAGTTGCATGCTAAATGTGATTATTTAATCAAAAGAAACATTAATTTATTTTAGGGTTGGAATGGAAAAATAAATAATAAAATAATTGTCTGAAAAAGGAAATTATTATTCAAATATCCGAACAAAAGCCAACACCCATTTTCCAAAGGAAATGCTTGCAGCTTAAGCTCTACGTCCAAGGGCAAAAACCCTCAAATTTACAGATAGGAGGATGAAACCCCTCATACCCAGTTGAGGATTCCACTCGAGAATCACGTTTGTGCTACCAATTTCAAAGTAAAATCAATTTGAGGCCCATTCAGCGAGGGCATCACACTTTCATCCAAGCATAGGGTTTGAATAGGGATTACAGAGGTACTTGAGCATCACCAACAACAGCATCACTATACATGATTGTACCTAGGCGCCACCCTATTCAGTGTTTTGGGTTGCCAGTATTCATTTCTAGACATGGATGTCACCCATCGGTCATCCATCAATGTTGTACTTCATTTTGGTACACTGAGTATGCACAATCAAGGTTGTACTGCTATGGTTTGACCTATTCTAGTTGGGCATCACACTTCAGGCACCATACTTGATTGCCGTACAACAAAAAACTACAGAATGCTGCCCTAGGACAGAGGTGTTGCTTTTCTGGACAATTCATACTAATTCCTAGGGCAATTGGTGCCAATTTTGGGTAGATTGTGACTCAAGGGAAGAGATCGCAGCACTTAGGATTAACTGGCAAGTTAATCCTCTACCAGATGCAACCTTCCATGTTGTCGTCCCCACTTCCAAACCCTGTCGTAAATCAATGCCACAGTCAATGGCCTACCATACAAGGAAAGAAGCAAATCACTGGTCATTTATAAGTTGTGCCCTATCAGCAAGTCGTACCAACTAGCAAGGGTTTGTAAGTTTTATCAAAAGAAATAAACTCTTACTTTGATATGGCATTGCCTTGATCTTATTATAATTGAATTACAATTCATCTTCATTCCTAGTCATTTGTCTCGACTGTGTTCATGTATTTCCAATTTTGACAAGGGTTATGGAAATAAAAATTCAAAATTCAATATTTAATGTGTATTGAATTGTGTAAGGAATATTTCAGTGGTATCATAACCAATTTTATTTCTAGCTTGTGGGAAAGATTTATTTTGCAGCTTCGACTTCATGCAAGGTAGTGATAGAAAAGTCAGGTATTACCAGAGAGAGAAAAAAGGGTCCAAAACAACCAGAGGAAAGGTTAGGGTAGCAAGTTCCACAATCACTTGCAAAGAAAAAAGAGAAAGCTATGAGTCACAGTAACGGAGATGAAGATGAAGCCCGTATTGATAGGCTTGTGCAAGGCCAAGAACGGTTAGCGGGCATAATGGCCCAACTAGTCCATATTATGCATAATAATAACATACAAAGGCCTTACAATGGAGGCAATTCTTTAGGGGCAAATAATAATCCACCCATTCAAAGGACAACTATTGGTTCTGTGGCCAGGCCCTTGTATCCCATCTTCATCTGTAGGGAAGAGGTGGTTGTGGAGGAAGAAGTCCAACCCTCCATAGGGGTTGATATTACAACTAGTTATGAGGAGTACAGAGTCGTACCGAATGAAATTAAGGAGGCTATCTATCTCACTAATTTCCATAGTTCCAAGATGTTTCTTGATAGAGGGATGAGGGGACGCGGAGACGGGTTTCTAGGACGGGTGGCCTATGTTTGGGGACAACCGGGGGACGGCAGTGGGGGAGTAGTGCAAATACATATAGTACTTGAAAAATTAGTTATAAAAAGATGTATAAGGAATAAATATATTGCATTGAACATCAACAATTTAACATTTAAATTTTAACTTTTTAACAATTTAGTTTCAAGTTTGAACCATTGAACCGATGAATATTGAACATTGAAAATCAAAATCAAAATATCGAATTCAGAATTTTCAAAACTTCATAACGATGATTCATGATTACAATCAAGTATCAACAATGTTCAAAAACAAAATAGTGAAATACTAAATACTAATGAGCCAATGGCTAATCATCCCCAAAGTTCTCGCCAAACTCCTCATCACTAGAACTGCTAGACTCCACATGCTCAAGTTCCTCCAAAACAATACCAACCAGCTCTGTTTGTTTAGCATCATCATGAATCTGTGCAAGCTCCTCTGGCTCTATATCCCATCAGGCTACTAGACTCTTCTTATACATAAGTGTGCTGCGGTCAATGAGATGCAAGGCACTATGTTTAGCCACAAGCTTCTCTACCCTCCTAGAGGTATGTTCCTCTCAATGGAGTGGATGAAGCTATAAGTAGACCAGTTCCTCTCAGTAGCAGAACTAGAAACCTATGACAACAAATGAATGGTTAGATCAGTAATCAAAGAAGTAGGCCCATGCAAAGTCCACCACAAAATTGGTTCCTCCTGTGCCATTGTCTCCCTATCTATTTCGACCTCCTGTGAATATCCCCTAAGAGTGACAAATTTTGTCCACTCAATGCGAATGATGCTAGCCTTTGTAGAATCATACATTTTTAAAATGGCCTTCATGAACCCTGCCTTCACCTCAGCATCTTGTATAGGTGTATGTCTACTAGGCCTTTGCACATACCACTTTGGGTTCAATGCATAGGCAACCATGTGCAAGGGAGTGTTGATTTTCTCCCATTTGTGATGAATGATCAACTAAATACGTTCTAGGTAGAATTGCAATGTGGGTCCTCTCGTACAACAACCTCCATTTGATCAAACATAATATCAATGCACTCATACACCTCTCCAAGGGTAGGTGCATTAGCATCCCCATATCTAATCACTGTGAAAATTGAAGTAATGACGGAGACAATATATTTGGCATCAACCCAAAAAACATCACTCTTCACCACCTCCTTCACCCTCTTCCCCTGATCTCTCTTCAACTCAAGCCACTGATTCCATTCTAATGTCATAACCATTAGTTACAATGCCTCTTGCAACTCAAGCATCCTCTCCAAGAGAATAAAGTATGATGCATACCTAGTCTCTACAGGTTTCAAGAATTCCTTCTTGGAGAAGGTCTTGAAGAGTGTATGTGAAGTGTGGTGGTTGCAAATAAATATCTGCACATCTCTAGCATCACTAACAACTGCTTTGATTCAGCTGATTTTTCCCATGTCCTTGAGTGCATTATTCATGGCATGCACACAATAAGGAGTCCACCAAATATGTCTAGAGGTTGCCTCAATTAACTTCTCTATAGCTTTGCACACATGGGCTACATTTGTCACTACTTGCACCACATTCTGTGGCCCAACCTCCTCTATAGCATCTTTGAGGATCTATAACTGAAAATCAGCATTCTTGCAGTGCCTTGAACAATTAATAGCCCTAAGGAAATAAGGGCCAACTGTACTTGTAACCATGATATTGATGAGTGGACGATCCCTGATGTCCGCCCACCCATCCATGACGATGCTACATCCACTTGTGACCCAGGTATTCTTCATTTTCTCCATTAAAAAATTAATCTTGGAATAGTTCTTATCCAAGATTGTTTTCCTCAATTTAGTCTCACCTAGTGGCACATATGATGGTCCTGCTCTTATTATTTTTGCCACAACATCCTTATAAAAAGGAGAGTGAGCCATATGGAATGGAATGCCATTGGCAAAAAAGAATTTGCCATGGCATCATCTGCCTCATCCTTTGCTTGCACATTAAATAATTCTGCCAGTGGATTTAAAGCATCACTAGTCACCTTGTGTTTCCCTTTAGGCCCTCTTGCCCCTGAATTAGATGGATTCATTGGCCTCTTGAAAGCACTAGAAGTAGAACTCTATCTCTGATGACCCCTCCCCTTTGTTCGCAACGTAACAAATGTAGGTGCATCTTCTTCATTAGCACCCCATAATTTACATATTTTAGCCCTAAATTTCAGATTTTTTCCCACCTTTTCACATACATCTACACCTTTGCCTTTGATAAGGAGGTGAGCATTTGTTCTAGTCATGTTGCCAAACCATTCGAGGTCACATATGTTGCACTTTCATTTCTTAGTGCCCCCAGATGTTCCAACCTTTGTTGGTACCTTGCTTGCAAATTGTTGTAAAGGTTTATTCAGATCAAAGGGACCCTTAGCATATTGTTGCAGCCTAGATGGCATAACTAGCGAGTAACCGTCGATTGAACAGTTACTCACCAAGAAAACCACCAGGCGAATAACCACCATTTGAAACCGCCAAATTTTTAAAAATGCAATTTTTTTAAACTGGTGAGTAGTCTCCGACTACTCACAAGTAATCGCAAGCACTCGCCGGTTACATTTAGATAACCAGACAATATATAAATAAAATATAAGTTTACATTTAGATAGGGACGTCTAGTTTCTTATACTTTAAGTTATATTTTATTTATATACTTTCAGGATGTTTGAGAGTGGTTTCGGACCTTTAGGAGCTATAATGCAAATTTTAGGTTTTGGAGGATCCTATCATACTTCAAACTTAGTCAGATTTCAAGGTTTCAGACTTAGCCATATTTTAGTGTTTCAAAATTTCAAGGAGACATCGTAGGAGGAATGAAGGATGCATGAAGGGATGTAGGTATGATAGAATAGTATGAGAACATCTCTTGCCAAGTGCCACAAGTCAACCCCACCCCATTCCCTATGCATAGATTAAAACTAATACAGTGATACTTATACAAGAATCTCCAAGTACAAATTACAAGAATCTATATTTTTCTCTTCCCTACTCTCTGGAAAACTAAGGGAGACTGAGAAAGTCTAGTAATATATGCACAAGGAATTGGGTGGGATCAAATTGCGGCACTTTGCAAGAGATGTTCTCATACTATTCTATCATACCTACATCCCTTCATGCAACCTTCATCCCGCCTATGATGTCACCTTGAAATTTTGAAACCATGAAAATATGGCTATGTCTAAAACCTTGAAACCCTGATATCCGACTGAGTCTGAAATATGATAGGATACTCCAAAACCTAGAATTTGCATTATAGCTCCTAGAGGTCTGAAACCATTCTCAAGCATCCTGAAAGTATATAAATAAAATATAACTTAAAGTAAACTTATACTTAAATGTTTATTTTATTTATACACTGTCTACTTCGGGCGAATTTCAAGTATTTTTTTCCTTTGTCAATTATTCCTAGTTATTCGATCACCCTTGTCGAATAACCACCGGTTACCCAAAATTCCCCCTTGGTGAGTACTCGCCGACTATGGTTATGCAAACTATGGTTGTAGGGTTTGTGAAGAACAACTATAATTTGGACTCCCAACATAACCAGTTTGATTTTCACGGTCACCCCTCCTTGCTTCTAAACTAGGATGTTCAGGTGCATAATCAGAATCATTTTCACTTTAGCTTCAACCTCAACCCCTTGAGATTGACCCTCATCCTCACTCATGCTATGAGTACTCATAATGACACTACAAGAAAATGATAATTTTTTTTATTTTGTAAGTTTATAATTTAAAAATTAAAATTCAATCCATGCATAGTGCAAAGGATTAAGACAAGGATTTTCTTTTTGTTTTTCTTACTTCAGGTCGCACGAAGCGCATGAGCAGAGGATACACAAATAGGAATCCTTGTTCTTAACCTTTGTCAAACAAGAATTTCACTTTTATTTTTCTTACTTCAGATTTTTATTTGAATGAAGATTTGAAATTTAAGCATTTGATTTGAATGAAGATTTAAAAATTTAAGCATTTGAATGAATCACAAATAATTATAATAATTTTCAATTTAGAAATGATTCAATGAATCATGAATGAAAGAACAAAACAATTTACAAATGAAACAAAAAATCATAAATTCAAATAATCAAATGCATAGTGATAGGACCTACCTTGTGGTTCAAATGATGAACTTAAAGAGTCTTGAGTCTTTTTGGCTTCTCTATCCTCTTCTTGATCTCACTTTCCCTCTCCTAATGCTCTCACTCTTGTAAAATTCTATCTCTTAGCTTGTTGCCTCTACTTTCTGCTCTCTACTTCAATTAATGAAGTTTTTGTGTGATTTGGAATGAGAGGGATAGGCTTTTTATAAGCTTGTGGGAGGCCTTGAGGGTGGGAGTCAGACCCATTAACAATTAGGGTTAGGGTAGAGGGCTCAAAAACTCAAAACTTTTTTATATTAAAAAAAACTCTTTTTGACGTCCACCTACGCGGGGGATGCCTGCGCATTTCCTGGGGGTCAAGGGACGTCTGGGCATTCCTTGGACATCCCAGAGTCCCCCAAATGTCCCATTTTTAAAGGGATGCTTTGCAGACGTACCCTCTAGAGGGAAATGTCTCAGGGATGGCGGTGGTTCGAGGTGTCGGGGCGGCACCCCCTGATGTCCCCCACAACCCGGGGACATCTATGTCTTGGAAATGTGGAGATTTTAGGGGAGGCACGTTCCCATGGAATACTACTAATTTCATAAATTTAAAGAAAAGCAGGGGGTTCAAAGAGCTGAAACAAGGCCACCAACAAATCAGAGAGACCTCCAACATGCAATAGGGAAGATTACACTTACAACATATGACGGCTCTAGTAAGTGTACAACATGCTCTTGGATACAAAAATTGGACACATTCTTTTTATTGAAGCCAATGATCGAAGAGGAAGCCATAAAATTTGCCACCCTTCATCTGGAAGTTGTAGCACATGAGTGGTGGTACCATGGATTGATGATACAGGGGCACAATCACATCCACTCATACATGGAGTTCAATACCAAGATGATAAAGAGATTTGATACAATATATTTGAAGATCCATTTTCGGGAGTTGACACAACTTAAACAAAAAGGCTTGGACATTATTTTTGTTAAGACTAAGTTACTGATGATTTCTATGTAGTTGGCATAGGATAGATAAATCTGATTTTAGGTGCAAAATGGCTTCATTCCCTTGGAGAATACACGCAACTACAAAACCATAGAGTTGAAATTTCAATCGGATGGCAAAGAGGTTGTACTTCATGGTATGGCCAATGGGGCTCCAACATCAGTTACAACTAGAAACATGGAGACAGCTTTCCATAAAGGGAATATAGAGGGAGCATCCCATTGCTTTATGAGTAATACATCCACATCCAATGATAAGAGGTCTTACCATGTGAATATATAATTCATTTTGGACAGCCATGGTATAGTCTTCAGTGATTTACCTTTAGGGCTGCTACCTGATAGAGCTTTTCAACATATGAAAGAGCTAGAAACAAGTTCTAAACCTGCTATGATTACTCTTCACTACCATTCTAGAGCTTTCAAAGAGGAAATTGAAAAAACAAACAATGAGTTATTGGAGATGGGTTATATTCGACCTAGTTCTAGTCTCTTTGCATCTTTTGTGGTCTTGGTAAAGAAGGATGGAACCATGAGGATATGTATTGATTACCGTGCTTTGAATAAGAAAACTATCAAAAACAGGTACCCAATACCCAGGATTGATGAGTTGTTGGATGAATTGCATGGAGCAATATACTTTTCTAAAATTGACTCGAGATCCAGTTATCAACAAATCAAAATAAGAGATGATAATGTACACAACTTTTTGATGTCATTTTGGACATTTTGAATTTTTAAAAATGCCTTTTAGTTTAACGAATGCTCCAACTACCTTTCAATTATGCATGAATTGTTAAGCACGAAATATACTGAGAGGGGGGTGAATCAATATATTATATATCTTTTATTTAATCTGATTTCTTTTCTTTAACCACTTAATCACACATTCAAGATATGCAATAAAACTGAAACAATAATATGCACCACACTAAAGAGAGAGAAACACCAAATTTTTACGTGAAAACTCAAAGTGAGAAAAACCACAGAGAACAATCTCAAGTATATGAATGAGCACCAACTCAAATTACAAAGTTCGCAAGCACCAACTTGCAGAAGCACCAACTTGCAGAAGCACCAACCCCTTTGTCGAGCACCACAACAACTATTTGTGAGCACCAACCCCTCTTGTGTATAAAACACAACTATCTCTCAATGTTGCTTACTCAACAAATGATAGAACTCTACAATATCTTTTTTTTTTCTCTTTTCAAAAACAAATACAAACCATGCACTCTCTTGCATATTACAAATGGCTTCTCAAGCCTTTATTTATAGCTTTTCAAATGACTTTTGGCATTCACCCTTTATGACCCTTCAATCTTCATAGAAAATGGCACCAAACTTGCATGACCCTTCGTATCTTTGCATTTGAAAAGTCATATGGTGACCCTTCATAAGCAAAAACGTATTTTCCTCTTTTGTCTTTATCTTGACTTGATGACTTTTCATAGTCCTCAAAGTGTTCCTTCATGAAAAAATGCATCATACCCTCTTTTGTCTTCACATGGTGACTGTTGGAATTCTTCAAGATGACTTTTCATTAAAAAATGCATCTCATTCCTCTTTTGTCTTTTACTCTGTGACTTTTTGACTTATCCATGGACCTTTTTACGTATATACAACCAAAAATATATTCATTAATATTAAATAAATATTAACACACATTAGCCAAGATATGAATATTTAAAAACATTATTAAATGCTATGGGGCCTTTATCACCAATAATGCAATGAGGCCTTTATCAATGACAATATTTCCAACAATCTCCCCCTTTGTCATTGATGGCAACCTCACACTGAAACTATCAAATCCTGAAATCTACACATACTACCATCTGAAAAAATATTTAGTAACTCCCCCTTACTGTAGCAACCTATACCTGTTTCTTGTACCTATTTCTATACTTATTCTTGTTTTTCTCTCCCTTTGACATTAATGGCAAAGGGTTTACCTAGAGCTAACACTTAGCTCCCCCTCAACTGTTGATGAACTTCAATGGTAGGAAGTAAAAAAAATTACTCTCAACTTCTCTCGCAGATACTCAAATGTGTCTTTTGGTAGTGCCTTTGTGAAAATATCTGCAATATGCTCTGTAGTACTGATATATTTCATCTTAACCTGTTCATCTATAACCTTCTCTCTCAAAAAGTGATATCTAATGAGAATATGTTTTGTTCTTGAATACATCACTAAATTCCTTGAAATATTAATAGCACTTGTGTTGTCACAAAAAATAGAAATAGATTCATCATATTTCATTTTGATATCTTCCAAAGTTTGCTTCATTCAAAACACTTGAGTACAACACAATACCGCTGTAATATATTCTGCTTTAGCTGTAAAAACTAATACTGAATTCTACTTTTTGCATAGCCATGATATTAAGCTATCACCAAAGAAGAAAACTCCTTCACTTGTACCTTTTTTGTCATCCAAGCAACCTGCCCAATCTGAATCTGTATAAGCAACTATAGTGAAATCTCTGTCTGTGAGATACCACAATCCATAATCCAATGTTCACTTGATATATCTGAATATTCTCTTCACCAACTGAACATGACTATCTTTTTGAACTGACTGATATCTTACAACCATACCTACTACATGCATGATGTCTAGCCTTGATGATGTCAAATATAAAAGACTACCAATCATAGATCTATACAAAAAATGATCTATAACAGTGGAATCTTCATCTTTGTTCACCTTATTTCTTGTACACCTTGGTGTGCAACTGGTGCACAATCTTCAAAACCAAATTTTTTCAACATTTCCTTAGCATATTTATTTTGAGATATGAAAATTTCTTTATCTGACTGAAATATTTGCAATCTTAAGAAAAATGACAATTCTTCAAGCATAGACATCTCAAATTCTTTTTGCATATTATCAAATAATTATTGTCATCTTTTCAATATTTTCTCCAAAAATGATGTCATCAACATATACCACAACAATCAATTGATGCTTACCTTCTATTTTGATGTAGAGATTACTATCAACAAATCCTCTTGAAACCTTGATCTTGCAGATACTTATCAAGTCTTGCATACCAAGCTCTGAAAGCTTGTTTCAATCCATACAGTGTTTTCTTCAATCTGCATACATGGCTACTAATATTTGAGATAATAAATCCCTCAGACTGCTCAATGTAGACCTCTTCTAAATTCCCATTTAGGAAGGCAGATTAGAATCCATCTAAAACACTTTGAAATTTTTAAACACTGCATATGCAAGAAACATTCTAATAGCCTCTAGCTTTGCTATTGGTGCAAAAGTTTCTTCAAAATCTATTCCCTCAATCTGAGCATATCCTTTACATATCAATCTTGCTTTATTCCTGGTCATTTCTCTATTTTCATTAAACTTATTTCTGTAAACCTATTTTGTTCCTATCATATTGTGATCTTTTGGTTTAGGCACTAATTTCTAAGTATCATTCTTTTCTATCTGATTTAATTCTTCATCCATAGTCTTAACCCAATGCTTATCATGTCTAGCTTCTGAAAAAGTTTTAGGATGAATTTTGGTTAACAAAGAGAAATTATCTTGCTCAGATTCACTTACCATCATTCTTCTAGTGCAAATTATTTTATTTATGTCCCCGATGATGTCACTTTCAATATGATTTCTTTAAACATATTTGGATGGAGTTTTGGTGTCCTTTTTCTCCTTCTCATCTTCATCTGATTCTTCAAAATCTTTCTCTTCAATGATTTCAGGAATGTCTACTGGATCACTGATTCTTTGTGTTCCATCTTTTTCTATTCTAACACTTGCACTTTCAACAATTTTTTTTATTCTTTTGTTATAACATTTATAAGCTTTACTTTTACAAAAATAACAAAAAAATATACCTTTATCTGCTCTGGATTCAAACTGTTCAAGTTTTTTGTCAATTTTCTTTATGAAGCATCTGCTGTCAAAAACTCTAAAATAATCAACTGTTTTTTGTTTGTTTTTATATAACTCATAAGGAGTTTTGTCACTATTGACTCTCAATAATGCTCTATTCTGAATATACACTGATGTAGCAATTGCCTCTGAAATTGTTAGCCCTTTTTCGACATTCTATTTTGTTATGACCATATCCATTACAATAAAAATAGTAACCATAAAAATAAGATCTTTTTGTGTATCTCTGATCTGAGTGTCTTTTGTAACTCTGTTTTCTTTAACTTTTTTTATTTGAGATGTCCTCTGTATTCTTAACTTCTTCCTTTTTTATTTCTTCTTTTGTAAGAGCTTCAACATAGCTCTTTCTTTTTTCTTTCTCAATGAAAGTAGTGGCTTCCCCTTTCTCTTTTTCAAAATCAATACTTATCTTATCTTACATTGATTTTTGATTTTCTAATATCTTATTCAACATATTAGTGTTATTCTCAAATTTTGAATCATTGGTTGCTCTATCATTGATTGTTTTATTTGTTTTCTCAAGATTTGCTTTTAAAGAAGCAATTTCAATAACATACCTTTCACATTCTTTACATATTATTTTCAACTGTGCCGTTAGATCTTCATTATTTTTGGCTTCTTCAAAGTGTGCTTGTAGATCTTCAATTATTTTTTGACTCCTTTTCATTTTTTTCGATCTAGGGTTTTAATCTTTGATTCTTCTTTTTAAGAGTTTTTAACTCTTCTAAGGCACAAACGAGTTCTTCAAAATTCACTTCGGCTTCATTTTGTTTTTCTTCTTGATCATCTATACTTTTGCTTATGAAGGCATCTTTATGTATGGTCATGAATAATATCTCTTCTTCTTTTGAATCACTGACTCCACTATCTTTGACTGAGCTAGGATCTTTAGAATACAAACTCTTCTTCTCGAATCCCTTCTTGAATTTTCTTTTGAAATTCTTTTTATATGTAGACTTTCCTTCTTCATTGTCACCATTACCCTTATCTGGGAACTTAGCTGCAAAATATCCAATATTTTCACAATTAAAACATTTGAAAGGTAATTTTATTGATATTTACATGTGCCCTTTTTCGGTTTGCGAATGAATAGACTTCGTTGTCATCTTCATCATCGTTAGAACTGTCACTTGATTCTTGAATTTTAGCTTTTTTTCTTTGATGTCTTGAAAGCAATTTCTCTCTTTGAGGATTTCTTGTTCGGTCCGCATTTCATATGCCGTAAGAATACCATGTAGCTCATCCATATTTAGCTTGGCTAAATTCTTCATCTCTTCAATTGCCGAAACTTTTGCATCATATCTCAATGGTAGAGATCTCAAAACTTCTTGAACTACAATTGATTCTTCTAACTTTTCTCCAAGACATTGAATCTGATTAACTATTTAATCAACCCGCAAAAGATAACTTGCTATATTTTCTTCTTCTTCCATCTTCAAACTCTTAAACCATCTTCTGAAACTCTGAAGCTTGGCTTGCTGAACCTTTCCATCACTTCTGTAAATATTTTCAAGTTTTACCCAAGTTTCATAAGCAGATTTACATGCATAACTTTAAAAAATTCTGATTCACATAAACCACATAAAATAACATTTAAAGCTTTAGCATTATTTTCACTTGCCTTCTTTTTTGTTGGAGTAGTTACAAGTGTATGTGACTCTTCATATTCCTCTACCACTGCTTGCCATATGTCGAATCTAAGAACCATCAAATAAGTCTTCATCCTTATGCTCCAAAAAACATAATTTATCCTATCAAACAAAGGTGCCTTATTTGTAAAAAAATCTTCATATGATCCAGCACGAAATATACTTTCCTGATCTACCTTCAAACTGTAAAAAATTTTCAAAGAAACTTGCTTTGATACCAATGGTTAAGCACGAAATATACTAAGAGGGGGGGTGAATCAGTATATTATATATCTTTTACTTAATCTAATTTCTTTTTCTAACCACTTAATCACACATTCAAGATATGCAATAAAATTGAAACAATAATATGCACCACACAATAGAGAGAGACACCAAATTTTTACGTAGAAACCCAAAGTGAAAAAAATCACGAAAAACAATCTCAAGTATATGACTGAGCACCAACTCAAATTACAAAGTTAGCAAACACCAACTTGCAGGAGCACCAACCCCTTTGCCGAGCACCAACACAACAACTATTTGTGAGCACCAACCCCTTGCAAAGATTTGTGAACACCAATCCAGAGGGGCACCAACCCCTCTTGTGTATAAAACACAACTATCTCTCAACGTTGCTTATTCAACAAATGATAGAACTCTACAATATCTCTTGCTTTTCTCTTTTAGAAAACAAATACAAACCATGCATTCTTTTACATATTACACATGACTTCTCAAGCCTTTATTTATAGCTTTCCAAATGACCTTTGGCATTCACCCTTTGTGACCCTTCAATCTTCATGAAAAATGGCACCAAACTTGCATGACCTTTCGTATCTTTGCATTTGAAAAGTCATATGGTGACCCTTCATAAGCAAAAGCATCATTTCCTCTTTTGTCTTTATCTTGATGACTTTTCGTATTTCTCAAAGTGTCCCTTCATGAAAAAATGTGCCATACCCTCTTTTATTTTCACTTAGTGACTCTTGGAATTCTTCAGGATGACTCTTCATAATAAAATGCATCTCATTCCTCTTTTGTTTTTTACCCCGTGACTCTTTGACTTCTCCATGGACTCTCTTTTGACTTATATGCAACCAAAAAATATATTCATTAATATTAAATAAATATTGACACACATTAACCAAGATATGAATATTAAAAACATCATTAAATGCAATGCGGCCTTTACCATCAATAATGCTAGACTTTTGACATCAATGACAATATTTCCAACATGAATCATGTTTTTAGTGAGCAATTGAGAAAAATTTGTTTTAGTGTTATTTGATAACATTTTGGTGTACATTAAGACTTGAGAAGAGCATATGAAACACTTGGATAAAGTGTTGGGAATGCTAAAATAATATCTTTTTGCGAAAGAGTCTAAGTGTGCATTTGGTATGATCGAGATTTTATACTTGGATATATCATCAATGCCCAAGGCATACAGGTTGATCAAAAAAAGATTCAAGCAATAATTGATTGACCACCACCTACCACTTTGACTCAGTTGAGTAGTTTCTTCAGACTTCACAATTATTACAGGGGATTTGTGAAAGTGTTTTCACAACTTCTTGTCCTATTGACTGAATTAAACTAAAAAGAGCTTTCAAATGGTCCGAATCAGCTCAAAACACATTTCAAAAGCTCAAGGAGGTAATGAGTACTTGCCCAGTACTTGTTCTAGATTTCTCTATTCCTTTTGTAATATAATGTGATGCATTAGGGGAAGGAATAGGGGTTGTTTTAATGCAAAAATGACATTCTATTGCCTTTGAAAGTCGGAAATTGAAAGATACGAAGCGTGGATTTTCTATCTATGACAAGAAAATCTTGGCTATCATGTATGCCTTAACAAAATTCTAACAATTCTTGGTTTTTGGCAAATTTGTGGTCAAGATTGATCACAATAGTTTGAGATTTTTTCTCAATCAAAAGGACTTAAATGACAGGGAACAAAGGTGGGTAAGCTTCAAGTTTATAATTTTGATATAGAATAACTTTCAAGTTTATAATTTTGATACAAAATAAGTAAAAAGTAAGAATAATGTGGTGGCAGATGCTTTATCTAGAAAGTTTTTTTATGTTTTATGTGATTTTTACGGATTGGAAAGTGTTAATAACAATAGAATATTCTAAAAATAATTTCACTAATGAGAACCTTGAGGGCAAAGTACAAGATGACAAGTACAAGGTGATTGATGACCTCATCCTCTGCAAGGATAGGATCTATCTAGTTCCTGAATCAAATATGAAAAATAAAGTCTTTAAGGCTGTCCATGATACACCCTTGACTGGCCACTCAGGGTATTTTAAGACTTAAAAGCAAGTAAGGGACAGGTTCCTTTTGAAATGACTCAAGGGGTAAGTCCTCCAATACATCAAAGCATGTATAACTTGCAAATAGAATAAAGTAGAGCATGTTTTTTCAAGTAGGAATATTGCAACATTTGCCAATTTGGAATTAAAAGTATGAGAG
The DNA here is from genome assembly GCA_037957365.1 of Torreya grandis. Lineage (NCBI taxonomy): Eukaryota > Viridiplantae > Streptophyta > Pinopsida > Cupressales > Taxaceae > Torreya > Torreya grandis. Next base: position 437,895 of record JARHVA010006522.1, on the reverse strand, counting down.
TATTTCCATGGATTTTATCACAGGACTTCCCAAGGTTCAAGGTAAGATTTGTATCTATGTGGTAGTTGATAGACTCATCAATGCTCATTTCTTTGTCATTCCTACTGAGTTTAAGGCTCCTCAAGTTGTTGATTTATTCTTTATAAAAGTGTTCAAGCTACATGGTTTGCCTAAGAATATTGTGAGTGACAGGGACAATTGGTTTCTTTGTTTTGTCATGAACTTTCATTTCACAGGGACAAAATTGACACCAAGCACAAGCTACCAGCCACAAACAAATGGGCAAACTAAAATTGTTAATAAATAGCTTAAAGGTTACTTTAGAACTTATGTGGAGAGGAAGCAATCAACTTGGATTAAGTAGCTTTACATGGGAGAGCATTTGTACAATACCACTTACAATATGTCCACTGGTCTGTCACCTTTCAAAGCTCTATATGGGTATGATGCTTTTTCCTTTGTTGATTTGGTTATTGTTGATAGTAGAGTGCCAAGGGCACGAGACTTGGTTGCTAAAAGCCAAGACATATTGGGTATGCTTAAAGTAAACCTCCACCATTTTCAAAACCTACATAAATTATATGCATATCAGCATCATACAGAGAAAAGTTCTAAGATGGGGGGCATGGTTTTCTTAAGGTTGCAGCCATACAGACAATCTTCTATAAAGAAGACTGGAGTTGAAATGCTCAAACCCCGTGTTTATGAGCCATATAGGGTCATAAGGATTGGGGAGGTTGCCTACGAAATTGAGCTACTAGAGCGTAGCAAAATACATAATGTTTTTTACGTATCATGCCTCAAAAAGGCATTGGGGCAGCGTGTCAATCTTTCCATTGAGTTGCCTCCAGTAGATGATGAGGACAAATTCATCTTGGGTCTTGAAGCTATATTGGATGTCAGGGCAAAGAGATAAAAAAACATAACTATCACAGAGTATCTAGTGCATTGGAAGGATCTATCAACAGAGGTTGCTGCTTGGAAGGGTGCAAAAATTCTTGAACATTCCAGTTGGCAATTGTTTGTGGAAAGCAATTCTCGAAAAGACGAACTGTAATGTTCCCTTTCTCGAATTAATGAAATCAGAGGACCCATAGCCTATCTTCATTTTTCATAGGGTAATGGGGTTTTAAAAGTGAAACAATCTAATAATAATTTATTAAGTTGTCCAAAAAGGTGCTTTAAGTTATTACTTTGAAAAATGACATTTAATTTATTATTATTGAATGGGTTCAAAAGTAAATATTGGATACATGACCAAAAAGTAATTAATATTCATAAGTTGGAAAAAGATGAATATTTAATTAAAAAAATATTAATTTCTTTTACAGTTGGAATGAAAAAGTGAGTAATATCAGTGATGAACCCAAAACCAAGTGGATCCCATCGGCAATATCCATCTCAACTACCATTTTTTTCAAACAAGGTGTTTTGTTTCTTTAATGTATTCTCTAAAGTATGAAAATACTTTCTTAATTTATTGCCTATAGCTACAAAATCCTATTCATCCCTATTTTCTATAGGCAAATATGAGAGATTTCCCTGAGTTGGTATTCCAGAAACCCTCTCCTTCAAAGGGTCAAAATTAGGAACCCTTTTGAAAAGAGTAAGAGAGGTAAACAGCCAAACCATGGTCCACACAACATTTTGGTCATCCTTAAATCTGAAGAAGAGTCTAATTAAACCTCTGGCCCTAATATTGCACCCAAGAAAACTGAAAATCAAAGGACCCATAGCCTATCTTTATTTTTTGTAGGCTCATGAAGAGTTTTAAAAGAGAAATAATCTAATAATAATTTATTAAATTGTCCAAAAAGGTATTTTAACTACGTTACCGGATACGGCCCCCACAGGCCTTGGGAGCATAGGGAAACGCTCCCGAAAACGAGAGCGCGAGGGGTAGCGTGGGGGGAGTGCCGAGCACAAAAGTGAAGGCAGGGACGATGCGGGCAAAGGACGGGAAAGACAGGGATGCCGAAGGCAAGGAGCGAGAGAGACGATCATTGTGAGCAGGAAGGTCGATGGTGATAACGCTGGGAAGCTTGCATTGCAGAGTCATAAGCGGCTTGCCAAAGGCGTCCATGAGAATGAGGTTGTAGGAGTCCATCCTGAAGAGCAAGTTTCCATTGTAGTCAAGCACTGTGAAGCCATCACCAACATACACTGCCGCTTTGTTCCACACTTGTTGCGGTGGGTTATGAACTAGTGCTCGAGCTGGACGAGCACCCATCCTCCGCCATCGCCCACACACTTCCTACAGGTTCCACTCAAAAATAGTCCAACCTTATTTGTTATTTATTAAAAAAAAATTATTTTTTTATTTTTTTTCTATTTCATATAATTTATTATTATATTTTTTTATTTTTTATTTCTATGTTTTTAAATTTACTTTTCAATGTTTTATAATTATAAATTAAATATATTCTATTTTGTTTTTTTGTTTATAATTTTTTCTACGAATTTTTTATTTTTTTAATTATGTATTTTAATTTTTTTATTTTATTTTATATAAATATATTTTATTTGTTTTTTACGGTTTGAATTTAATGGCGATTTTTTTTCTTAAATTGATTTAAGAGAAGGTCATCTCATTGTAATCTTCACCAAATTGCAAAGAGTGGATTTTCTTGTGTCTTTATTTTTGTCCATACAAGTTGTAACATTTGCATTACGTACTTGTAATAATAAATAAGACTAATCTAAGTTCGATAATTGAATATTATGATATTTGGCATTAAATTATTAGTATGTTTTGTGGTTATTTAACTTATTATGTTTCTTATGCGCATATTATGTGGTTAATTTTGTTTATATTTTTATATTTTTTAATTTTTTATATATATTTTTGTACAGTCGTATCCAGCGGTATCCAAACCTGCAAAAAAAATCACCGTATCCCCGTATCGGCAACTTAGTATTTTAAGTTATAACTTTGAAAAAGGACAATTTATTATTATTGAATGGGCTCAAAAGTAAATATTGGATACATGGCCAAAAAGTAATTAATATTCATAAATTAGAAAAAGGTAAATATTTAATTTTAAAAAATATTAATTTCTTTTACGGTTGGAATTAAAAAGTGAGTAATATTAGTGATGAACCCAAAACCAAGTGGATCCCACCGGCAATATCCATCTCAACTACCATTTTTTTCAAACAAGGTGTTTTGCTTCTTTAATGTATCTTCTAAAGTATGCAACTTTCCCAATTTATTGCCTTCAAAGGGTCAAAATCAGGAACCCCTTTGAAAAGAGTAAGAGAGGTAGACAGCCAAACCATGGTCCTTCACACACAGCATTTTGGTCTTCCTTAAATCTGAAGAGTGTAATTAAACCTCTGGCACTAATATTGCACCCAAGAAAACTGAAAATCAAGTGTTGCCATGTGTATTTTATCTAGTCTTGCAATTCATTTTTTGTAATGTACTTCAAATGAAGCTTTCCTGTTCTTAAGAGTTATTTCCTTTGTTCTCACTCCATACATCAACCTGCCTCTTCTTTCTGATTTCTCCTTCTCCAGTGCCACCATTGTCATCCCAGTGTGAAACCCTAAAACCTGCGAGATTGCCCTCTTCCATCATTCAGTTTTTTCAACAACATTACATGTGTGTATTTAAAACTATAAATTATGTTTATAGATTCAGAGTTCTAACCATACATACATAAGACGAACATGGATATTTGGTCAATACCAATCAATTTGTAGTCAAGTCAAGAAATATGCCTCAATTGCTGCTGCTAAAGCTCACTATTGCAAATTCTGGTCTTAGCAGCCTCTTAGAAGTTAGAACCACACAGTTGCCTTCTAGATGTCTTCGTTAATATTTTGGCTTATAATCCTTGCAACCCTTTAGGAATATCCAGGCTTGTGCAAATCCAAAGAAGCTCTAGACACAAGCTGTTATTCAGTCGGGTTTAAAATGACACAAATAGTCCTCTAGAGGTTCAAGGATGCCTTTCAGAAACACTTTGAACATTTTCTGAGTTATGCCCTAGAACTTCTCTTAAATTTCAGTCATCCTTTCTATGTATAAATTTTCTGGCACATTTCTCCAATGATGATGATAGCAAATGCCACGGAGTTCTCAAGTATATAATGATTTGTGATCAAAATATTAGTATAGCTCAGTCCGAGTCAGCATTTCAGGATATTAAATTCTAATTATTTACTCATGGTTTTCATATAGGCACGTTATATAATGCTGAAAAGCTCTTGAAGGATACTTTCCTTTTAGTGAAACTGTCTTGGATATTATTATTATTATTCAAGTTTGCTATTAATGTCTACTGTAGAGATATAGGGTGACATACTGGTCGCGTGAGATTCTCTGTTGTGATGGAGTCTGAACCATATCACCCATAGTGGGTTCATAAAGCCTTAATGCAGCAGTTTTGATGTTTTCTACCATGGTTCTTCGAACTCATTGGCTCTCTATAGCCAAACAAATTCCCTGATAAGAATCATAGATATCCTTAATGCCTTGATGTTTGTTTTTGGCTTCTTTGATGTTAAACATTCTATTGAATGAGAACTTCCATTGTTACCCCTTAATTTGAATTTTACAGGTAGTGGAAGCAGCGTTGATATCAAGAACACAAAGATTGGAGCGAAAGTTGATGGAAGTTGAACCTAGTGTGAGTATGGAAACATAGTGAGTATATTTACATTTAATATTATTAAGATATTGAAGTTTAAGGTCTTTCTATCTTTTAATTATTTTGTGTTCTTAGAATAGAGAACATGAATTGAACATCACTACACTAATATTTATTGGCAATATGAAAGACGTAACATTTTTTAAAATGGATAGTTTTCTTTTCATCCTTTGTATTTTAATACTTTATGTGCATAATATACATAAGAATTATTGAATTGTTGAATTTCAAATTTCTTGTAAACGGATATGGTCAAATATATACATTTGGCCAAGAAGAGTAGTATGATGCCCTATTAAGGATTGACCACTATAATTGAGTGTAAGTCCAAAATAAAGAGATGTTGATCCGTAATCAACTTAGATATGACAAAAATGATTTGCCAACATGGATTTACCATTTACTTATGTGTTGATCCAATGTCCTTTGCTACTGAAATCAACATCATAAGGCTGCATAATTATGTTTGCTACAGCTATGATTTCCATCAACATCTTATATTCATTATACAATTTTATGCATACTCGCATGCACGCCTAGAATGCCTACAAACCAGATTTGACACCCCTTTATGCTACTACCAACATGTGACTGTATGGTGAAGAAATATGATGATAGTTTAGATAAGATAAGATACATATATTAATGTCCAACTAATGACCACAAAAGTAGGTCAAAGGGACTGCAGATTACAGAAATGTGTTAGGAAAGAGCGGGAAACCAAAAAAGTCTCCAAAAACAAGAAAAACAATGCTGAAAGAAATAGCATAGACATGGTAAAGGGCACCTATGCTCAGAGCCAAAGAGTGTTTGAGTGAAATCTACTCCTATTTTCTGTTATGATCAAGTACTTGTAATTAGCTGAACATGTCAATTCTATGCTTTCTTGTGTGCTTTAGTATGTGAGGTAGATGCATAAAATGAAAGTAAGTATACAAATAACTCACACATAAATGAAATGAGAGATTAACATACACATTTACCTTGGAGAAACCAAATATGGAAAATTTCCAGAAGGGTGAAGTTATGCCTACTCATCTTCAACATCATCTTGCAAGATTTACAATCTAATTGCACAATACGAGACTTCAAATGCATTGTGGGTCTTTTACAACACTTCTACAATGCTCTACTAGCTTCGCTGCCAATGGATTAGCCTATTTAACATGCTTGACTGTTGTTCTCATATGTGCAGTCATCTACTACCTCAAAAACTCTGAATTATATCTTCAATACACTCTTGAATCAAGAAAAATATTCATACACAATCCCAATGTTTAACATGCATTGTATAGTTTGCATGATTTACACCCCTTATGGATTGTATAGCCTGACAAGTACGACTTTTTTTTAAGGGGGGCGTATATGAGGTTTCGAGTCCGTATGGGTGGCTTTGGCTCATGGTTTACAACCCATTGTATTGTAATACCACTTGGAAGTTTTCCTATTGATGTGCTTACAAATACTTGCACATGCACTAAGATAAAGTGGAAGTTTGAAGTAACTTATTGTATTGTAAGCAGTTGAGTTAATGCAATAAGGAAGAAGGTCGTTGTGTTAGGCTTTTCCCTGAAAGGGTTTTCCTCGAAAATAATCATGTGTATAGTGTTTGTGTGTGCCATTTTTAATTTATGTTATAGCAATAAATTTTGTTAGCATTGCTTCTCCTGCATAAGTTTATCAGTTTATTTGTCATCACCAAAGGGATATATTTATGCTAAGGGGTGAGAAAATGAATTGTAGAGGATTCTAAACGTCTCTCACATAGAGAGGAAAGAGAAATCAATTCAACTTCCCTTTGGTCACTTGGCTATGCTATCTTGTCCCATATGGAGCATGTTCGACTGCAACTGAACCCATTTGGGTGATCCCATACTGTGTTGCATAGAGTTCTACTAAGTCAAACCCGTCATGTGATTTTGTCTTGCACCTAATCCATCACCTATGACTAGTTCTTCAAATAATGTGGGCCCCAAGATGTTTGAATCATCCTTGAGCCTCATTACCCCTATTCCCCTGCCTTGCATCTATAATGTTTATCTCTATCTTTCCCAATTTTGTATAGATGTAGTAAAGTTAATAGGGTTTAGTAGGGTTTAGCTAAGAAGGAAAATTTTATGGTTAGACTTGTTGGCAATTTTGGTTGATGTCTGTAATATTGTCATTGATGTCAAAGGCAGCTTGTGCTATCAGACATTAATGTCAAAAGTTGAATTGCACAAACTTACAGTGCAAATCGGATTTATGAAGAGCTTCTACTTATAAAATAAGTACAGCAGTCTTGAGAACCCAACAGGGTCTTGTAGTGCAAATCGGGATTCCAAAACAACTTTACTTCTCTCAACTTTATAAGTTAAGTTGTCTCGAGAACCCGAATGGGCCTAGAAGTGTTAATCGGGTTTATGCAACGACTTTACTTGTCTCATTTTTATAAGTCAAGTTGTCTCAGGAACCCAAAAGGGTCTAGAAGAGTTGATTGGGGTTTCGGAAGCACTTTACTTCTTTCATGTTTATAAGATAAGCAAATGCGGAAAACCCGAATGGATCAAGGAAGAGGTAATCGGGATTTTAGAGTGACTTTGCTTCTCTCATGTTTATGAGTTAAGCAATGTGAAAAACCCGAATGGGTCTAGGTGAGTTGATTGGAGTTTTGCAACAACTTAGTTCATTTTAATAAGTTAAGCAAAGTTGAAAACACGAATGGATTTGGAAGAGTTCATCGGGTTTCTAAGATGACTTTACATCATCCAAGTCTATAAGTCATGTTGAATGAAGAACCCAAAATGGTTTTGAAGAATTCTTTCAAAAGAATTCTTTCAGACAAATTGGCAAAGAATTCTTTCGGAAAAATTGGCAAAGACAATTCTTTTGGAAAAATTGGCTAAGACAATTCTTTCAGAAAAATTGGCAAGGACAAATCTTTCGGACAAAAAGCCCGTGAAAATTGTTCCGAAGGGCAGGTAGACGCCTGCAAAAAAGACGAAGGGTATGTGGACCCTTTCAGAAGAGCCGAAGGGTAGTTTTCAAAAAGCCGAAGGGTATGTGGACCCTTTCAGAAGAGCCGAAGGGTAGTTTTCAAAAAGCCGAAGGGTATTTGGACCCTTTCATAAAATGGTCTGGACCTTGTTGGACAAAATGTCCGCAACAAAGTTTCCGAAGGAAATAAGTCCCGACGATTTCTTTCGAGATTTCTATCTAAGTCGCCTTGACACAAAGCCCGCAACAATTGTTCCGAAGGATATGCTCCGAAGGGTATGTGTCCCAATCAAAAGTTCTGAAAGATATGAGCGAAGAATTGAAGGGCAAATTCAAAGTTCCCAAAGGGCACTTGACATCTCATCGGGAAAATTGTCCAGAAGTAAAAGGTCCAAAACAAAGATGCCAAAGGGTATCTTGCAAAGTTTTTGAAGGGCAGTTTGAAAAGCCCCGAAAGGTACATTGCAAAAATGCCAAAATAAAAAGTCAAAGGAAAAAGAGCACTTGGCAATTTGTTGGGGAAATTGTCCCGAAGCCCCTTAGACAAAAAGGCCACAACAAAAGGTTCCGAAGGGCACCTTGAGATGCCGTGAAGGACCACTACAAAGTCTCCAAAGGATAATTTGGAAGAAGTGTAGGGCACTTTCACAAGTGCTAAAGGATCAAGGCAAGATAAAGGTCGAGCAAGTCTGAAGAGATGAAAGGAGCAAAAGCAATACATAGATGCCAAAGAAAACGAGATGAAGTCAACATACCGAAGGATAACGATCAAGATGTGATACAAATCATGTATCTTCTGAAATCGGATGACACGCGGAAGCTTGATAAGAAAGATCCAATGAAGCGAAGTGGAGTTAGTGAAGCAAAGTGACCTATAGTTAATGGCACAATAGAGAGCTAAAGATCGAGCATATCTAAGATAATCGAAAGGAGCGAAAGTGACCCAATTATATAGGAGATAGCGAGATGCAAAAATGAGCTCGACAGTTAATGAAAGAGCAAGATAAAATGCATGCTATTTTAGAGATCCAACGACTTGTGGGACCTTGGATAAAGAGATCGACGAATGCATTTCAAAAGTTGAACTAATGCATACAAAAGATCTGACGCTGCAAGATAGACTGTGAATGTCGCCAAAGACAAGATCAACGATCTTCGTTTAAAAACATGACCAGATAAACGGTTAGCTCGATGCATTGACACAGAAACCAAGATTGATCAATTCAACCGATCAATCTATGATTACAAGATATGTGCATTTAAGATTTGGCAAAGACGCTTGCCATAGTTAATAAGAAAGAGCGGCGGGTTCCCTTGAAATGAGACGTAGAATGCGTACATGTCAAGTCGCATTAAATAAGAATCTAGAATTGGAAGCAGAATATGGAAGTCTGAGTGTGACCATTATATGGTGGCTAACCCTAAAGAAAATGCCCTGTCATATATATTATCTTCACAAAAAAGATAAGCGTGTTGCTGCCACTATTTGCAATTGCTATTACAATTGCCAAAGGCGAGCATCAGAGGAATACGAAGGGTGTCAGATAGAAGATGCAGACACAGACCAAGACAACATAGAAAAGATGAAGAGAGTGTAGAGAGCAAGATAAAGTGTGTCAAATAGATATAGATATAGACACAAAGTAAGATAGAGGCAGAGTTGAAGAGAGGCACTTAGAGATAAGGTGCGTAGTATGAGCAGTTACATACAAGACTTGTAACAAAGAAATAGAGTTTGATTCTTTTGTATTCTGAAGTTGTAGCTTCATAATTCTGATCGGTTGGTGCCATTAGACAAACTGAGTTGGTGCTCGGATAGGGAGTGGGTGCTTCCTTAGAGTGGGTGCTCTTAAATGTAATCAATGTGATTTTGCCAGTGAGACGTTTAACTATGAGGCTAGATTAGAACAGTAGATTCTAGCATCTATTATCACCGTAGTTTTATCCTTTGGATTTTCCATGTATAAATCTGGTGTAATGTGTTTTTTGTGTGTGAATGATCTCTGGATCTGTTCTTTAATATGCATATGCATTTGTATCTTCTCTAAAAGGTTTAATGAACTAGTTTTAGCTGATCTACTGATTCAACCCCCCCTCTCAGTAGATAGTTGTGTTCAACAAGGTTGCAGGGATATCCGCAGCCACAATAGTCATCTTGATTCTTCTATGTGGTAAATTTGCCAAAGCTACCTAAGCATCTTTGATTTGTATCTATCGATTAACAACAGTCAAAATTTATAGTACACGTGAGGCCTAGTATTTTCTGTGAGAAAGTTGCCAAAGCTACCTGAGCATCTTTGATTTGTCCTACCAAAGGTATTTGATTTGTATCCATTGAGTTACAATGCTCAAAAGCTCTAATACACGTGAGGCCTAGTGCATGAGCGACTTTAGTAAACATTACATTATCAGAGGCTCTGCTATCAATGATACAATTACACAATTTGCAGCCTTTGAGAAAGAGAGAAATATAGAAGGGTTAGAACTTTCCTCACTTTCAAGTAGAAGCAGCCATGAAACTGAGGGTTTGCTTCTACTTTAAAATTGAGGCAAAACAGTGCCAAAAAGAACTAGATCTTTGCTAATTATAGTTCCAACTTCTTGATTTGTTTTATGTGGGCTAGTTGAGGTACTTGAAAAAAAAATGTTTGCTAGTTTCTTTCTTGAAATATTTTCTTGATTAAGTTTGAAATCAAATCTTCCTTTTAATTCAACGAAGGGGTCAGTATTAACTTATTTTTAACACATCTTGGCAAATTTTCTTTTAGCAAGTGTGAAAAGATTTATTGTTGTCCAGAAGCACAAGGAAGCTAAATAGGTCATTGAACAACTTTGCCTTGTCTTAGTTATATTTTTCTAGCATAAAGTGTCGCAGCTCTTTGAGCAAGATCAACAAGGGCTTATTTGTCATCTAGCACAATTGCAGCCATTTGGAATTAGGAAAAATCAGTTATGTTATCCCATGTGAATTTTTGGAGGTTAGAAGTGATTTCTTCTTGTGTAGCACGGACCCAATCAAATTTTGGCTGATACACAAGTATTGAACTCCAAGGATGATCATATGAGCAAAATATGAATCTTTGTGGGAAGATTCTATCAACAATGTAAGGGACGAAAGTTACTACTCCATTATTAGGGGAAGCTCCCTTTATTGAAAATAGGAAAAGATATAGGAAAATAAATATTTACAATATTCACATTTAAAATTTATTATTTTGTAGATTTTTTATTTAATTGAAAAGAATGAAAGAAAGAAAATGTATAGAAAAAAAGTAAGGAAAGGAAGATGAAGGAATGTGCATAATTGAATAAACACATATTTCAATTACGATAACACAAAAAATAACTAAAGCAATGATAATTCAAGCACAAACATTTTATTTTAGGAAAGAGACAGAATTAAAAGAATCAATAGACATGAAAATACTGACCATTCATCAAGACAATCAATGGCACAAAGTCTTGCTAAATGCTCTTGTATTAATTCTTTTGAGAAATACAGAGCTTCATCTTCTTTCTTTTCTGTCCAACTAGTTTACAATGTCAAAATGTCCTTTTACAATAGACACATCTCTTATTTATAATAAGAGCACATAACCACCTCATAACCATCTTTTTAAAAAAGAATTTCTATTTCAGCTTTTACTTTATAAATTATGTTCAAAAAGAGACAAACATGATAACTTTAAAAAAATAAAAAAATGATATCTATTATGATCATAAATGTACATATTCTGCTATGCCTAGCTTGAAAACTATTACTCCAACCCTGGGCATTATACACCGGAGAAATCATCTCACTAACAAGCCTCATTATGAGTTAAGATTGATCCAGAGCTAGAGTTTGACTCAATTTATCTTGTACTTTAGACAACCACCATTTCAGTGGAGGTCCATAACACATGATATTACTATCATCAAGAGCCCAATTAGCCAACGTATCTGCCAATTTATTTTGCCGGAGAGGGACATGACTAAAGTGGCAAGTTTCAAATTTTGTTTTCATCCTTTTGACTCTTTCCACCTCCCATAAAATCTGCCAATTGCTAGCCTTTTCCTTTGTTGAGATTTTTAGAATGTTAATGATAATTAATGAGTCTAATTCCACCTATATCCTTGTCCAACCCACTTTCAATGCTTCTAGAAGGCCTTTAATGACAGCCCTGACTTCTGCCAAATTATTAGTAGCAATTCCCAACTTTTTTGAAAAGAAAAACATAACAGAACCATCCAACGCTCTTCCTATCCCCCCTATACTGGCATTTCCTGGACTCCATTTGGAGGCCCCATTTGTATTCAGCTTACCCATTCCAGGAGGGGGTTTTGTCCATTTACAATTATGCTGCTCCTTTCTCCTTCTTGAGCAATCCAATTGAACATTCCTAGGTCTTTCAATATGCAGCGTTCTAAATAACTTTAGCCATTTTGGAGATATCTCTTTGGGAATTTGTATTTTATATTTGATGGTTTCAGCTATATTTCTCCAAGTCTTTTCCCAAATAAAGAAAATATCCCTACTTTCCTGCTGAAAATTTCTTCTATTCCTCTCTTTCCAAAGATTGCATAACAAGAGTGTAATCCCACTCCATAAAACCTGCACAAAATTTTCCTCTTTTTGATGTGATTACCCCTATCCATCCCTGTGCATGAAGGTTTCCCATAACCAACTACATATCTGCAAATTGAGATATTATAGGCGGTTGGTCATCCCATGAATCTGTCCAGAATTTTGCTATTTTCAAATTGTTAACTATCCAGAAAAATTGTTTTTTTATGAACTCTTCTCCTATTCTCAACACCAAAAATACTGGGTAACCCTTGGATGGTAGACCCAGTCTAATTATCATCTACTCCGATGGATTATTTTCTACATACTTTGATCTGATATTAAGTGCCCATAACTCATCCAGTCCTGCCAATAACCTCCAGTACAATTTGGCTGCTAATGCTCTATTTTGTTGTTTACAAGAACGAAACCCAAATCCACCCTCCTTTTTTCGCTGACAAAGAGCTTCCCATTTCACTAGAGACCATTTCCTTTTCTCTTGAAGTCCACTCCATAGGAATATTTGACAAATAGACTCGAGTTGTTTCAATATTTCTATGGAAATGTTCAAGATAGAGGCAACATCAATGGGCACAACTTGAAGAACAATCTTAACCAAACTCATTCTACTGCCTGAGGATAGCCATCAATTCATCCATTTCTATAATTTAACTTTCACTTTATTTATCAACCAAATCCATTACTTTAATTTCCTTTCTGCTAATGGAACTCCGAAATAAGTGATTGGTAGCAAAGCTTTCCTAAATTTAAATTTGTCCAAAATCATCATTTCCTGTCTCTGAGAACAATGGTGAACAATAATTTTAGACTTGTCTTCATTAATCAATTGTCCTGTAGCTCTAGAAAATACCTGGAGAATATTTTTCAATTTTGAGACTTCCATCTAAGTGGCCGTACCTAAAAGTGTAGAATCATCCACAAACTGTGAGTGATTGGGCTCACTCCCTTGGACAGTTGTATACCCCTCAACATTTTATCTTTATGTGCTCTAGTCACCAATCTACCCAAACATTCAACAATAATAAGAAAGGTGAGAGAGGGTCAGCTTGCCTTATGCCTCACATCGCAGAAAAGATTTGAGTTGGGCTACCATTTACTAGAATAGAGTATAAAATCAAAGAAATGCAAGCTTTAGTCCACTCAGTCGAGTCTGTGGAAAATTGCCAATCCACTTTGTCATATGCTTTTGAGAGATCAAGCCAGATAAACATTGAAGGAGACTTTTGCACCTCCGTTGAATGTAAAGCTTCATGAGCCAAAACTATTTCATTGTGAATTTGCCTTCCCTGAACAAATCCCCCTTATTCCGATGAGATAATCTTATGCATTAATGGTTTCAAACATTCTGTCATTGTTTTGGAAATGATTTTATACATTGCATTACATAAATAAATAGGCCTAAATCTTGAAATAGATTCCACCTCTGAAGTCCTTGGAATCAAGGGAATAAAGGTTTTATTTATTTATCACAATATAGTCTTGGTTGTTTTGGCCTCCTCCACTACTTCCAAAAGATCATCTTTGAGGATTTCCTAGAACCCTTGATAGAATTCTATAGGAAATCCATCTGGCCTAGGTGTCTTCCCTTTCTTCATGTCAAAGACCACCCTCTTCAATTCACTCTTCGTAACTTGAGCATATAATCCTCAATTGTCATGGTCTGAAGTAATCCTTGGAATATTTTCAAGGACTTCATTTGAAGCATTAACATCTAGCACCTCCGTTGTAAACAGCTGTGAAAAATATGTTTTAGCTATATTCGACATCCCTTCTAACGTATACTCTTGTTTGCCCGACGCTATTTTTAAGAAATTAATATAATTATGAGCTCTTCTTGCTTGCAATGATTTGTGGAAATAAGTTGTATTTTTGTCCCTTTCTTGAAGCCACTGAATTATGGACTTTGCCTCCAAATAATTCCTTCTCTTCTCTCCCATTCTTGCAAATCAGTATTTAGCTTGATTTCCTTTTCACCCGACTCTTGAGTAATTCCTACATTTCATATCACAACATTAACCACCTCCAATTGTTTCAAACCCAGATTATTTTTTTCCTTCACATCCCCAACCTCCTGTCAATTCCATTTTTTCATTTTAGCTTTTAAAAATTCAATCGTTTAACAAATATATACATATGAGTCCCATACCTTTGCTTGCCTTCTCTCCACCATTGCTTAACCAGATCTTGAAATGTCTCATGGTGAAGCCACATCAGTTGGAATCTAAAAGGACCCTGACAAGGATGAGTGCTTCCAACCTCCAAACACACAGGCCAATGATTTGAACATACATTATCCAATATACTAACTTTTGGAACATAGTCTCTCATCCACCAATCCTCTGACAACAAAAACCTATCTTGTCTTTCCAGAATGCAGTCCTGTCCCTACCTCTTATTAGTCCACATCATTAGGCCATTGCTTAGTTTAACATCAACCAAACGAAGTTTTTGCACAAATCCTATCATATTTTGAGTGCTTGCATCCAATGCAACAACCCCCCTTGGCACCCCTCCTCCCCCCACTTTTTTATTCCAAACCTAATATAGTATTAAAATCTCCTATCATAGAAGCATATGAATGATACTTGATCATATATTCAATAGTATGCCACTTTGCTAACTTGTCTTCTAAAGGAGTTGGGGCATAGACATTAATAAAAAAAATTGCCTAGAATCCTCCCTAGACTCCACCAAGAGAAATATTACCCCATTATTAGCTGCAGATATCTCAATAGCAATTTTCTTAGGATCCCATATACAAGTAACCCCTCTTGAAGCCCCTTGAGAACTCAAAGAGCTTATCTAAGCCTGCGGCCATATCCTAGTTACCAAAACATTCATTAGTTCCACTGATGCCTTTGTCTCTTGAATAAAGACCATTTGTGGACTTTGAATTTGTATCATTCTCCATATTTCATTTTAACTTAGA
Source organism: Torreya grandis (assembly GCA_037957365.1). Classification (NCBI taxonomy): domain Eukaryota; kingdom Viridiplantae; phylum Streptophyta; class Pinopsida; order Cupressales; family Taxaceae; genus Torreya; species Torreya grandis. The sequence goes on along the minus strand of JARHVA010006522.1, from coordinate 422,768 downwards.
AGGGCTACTTTTCAGCCCTCTAATATTCCATGTGATCACCTTCATTGGGAAATTTGAAGGAAGATTTGGGACAAATCCCTTACTTCTCCAGTTGAAGTCAGCTTGTGCCCTTCCTTTTGAAGATTTATCTACTTAGATTTTCTTCCCACTTTCAAATTTAAATCCATCTTCATTTTCTTACTTTTTTCCTATTGCACTCCTAAAGGAATCTTGATGTTAGGATTCTCTATTCCCTTTGGCACTACTACCAAAGCTTTATCCATTCGGCATTCACTTGTTTTTGTATAATACCTGAGTCAAATTTCTCTTGGAATTTTGTTTTCCCCTATGATAACTCTTCATTGCCATAGTCTTTTCCCCCACACCATTATTTACTGCTATTAGAGCTTGATTATTTTCCTCGTTAGCGTCCATCATCTCTATCAAAGGAAGAGGATTATGAGGCTGGGTTTCTAGCACTTGTGAGTCCATAAAGTCTTCAGTTTCAATATCTTCATTGTCCTCTTGAAGAGCAGCAAAGTTGTTGATATTATTTGCGTTATCCTTCACTGCCACATTTTTCTTCACAATTTTCTTTTTCTTAGGAATTATAAAATCTTCTTTAGATTTTTCCTCCGATTTTTGGTCCAGCTCTCACCAAATGTCCATATTCATGACAAACCCTGCATTGAAAAGGGATATTTTCATAGTCTACTTGCTCCCAATGTTCATCACCCACATCCAAAGTAGCTTTGCATCGTAAGGGTTTATTTAGATCAATCAACACACAAATCTGGGCATATATCCTCTGCTCCAATTGTAACAAACTATTAGTCATCATCATATATGTCCCCAATGTATTACCAATTGTTGTAAAAACTAATTGATTCCAATATTCCGCCAATAATCTAAACAATTTCCCCCATACCAGAGCCACTGTTGGTAGTTCCTCTTCAGCTCTGAACATCATGTGCCAAGGTTTCATAAACAACCCAACTATTCCATAAAACCACAGTCTGCCTTGAAAAATATTTTTCGTGTCTTCCCCAGTAGCCAAATAAACTAGAAAATACCAAGATCGAAAACTCACCTTTTGTATGCCAATTTTTCAATGTCCATTCCTTAAAAGCCTATGGATGAGGACGAAACCCTAGAAGGCAAACAATCAGGCCTTGATTCTCTAGGTCCTCAATTCCACCTTGAATATCTGACCTTTGGATCTTCACCACTGGATTTCCTTCAGTGGTCTTCATACATCCTTTATCATGTTTCCGAGGTTTAAATTGGGGCATTCTCAAAGGTCGTCGTTGTTGTTTATCCCCACTAAACCTAGCAATCTGCCCATCATGCATAGCTGCCTTGAAATTCATCTTTGACATTTCTCCTTTCTCCATTACTAGTTCTAACCTTTGTTTATTCTATCACCAGCTCATTCATGTTTGCCTTGTAGGGCAAACACGATTCCCGTCGCAACTCTCTTCACTCCTATTTATTCTTCTTTTGTTTTTTTCTTAACCACAAATTCAACAAAGTGAAAAACAACCTAAAATGAGGGCAAAGGAATAAAAATCAGAATCCTAACTCAAATTGCATGTTACCAAACACGACGCGATCAACTACAACAAACCGTGCCAATCGTGATGCCATTCATTGTCCTTCTCTATTCCTTCTTGACTCCTTAATAACTTCCCTATGTTAGCTCTCTTTACGACATTCCAATGCACCGTATTGTCATTGTCTCCCAGCATCAGGATAGTTACACACAACTTAGTCGACAATTGTTCATCAACCTTGCATCCAAACCCAACAACACTTTGGATCGACAATCCTTACGGTTCAAAGCCCATTCTTGAACTACATGCATTACCCTTATCTGGTCATTCAGGGTTTCTGAAACCCAATGAGCGGGTTCATCAAAATTTCTTCTCGCAAGGAATCAAGAAAGACATCAAGAATTTTGTTGAAGAATGTGATCCCTGTCAACGTCACAAAGGCAAAACAATGGAAAATCTAGGCTTGCTACAGCCACTACCTATTCCACAATAGCTCTGGACATATTTCAATGGATCCAATTGAATCCCTGCCAAGATCTAGGGGCAAATCAGTCATATTGATGGTGGTGAATCGCCTCTCCAAATATAGCCATTTAGAAACATAATAACTCTAAATTACTATAACTTTATGAAAAAGCACCACGAAGAAATAGAAATGCTACAGAGAGAAAATTCAAGAAACTTGGCAAGAAAGAGAAGGTTTATCGAGCTTAGTAGATGCTTGGTTAACCACTGCAATTTGACCTTGCTCTTTAATCTGTGATGATTTCAATTTATATGTTCTAAATTTATGTATTGCAGTTTCTATCCCTTGCTACTTAGGGATAATAGTGTTCAATAGGCGTGTCAACCATGTCTGCATCATTTCATTCATTACTTCATTGTTCTTGAAAAAGTTTGGAAGACTCCTATTGCATTCAATGAGAGCATTGTGAATATCACTCAATTTATTCATGGTTTGTAAACTAAAAGTATTTGCACAAAATAATTCTTCCTTGATCATCTTCTAAAACTGTGCTTTTATTTTTGCAATTGTATAAGATTCAATTTCACCTTCTTTCAGCAACTCATAGTGAATGGCCCAAATATCAGTATGGATCTCAGATTTGAGATCATCACACAATTTGCCATGACTTCGCAAATCCTTCAAGGCCTCTTCAAGAACATTTATTTTCATTCTACACTCTAAGACCATACATTTGAAAAATTATTTTCTTTTATTTTTTTAAGATTTGTTCATATACAAGTATTTTTTCATTTGTATGAGCCATATCTCAAAAATATTTGGTTATGCTTCTCCAGGGTCCTCCTTTCTTTAATGTTTTATTTCCTTTGGAATTTTGACTTGATCTTCTTCAAGAAGTCCATATACTCTTCTATTTTCATCAATGAACTTAAGTCCATAAATAACAAGTTGTTCCACCCAAGATTCTATGACTTTCCCAAGATTGTTATATTTGAGAACATTCATAATGACATCTTTATCAATATCTTCTATGGGAGCAGAGTCAAGAACAAAAGCTAAGGGAACATCAGTTTGACTCGAGAACATTTTGATGTATGTTTGAATGTGTTTCTACCTAATCTTCTAGTTGTTCTTTTGTTTGTTTTCTCTCTTCTATTCTTTTGATCAATTTGGCTGCAAACTCCTGAAAGTTGTGGATGTCTTCTTTATGAGTTGGTTCTCCAAGAAATATCGAACTCATGTTATAATTTGCTGGAGTCGTGTCGTCTTTGTTCTTATTAGAAATGGGTTAAGCAATCTCAACAAATTGTGCTCCTAAGGGATCTGACACCAATCTAGATGTAGTTTTGGCCTTCTTAGGTGGGGGACGTTGGAGTAGATTAGCCACTTTATTAAAATCAAGAGCAACAACTCTGAATGTGGTTTTCTTCTTTTTGCCAACTATTTGATGTACCCAAGTAAATAGTGAACTACTTGAAGAATCAATCACTTGAGTATCTTGAATTCTAGTGGGATTAACATGGGAAATGGTTTGTTGGAGACTATCAAGAGAATCTCTCGAAATAGAAAATTGCTTTGGAGATGAGGGAATATATGGAGGTGGAACATGAAGAGGGGATGGAACATGAGGTGGAGATGAGATATGAATTGGAGATGGGATGTGAGGAGGAGGTGAAAACGGTAAAATTACATTTTCAAGAGAAGAAACAAGAGATACCTGAGCCAAGCCTTAATCAGAGAATAAAAATTGTTGGGTTGTATTATCAATCACCATAGAAGCATCAGACTCTCGAGAAGGAACTTCACCTATAGGGACCGTAGAAGATGTGGGAGCTCCTTTGAATGGAAAATTTAGTCTTGACAAAGAGTCATCTCCACAAGTCTTATCCAACAACTTGTTCGTATTTGGGTCTTCACCATCACTCCCACCACTTCCTTCTAGGTTAGACCATCGGTGTTCCGCTCTAGATGACCAAGTCAAAGGTGTTGGTGAGGACTGTTGTTGTTTCTTGGTAGGGTCTGAACTCTTTGAACTTCAAATTAGTTGACTCTTTGATTGACAAATCAATTCGAGACTGGTAAAAAATATATTTTTGAGTGAATAATGGATCTACTATACTAGATCCATCATCAATTTGAGACAAGGGTAAAAAATATACTTTTGAGTGAATAATGGATCTACTATACTAGATCCATCATCAATTATCCATCTAGTAACTCATTCAATTCTGAATGTTTTCATCTGATCAATGGTCATTCTGGAATAATCTCTTTTTCTAACTTTCAGACTCATCTTCACAATCTTCCCAATAATATTTAATTCCTTGTACATGTTGATAACCAGAACCAAGTTTGAGGTTATCTCTTGCAAAAATTTAGCTGTCAAAAGCAATTCTCTTGGTATGAGTTTTCATCAAAAAGTCAACCATTGGATTCTCAATGTTTGAGGCATCCCAAGCTGTGTTACAAATGAAATAATTCAAATCAATGGTGAATGAAATTTCACTTACATGCTTCATGTTACACTTTCCACTTACATGCTTCATGTTACACTACTTATGAACTTCAATTAACTATCTAAAAATTTCAATAAGCACCATTTTGTCACTTGAATATCTTGGCAACCTATATGGGGTGCCTTCAAACCCTCCAATTCTGAGATACGTGAATCTAGGAAACTAGATGAAATAGCTTCCATATTATTTGGTGAACCTAGGAATCTAGGAAACTAGATGAAATAGCCTCATTTGAAATCCGTGTTGTATTACCTTCCAAGGTTCTTACCACCAGCATAGTAAAAGTATCATTTACCCTCCTAAAGTGCTTCTTTCCTATATTGTTGGTGAGTTGAGAAAGTTGGTCATATATCAATCTCTTTTGAGTATCTCATCCTACTACATTTAGGTCCAAGCATGGTCTAGTATTTGCAGTTGAATACACCATGTATGAAGTCGTGGAATGATTGTATAGCCTCAAGTTTAATTAGTTGTTCATGGAGATTGTTACTGATTGTCTCTCCCCAATCAATGAATTGTTTTCTTACACAAATGATATTGATATACATACACATCCATTCAGAAAATGTTACTGTCAAAATAACACATCACTCTGTTCAATAGAGTTATATTATATGATAGTTCTTCATGGAATTTGGCTCTATACAGGGCCTTGGGAAGATTAGAAGGTCCTCTCCTCATCTTCAACCAAGATTGATTGATCATGTTTAAACACTCGCCATTATGTGGGTCTAGAAATTTTGTGTAATATCTTTGTTTATTTCAACCATCACATCATGAGTTGCAATACCAAATGTCTTGTTGATTGAATGTCTATCTAATTTGACCATCACCACATCATCTGTAGATTTAATTTCTCGTCTCTGCATCATAGTACTTTGCACATGTGAACATCAGATCTGCACATTGAATAGATGTTAGGAATGCAACAGCATGTGCAAGACCACTATCCAAAATGCATTGTCCTAAAACCATTCTTTTTCCATCTTCCATTCTTAAATTCTTCAATAATTACATAGCCACTTTTGAAATCATCTGCACATTGAACAAATGTTAGGAATGCAACGGCATGTGCAAGACCACTATCCAGAATGCATTGTCCTGAAGCCATTCTTTTTCCATCTTCCATTCTTAAATTCTTCAATAATTACATATCCAATTTTGTTATCATTGATTTCAAATATGTTTGTTTCCAGGGTGGAAATAGGCTCATAACCCATATATTTGAATTTGATCTCGGCAAGGATGGGTATGCAGAATGCAATCTCAACTAATAGTCTTTAAGTTTCTAATAGCAAGGTTATAAGGCAGGAAATGTTTATGTGGACATGAAGACTGGGCTATATAGGCCATAAAAATGTCAAAACTTCTTTTCAAGATTTCTCCTAGGTTTTGTTTGAGCAACTGGAACTTTCTGGTGCCCGAAATGCAATAATTTGCACAAAAAGCACTGAATATTTATGGGCAAGGTTTCAAATTGCTCAGAGGGTAAAGGCATTCAGGTTGGTAAGGAAGAATGGAAGAAAAACAAGGGGAAAATGGAGAAAATGAAGGGGAAACGACCATCACAATTCAACAAATGATGATGAAAAGTGAATAAAACTGCTTGAAATGAAGGATACAAAATGGAAATGGAGTGAGAACAACCAACCTGGCATGGAAGAAAACACAATAATCTGAGCAACAATGAACAAGTAGGAGGTTCTTGACATCGCACAGTGCCATATTAGAGAAATCCGGAAATTTTATGAGCAAATGGAGCTCCAACGTTGACTTAAATAGGCTTACAAAAATCATTTTTAATTTAAATATGTCACCTCCAATTTTGATCAAGCTTTTCAAGAACTGTCAGAACTTTTTATAATTGTATCTGATTGTCCACAGTGATATCTAGGGCGTTCAGAAGTTTCAAGCACGGTGAGAACTCAAAGCACTTCCCTAAGTTCCTCGCGGACTCGAAAACTCTAAAAAAAATTGGTTTGATTTTGACTTAAGACTTCGATGAAGACCCAACCAGAAATTTCGAGACTTTCAAGCACTTGAACCACCAAAGGCACTAATTTCACTAGACCTATTTGGCACGTTTAATCCTATTCGGGACTTCCAGAGCTTTTTGGAACAGGTGGAACAAGACCTTAATAAACTTCCATAGGTTTGAAGATACTTAAACCTATTTGGATTTTTCGGAGGTTTCAAGTACTTCGGGAACCAAAGGAAGTACACAAAGTTATGAAAAGCTCCGAAACCTCCAAATAGGTCTTGAAACTTAAAAATTATGCCAAGTGTTTATAATGAAAAAATTTCTCTTCGACTTGATCGATGCATTGGTGCAAAAATTGGGAAGTTTTGAGGAGTTCAGTTTTTTACAACAAGAGTATTTGAATATGCTCATAAATTATGTTACAATATATTGTTATAAATAATTGTTTAGATGCAAAGTGACGGCTACAAGAAAGTGTGTACCGCTCTAGGAGATCAAAGGTTTACTAAGTTAGAGATAAAAATCACATAAGTCCACGAAGAGCCAAGTGGTTGTCTATACTAAATATCAAAGAAAATATTAGAATATTAAGCAATTTGATGCAGTAAAGGTAAGAGGGTATACATGACTATCTCACCTGGTAGCTTGATAGTAAATTCCATACAACCACCACATCCATGCATACTCAGTCAATGCAATGATGTAATTAACATAACAAAGAGTCCATTAATGCTTTAAATCAATTCATGACCACTAAAAGACTAATGAACATCTATGAACAATCACCTTTAGTTTAGAAGACACATTCTTGAAAATATTTGGTCCTTATTGCAAGTTAGGACTGTTTTCCCCCACTACAAAGCAAACAAAGATCCTCTAAATGGCCCAAAAACTTATTGAACATGTTCTAAATTGATCCTTTGCTATTCTCCAAGCATACAAACATCAAAACAGCCTAACTCCTTTCTCCAAACCTCGCACAAGCTAAACACTGAAGAAAATTTCATTAGGCATTTTGTCAAACAGTTGGCCTTATTTTTGGGCATTAAAATCTCTTGCAAAAAAAATTTAAGTTTTGTTTTTTAAGGTGGATTCTTCAAAAAAAATGAACCCAAAAGAAATATTACTTCAATTTCTTAACACACCTTAACTATATCCGTAACTTTCACAGTGCCCAAAATAACACTAGAATGAGAAAATTAGCCTGTACATCTCTAGAAATTGATGAAATTCAGGTTTCAAAGTTTCTACATGGTATCCATTGAATCACAAACCTAGTGATACTCTCCATCTTGCCTAGGACCTTCTCAACTCCTCCAACCTTGACCATTCTACCTTCAACACCAATGTGAGGGGAAATTCTAGATTTTTTTTTTTTGTTTTTTTAGTGCTGCTGTCCCATTTTCAGACTTTGCTAGTGTTTTAAGGCCCCTTTTCACCTTCCTAGGCATTCCACCACTCCTAACCCATCCCCCTTTGCTGTCCCCCAAAAACAGCCCAAACAGTGGTTTTTTTCTTTAAAAAATGGCTTTTTTTTAAGCCCAACGTTTTTTTTTAATGATGCTCGGTTCTGTTTCATTTGTTTTATTTGAGGATCATATTGCCCTCATAACAAGTCTGGAGATCCATTCCCATCCATGTTGCAAGTAGACTTGATTCATGCATTACTTCACCACAAAATAAGAAAAGCGGCCACAAGAACAAAAAGAAATGTTTTTTGAATTGATCCATCATGGCAATCATGGGTTTTAAACTTGGGAAAGATTATGGGCATAGAAACACACAAGATGAACCAATTCAAACCATCCATTGCATACAATGTGCCCACAAGACTTCATTCGGAGGTAAACAAGTGAAATCTGAAATGGGTCCTTTTACTGCCAAGTTTGATGAGACATGCAATAAAGAGCAAAGACCCAGTTGGGAAAGACCATTGGGTGGTCATGAAGGTTCCCAAAAAAATCCAACCTTCACCATGCCTTCATATGCTTATTCATAGAATGAAATGGATGGAGCATAGTTATTTTCCCTATCACCATCCATTGTGATGGAGACGAGATCAGTTTGAATAAAATGGAAGTCAAAAGTTATAATGCAATGCTTGGTAAACGTAGTTCTAGAATTTGGATGTGGGTAACACTTCCTGCAGCTGTAGGTCGTGTGGCAAGGGAAAAGTATTCTGGTGATAAACATCTAAAGAGTTACAAGAAAAACAAGTAATATTACAATGGTCCAGAGTTCATTATCAGATGCAATATACAGAGTGTAAATTTTTCAAGAAAGGATAATCTTTTTTAACATCTTGGGACTGAAGATGGCATCTTGTGGCATGGGAGAAGAATTTTGATTCTTTACGTTAAGTATAAGGTCCTTTGTGACTAGGTGGTAATACTTTTGGCAGTCATTCTGAAAGAGATACACGGAAGTGCGCGTTTAGAAGAATATGAAAAAGGGAAAAAAATCATTGTATAAGAACCTGTAAACAATGTCCAGACAATAAAATGGGAAGGGATGACATAGAATGTTATTTATGCAACTAAATTCTTGGTGTTGTTAGCTTGATCTATTTTATAGATAGTAATTACCTTAAAGCAAGATATATGATGTATCTTAATCTTAGCTCTTGCAAATAATGCTTGCATATGTTGAATGACCAGAACATAAGGGACCCTATAGTTTTCTTTATCCATAATAAATATAACAGTAAACTTTAAGTTAGTATCTATGCCACTTCCACTAGGATTTTTATATCTTCTTAAAAAATTATTGGTAGTTTATCAAATTGTTTTTTCAATGGATATATCTAATCCATTAATTGCACTTTGTGTGCTCTTCACATGTAGCTTTCTAACTAGAGCCGATTATAAATTTTCGAGGGATACAAATAAGCAGTAAGAACATAAAATTGTCATTATTTTCTACATTTCGATATAACATTGCTGAAATAAATACTATATATATAAAGCTACACACCATAAATGATGAATAACAAAACAACAAATAAAAAGAGAGTTATTCTACTCTTTTCTTCAGATGCCTGTTTAAAAAGTTAAGTCTGTCCCTTACTTATCTGGATTGATATTGACTCAATGATTCCTTAGTGATGTATGTCATTCCTACATGAATTTTTGTCTTCTTTTGTTTCCTTTGCCAGGTAGCTGCCTTGCTTGAGATGTTGCCAAATCGGTTGACAGCGGATATACTAGAGCAACTTCGACTTAGTAAACAAGCTTTGGTATGTAGAATATGAATCCCATGGCCAAACATTTTCTACATTTGCTAAATTGGGAAACGCCCCATAAAATATCCGTGTTTTGGATACTGTTATCAAAAAACATGTATAATTGATATATGGCAGGTTGAACTGGCCTCTAAAGCAGGAGCATTGAGGCAAATGCTTCTTGAGCTTCTTGAAGATTCAAATGCAGTTCGTCGAATGACTGTGATAGGTAGGAATTGTGTTATTCGTAAAGTGGATGACTTAGTGGAATGCTCAATTCCATCAGATAAACAGGTTGTTGAAGGTATGCTGCATTCCTAGACATCCGACTTTTTCATTACATCAAGTCTTTCATTCAATTTATCTTTATTTTTTAAGTGCCTGATAGATCATAGTTATACCCTTGATTTGTTCACCAGATATCTTTTTGTTTCAGTTCGGTCTGATTTTTTCTTGATCCTAGGTAAAAATGACAAACACAATCTCCAAATGTGCTATTATACAGTTCTACAAACCAGGTTATTTAAAGGTGAAAGGCAAAGGTTCATAATCTTTATATCAATCACAAAGCACATGGAACAAATTTTGACCCGACAAGAACTTTTAGTATTTTACAAAACTCAATGCAAAAGTGGCCATAAGCAAAATAGGATCACCACAAAATTATTTTTTCACCAAGCACTAGTACGTAGAATAATATATCAGGTAGAGTTTGGACTGTAGATGCCATTGAGTGCTACTTTACCATGCTATAATGAGAGTGGATAATATTGCATCATGTATGTCTTTCAACCATCCATGCTAAGGCCATGGGATATTAGATGATATAATGATCTTTATGTGTGAGTAGTAACTTTACAATGTAATGTAAATGAGGGATGAATTCAGATGTCATCCATTCTCATGACTGTATTAATAAGTTTCTATGTGTTTTAGGTCGAAGTATTATAAACCTTTGGAATCATTATCAATTGTCTTATGAGTATTGTTCATAAATTACATGTTTTAGTTTACATGCAACACTTGGTAACATAACAAATAGATGGAGTGCAGACTAGAAGACCGAAAAATCTTAGAAGCATGTACGCTAATCTCCAGAGAACTCCTATAGGATGAAAATAGACCCTCTAGATGGGTGCAGCATTGTGCAAAGAAAGACATTGTAGGCATTAGAATGAATAAATAATAAGAAATGATACTGTCATGTTTATAAATAAAGTATAAGGTATTTGTGTTTAGAAAAGAAATGAGTGTTATCTAATGTACGAATAAATAAAGTATATTTGTGTTTAGAATATAGATGAGTGTTATGTAATGCATGAATGACTAATATTAACTTTTGAGGTTAGGATTGGTTGGTTATGTACTGGGTGTCTACAGTTGTCCCAACAGACATACTAGGGCTAAGTTCAATCCATTAGTCTTCAATATTCAAGTATTTTGTAGCTTCTAGCTGATTATGCACCAAATTTTGAGATGTCAAATAAGAAGATCGAAACCAATAAAGAAAATGCTTATTTGAGTGCTTTCCTCTTTTTAAAATTTCCTACAATGTTTCTTCAGTATTAAGATTATTTTCTTTCAAATAGACAATGCATAATAATATATAGCCTTAGGTCAAAAGTATCAAGAGCCAAAAACAGTACAACTTGCATGGTAAGATACTACCTTCTTGTACAATCTTTACTATTTCAGTTGCACGTATGTTGCATGTCGAGAATATGGTAAGAAATGCCCATCATCGTGTCTTGTACGAAGGTCTGTGTTGTATTTATCTCTTGTGGGCAGATTCCACCAGTTTGTGTGATTACCTGTTGTAATAGAAAATAGTTCCCAGTTGGGATAAAATAGACAGGCGCTACATAATTTTTCATGCAACCAATTAATTAAAGTGTCATTTCTTTTTTTTTCAAATTTCTCTAAAATTTAACTGTATTGTTGTTGCTTTCAGAGGAAGAGGAAGAGATTGAAATGCTTTTGGAAAACTATTTGCAAAGGTTCTTCATTCTCACTACTAATATTTGTGACTCTATGTGTAAAACGACTTCTTTTTTTAATCTTATTGTCAGAGTTAGCCAGATGCTTTGTGAAATGTATTATCTGTAAGTAATTGAGAGTACTTCAGAGTCCAAATTGTATATTACCAATTTCAGTATCTATTTTTTTCTGCAAGCTATGTCCATCCACTGAAAAAATGCTTAAATGACTCCTTAGTTCTATTGCTTCATAACATTGGATGACAGGGATGCTAACTAAATTTCTATCACGTGTAATTTCGTTTATGCCTTTTGTACATATGAAAACTATCCACGACGTACTAACCTCATATAAACCATTCAATAACCATTCATAAAAACTTTAAAAAAATGTTTATGCAAGGCCCAACAAGAACCAATATAACTTCCATGCCTAATTTATGGGTAATGAGCCGAACATAATGTCGAAGGGTGTGCCACGTAAAAAGATAGTTCAGGCCCTCCTCAGATAGATAGGCCTGCCCCATATAGATAGAAAAGCAGATTGGGTGCTCACCACTCACTATACACAAGGGCCAAGTGGTACCCAGAAGGCAGATGCAAGGCATTATACAGTTTAACATTTTACTCTTCGGTTGTCCATTACCCTTTTATGTAGAAAACCTAGGGTCCCACCAAGCGTATATATATGACCATGATAATGCACATATGCATAAAATTCTATTCAAACCAATCATACTGATTATCTGAAATTAATTCTCTAATAGGAAGAATAAACCAAAATTATTCATTGTTGCAGAAAGTAATAGATGCAGAAGTGATTAAAGGAATGTAGGAAATATTTTTAGAGACTTTGGGCACTCAGAATGGGCTGATTATAATTGTTATATGGTATAATCAGGAGATGGCTAGCACTTGGACACCAAAATATGTAGTAAAATACATAAATTTTATGCAAATCAGCAGGCTATCAGTTGTGCTTTCATCCTTATTTTACCTTCCAAAGGTCCATAGATGCATAAATTACCCCTAACTAGGTGCGAGTTATGTAATGTGCATCTAATTGGGGTAATCATCCATAATTGATCATAAGTGGGTGCTGATGAGACCCCATTATTCTAATTGAACATACATTACCCCCAAAACTAGGTGTAATTTAAGTGTTCCAAGTCTGCTTGGGGTTAACCATGACCAGTTGACATTAAGTGGCCATGACTAGTTGACATTAAGTGGCCATGACTAGGTGTTGATTGGGCCTCCATAACCCAAAATGAATAAACATTAGTCCAATTTAGGTTTAATATAAGTAATATATCTCCAATTAATCATGCCCAACTGACACTAATTGGTCATTCTTGTATGTTTATTTAGCCTAATTACAACACTTAGACAAACATAACCCACACAATTTGGTGTCATCAAGGTAATGTATGTTCAAATGGGGCTAATCGTGTCCAACTGGAAATAAATGGTCATAGTTGGATTTTTATTGGGCTTTATTAGCCCCAAATGGACAGACCTTACCCACAATTACATATAATTGCTGTAATATATTCCAATTTGGAGCCTATCATGCACAATAGACACTAACTGGTCACAACTGATCATTGATTAAGCTCAATTACCTAAATTCGTAATAGATTACCACTATATAATTAAGTGTAATCGGGGTAACGTAAGTCCAATGCACTAATCGGTTATCTTTGGGTTTTGATTGAGCTTTAATAGCCCCAAATGGACAAACACTACTCTCAATTAGGTGTAATTGAGTAAATATAGTTCCAATTGTGCCTAATCATGCCCTATTCACATTGTACGGTGGCAATTGGGTGTTGATTAAGTCTAAATATCTTAATTAAACATAATTACCCTTGAAATTAGGTTTAATCGAGATAATTTAGGTTTGAATTAGGAATAATCATACCGAACTGGCAATAATTCATCATAATTAGGTGTTGACTAGGCCTCATTACCCCAAATTAGATATAATCATGGTAACGTAGCCTAATTGAGCCTAATCATGCCCCATTGACTCTAATTGGTTCTTGATTGGTCTGATTATACCCAATTGGACAGAGATTACCCTCAATTACACCAAGAATACCCCCAATTACGTGTAATTGAGATAATCTAGGTCCAACAAGAAATAGAATCAGCCCCAATTGCCACTAATTGGTTGTATATGGGTTTATTGGGCCTAGCTAACCCCAATTGCACATACATTGCCTCCAATTGAGTGTAATCAAGCTAATGTCAGCTTAGTTCATGTTGTTCAAACCATATTGACACTAATTAATAATTGGGTGTTGATTAAGCCTTATTACCCCAACTAGCATACATTATCTAAAAGGTTATATCTCATGCACCTAAGTATTATTCATTATGACCTATCGAAAATATATACCATCTAATAGGGCACAACTCCTAGCTACCCATATTGCGACACTTAACCATGAGTTGTAAGTATGAAGACACCAAACCAACTAGCACTTACACCATTAGGTGCAAAAATTTTGATCCAAACTTATATCAAAATAAATACATCAAGTAGTGAAATAACTCATTCATTACAAACTTGACTTAATATTTAATGCATTTGCAATGTGGAAAAAATAAAAGGCTTTATATATCATTCCTAAATAATTGGCAGTTGACCTTCTTGAGTTTCAAAGAAACATCATTACCTCCTCTATTGTTTAAACTCAAAAGTTTTCACAAAAGTCAACAAGACACTTTGCCTAAACACCTTCATCTTAATTTGTTTTAACACACCAAATAAAAAGTGCAAATGACTTTTCCATATAATATTGCATATATAGCTATTATTGGAATACTCAAAGAAGCTATTGAGGTATTTTCTTGCCTCAAATCACATTTCAACAGTCTTACCCGGGGACACATCCCCCCATTTTTGAGTCCCGAACGTCCTAGATGCTTTTGGGACTCAGGGACTCCAAAGAAATGTCCACCTAGCATTTCCAAAAACATGAAAATCTTGGGAAACGTCATGGGGACGTTCTGGCCTTTTTTTTAAATTTTGGAAAGGTTCTATTTTTGGGATATTTTAGAGGACATCCAGAATGTCCCTAGGATTGTCGAGGGTTGTCCTAGACGTCCTAGACATCCTCTACAATTGCATAAAGTTTACAGTTAAAAAAATAGTTTCTAATAAAATTAGAAAATAAAAGCCATTAAATGACTTAAAAACATAAAATAACATAAAGTTAACCCTAAAAGTGAGTTCCAACTTATAAATAGACCAATTTCCATCATTCTAAAACACACTTGAGTATTAAGCAAAGCAAAGGACTTACAGAAGAAGAAGAAAGGAGGAGAAAGAGGAAGAGAGGAGAGCAAGGGCAAAGAACAATGAATCCAGGGAAGCTAAAGCATAAAGCTCACTATAAAAGTGACTTCCAACTTATAAATAGACCAATTTCTATCATTCTAAAAAACACTTGAGTCTGCAGAGCAGCATGGATGCTAGTGGAAGCTACATAAAGACATATCTTTTGGACCCCGTGTTGTGTGCATGCCATGAGCAATGCACTAAAAGACATTATAAAAATTCAATGGGTCAAATAGATAGTGGACAAAGCTAGGGAGGTGCAGATGTTCATCTGCAATCACCACACATCACTAGCACTCTTTTGAAGCTTTCCAAGGAAGCAATTCCTCAAGCCAGTTGACAACCATTTTGCATCCTACTTTGTTTTGCTAAATAGAATGCTTGAGTTACAAGAGTCCCTACAACTTATGATCATGACACAGGAGTGGACTCAGTGGCCAGAGTCCAAGACAAAGCAAGGGAAGAGGGTGGAGGAAGTGGTGGTAAAAAACACATTTTTTGCCAATGCAAAATACATCACATCTATTATACCTCCAATTTTCAACATCATCAAATATGGGGATTCTAATAACCCCAAACCTTGGTGAGAAATATGAGTGCATCAAAAACATGCTTGGCCAAATGAAGGTCGCTATTTGGGTGAGGGACCCCACCCTAGACTTCTACAATGAGCATATTCAACCCACCATTCAAAAGAGGTGGGAGAAGCTCAATACTCCACTACATATGGCTGCATATGCCCTTAATCCAAAATAGTATGTGGACAGATCTAGTATATGCATCCCTTCGGAGGATGGCGAGGTGAAGGGGGGCTTAATGAAGGCCCTTAAAAAAATATATAATGTAGAGGAGATTCACATCTCAGGATCAAGTGAATCAACTTTACATAACTTGATAGCTACAAAACATCAGCGTGAATAGACAAGGCAATACTGGCACAAAAAAAGCTAGTGAGTTGGGGGTCATTGTATGGGCTTCCAGGACAGCTATGGACACTTCCAATTCATCATCTTTCATATATTTCTGGTCCATATGTTGTTGAGAGGATTTGGTCGACATATCGTTGTTAAGAGAGAAGAGAAGCTTGTTCTACACAGTGACTTGCATTTGATAGATCGCAAGACTCCTCAATAAATGCAAATCCCAACATTACGATGGAATGTAGATCCTGAGGAACCAAGCCAGGTTGAAGAGGAGCATAATGCACAATTGGGATTGATTTGGATCCACTTTGAGGACGAGGATGAGGACAATAGTTCTAGCGAGGAGCAGTTCATGGATGTTTCAAATGATGATTCTAATTTTTGAGTTGCATACTTGGATTTTCATAGACTGTTATTTCATTTTGTTTTGCCCCTTGGGCAGCGTGTTGAATAGTTGATGTATTAATTAAAAACTTTAAAACTATAATGTATGATCATTTAATCTATCGTTGATGTATCTAGTTCTACTTTATAATTTTAGTTTATTTGTATATTTAAAATTTTAAATATTTATATATTATTTTAATTAGTCGTCCCAAAAAAATTGAAAATTTATTGCTGTCCCGGAAACCACGTCCCCCCATCTTGGGTAACTATGCATTTCAAACAGGGAATAAGCATGGAAAGTGTATACACTTGAAACATGGAATAAACATAAAATACATAACATGAAATATGGAATAACATGGAAAATACCTATAATCTTCAGAGGCTCACCTAATTAAATAGGGCCTTGCAATGTAGCAAACTTGGATACAATTTATTTTTAAGTAGGAACTATTCAAAGCAATCATTTATTGGACTTCCATTATGCATTTAATACTATGCAATTAATATTTGGTTGATACATTTTGTCAAAAACTTGGTGTGTTATTTCTATGTAGATTCCTGAGGCTAATGCAATACGGAACCACGATTTTCTTCCACCACATGTAAAAAAAATTACTTGAACGTGATCATAGTCATTTAAAAAACCATCCCTTGGATATGAAGGGTTTTAATCAATCATTTTATACATCCATGAATCACTAATCATTAATTTTATAATCCATGTTTATATTCAACCCACTTTAGTTTAATACGATGGGGTAGCTTGTGGCATCTCCAACCACATTGCAAGTGGACTCTAAGCACTTTTGCACATACATTCATAGTGAAGGTGATTAACATGTGAGCAATGGCATAATAATCATTGAAACCCAACCAAAAAAAAAAAGCATAAAAAACATTGTTTCTATTTTAATTTTTAGCTTTACCGTCATCACACACTTCATATGGCTTTAAACACTATCCATTTCTATCTATCTACATAACTTCCATTACTTTTTATGTCCTAAGTATAGCTAGCAGTCAGGGTGCACAAATTTTTGTGGCCCCACTCCATGAATAGTTGCCACTCCTAAGTCCTCCCTCTCCAGAGCTTTTATATTCAAAGCACATGCTATGACACCACTCTTTAATACAATTTAAATTGCAAATGGAAATCGTACCTATAAACTGTTGAACCATCGAATTGCACCCTTGTGGGAGAGTTTTTCAGGGTCTCTCACTTCTAGCTACAAGCATGGGAACAACCTCAGGCTATGGGTATCTTGTAACAAGGTTGAACCTCCAGAGTAGGTCAGTTCCTTTTTGATACTCACCTAAAAATTGAGTTGGTGCTCAGTTAGGAAGTTGGTGCTTCCTTAGAGTGGATGCTCTTGAATGTAACCAGTGAGGTTTGCCTGTGAGACATCTTTTCTGTGAGGTTGGATTAGAACAGTAATTTCTAGCAGCTTTTTTCACCATGGTTTTTCCCTTTAAGTTTCCATGTAAAAATCTGGTGTTGAGCATTCTTGTGCGTGTATGATCTTTGCTTT
Source organism: Torreya grandis (assembly GCA_037957365.1). NCBI lineage: Eukaryota > Viridiplantae > Streptophyta > Pinopsida > Cupressales > Taxaceae > Torreya > Torreya grandis. The sequence continues at coordinate 404,886 of JARHVA010006522.1, read as the reverse complement.
TGTTGTTTATATTGCATAAACATTATGTATCTTGTTTAAAAAATTTTAAGAACCAGGGTTTAGCTCATCTACTGATTCACCTTCCCTCTCAGTAGATAGTGTGTTCAACATGATTGGCCCTTTGGATTTGCTGACCATTGACCTTAACGTTCCACGGCCATTTGCTTTCTGTGGACTATTTTCCATAATTTTCCTTTCAGAACTTTCCATTTTACTCATTCGGGCTTCGCACTCGTTGGAACTTACCCTTCAGGCTTATTTTTCCCAGAACATTTTCTTGGCTTATTTCCTTTGGGCAAAAACTCTGAAGAAATTCATTCAGAACCTTTCCAAAATTGTCTTTCGAGCTTTTTGACAAGAACTTTCCCGAAGGGCAAGAGACCCTTCGGACTTTGTCAATGGCACCCAAAGGGTAACATACCCTTTGGAATTTTTGCTTGAGACCTTCGAAAATATTGCAATGGTCCTTTGGAAAAGTGAACAAGCACTTAAGTAATGGCCCTGGGTTTTTTGCAAAGGACCCAGACTTTTTGCAAAGGACCCGGACTTTTGTAAGTGCCCCCATTGTTGATGACAATTTTCCTGGGTAAAATGGAAATGTCCCTTCGAAAGGGGTAGTGACCCTTTGGAAAACTTGTGACCGACCTTCGGATTTTGTCAATGATCTTTGGATTTACGCTTGGAGAAGACTTGTTGTAATGTCCCCTTTTTCTTAGTCATCACATTTTCAATGAGATTGGCCTATCATTGACCTTCGTAGGCCAAGACAGGATGATTAGAGAGTCACTTCGACAGTTACCTAGCCTTTCGAGGGATTTTCTCTACCCCATTCAGTTGTTTTCCATGGGCGTATTGGCGTTTCGACACCTAGAGAGAGTATCTTTATAACTTTATGTTATAAAGTTACTTTATGAATTATAACTTTATTTTATAATAAAGTTATTTTATTAAAAAAAAAAAAATTAAAAATAAATAAAAGAAATAAAGTTATTTATTTCTAGAAGTTTCTAGCCCCCACCAAAAGTGGAGACAAAAAGTATATAAGGAGGTGTTGGGCTCATTTCTTATCATCTAAGTTTATGTTTTGATATTGATTTGTGGTTGAGGAGACCTAGGGTTTCTGCAGAATAGCCTTTGAGGACAAAAACCCTCTTGGTTGTGTGACTTTGAGGTTGTGAAATATCAACCGAATTGTTACCAGTTGTGGGCTTCACTTTTGAGGCTCAAGTTGTGCTTCATTGAGATCATTTGCAGGTTGGAAGAATAAGGGTTTCATTGCAAAATCTGAAGATTCATTACAGCTATGGTATTTGGTTTGATCCTCTCGTTCTAGGTGCAATTTGAAGCAATGAAGACATCCATTTGAGGCTGCCTAGTGTGGAGAAGATTTGCTTGGCAATGGAGGTCAATTTTGGTAAGGGTATGATGATTTATGGTTGACTGTAATTTTTATTTCAGACTTCTCCATTGGTTCAATTCTCCTTGGTGTGGCACTTTTTAGCATCATGGATGCCCTCTTGGGAAGCGCCTTGGTATTACAATGATGTTGAATGCATTTTGAAGGTCTATAGGGGCTAGAATGCTTAAGGAAAGGTGAATGTTACAGGCTGCCATTAATACTTCAGACTTACCTTTTTGTTCGAATCTTCTTGGATAGACATTACTTGGCATTGTGAGTATCACCACTGGGATTGCCTAGGATTGGCAATAAAATTAGAAGTGTTTCTCATGAGTATTGGGTTTCATATTGAATGATATTGCAAGTTTATTGACACTTGGGGCATCATTTAAGCTCACTAATCAGGTCGGAATCAGACTGTAAAAGTCTAAAGCACTGTCAATCAGAGTTGCACATTGAAGCTAAGAAGCAAAGGGGGACATTGAGGAAGGGTTCCAGCTGTTAGGGATCATTGTAAGGCATTGTTATCTTTCATGTGGCACCATACTAGAGGTCTAATATAAGACTGTAAATTCTGAAGCACTTGGTTCCAGATTTGCAAGAACCAAAGGCACATCTTCTACATTCATCATTGTATCAGGTTCGTTACTATTTGGCAAGTTTGTTATTATTTATACTCGCTGTTATGAGTCTGAAACATTGTATGACAGTCATTTGTAATACTCAGAAAATTAATACAAGTGCCTTGTCAAAGCTCTATTTATCGTTACAATCATTGCTATATTGTTATATTATCTTTGCTTCATTCAAAAACATATGTGGCAATTCAAAACGATCAAACCAAACCAAATAGTGCACCATATCATATCAGATCAGCAATATTCAGATAAGTGTTTGATGAAATTCCTTTGAGCCATAAATCAGAAAAATTGATCAAAGTTCGTCATATTGGTAAGGGGATTTTACAGTGGTATCAGAGCTAAGATCTTGCCATCCTAGTGGGTTCATTCTTGTATGCAACCACACGAAGTTAGGCCTCACAGGTACTATACACGCAGAAGAGCGGAATTGGAAAGAAATATACAACAGGGTCCTATGGGTGATAAAGGACAAGGCAGCCCACCTAGGAATGAAGGTAGAAATAATACAGGTGTTGATGGCAGGAAAATGGATGTGCTAATTGACTTAGTAACACAGATGATAGCTAAGATGGATCAGCAACAGAATACCAACACACAGAATCAGAATACAGGTGAACACAGTAGGGTGAATGGCAATGATACTAATCCGAGGAGAGATGACCAGCAAGGTGAGGCCTCTAGAGCTTCAGCTTTTAGACCTCTTTTCCCTACCTTCACGCAAAGGGAGGAAATACATACACCGCCACAGATGGATGTAGCAATCACTTATTGTGAGGAGTCTACAGATGCATACCGTAAGTATTGTACCTTGCCATTTGATTTGAGGGACCAATGGCCATTTGATGTATACATGAACTCCAGGAATTGAAGGAATGCACTTCGTAATGATCCATGCAACTTTCCTAGGAGTGACTTTCAGCATGCCCTTGGTAAGGTGAACATGCCAACATATGACGGCAAGTCTTCAGCACGTTCAAGGGTCCAAAAGTTGGACAACTATTTGTCATTGAGACCGATGCCAGAGGAGGAGGCAATTAAGTTTGCCACATTGCATTTAAAAAGGGTCAGCTCATGAGTGGTGGTATCATGGACTTGTGGCACTTGGTCATCATCACATTCATTCCTATGCAGAGTTTACAGATCGATTGATAGAGAGATTTGATGTGAGAGATGCCGAGATTAGGTTCAGAGAGTTGGCATAGCTGAGGCAATAGGGTTCATTGGAGTCTTACATTGAGGAGTTCCAGCGTATTTCAGTGATGGTACCTAATATCAATGAGAGGAGGATAGTCGTCCTATTCATGGAGGGACTTATGGAGCCTTTGAAGGGTTGGTTGAAAGCATTTGACCCACCTACATTACAGGAGGCTATGCGGAAGGCACGTAGTATGGAGTTTGTTGCACCTAGGAGTAGACCTACACCTAGAGATAAAAACATTCCTTCTTCTAGTAGAGAGAGTTCTCAGCAAGTTAAGGACATAGAGAAGAAGGCAACAACACCAACTATCAGTGAGGGTTTACGAGAGGAACTAAGGAGGAAAAAGTTATGTTTTTGGTGCCAGCAACCTTACAGTTGGGATCACGATTGTGCAGCTAGGCCTAAGGGCAAGGCTAATCACATCATGTGGGTGGAGGATTCTGATACTAAGCAGCAGGAGACTACAGGAGAGGATCAAGGAGATGGGGATCATATTGATGGTAGTTTGGCTCCACTTGCATACTTTGTCAATTCAAACATTGAGACTACATTCAGATTTAGAGGTACAGTGAATGGACAACAATGTATTGCTATGTTGGATATAGGTGCGACACATAATTTCATCAGGAATGGTTTTGTGGGTAGAGGTAGACTGGAGGCAGAGAGATTTGATGGATTCAGAGTTCGTGTTGCCAATGAATACACTTTATCATGCACTAAGAAAGTAAGCAATCTCACCTTGACACTGAACGATTATGAGTTACAGACAGATTTCTACATTGTCCAGATGGGAGACATGGATGTAGTTTTGGGCATGAAATGGCTCCAGGATTTAGGAGAGTTCACTCTCAATGTGCCTAGGAATGAAATGAAGTTTGAGGTTGATAAACGTAAGTATACATTGAGAGGCATTATAGGTGGGAGTTTGCATGCTATTACTTATGATGGGAGATTGGATAGGAAGGAGACAGGGCTAGATTGGATTGGCAATCCATTGTTTGAGATGGGTGATATTTGGATACAGGAAAATCCACTTTTTGAGTTTGGTGTTGACCATCTTTCTGATTGCAGTTCAGAGTTGAGTGTTGACGATAGTTCTCCTAGTGCATTCGGTTTGCAGGCAGGGCATGCCGCTGAGTTCCATGAGGATTTCATATTAAGGACTGCTTATAGTTTTACATTTGATCCTCATGTTTAGGACTTGTTTGGGATGCAGTGCACAGCGGCAGATGTGCTGGATGATTTGTATGCTAGTTTTCCGTGTGCAGTGATGGAAGGCAAATGTCATCAATTTTGTGAGTTGCTTCCCTTTGAGGCTTATATACCTGCAGCACCCAACAGTGAGATTGGTTTGTTTCAGCAGGTACATGTTGGCATTCAGGGGATGACACTTCAGGGGTTGTTTGGTGATGATGGGGATGTTAGGCAGTTTTATCCGTGGGATCCAGGCAGTATGATTATTGCAGTTATTTATAGCTTGGAATTGACATTGCTTGGGGACAAGCAATTTCAAGAGGGGCGGACTGTAATGTCCCCTTTTTCCTAGTCATCACATTTTCGATGAGATTGGCCTATCATTGACCTTCGTAGGCCAAGACAGGATGATTAGAGAGTCACTTCGACAGTTACCTAGCCTTTCGAGGGATTTTCTCTACCCCATTCAGTTGTTTTCCATGGGCGTATTGGCGTTTCGACACCTAGAGAGAGTATCTTTATAACTTTATGTTATAAAGTTACTTTATGAATTATAACTTTATTTTATAATAAAGTTATTTTATTAAAAAAAAAAAAAATTAAAAATAAATAAAAGAAATAAAGTTATTTATTTCTAGAAGTTTCTAGCCCCCACCAAAAGTGGAGACAAAAAGTATATAAGGAGGTGTTGGGCTCATTTCTTATCATCTAAGTTTATGTTTTGATATTGATTTGTGGTTGAGGAGACCTAGGGTTTCTGCAGAATAGCCTTTGAGGACAAAAACCCTCTTGGTTGTGTGACTTTGAGGTTGTGAAATATCAACCGAATTGTTACCAGTTGTGGACTTCACTTTTGAGGCTCAAGTTGTGCTTCATTGAGATCATTTGCAGGTTGGAAGAACAAGGGTTTCATTGCAAAATCTGAAGATTTATTACAGCTATGGTATTTGGTTTGATCCTCTCGTTCTAGGTGCAATTTGAAGCAATGAAAACATCCATTTGAGGCTGCCTAGTGTGGAGAAGATTTGCTTGGCAATGGAGGTCGATTTTGGTAAGGGTATGATGATTTATGGTTGACTGTAATTTTTGTTTCAGACTTCTCCATTGGTTCAACTCTCCTTAGTGTGGCACTTTTGAGCATCATGGATGCCCTCTTGGGAAGCGTATTGGTATTACAATGATGTTGAATGCATTTTAAAGGTCTATAGAGGCTAGAATGCTTAAGGAAAGGTGAATGTTACAGGCTGCCATTAATACTTCAGACTTACCTTTTTGTTCGAATCTTCTTGGATAGACATTACTTGGCATTGTGAGTATCACCACTGGAATTGCCTAGGATTGGCAATAAAATTAGAAATGTTTCTCATGAGTATTGGGTTTCATATTGAATGATATTGCAAGTTTTTCTGAAGACACCATTCTCGGATCAGACCATTAAAGTAGGTCGATTTTCACCCACATGGCATCATAAAATTCTGCCAACACTCCCAAAAAAGGCGGCCAGCATTGGAGAACATTTTTGATACCTTTGGAAGGCCATTTGTTGAAGGAATGCAAGTATTTTCATGGTCTGAAACATTCAGGTCTGCAAACAAAGATAGCGGTCGAATTTTCTCTTAGAGGGGTCTAAAAATCATATAAAACACACCAAAGGGGGCGCCTCACCTTGGTAAACATTTCTGGGCACTTTATTGACACTTGGGGCATCATTTAAGCTCACTAATCAGGTCTGAATCAGACTGTAAAAGTCTAAAGCACTGTGAATCAGAGTTGCACATTGAAGCTAAGAAGCAAAGGGGGACATTGAGGAAGGGTTCCAGCTGTTAGGGATCATTGTAAGGCATTGTTATCTTTCATGTGGCACTATACTAGAGGTCTGATATAAGACTGTAAATTCTGAAGCACTTGGTTCCAGATTTGCAAGAACCAAAGGCACATCTTCTACATTCATCATTGTATCAAGTTCGTTACTATTTGGCAAGTTTGTTATTATTTATACTCGCTGTTATAAGTCTGAAACATTGTATGACAGTCATTTGTAATACTCAGAAAATTAATACAAGTGCCTTGTCAAAGCTCTATTTATCGTTACAATCATTGCTATATTGTTATATTATCTTTGCTTCATTCAAAAACATATGTGGCAATTCAAAACGATCAAACCAAACCAAATAGTGCACCATATCATATCAGATCAGCAATATTCAAATAAGTGTTTGACGAAATTCCTTTGAGCCATAAATTAGAAAAATTGATCAAAGTTCGTCATATTGTAAGGGGATTTTACACTTGTCTTTTTGAGAACACGAGAAGCACTTCTAAGACCAAATCGAGCTTTTGATCTCTCATTACTTATTTCAGGTTTCTGACTGCTCACAACTTATGAAGTAATTAAGTAGTGCTCCTTGGAGAACCCAAAATACACTGTCCAGACCAAATCGGGCTTTCCAAGCCTTCTTACTTGCTTCGGAGTTTCGACAATTGATTACCTATAAGGTTTTTTAAGTAGTGCTCCTCTAGAAACCCAAAGTTGTCTTCGTCAGAGAACCCGAAATCTTCTTTAAGAAAGCTTGAAGTCATTCACCTTGGAGAATCCGATCTGCTCTTCTCATGAGTAATTCGAGTTCATAAACCCAAATTACTTCTACTTATAAAACATTTAGAAGTCAAGCACCGCTAGAAGCCGATTTGTATTGTGCCCTTAGAAACCCGAAGTCTTGCAACTTCGAAAGCCCGAAGACTTCTACTTCCAAGAACTCGAAGTTGTCCGAATCTACCACTTTTGCTTGAAAGTCCACCTTCTCACACTTGGGCAAAAATTGGTATGTGGGCCAAAAAATGGCCAACATAAACAAAGAGGGATTTGGGGTTAGTGTGGTTCAAACACTTGACCAACAAACTGGGGAGGGTTGATTTTTTTTGCTACTAAAACAAATGGGATCAAATTCATCAAAACCAGGCACATTGTGAGGCTCAGGAAAATTGTAAGGTAAGGGAGAAAGGTCGCTAATGTAAGAAAGGTTGCATTGCCTCTACTCGGCCGATAATTTCCTGCTCATTTGTGCAGATTTTATTATATCTCTGATGAATAACATGGGGACAAATATTTACACCCTATACTCCCAATTAGACAAATAAACCAAGCTTATTTTATGCATGTGTCCAAAAATGATTACAGGGCAAATAGCACTTTATTTTATACCGTTTTAAAACCGAGGCGACGTCTTGGAATATGCAACATTCCTATTTGTGGAAGACAAATTAAAACTCCTGCAAACAACATAGATATTACTCTCCTTTCTTTATTTCTTTTGGCTTCCGTGGCTACTACTTGGAATTGCTTTCATGGTCACTACCTTAGCCCAAGCCACATTGGCTGTATATGAATCAATTAGGCCTAACTAGCCCCAATCACATTGCATTGCCTACAATTGTGTGTAATTGAGGTAATGTAGGTCTAGTTCAGGGTATTCAAACCATGTTCACACTAGTTGATCATAACAAGGAGTTGATTAGGTCTGATTACTACACAATTTTATATCTAATGCACTTAAGTACCCTCCAACAAATATATAACCTCCATTAGGGGCACAACACATAGTTACCCATGTTATGACACTTAACCTTGAGTTGTAAATATGGGGGCATCCTACTAGTAAGTTCAATATGTTCCCTTGTTTTAATGACGACTCTCATTTATATCAGTACACATTACACCTACAAGTATTTGTATTACATATGTGTTTGTGTGTGTGTAAATAAAATGTTTATATTACCCCTGTTGAACACAACTATCTACTGAGAGGGGGGATGATTCAGTAGATCAACTAAAACTAGTTCCTTTAGACCTTTTAGAGGAAATACAAATTCATATGCAAGTCAAAGAACAAATGCAGAGATTACACATACACACTAAAACATATTAGTCAGAATTTTTACGTGGAAAACCCAAAGGGAAAAACCACAGTGAAAATCGCTGCTAGAATCTACTGTTCTAATCCAGCCTCACTGGTTACATTCAAGAGCACCCACTCTAAGGAAACAACTACTTCCTAAGGAGACGCCAATCCTCTACCTGAGCACCAACTCACTTTTATGATGGCACCAACCAATTAGAAATATGAAGCTACAACTTCAGAATACAAAATGGATTCACAAATGAATCCAGATCAATTTCTTTGTTACAAGTCTAGTCTATAACTGCACATTCTCTGTGTGCTCTTTCTTCCTCTTTGCCTCACTCTCTGTTGCTCACTCTCTACTCAATCTCTGCACATTCTCTGTGTGCTCTTTCTTCCTCTTTGCCTTACTCTCTGTTGCTCTGTCTTTCACTCTGTGTCTGCATACATTTTAAAGTGACACTCTTCAAGTTGTTCTACAACACTCTCTCAAATGCAACGATAGCAACAACACCACAATGAATAAGATGTCGTGTATATCCATTGATTTTTAGGGTTTGATCTATACGTGTTCACACTTCAGTGCCTCTTAAATGATTCCAACTATTTGTTCTCATTCAATGCGACTTTGACATATGCAAATTCTCGTGTCTCGATTCATACATCACACTTCAATGCTCATATCTCTTTTCTATATTTGACAATTGTTGGATTCTGGTCATAACTGCGCCATTGCATTTTCGCACTTCAACTCCCCTTTTTTGGTTCTTCATTCAATGCGAATTTGACATATACCCTTTTTGTGTCTCGGTTCATGCATCATGTTGTAATGTTTTGGTCTCTTTACTATGTTTGGCAACTACTGGATTTATTTCATAAATGCATAACCTCCTTAATCGATGATTGATCAGTTGGATCGATCAATCTCGAGCTCCGTGTAGACTTTTTGAGCTCACCGTTTATCTGGTCATGTCTTTAAACAAGGATTATTCATATTGTCTTTGGCACCAATCACTGTCTATCTTGAACCATCAGATGTATGCCCTAGTTCAACAGAACCGTCGATCTTTCTTGTATTAACTGTCGAGCTCTTTCTCGCATCTCAATATCTTTTACATGATTGGTTCGCTTTCACTCCTTTCGATTATATTCGATATGCTCAACCTTTACCCTTTCTATTGTATCATTAAACTTCGGCATGTTGATGTGATCTCATTTTCTTTGGCATTCTTGTAATGCTTTTGCACCATTGATCCTTGTAGACTTGCTCGATCTTTAACATGCCTTGTCCCTTTGAGAATGCCCTATAAGACTTCCACACTTTATCTTTGGCAAAGTTGCAAGTGACCTTTCTCTTCGAACAAATTGTTGTGGGTTTTTGTCAAGGGTATTTCAAGACAATTTCCCCAAAGGAATTGTTGCGGACAATTTCCTCGACAGGATTGTTGCTTACAATTTCCCCAAAGGAATGTCTAAGTGCCCTTCGGATTTTCTTCAAGGGTCCACATACGCTTCGAATTTTCTGCAAGGGTCCACATACCCTTCAAACTTTTTGAAAAGATCGCTTCGGACTTTCTGCAATGGTCCACTTGCCCTTCCGAACTTTTGCAACGGGCCACTTGCCCTTCGGAATTTTTGAAAAGATCCCTTCGGACTTTCTGCAATGGTCCACTTGCCCTTTAGACTTTTTGAAAAGATCCCTTCGGAATTTCTCAAAGTGTCCTTTTGAAAACTTTGTTTGGTCCACTTGCCCTTCGGACTTCTTGCAAAGTACCCTTCGGAAATTCTCAAAGTGTCCTTTCAGAAACTTTGTTTAGTCCACTTGCCCTTTGGATTCTTCTCAATGCTTTGCTCATTAGATTGAAAGAAGTAAAGTCATTTGATAAACCCGATCAACTCCACTAGACCAATTTGGGTTCTCAACATTGATCAATTTATAAAGTTGAATGAAGTAAACTTGTTCCATAACCCCGATTGACTCTTCCTTGACCCATTCGGGTTCTTCACATTGCTTGACTTATAAAGATGAGCGCAGTTAAGTCATTACAGAAACCCGATCAACTTTGCTAGACCCATTCGGGTTCTTGAGACAGCTTCGCTTATGAAATTGAACAAAGTAAAGTTGTTTTGGAAACCCGATCAACTCTGCTAGACCCATTCGGGTTCTTGAGACTAATTAGCTTATGAAACTTTATGAGTTGAAGCAATTGAAGTACACAAACCCAATCAACATTCTCCTGACCCAGTCAGGTTTTTGACACGACTTTACTTATGAAACTTTATAAGTAAAAGCGAATGAAACACATGGACTTAACAAACCCTAATCACTATGCCTTTGTCATTAATGTTTGCCTATTTGACATCAATGACAATCTTACAAACAATCTCCTTATACACCATGATACTTAAACTGCCAACAACTCCTATATGTGTAATATATACACAATTGGCCTCATTTTTTATGTTGGGAAAACGGATATCCATTTTTTTTCCCCCCCCACTTTTAGCTCAGTTCCATCTTGGATTTACATCCAATTCGTTGAGCCTACCTATTTTTCTACAACGCTTGGGCAGAAAGAAATGAGTTTGAGATTCATGAGTTTCCTCCATCTTCACCTACACATTTACCTCGATTAATCAAATTCAGTTTTAATAACATCAAGCAGGTTCTTAGAAATAAATGTCTAGATTCGATTTTATTTTGTGAATGTTTACTTTATCAATTAATTATTATTTATTTATTACCTTCACCAAATCTCAATGGTTAAAACATACACACACACTGAAAATTTATAATAACTTTCGACTCGTTTTAGATTTTTGAAAAGTAAAAATATTTTTTTATTCTATTCATCATGGGATACACACTTCAAAAGTATTTAAGTTTTTTTTTACCAAGTTAGACCTAGCAATACTTGGGCATCTGATTTTTCGTAAAATCTTAAAAAGTTTATTAAAAAAATTGATTCACCAAAAATTTAATAAAACATATGGTTGTGCACATCATTATATCCTTGACATGTCTAAAATTATGACAAAATAACTTCGTTTTAAAACTATAAGTTTTGGCAAAAAGCTGCTCTCTTTTTATTAGAATCGACAAAAATAAGGAATGACTCATTGCAACAAGGCAGTTTAACCTACTAAACATAATTTGATTTTATAATATACTAGTAGTTAAGAAATGCTACTTCTTTTGTTGCACCATAATGATTATTCTTGTCAAAGTCCGTTGAATTGTCACTCCAAATTCAGCTATCCCTGTTTTTCAGGATTTTCATTACCACTTACACCCTTTGTTGGTACCCCCATTACCTTGCATTCACCCTCCTACATATCTCATTTTAGGATTTTCTATTGCAATTGGATGTATTCTCGAATCCCATTGACGTACTTTCGGTCATTGTGGACATTAATATAATTTCTTTCTTTCTATTCCCTTTCCTATGGGTATGCTAACAAAGGAGAAGAAAAGTTCAAACATAAAGCTAAGAAAGAGAGTTCTCAATTAACAAGTCAAAACCCAAGAAAGATAAACTTAATGTTAAGTTCAATAGCCATTGTGAGGAACAAGATCTTCAACACTAGACTCAAAAACCTAATACAACACCAAAGAAAATCCCTTGAAGGAAAGAAACAAAAACAAAGACAGGTAAAATCGTGCCACATCCCCAAGACGAAAGATCATTCAAATGAAGAATGCGATGCCAAAAAAACAAAGCGCGGACCCAAAGCCCAATGCCAAAATTGTAACTAGTTAAGCAAAGCCTTTGGATCCTTGACATGAAGAGAGAGTATTTTTATTTCCCAATTGTGAGACGTGGATGACCTTTCCATTTTATTGTGGATAGTGGTATTCAAAAGAACCTTATACATCCAAATGTTGTTAAAAGGCTCAAATTGCCACTGATGACACACCCTCATCCATACACCGTTGGATGGTTGAGTCAAGGAAGATAGATAACTAACTTTCAATAACATTACCTTTCCTATCCGATTAAAACGCTTTAGAGATGACATCGTTTGTGATGTTGTATTTGGACCACCTTTTATGTCAATGCATCATGTGCTTATGAGATCTTGAAGCTTTGTCGTCACTATTGGAGATCAATGTTGTAGGATTGACAAGTTAATTTTTACTACCAAATTTTCTTGATTAGTGCTAAGCAGGGTTAAAATTTAATTAGTCACAATAGGAAGTTCATTTACGATTAACGCATCAAAAGCAAATGAGCCAAATGTTAGGTTAATATAATGGCATTATCAAGTCACCAACATACCTTCCACTTCATTGTCAAGTGAAATACTCCATAGACCTTATTCCAAAACTACCTTCAGCCAACACTCCTTTGTATCACCACTCTCTTCTAGAGAATAATGAGATCAAGAGCTAGTGCTTCACATTCTAGCAACCCAATCATGTTAGTGCCCAAGAAGGGTGGCACATGGAAGACATAAGTCTCATATTGCCCAAATTGAAGACATGCTATGTGTTTCACAAATATAGACCTAACCTTTCAACCCCTTTGATGCTTCAAAAATTGCTTTCATGTCAAAATAAGGTTTGTTTGAATGGTAAGTCATGTGCTTTGACTTGACCAGTCCATCAACAACTTTCATGAGCATACTTATGCACCCCTTTACATATTATTTTGTTCTTGTTGATCTAGAGGGTATATAGAATTGCAAAAGGACATGGGAAGAACAATAGAACCATGGAATTCCAATTTGAAGAAGGGTTTCTTTTATGTGAAGAAGATTCGACACTTGGGGTATACTGTCAATGAAAATGGATTTCATGTTGATCTATAGAAATTTTGGTTGTTCAAGAATGGCCATCGCCTAAACCCCTGATAGAGATTCACAACTTTCTAAGCCTAGCTAACTTCTACCACAAGTTTGCATTGTAAATTTCTCACATTGCATGGCCTTCAAGCCAAATAACCAAAGTGGCACAAAGGCAACCTTCATTTGGTCCAATACAAAAAAGGTGTTTGAAGAAATAAATCACTGATTTTGTTCAAAAACAAAAATTTCTCTAATGGGAATAGTTAAGACAGTACCGAAAAAACAATGTCGACGGACTAGGGTTTCAACTTTCTGCTACTAGAATTTTTGTGTTTGATCTTGACTGAAGTTATTTGATAGTAAAACTTATGTTTGTGAGTCGGATTTCTCTGCACGCGAGACAGATGAGGGCTCAAAATTGAACCGGGAGTTGGCGACACAAGGTATTGTAGTGGCAATTCTTTTGGCAAATTGCTTTCCATAGGCTTTGATGTCACAAATCGGCGATCGCATAAAAAGTTTTGGGGTGTGTGGAATTCCATGTATGCACAGGAATCTTTTTGATTTTTGGCATTTTTTTAGGATCCTTTGGGTCACTGCGCCCCTTTTCCTTGTTTCTTCCCCCATGTTTGTCCTTTAGGGGCAAACATGAGGTTGCTCATCTTTTCTTGCTTGTCATTATGATCGCTAACCGTCAAGGCCCTGCCATGGGTAAAGGTGAATCCTTTAAACAAAGCTTCAAAGATGTATTGCGAGGGAATAGTAAAACCAATTGCCTGGGAGAATATTTCCAAAGATGCCTTTGTGCATGCCAAAATTGGATACAAGAAAAAATGAAAATGGTTGTACGAAAGCAACGATGGATCTCCAGTGCTACAGTTGCAAAAATCAAATGTGGATAGTATTGCAGAATTGGAGAATCAAGGCTTGCTAATTTAGTTTTTAGGATTTCGACCCTCATTGCAAGCCTTTAAAGATTGGTCCAAAAAGCTCTGAAATACAAACAGTGAGTATACCAAATCAGTGTATCCTAATGGGTATTTTCTAATTTTTTTACCTTCAGCTGCAAATAGAGAATTTATCTTTCAAGGAGGTCCCTAGTGGCAGAGCAAGTTTATTTATGAAACCCTAGCATCCAAAGTTCAAAGTAGATGAATAAATCCCATCGATTGCTCCGGTGTGGATTCGGATGTTCGGATTGCCAGAGGAATACTGGAATAATAATGTTTTCATAGCGATTGGCAATACCTTGGCAGTTATATGATGGCAGTTGATGCTACTATGCAGCTATAACAAATGATTTATGCAAGAATTTGTGTTGTTGGATCTTAGTAAACCCTTACCAGCTACTATTTCTTTGGTAGTTGAAGTGGATAAATGGGATCAGGGTCTAGATTATGAGAATATTCCTTTTAGATGTCGAATATGCGATGAATATGGTCATCTAGATCGACATTGCTTGATGAAACCCCCTGAACCAACAACGAAGAAAATTGTCCAGGAAAATCCTAAAGGTAGCAACAAAAATAGATTTGCTAGTTTACATGTTAATGAAGTAGAAGATGATGGGGATATTATGGATTCCCAAGTTCCAGAAACACAGATGAATAAACAGCCAGAAAATCCAGAACAACAGGAGAATGGGCAAAATCAGCTTGTCGTGTTTTCAACACAGCGTTTGATGGACTCTACCAGATCCTCCATGAAGAGTTATCAAAGAAAGACTAAATATCAGGAACAATTTGTTGATAAGAATCACATGGAAGATGAATCTGAAAGAAAGGAGCAAGCTTTGGTTGTGATGGCAAATCATGCAAAACAACAACTTAACTTTTGGAATGGCCCAAGAGAAAAGCAAAAAACTCGTGATGGATATTAATACTAAGGTGGGATGCAAAACAAATCAAGTCAATGTCCAAAAAGAAGGTAAGAAATTGAGTAACTCAGGTTCAGTGAGGGACATGTCCCAGTTCTTCCAACAATCCCCTCAATGACTTGGAATATAAGGGGTCTCAAAGGAAGCCCTTCTAAAATCATGGAAATTAAGAGAATGATTCAATCCCATCATCCTCTGACGGTTTTTATCCAAGAAACAAAAGCTTCAAGAGAACTTTTGACTGTTTTAGCAGAAAAACTTTGGACCAAAGCTCAACACATATCTCTAGGAGTGCAAGAAACTTCGGGAGGTCTTATATCTCTATGGGACCCAAAGGTGATCACTGTTTTGAGCTCTTGTGCTATTAGAGGTGCTATGTGTTTGCATGCTTATTCAAGGTAGATGTCCAACAGTTTTTGTTCATAAATGTGTATGCTCCTACCACCCTAGCAGAAAAGGTGCAGTACAGAGAATATAATGGGAAATTTTCCAAATGTTCCGGTCATTATAGGTGGTGATTTTAACACCATCCTTTCACTTCAAGATAAAACAGGGTGGGAATTCTCATTTGGATGTAAGTTCAGACGCAATGCATAGGTTCATTCAGTCCCATCAATTGGTTGATGTTCCTACTAAGAATGGTGTTATGACATGTACCAAGAGAAGAAAAGAACCTAATTGTATTCTAGAAAGGTTGGATCAGTTTTTGGTATCTCAAGCATGGTGGATGAAGGAATACATCCCTAAGGCTCATATTCTAAACAACATAGGTTCTGATCATTGGCCTGTGTGTTTGGAGATTGGTAAATCAATCCCTCCTCATGCTCCCTTCAGATTCCAGTTGATGTGGTTAAGAAATGAGGATATTAGCAAATTGATCCAACAATGGTGGATAGACGGGAAACCAAGGTATGGAACTCACATGTTTACTTTTGCTAAGAGATTAACTTATTTGAAGTCTAAGCTTAAAACATGGAATTGGACTGAGTTTGGTGATATCAAAGAGAAAAAAGTACAAATTCTGGAAAAGTTGGAGGAATTGAATAATCACCTTCGTATTCATGGAAGTAGTGATGTTCTTATTCATCAAGAACTCCTGTTGAAATCTGATTTGCATGAATGGGAAACCAGAGAGGAGATTATGTGGTGGCAGAAATCTAGAATTCAATGGCTAAAAGAGGGATATAAGAATTATGTTTTCTTTCATAAATCTTTGTTGACTAGGCGTGTTCATAATCATATTAACTTTCTTTCCAAAGAAGATGGCCAGAAGGAGTATTCTTTGTCAGGGATGCAGAAATTGACTACCAAGTATATTCAGGAATTATTCACAGCTCAACCTCTTGACGAGAATGCTCAAAGGAAAGTGATGGCAAACCTTCCTAGTCTTATAAATCATCATGACAATCCGCAAATTATATGCCCTGTTACGGAAAGTGAATTGAAAGGGGTAGTGTTTTCTATGAAGAAAGGAAAAACACCTTGACTGGATGGGTTTCCGATTGAATTTTACCAAGTTTTTTGGGACACCATTAAAGAAGACCTTCAAGTGGTGGAAGAGGTAAGGACAGCCAAAACCATGTTGAAGGAAATTAATAAAACAGTTTTAGCTCTTATTCCAAAGGCTAATGAAGTGGAAGATATTGTTGGTTTTAGACCGATAGCCTTGTGCAATGCCCTGTATAAAATTATTACTAAAGTTATGGCAGAAAGGTTAAAGCCTTTACTTCACAAAATTATCTCTCCAGAACAAGGGGGATTTGTTCTTGGATGTCAAATCCATGATGAGATTGTTTTAGCACAAGAAGCCTTGCATTCTAAGGAACTCCAGAGATCTTCTTCCATGTTTATTAGACTGGACCTATCCAAAGCATATCATAAAGTGGATTGGGATTTCTTATGTCAAGTTTTGGCTAAATTTGGATTCTCTGGGGATTGGATAGCTTGGGTTAAAGCTTGTTTATCTACAATTTCCTTTTCAAACTTGATCAATGGTACTCGGTTTTTTTGGCATCCAGGGGGCTAAGATAGGGGGGACCCTTTATCTTCCTTTTTATTCGTTATTTTGGCAAAATGTCTTGGCAGAGTGGCAACTGAAGCATGTATGGAGAAACGGATTATTGGGATCAAGTTGGAAATAGACACTCATCCTATCTCCCATATGCAATTTGTGGATGACTCTACACTTTTGGGCAAAGCTACTTGCCTAGAAGCCCAACAATTTCACAAAATGCTTCATATTTTTACTCAAGCTACTGGTCAGTTGATTAATCATGATAAATCTAGTATTATTTTCTTCCATTGCTCTAGTAGACAAGAGGAGCAAATTCTAAACATTTTACATTTTAGGAAAGATTCTCTTCCACTCAGATATGTGGGGGTTCCAATGGCCTCTACGCAAATTTAGGATTAGCACTAGCTTATTTCTAAAGATGAAGCGAAATTGATGAAATGGACCAACACATGGCTATCATCTGAAGGTAGAATAACTTTGGTTAAGGTTGTTCTTCAAGCTTTGCCAGTTTATGTTGCATCTCTTTTAAATATTCCAGGTACCATCTTGAAACAAATGGATTCTTTATGCCAGAAATTCATATGGAGTGGAGTGCAAGGACAAAGGAAGTGGTCTCTAGTCAAATGAGACACTCTTTGCCAATCCAAGAAAGGAGGGTTAGGTTTCAAAGCTTCAGCTAAGCAAAATAAGGCCCTTGCAGCAAAACTATATTGGAGAATACTAGTATCTCCAAATGATTTATGGGCGCATGATGTTATAGCCAAAATATGCGGAAAGTAATACCCCTCACAGAATTATAAGATTGACTCTTTCCTTCAAAGGATCACCCATTTTGGCTGTTCTCCGAGTTGGTGAAGAGATTATTAAAAAATATTTGTTCTGGATAGTTAAAGATGGCAAATATGCCAATTTTTTGATTGATTTGTGGGATGGACAGCCCCCATTTATATCCCAATACCCGGAGTTTGAAACAATTATGAAGGATTTACATGAAAAAGGATGGATCAAAGTGGTAGATTGTTGCAAGCTTGTTACTCATATATGGGAAACTGGAAAATGTTGGATTCCTAGCAAGGATTACCCTGTGAATATTGGACAGAGGGAACGTACTTTGATAGATAATATTCTCTTGGCTCATCCCATTTCTTATTCTCCTCAACCTGAAACTTTAGCCTGGGCGCAAATTCCATGGGAGTATATACAGTGGCTTCCGAATATGCCTCTTTATAGAGGACTCACCTCTTTCAAGACATTTTTAAAAATATTTGGCAGCCTGCTATGTAGCCTAAAGTCAGCTTCTTTGTGTGGTTGCTATTACTGAAGCGGATCCTAACTGGTGATAGACTTAAGAACTTTAGCTTTTATGGTCCATTTAGATGTGTATTATGTTTGGTAGATGAAGAATCCCGATCTCATTTGTTTTTTCAATGTTCTTGGGTGGTCTCTTTATGGCACCGGTTGTCTAATTTGTTTAACCTTCGTTGGATAAGTTTTGGGTCTTTGGAGCAGCTACATAGAGAATGGAAATGCCATACTCCGAGAGATTAAAACTTCATGCCAGCATTGTGGTCCGGTATTTCCCTTCTCCTCTGGAATACATGGAAGGAAAAAAACAACAAAATTTTTCAACAAGTTAGTAAAGATATCGATTATGTCTCGGATAAAATCAAAATCAATATTGCTGAATCTATCAAACATAAGAATTCTCTTCCCACTTCTCTCACACCTGAATGGCAGAATCTTTGCAAAAAACTTCCTCTGCAACCTCATAATTCTTCTATGTCGGGTTTTCGGCATAAAATCAAACATCAAATAGATGGAATTTGGAAACCTCCTCCAATGGGATATGGTAAAATAAATACAAATGGTGCATCCAGAGGTAATTCGAGATTAGCATCCATTGAAGGTATTGGCAGAACTCTGGACAAAAAAGTCACTTCTATGTTTGTTGAAAATTTGGGATGTGCCACTAATAATTTAGTAGAGATTAAGGATATAAAGAAAGGGATGCAAGAGGCTTTAAAAGTTGGATGGCAAAAGATTCAAATTGAGGCAGATTCTAAAGTGATTATTGGCCTTCTTTCCACTAAGGAGAATGGTACAAGCAATAATTGAAGGATTGCTAGAGAAATGGATAATATCAACACGATGAAGGAAAGGTTTCAAGGAGTGCAATTCATTCATACTCCTAGAGAATCAAATAAAGTGGCAGATGGGTTGGCCAATTGGCCTTTGGATAACCATGGCATTCTTTGTTATGGATTTCCCCCTCCATGGTGATTGACCAAGATACAAAAAGATATGACAAACATCATTTCTTTAGACTTATGATTGAGTACTAATATGTTTCCTTTTTTTGTATATTGCCAGGCTTGGAACAACAGTTTTCAGGCTTGGCATAGCAGAATATGTATCTTTTGATTTCCTTCTAATATTAATGGGATCTTTTTTATTTAAAAAATTTTAAAAGAAAAAAGAAAAATCTCTAATGGACTTGCAATTGCACTTTAAAATAGAAATTGATGCATCTAAATGTGCATTTGGTACAATCCTCACTCAACGTAAGGCATCATGTTGCCTATCACCATGAAACATTCATTGATGCGAATAAAAACTATCAAATATATGTCCAAGAGCTAGATGCCACAGCTCAAACATGCAAGCACTGCATTCTTGGCAAGAAATAATCATTCATATTGACCATATACCAATGCAATTTCTTCTAACACAATAAATTGCATATTGGGTGCCATAAAAAACGATTAGCATACTTGCAGCACTTGCACCAAAACATCAATCACAAAAGAGGAAGTGTGAATCCAACTGCTAACTATTTGATTCCTCCTCAAATCGAGACACTCCTCTCTATTCTTGATTTCTAAGGAGATTCATTTATGCAATAAAAATATCAAGCATACGACAAAGAGGTATATGTCATAGTTCAAAAATGCAGGCCCAATATTCTTGGGAAGAAATAATCATTCATGTTGACCCTAATGGCATAAGCCAATGCAGTTCCTTCTAGTACACAACAAATTGCAAATTAGGAACCATCAAAATGATCGGCATAGTTGCAGTACTTGCACTAGAACGTCACTCACAAATGATAAAGTGGCAATCCAATTGTTGACAATCTAAGCCTTCCTCTAGTCAATATTCTTGATCCCTAGAGGCATGAAACTGCAATGTGATCAAAATTTGTACAAACCAGATTTAGATTTTGTTGACGTAATAAACCACCAAAGTTGGTAAGTCGGCTACTGATTTCTACTTTCAGTGATCTATTCTACCACCTTGACCACCTTTGTGTACCGATTAGGTGGAGAGTGCCAAAACAAAATAAAATTGATTTGAGTAGCACATTTCAATAAAGTAGTTGGATAGTTTAGAGTAAAGAAGACACTGGCAGTTTTAAATAAGTGCTTCTATTAGGCATATCTCTGAACAAATGTAGATAAAAACAAGCAAAGGTTGTGGCAGGTCCATTTGTTTGTAGTAGGCATCTGTTTGGTAGCACGTAGTCAGACATTTTCTATTAATTCCACTATATATAAATAATGTTGTAATAGGCCTTGTTTAATTTTTCTATTAGTTTATGGTCAGTACCCATTGGGTGGTTTGCGATGGTTGGATGCAACTGTGACACCTCTTGGCCTCCACGAGTACTAATAGTATGATTTCAGACATGATCAGGAAGCTCTCATGTGCCCATTGTACAACCATCCATCATTGATGTGCATTGCCTTTTACATGTATGCAATTGTAGTTTAATATATTGTGAGTCGTTCTTGTTTATTTCAGTATTTCTTCATTTCCTGTACAGAAACTATTTGGCAATTATTAAATATTATCATTAAGTGACCTACATTGTAATGACCCCTTCTCGAATCTGATCTCATAATGACCGTTGGCCTATTCCTGGAAATCCGTAGGCTATTCGGAAAGTGCAAATGAGGGTTTCCTATTTTTTAGGATGTCTTTGTTCGAAGTTTTGATGGCGAATTCTTTCTGGGTTTTTCGAGAGCTTCGCGGAGGTATGTTTGTTTCAATTTTCTGAGCATTTCCAGGAATTTACTATTTTTAGTAAATTCTATTTTTGGCAGCTAACAGGATTGTCACAAGGAGTTAACTTTCCTTTTTAAGTTGACTCATTCAGTTTTGGGCTTCTGAATTCGGTCTTGGTGGAATAAGTGAATTTCACTTTAAAAAAATAATAATAACGTTATATTTTAACGTTGACCTTGGCCTAGACAAAATAACTTAATGTTGTGTTAAAAGAGGGACTTGAAGGGGGGGCGCCATCATGGCATGGAAAGGGGCGCCACTTTTGGGGATAAGCTTCAAGGGAAAGCCAATTGAAGCCTATAAAAGAAGGCATTGGGCTATCATTTCATCATCTTGGTTTTAGTGCATTGTTATGCTGCCGCTTTGGCTCTGGAACTGCTTTGGGGAATGAAGGCCTCCTAGCAAGGGCATCTCTTCATGCTTGCAAGACAGCATCTAGTGGTGATTTAATCATTGATATTTGTAATTGCTTATGTATTACTCTCAGTTATTTCATTGTTAGTTCCTTTGGTGTTATTAGAGTTTTCAGATATTGTATTTTGTATAAGACATATCTAGGTTTTCAGTCATAAATCAAAAAATACAAAAAAACAAGTTCAGGTATCATCTTATTGTTTTGGTTAGGCCTAGGCGCCCCTTTGCTTAATTTTATAGAATTTTTGGAGTAAGCAGTGAATTTCTAGAGCAAGTCGTCCTTTTCCAGCTGGGACACCCCTTTGGGGTTTGCATTGGTTTTTGTGTAACACGTTTGGATGCAGATTTCACCAGTTTTTTGATGCTAACTTGGGCGCCATATTCAGGAAGAGACTTTGCAACAGAAATCAGGAAGATTGATTAAGTTTTGTAGGAGTTATGAACATCTGAAGAAATTAATAAGTCGCTGGTTTTTCTTCTTTCTAAGAGCAAATTCTTCTTATTTTTGTAAGCTGACAGTAGTACTGGCAGCCCTTCTCTATTTGTTCAAAGCTGATTTCAAAAGTTCAATTTCCTTTAAAATATTGTAATAGTTTACAGCTCCGCTTTATGGTTGCTACTTTCCCTATTGGGTTAGCAAGCACATTCTGGGTGTAGAGCATCCACCCTATGGTAGCTACTTTCCCTTCTGGGGTTAGCAAGCACATGCTGGGTGTGGAGTAGTTTCTTTTTCAGTATTTCCATTAAAGCATTGTTATTAAGTTCACTCCGTCATATGGTAGCCCTTATTCCTCCTTGGATTGGGTAGCACATACTTGACGTAGAGTTCCTTATTTGTAATTACTCCGTCTTATGGTCGCCCCTACTCCGCCTTGGACTGGGTAGCACATACTGGACGTTGAGTTCCCTTTCTTGCATTCTAGTGGCAGAGTTATTTCAGTTTATTTGAAATTAACTTCTAATCTTGACGGAATTTACTTGTGATGTTGTAATCCAAAATCTAAAAAAATAAAAAATTTGGTTCAGAATATTTCAGTGGTATCAGAGCCACGTATCCTGCCATCCTGTGGACAAACCATCTATGAGTGACCGCGAAAAGAGATATATTGCAAGAGAAGATAAGAAAATTGCAAAACAGTTCCAGTGGTATCAAGTTCCCGAAGGTCAGACTGCTTCAGAGTTCTTGAGGGCTCATTGGGAGTCTTCTCAAGAAACAAATATGGCAGAAGCTGAGAGATCAGTAGGGGGTAACGAGAGGTTTACCAATCCTAGAAATGATAGTGGGAAGGGTAGAGAAAGATCACTAAGTCCTGAAAAGAGATTTGAAAAGAAGATGGATGCCTTAATGGATATGGTATCCCTCATGTTGGGAAAAGTGGGTCAGAACCCAACTCTCCAGACCAATTCCGGATATAGAGGAGAGCCTAGTGCCTCTAATCAATTTGATGGAAGTGTTGCTCAACCTGTTTCAAACAACACTTACATTTCGTCAAGGCCCTTCAAACCCACCTTCTTAGCACCAGTAAATACCCAACCTGATCCTGAAGAGAATTCTTCATTTGTGGAACAATTGAGATGTGGTCATGCGGAGTATGACTCTCTCCCTGAAAACATCAAAATGGACATGTCCTATAATGAATTTATTGATCATAAGAGAAAGAGTAAGGGACAAGGGAGAAATTATGACCAAAGAAGAACTCCAGCACAAGGAGACTTGCATCAAGCTATCAACAAGCTAATGCTTTCCCACTTTGATGGAAGTGATAATAGTTCTACTCGAGCCTGGATTCAGAAATTAGACAACTATTTGGCTCTTAGGCCAATCGCTGAAGAAGACGCGATTAAATTCGCTACGCTACACCTAGATGGGGTAGCGCATGAGTGGTGGTACCATGGCTTAGTCACCTTGGGTCATGGATCAATCACTAGCTATGATGAATTTACCAATACACTCATTGAGAGGTTCGAGAAGGACCCAGAAGTGCATTTTAGGGAGTTGGCGCAGTATGGCACTGTTGATGCCTACATAGCTGAGTTTCAAAGACTTTCAGTTATGGTCACTGGAATCACTGAGAGAAGATTAGTGATCTTATTCAGCGAAGGTTTGATGGAACCACTCAAGGGATGGATCAAAGCTTTTGATCCACCGTCCTTACAAGAAGCAATGAAAAAAGCTAGAAACATGGAGTGGGCTGCTCCCAAAACTAAGTTCCATCCTAAACCATCCTTCCACAAGAAGGATAGAGGGAGAAGGTTTCAACAAAAGCCTTACCAAAAGGAGTTTAACCAGCAGAAACCTCTTGGCAAAAGATTGGATCCGGAAACTATCAATGAACTCCGAAGAAAGGGGCTATGTTTCATATGCAAAGATAAATGGTCTCCAGATCATGTTTGCCCAAAAGGAGTCAAATTCCACCAGATTGAGTATTACTCCGCTGGTGAGAGTAATTTTGATTTTTCGGACCAGCAATCTGATTCCGAAGAGAGTGAAGTAGAAAGAGTCCCTGAAGAGCCCGAAAGCGAAAAAGAAAGTGGTGGTACGTTGGCTCAACTTTCAAGCTTCCAAAAGAATGAGTCTTTCAAAATACGTGGGACGATCAAAGGGCAGCGCATCGTTGCTCTAATTGATACTGGAGCAACCCATAACTTCATTGATGAAGCTGTGGTGGCAAAGGAGTTGCAAACAGAAGATTTTGAAGGGTTCAAAGTTATGGTGGCGGATGGATTCCACATTTCTTGTACCAAAAGGGTTCCCAACTTGTCAATGCAATTGGGCAATTACGAAGTCAAAGATGACTTCTATGTGGTGAATATTGGAGATACGGATGCTGTCATTGGCATTCAGTGGCTGCGATCTCTTGGAGACATCTCTTTAAATCTGCAAACCATGGAACTCAAGTTTCAATCCGATGGAAAGAAGGTGGTGTTGAAAGGGATGTCAAATGGTGGCCCTCGGATTGTGTCATTCACAAAGATGGAAAGATTGATACGACATGACCAAGTGGATTGGGCCGCAGAATTCATGGTTCTTCCGACTAGTCCTGTTGAAACGAAAATAAAGTATCCTCCTGATATTCAATCTTTACTCACCAAGAAGAGTAAAGTGTTTGCTGATTTACCTCCCGGACCACCTCCTGATAGAGGATCTGAACACATCATTGAGCTCAAGGAGGGAGCAAAACCGGTGATCATAACTCCTTACCGGTATTCGAAGAGGCAAAAGGACGAGATTGAGAAGAATATTCAAGAACTCTTGAAGATGGGTTTCATACGCCCAAGCAAGAGCCCCTTTGCTTCTGCAGTGGTTCTTGTGAAGAAGAAGGATGGTACCATACGCATGTGTGTGGATTATCGTGCTTTGAATCAAAGCACCATCAAAAACAGATATCCCATACCCAGGATAGATGAGCTCATTGATGAGCTACATGGTGCCAAGTTCTTCTCAAAAATTGATCTGAGATCGGGTTACCATCAGATTCGAATGAGGGGATCGGATGTTGAGAAGACAGCCTTCAGATGCCACTATGGCCATTTCAAATTCTTAGTCATGCCATTTGGATTGACTAACACCTCGGCTACCTTTCAGTCTTGCATGAATTGTATTTTTCAGAATCATTTAAGGAGGTTTGTGTTAGTATTTTTTGATGACATTCTGATTTAAAGCAAGACTTGGGGAGATCATCTTAAGCATTTGGACGAAGTGCTTAGTATTATGGAATCTGAGAGTTTGTTTGCAAAAGCTTCCAAATGTGAATTTGGAATGACAGAGTTACTATACCTTGGCCACATAGTCAGTGCTGAGGGAGTGAAGGTGGACCCAGAAAAGATCAAGGCAGTAGTTGATTGGCCACCTCCTGAGAGCTTAACTCAGTTGAAAGGTTTTTTGGGTCTTTGTGGGTTTTATCAGAGATTCGTAAAGGGGTATTCACAGAATGCTGCTCCCCTTACCGATCTCACCAAAAAGGGAGCCTTTGTTTGGTCAGAAAAGGCTCAAATTGTTTTTGACAAGTTCAAAAAGATCATGAGCTCGTGTCCGGTTTTGGCAATACCGGATTTTTCCAAGCCATTCGAGCTGCAATGTGATGCATCAGGAGGAGTGGGGGCTGTCCTGATGCAAGACAAACACCCTATTGTGTTTGAAAGCAGAAAATTACGAGGAGTTGAAAGAACATATTCAATCTATGACAAAGAAATGCTTGCTATTGTGCATGCATTAGCCAAGTTCAGACAATACTTGGTGGAGAATAAGTTTGTGGTTAAGACTGACCACAATAGCCTCAAGCATTTCATGCACCAAAAAGATCTAAATGAGAGACAACAGAAATGGGTGAGTAAGCTTCAAGCTTATGACTTTGATATTGAATATGTCAAAGGAAAAAATAATATAGTGGCCGATGCTCTCTCCAGGAGACCTCATCTTAGCTCATTGAGTGAGCTTACTTCAAATTGGAGAGACATGTTGCTTGCTGATTATGATAAAAATCAGTTTGCAACCAACATTCTTGAGGGTACTTTTCATGATGAAAGGTACAAGGTGGTTGAGGGATTGATACATTATAAGGGAAGAATCTTTCTGGTGGCTGATTCTAAGTTGAAGAAGAAACTTCTTTTGACTTTTCATGATATTCCAGTTGCTGGCCACCAAGGTTTTTTCAAAACATATCGACAAATCTGAGAAAGGTTTTCTTGGAAGGGATTGAAAGGAGAGATACAACGCTACATTCAGGAGTGTCCTGTTTGTCAAGCGAATAAAAATGAGCATACTTTACCAGCTGGTTTACTACAACCACTCCCTATTCCCAATAAAAAATAGGAAAGTATTTCGATCGACTTCATCACAGGGTTACCCAAAGCCCAAGGGAAAGATTGCATCTATGTAGTGGTGGATCGGTTAACCAAATTTGCTCACTTCTTCGCCATCACCAGCACTTTTTCTGCAGCCCAAGTTGCAGATCTCTATTTTCGAGAAGTGTTTAAACTGCATGGATTGCCAAAGAACATCGTGAGCGATAGGGACAGCAAGTTCCTAAGTAAGTTTTGGCAAGAAGTCTTCAGAATGAGTGGCACTGTGCTCACCCCAAGCACTAGCTACCATCCCCAAATTGATGGACAAACTGAAGTGGTGAACAAGTGGTTGGAAGGCTACTTGAGAAATTATGTGTCAGAACAGCAGAGAACCTGGGTCAAGTGGCTGCATATTGGTGAGTATTGCTACAATTCTACTTTTCATATGTCAATTAAGATGTCTCCTTTCTTGGCACTTTATGGGTATGAGGCACCTAGTTTTGCAGATTTAGTGTTTGGTGACAGCAAAGCACCCCTAGCCAAGGATTTGTTGCAGAATAGTCAGGATATAATGAAGTCCTTGAAGGATAATTTGCAAATTGCACAAAATCAGCAAAAGTTGTATGCGGATCAAAAACGTGTTGAACGTTCCTTCGAAGTTGGAGATATGGTATATCTGAGATTACAACCATATAGACAATCTACTCTCAAGAAAAGTGGAGCTGAGAAGCACAAACCTCGCTTCTATGGGCCCTTTAGGGTCATCAGAAAAGTTGGAGCTGTAGCTTATGAATTAGAGCTACCTTCTGATAGCAGAGTGCACAACGTCTTCCATGTGTCTCGCCTCAAGAAGGCACTTGGACATAATGTGATTGCTTCATCACAGCTACCACCTTTGGATGAAGAGGGACAGTTGGCACTAATTCCAAAAGAGATACTTGATGTTCGAGAACGTTCTTTGAGGAAAAGAACCATCAAAGAGTACCTGGTAAAGTGGAAGGACCTACTTATGGAGGATGCTACTTGGAAAAATGATGAAATCTTGCATCATCCTAGTTTACAATTGCTTGAGGACAAGCAATTTTGGGAAGGGCGGAATGTAATGACCCCTTCTCGAATCTGATCTCATAATGACCGTTGGCCTATTCCTGGAAATCCGTAGGCTATTTGGAAGGTGCAAATGAGGGTTTCCTATTTTTTAGGATGTCTTTGTTCGAAGTTTTGATGGCGAATTCTTTCCGGGTTTTTCGAGAGTTTCGCGGAGGTATGTTTGTTTCAATTTTCTGAGCATTTCCAGGAATTTACTATTTTTAGTAAATTCTATTTTTGGCAGCTAGCAGGATTATCACAAGGAGTTAACTTTCCTTTGTAAGTTGACTCATTCAGTTTTGGGCTTCTGAATTCGGTCTTGGTGGAATAAGTGAATTTCACTTAAAAAAAAATAATAATAACGTTATATTTTAATGTTGACCTTGGCCTAGACAAAATAACTTAATGTTGTGTTAAAAGAGGGACTTGAAGGGGGGGCGCCATCATGGCATGGAAAGGGGCGCCACTTTTGGGGATAAGCTTCAAGGGAAAGCCAATTGAAGCCTATAAAAGAAGGCATTGGGCTATCATTTCATCATCTTGGTTTTAGTGCATTGTTATGCTGCCGCTTTAGCTCTGGAATTGCTTCGGGAAATGAAGGCCTCCTAGCAAGGGCATCTCTTCATGCTTGCAAGACAGCATCTAGTGGTGATTTAATCATTGATATTTGTAATTGCTTATGTATTACTCTCAGTTATTTCATTGTTAGTTCCTTTGGTGTTATTAGAGTTTTCAGATATTGTATTCTGTATAAGACAGATCTAGGTTTTCAGTCATAAATCAGAAAATACAAAAAAACAAGTTCTGGGTATCATCTTATTGTTTTGGTTAGGCCTGGGCGCCCCTTTGCTTAATTTTATAGAATTTTTGGAGTAAGCAGTGAATTTCTAGAGCAAGTCGCCCTTTTCCAGCTGGGACGCCCCTTTGGGGTTTGCATTGGTCTTTGTGTAACACGTTTGGATGCAGATTTCACCAGTTTTTTGATGCTAACTTGGGCGCCATATTCAGGGAGAGACTTTGCAACAGAAATCAAGAAGATTGATTAAGTTTTGCAGGAGTTATGAACATCTGAAGAAATTAATAAGTGGCTGGTTTTTCTTCTTTCTAAGAGCAAATTCTTCTTATTTTTGTAAGCTGACAGTAGTACTGGCAGCCCTTCTCTATTTGTTCAAAGCTGATTTCAAAAGTTCAATTTCCTTTAAAATATTGTAATAGTTTACAGCTCCGTCTTATGGTAGCTACTTTCCCTATTGGGTTAGCAAGCACATTCTGGGGGTAGAGCATCCGCCCTATAGTAGCTACTTTCCCTTCTGGGGTTAGCAAGCACATGCTGGGTGTGGAGTAGTTTCTTTTTCAATATTTCCATTAAAGCATTGTTATTAAGTTCACTCTGTCATATGGTAGCCCTTATTCCTCCTTGGATTGGGTAGCACATACTTGACGTAGAGTTCCTTATTTGTAATTACTCCGTCTTATGGTCGCCCCTACTCCGCCTTGGACTGGGTAGCACATACTGGACGTTGAGTTCCCTTTCTTGCATTCTAGTGGCAGAGTTATTTCAGTTTATTTGAAATTAACTTCTAATCTTGACGGAATTTACTTGTGATGTTGTAATCCAAAATCTAAAAAAATAAAAAAATTGGTTCGGAATATTTCATACATAACCAACATCATTGCCTATATGACCTAGGTTGAGTACAGTGACAATTGAGGAAGATCTGTCCAACAAAGAATTAAAGGATCACCATGCAATTGCATAGGCAAAGAGTTTTACCATGCGAAGTCCAACCAAGAACAAAGATCCCCTGGTGAGGGAAATTACCTTCTTGTGGGACATTGTCGTACTGGAGGACATTAAGAAAGAATCCAAAGGATTTGCATGTAACGCTAGCCAAAGTTAAAGATTGTTTTGGATTCAACAAACCAGCAATCAGACTAATAGAAAACTAGCCAAAATTCTTGGCCCATCACTCCCTGGTCTTGGAATATTTTCGTGCGGAGAATATAAAAGAGAACAATTGAGCACATATCCTCCTCAAATACCAAGGAAAACTTTGCCAAGAAGAACAACTCAGAAAATATGAAATTGTAATTGTATTCATGCATATCTCCCTTTCCAATGCCAACCAATTCTCAAGGGTTATTCATTGAACTTCCTTTCAAGTTTTTCCACCACAAAATTATTCTTTTAATATGTTTGGATTCATTTTGGTCTATCAACAACCATTGTTTTAAAGAGGTGCCAAATGTTTTAGTACATTATATTAAATCCTTTTGGTCTATGGTGGCTAGAAAGCTGAGCAACCATATCAACAACTTTTCATTGTCAGACTGACAGCCAACCAAAAGTGTAAAAATGTAAAACTCCAAATGTCGTCACACATGGGATGGAAGTTTTCCTTTCACTCGATATAGCTGCAATAGAACTTTGCACAACTCTACAGAACATACCCCGTTTCAGGTTTGTTTGGAGTTTTAGCCTTTAGCGCATGTTGATTTATCTTACATGTACCACTAGCAGCATAACCTTCCTAATCTCATAAATAATCTGACAAATAAAACAAATTCATTAGGAAGATTCGAAACATTCATTAATAAGTCTAGTGCATCCTATTGAAAACTAATGACAAATACAAGCAACACCACAATCAGATCAGCTAACACCCCATACAAGGTTGGTGATAGAGTTTGGCTACACCTACTGAAGGAAAGTCTCATAGCTCCTCATAGGAATAGCCCTTTGCTATGAACCATACACAATCACCAAGCAGGTGAGATATAATTCCTTCAATATAATCTTCCATACTACCTTGGCTTTCAGAACGTTTTCAATATAATCTTCCATACTACCTTGGCTTTCATCATGTTTTCATTGTGGAGCTTTTACGTCCATATTTCCTACCTTTGTTAGAGCACCAATTGTAACAGAATAAGACCACCCAAAAGAATTGAATTCTAATTGCATTGAAACTGCAAAATTGGATCAAAACAAGGACATGAAGATCAAGCACACAAGAAATCAGGTTAAACCCATCTATATAGTAGTAAAAGCAACTCAAATCATTCACCAAGCAAAATTGTTTGCCAAAACTCAAGTTGAGACAATGTTTCCCTGCTTGATTTTTCAACTTCCTACAATGGTAGCCATTGCTTCTGAAACACAAGTTCTAAAACCATCGTTAGCATCATACAACTTTGTATTTTTAGCACCAATGGATCTTTGTCGTCCCGCTTGAACAAAGAATATGAACCAAGAACAAAGAATATGAACCATTGTAGCTCCTACAATGGTTCCTATCCTTCCTTTCACAAAAAAGATTGTATAAATATTTGTTCTATCAACCTAGGGGGTTCGACCAATTATTCTAGATGTATCATGTACATCTTTTTATTTTTTTTCATGAGATCTTGCACAAATCTAATTCAATAATACAAATTCTGAATCGCAGTTCTGTTTGTTGTGTCAATTCATGGATGATTAGTATTGTTTATGTTTCTGTTGTGTGTATCAATGTAAAATTATGCAAATGTTCAAACACTATGTAACATATATGTGCTAATGATGTGATAATAATTGTTTGAGAAAAAAAAAATTACTAGAGTTTACATTTAGAGTAGAGAAACAAAATTCATATCTACGTGAAAATGTAACTATAGATGATTTTTTTATAATGTGTTTTTAAAGATGTCCATCATAAGTACTTATCGTCTATTGTTTTCCTTAGAAGCGAGTCTTGTCATGGTCAAGCGGGACGACTTTTGGATTCTGCCAAGGAAATGGAAGATTCAATTGCTGTAAACTTGAGGTATGGATATAATTTTCAAAAGACACCGCAAGTTGACATTCGTTTTTACTAGCTTTACCGCACAACTAAGTGTGTCGGCAGGAATTGTGTGGGCTCATTTTATGAATAATGCACGATATTAGTTGATTTTTTCCTTAACTATACCTTACTATTTATAGTTGTACTCCAAATTGATCATTAACTTTTATATTACTAGATAGTAAAGGAGATGTATTTTGCACTCATTTTGATGAGGTTGATATGCATAGTTGCTGCCATTTGATTTGTATGTAATCAGTGGTCTCATCAATCACTTTTTGGTCATTTATTTTACTAGTATATAAAAGTAGCTGGGAGAAAAACCCATAAAGGACATGAGACATGGGTAATTGAAATTTTAGACACCGTGTGATCACATTATAACTTGTGTTTGGGTGTAATAGATAACCCATGAGATCAAGTGAAATATAATGAAAAATGAATGAATTATATTTCAGTATATTAATTTACTATTTTATTTTTTATCTTTGTATGGTTGGGCAATGGAGATAATGTTGGTTGGAGTCTCAAATAAGTGATGCCCTTGGGAAATGAACATGAAGGGAGGCACGTCCATTAGATGTGATTTGGTGATGGTCTTCACTCACATCATACCTAAGGTGGTTTGGTGATTTGGTGATGTCCCGACTAGATTGCACCACGTATCATTTCATAATCCAAGAGGTTATTCTAGGGCCTAAGGTTTTCATAAAATGGATAAGTCCCAAAGAGATGGAAACAAACATTTATCTTGGCAACAATGCTTTTTATATCCTTTTTTTAGGAAAAGATATTGACGCAATTGACCACAATCATCATTTAAGTAGATCAAGTTCCTCCAAACCATTAGAAATTTTAATTTCCTATCATTTGAGTTTGTATAACATTCGATTCATCGGATACATCAACAAAATGATTCAGTTGGTTTATTCAGCGATTGTGATCCAAATCAATTTATTGGATGACAATCAAAATTCTAACTTTGGATCAGTACTAGAAGGTTGACATTTGTCTTGGAAGTCCGTTCACAATGCAATCTAAACATTTTCTAGAAGGAATGAATGGATGGAAGAGTATTTGATCCATCCATTGCATATGTCCCCTTATGGAGGATAAATTCCCACATTCCAATTATATATAAGAGATACGAATACACTAGTCGATTCATCTAAAAAATTTGGTTCGGATCTTTCATTGTTGGATTTGAGACGCTCCTTTGCATCTATTATGGTTCATTCCCCATGAATGGAGAAATAGTTTTAGTGCATAATGCTATGGTTGCACTGGGAGAAAATATGAGGTTATCCTTGTTCCTATGGAATCCTTATGTATATGAATGTGAATCATTTTTATTTTCTCTTTCGAAATGATTTTCTCATTCATGATCATTGTTGTATGGATCTTTTCCCAATCGGGCACATTTTGATCGAAAGATCAAACATATTGTCATATTTTCCGTTAATATTTCAACAAAAAGGATCTGGTTATTCAAGTTGTTCAAGGATCCTTTCATCCACTAAGTGAGATATGGAGAAAGATCCCTTGTAGCTCTAAATTGTAATTACCTCCAAGTGAAAAAATGTAGATATCATCCGTTTCATTTTTGGAAATATTATTAACATCTTTGGTCTCAACCCTATAGGATATGTATTCTTGAATTAACCAAGAATTATTCCATTTTTTTGTTCTGTTTCCGAGATTTAAAATGAAACCACTCATGGTTAGGACCAAAATGCTAGATGATTTATTTATTATAGTCTAATTAGCGATGAATTGAATCCAATAGCTCTGATTAGATCAATTCCTTTCTTTAGTTTTTAAGTTTTGTTGCAAGTTTTAATATAAACCTCTCATGTTTAGGACCAAAATGCTAAATGTTTTATTCATTACCTATCTAATTACCAATGAATTTGTAATATTCCAAATCGAAATATTTTACATTAATTTGGTTTTCTCAAAATTCCTTTTTAAAATAATATTTTATAAAATAATAATAAAGTCAAATTAGATTATCTCTGAATACGGATTTTGAATATTACAAAATTACACCACAAGGGGTTTCGTCCCTGGGTTCGATAACAAAGATTTTCGTCCTTGTATCTAGATTATGCAATTAAGGGGTTACGTCCTTAAAATCCATTGTAAAGCGACTGCTTATACATGTTATATATTTAATACATAATTGGATGAATGCTTTTTCCCACTTCAATGAATGAAAATGTCGTAACCACTCTATCAAATGTTGTCTTTCCCAAGAGTGGTGACTATTCATTTAATGAAGGCTGACTGAATTAATTTAACATCAGTGATTGTGAATAATTAATCATGATAATTACTTCTTTAATAGGAATGCTTAAACCAAAGTGTATTGTCCATGCATTGTTGTGATTTGTTGCCCTTGTATTGGCTGACTGCATTTTATTTGCCTTGTGTTCGTTGAGTTCTTGAACTAGCTGTTCATTGCAATATTATTCCTTCTTGACTGCTTCGCAATTGTTACAAGTGGAATTTGATTGTTGCGATTTTGATTGTAGGTGAATTTTGAGGATATTACAGACCTCCCTTCCTCAAATTTCTTGTCCACAAGCAATTGTAATAAAAATAAGGATTTTATTTCTTCCTTTGTATTTCTTCTCAATTTCTCAATATCATACTTGAGTCTCATTTTTTGCATTCAGTCCTCCAATTTTCCAACCTATGTTTGAAATAATGTCTTCCTCTTCAATGATATAATATCATATCCAACACATGATTGGGTTGTAATTGTGTTAATCCCACCATAGTTCGCATATTCAGACTAGTCAATGGTTGGATTCCAATTGGGGTCAAATAAAAGTAAGAATACTAACTCGTTCCTCAACTTCTTGTTAAAATAATCAACCAATTGTTGCCTAGAAGAAGTGACTATTATTCCATATAGATGTAGCCATTGCCGACACCGATGATCACACAGACCCGGAATGATATCAAGAATTTGAGTTAAATTGGAAACTCTGACCACCCTATCCTTTGTTGGTGCCATCTTCCTTTTCCAATAGTATCTATTGATAGATGTAGCCTTTTCTGATCGTTGTTTTTTCTAGCAAGGTAGCGGAGGTGAAAATCTAGATCATTGCTTTTTCTTTTACCGAAGTTCCCATGCCCTACTCGTCCCGTGCTCTGCACCCCGTGTCAGGGCCGGCTCATCCCATGTCGTCCAACCCAACTTATCCTGTGCCGTCCTGAGCCCTGCTCGACTCCTTTGAACTCGGCACCTGCATTTTTCTTCTATTACGGTTCCCCTCTTGTCATGTCTTCCGCCGGTGTGCTAATGTCTTATATCAATTGCGGGGATCTACAAACCACAGCAAACGAAAAACACCTAACGCATATATGCACGTACAATGTGCTTGCTATAGTGGTTGTGTCAATGGGAATAACATTGCATACGTGAACAGCAGAAGCCATAGACATAGACTCTCACCTAAATCATCAACCTCAGGGATGATAGTCAAGGGGAAAACTTCGACTTCCAATTAGGGGTCGTGATCAAGAGTTTTGAGTCACGATTTGCAGAAGGTAGTGGAGTTGTGAGGCCAAAACACAAAACATAGAAGTATCACATATTTGCAATGGAATCTTAGAAGATTACTGCGGATATGTTAGGATAGACTGTCATGGATTTGCATTGGGAGAACAATCACGAATTTCTAGATAATAAGTTACATGCCAAGGCACCTAGTGGTAATCACGGTATTTTCAGAACCAAATATAGTCTGTGAAGGTGTGAAATCAAGATTTTATGTGTGCAGTTGTTGTGACAGTAAGTTCTACTAATTTTAATTTTAGACAATTCTAGACATCGCAAGTCTTGTACGAGTAGAGCTAAATGCTACAAGGGGACTCACCCCTCTTGCCCATCTCTCTGACTCCCATTCAAACAATTCGACCCTGTCCCCCTCTTTTGTTTCGCACTTCTGTAAACTAGGAGAAAATGGCTGACCCCTCAATTGCAGAAGACAACAACATCAAGGAAATCACAGAGCTCATGAAACTAAGTACAAAGAATTCTAGGGACAATGGAAACAACCTTTTTCAAGATCTGATCGATAGAATCCAACACGTGGAATCCACAAACCAGACACTTTGGAAAGAAGTTTGTGACCTCACAAACAGGGTAGCAACAGTTGAATCCGAGAATGCTTCATTGAAAGCAATGATCAACACCAACAAGGAGCAAGGTGTTTTCACCTCTAATGACACCTTACACACAGAAATAATCAATCTCAAAAACAAACAAGAATAAATTAGATCCCAGCAGGCTTCCTTTAAACAGGAAATGGAAACACACATTCATTCATGGGCACAAATAGTTAGTGGAAGAGATAAAACTCCCCCCTATGGCAGCAGTTGAGGAGGCTATCCAGGCTAAGCTCACGGAAGAGCGTACCAAACGTGCTTGGGAATTGAACCTTAAGCTGAGGGGGATTCCCCTACTTCTTTCCTCCCTAGACCCCATGGTTGTTGGGACATTGTTCCTCAGGGATAATTTGGGTATTTACGATGTGACTCTTGACAGAGCGTGGTTGGGTTACGACTCCACCCTTTTTCTTCGGTTCAGATCTACAGCATACCGACTAAGGGCCCTTAAAGCTAAGATCTTCCTTGACAAAGATCTTACCAAGTCACAGGGTGTGGAGCTCAAACACTCCAGAGAGTTAGTTATGGCAGCACGACAAGCAGGGAAATGGGCAGTTATTAGGAACCTCAAAGCAGTAATCAGGGACTCCTTTCCTCCAAGTTGGGACTCCCAACTTGGGACTTCTAAATGACGTGCCCATTGGGAGAGGAGACAAGGTACAGGGATCTCTATGAGTTGTTGGAATGGTAATGGCTCTTTTTGGTCATCACCAAGTCTATTATATGATGCTCGTGGGTCGTCGGACCTCCTGTTCATTGTTGAGACCCACAAGAGCCCTGTATGGCCTCTCTCAGGTGTCATAGGTTATTACTGGTTGTCATCTTGATGACAGGAGACTCGGTGCTCTGGTGGGGTAGAGGTTCAGGTGGAGTGGCTTGTCTGACTAGAGACACTCTCCAATGCAGGGTTAGGATTAGGGGGGTTGCCCTCCACCCCAGGAACATCTACATTGCAGTGTGTTACTTCCCTCCGGCTTCATCCCCCTACGCTATCCACAATGGTCCTGAAGGGGACCCTTTTATAGATTTATACACCGGTATCACTCAGTATTCTGCAGTTGGAGAAGTTATCCTCCTAGGTGACTTCAACTCCCGTACCAAAGCTTCTCAAATCCCACTTCACGATCGTTCTACGAATGGGTTCTGTACCCAAGAGATTGATCCAGAGGCAGTTGGACTTTACAGGATGTCAAATGATATTTTAGGACCCTTTATAGCTTACGATCAGTACCTCCTACAGTTGAGAGAATCTCATGACTTGTTGATCTTGAATGGGCTCACATGCTTCCCAGATTCTCGCTTTTTCACGTGTAGGCCTCATGGTGGGAGGGCAAGTGTGGTGGATTATGTCCTATCTAGCCAGAACCTACTACCCTCCATCAATCACTTTTTTGTTTACCCCATCCCATTTGCAGATCACGCTCTTCTTTCTTTCTCTATCCAGGTTGGTACCCTTTACACTCCCTCTCACACAGTCCCCTTCTCTAACCTACCTCGTACCACCTTCCGCTTCAACGATGGGGAGTCTAATATCTTCTCTTCCCACATCCGCCAGCTTCTCCCACCTGAGTCCCAATTCTTCTCGCTTGAGTATGTTGCCACCAAATTCACCTATCTTTCATCCATCATTTGGGAAGTTGCCCTTAAGTCATTTCCTAGCTCCACCAGGCCCACACCCCCTTCACATCAGCGTAATAATCCCAACTCACATAACACTTGTCCCATGAACAAGTGGTACAATGAGGACTGCAAAACTCTCCACCGCCAAATCCGCCACGTTTTCATCCATGACCACCACTCCTACCCCACACTGAAATCCTCGTATCGTTGTCTCCACCGCAAGAAACATCTCTTTATCTCTCAAAGGAGACGGATCTTATGGGATTCATTCACCCACTCTCTCAAACAGTTCTGGCGTACCATCTTCCCCCGCCACTCTTCCCTCCCTCTTGAGCTTAACCTTGGATCGATGATCTCCCACACATCCACTCTTTATGATATTTCAGGACAATCTCCAATTCATGTTTCCTCCCCATCTTCTTGCCACTTATTCACATATGGGAACAATAGCGAAGCTGTGAGAGCAATGAACAGCAGCAGGGTCGTTGATGAGGAGGGATTTCAAGCAGAATTCTTCAAACATGGATATGAGGTTTTTGTTGGCAATTTGAGCAAGGAGACAGTTGACAGTTTTGATATCATGATCCAAAAAACAGTCTGAGGACTGAAGAATTATCATTCCCATCTAAGGCAGCATGGAATTGTCATTGATGTCAAAGGTTGATGTCCTTGATGTCACTGAGATTGAATCTAATCATGTATTAATGCCAAAGGTTGAGTTGAGCAAACTTGTGGAGTAAATCGGGTTTGTTAAGTGCTCTTACTTAGAAGAGGCAATCGGAATAAGTCAAGAAGGATGGAAAACCCGAAATAGTCTTGAAGAATTCCTTTGGAGGAATTCTTTCGGAAAAAATGGTAAGGACAATTCTTTCGGAAAAATTGTCAAGTCCTTTTCGGAAAAGTGGACCTTTTCAAAAAGTTTGAAGGGTATCTTTTAAACATTCCGAAGGGCAAGTGGAACTTTTCAAAAAGTCTGAAGGGTATCTTTTGAACGTTCCGAAGGGCAAGTGGACCTTTTCAAAAAGTCTAAAGGGTATCTTTTGAACGTTTCAATGGGCAAGTGGACCTTTTCAAAAAGTCTGAAGGGTATCTTTTGAATGTTCTGAAGGGCAAGTGGACCTTTTCAAAAAGTCCAAAGGGTATCTTTTGAACGTTTCGAAGGGCAAGTGGACCTTTTCAAAAAGTTCGTGCGGTATCTTTTGAACGTTGCAAAGGGTATATGGACACTTGTAGAAAAGTTGAAGGGTAGATTGCAGAAAATCTGAAGAAATGTCTCGGACAAAAAGTCCGAAGAAATGACATAGACAAAAAGTCCAAAGAAATGTCTCGAACAAAAAGTCCGAAGAAATGACGTGGACAAAAAGTCCGAAGAAAAGATTTTCGAAGGGCACTTCCGAATAGAAGCCAATGACGAATTCTTTCTAGAGAAATTGGAGGACACTTCAGAATGAAATGGACCCTAACAAAAAGTCTATGGAAATTGCCCCGAAGACACAAAGGTCTGCAACAATTTGAATAAAGGAACCTTCCGAAAGAACTAAAGCAAGGTTAAAAGACGAGCAAGTCTTCAAGGATCGACGTTGCAAGCAGCGTTACAAGAATGCCGAAGAAAATAAGATCACGCCAACATGCTAAAGTTTAACGCTCAATACAAAGGGTAAAGATCAAGCATATCGAGGACAATTGAAAGGAGCGGAAGCAAACCCATGATATAGAAAGCAGCGAGATGCAAAAAGGGAAGAAAAGAAGCTCGATGGTTAATGGCAAAGCAAGAATTAAAATTCATGCTGCTTTAAAAGATCAAAGGCTCACATCTGATCAGTGCATTAGATCTAATGGTGCGAAGGAAACTCAGATGACCCTCCGAGTGCACGTGCATTTGACAACTGTCAAGATATCATAAGGAAAGATCCAACAAAAAAAATAATGTGAATTTGGCACGACAAAAGAAATAAAAAGCCCGCATTTAATATCCTCTAACTATCTGTAAAGGAAAAACTGGAACTGGTGATGAACTCGATATATCTTCACAGAGCTCAAGATTAATCAATCTAAGTGATCGAGGAAGCGGCGCAGTTAAGAACAGTAGAAGTGCAGATGCCAAAGATAGTAAAGACATTTGAACGTTGCCATTTGAAGCATGAATCGAGACACGAAGTCAAAGTCACATTGAATGCAGATCAGAAGTGATCGAGGAAACGACACAATTAAGAACAATAGAAGTGCAGATGCCAAAGATAGTAAAGACATTTGAATGTTGTCATTTGAAGCATGAATCGAGACACGAAGTCAAAGTCACATTGAATGCAGATCATAAGTGATCTAGAAAACAGCACAATTAAGAACAGTGTAAGTGCAAATGCCAAAGATAGTAAAGACATTTGAACGGTGTCGTTTGAAGCATGAATTGAGACACAAAGTCACATTGAATGCAGATCAGAAGCTTGAACCAGTTAAGACAAGTTGAAGTGTCAACTCTTTACAGATAGAAAACCCTAAGATGCATTT
This sequence comes from Torreya grandis, assembly GCA_037957365.1. Taxonomy (NCBI): domain Eukaryota; kingdom Viridiplantae; phylum Streptophyta; class Pinopsida; order Cupressales; family Taxaceae; genus Torreya; species Torreya grandis. The sequence goes on along the minus strand of JARHVA010006522.1, from coordinate 365,393 downwards.
GTCTATATATGCTACGAACAAAACATTTGAAAGTGTCTTTTGCTACTGCCACGATAATAATTAGAGTGTTAACTCAAAATTGTCAAGCGAGGTCATATGCAGACAGCATAAAAAAAAAAGGCAAAGCAAATAAGGCGTGTCAATATAGAAGATATCTAGACACAGAGATAGAGGTAGATAAGCCAAGAAGGCACACAGCGTGAAGGTGCAGTTATAGACAAGACTTGTAACAAAAAACTGAACAAGATTCATTTTGAATCTCTTTTGTATTTTGAAGTTGTAGCTTAATTTCTCTGATAGGTTGGTGCCATCAGAAAAACTGAGTTGGTGCTTAGTTAGGAAGTCGATGCTTCCTTAGAGTGGGTGCTCTTGAATGTAACCAGTGAGGTTTGTCTGTGAGACATCTTTTCTGTGAGGCTGGATTAGAATAGAAGCTTCTAGCAACTTTTCTCACCGTGGTTTTTTCTTTTGGGTTTCCACGTAAAAATCTGGTGTTGAGCATTCTTATGTGTGTGTGTGATCTCTATTTTTGTTCTTTACTTTGCATATGCATTATGTATCTTATTTAAAAGTTTTAAGAACCAGGTTTTAGCTCATCTACTGATTCACCCCCCCCTCAGTAAATAGTGTGTTCAACAGTTTTGGGTAGTTACTTGGTTGATCTCTTCAACCATGTGGTTCGCTTAGATTTTCCACCATTTTGGTCATATCACATCATTCATTTGATACACAAATAGGGCCCTAGCTTAGAGCCCAATAACTACAGGACGATCATGATTGCCCACACATTCTCAAAACTATATGCTACAGTTCTCCACATGCAGCTTTCGAGAGAGTTGGAGCAGCGATACCTCAGAGCTAGGGGGCAGGCAGGGCTCCGACCAGCTCATCATACCATTGACCACATATTTACTCTCTAACCCATCATTGAGGAGGCACGTCATCGCTCGTCGAAAGTCTATTGCTGCTTTGTCGACTTTCAGAAAGCTTTTGGCTCTATTCCACAGGAGGCCCTTTTCCAGAGGCTCAAAGACATTAGTATTTCTGAGACCCTTCTGACAGCGATTATGCGCCTCTATGAGACAGTCCTTGGTCGCATCCACATTGCCCATGGGTTGTCAGACTTTATTAGGAGTACCATTGGGGTTAAACAGGGCTGCCCCCTATCCCCCACTCTCTTTGGTATATACATCAATGAGTTAGAGACCTTCCTTCATGAGCATATCCAGGACGGTGATGGTTGCCTTCTCCACTAGGAGTTGATTTCTATCCTATTGTTTGTGGACAACATGGTCCTCATGGCCTCCTCCCCTGAGGGGTTGTAGCGACAGTTAGATGCCCTGGGTCTTTTCTGTGATCTTCGACAGTTGACAGTCAACTTGGACAAAACCAAGGTTATGGTTTTCAACAGGTTGAAGACCTCACACCTCCATTTCTTCTTCAAAAGAGAGGAGATTGAGATTGCCAACACCTGTACCTACTTGGGGGTACGTTTCTCTGAACCCCGCTTTAACATGAGACAGGGCCTCCAGCTTCGCATCAACAAAGGGTACGGTTCTTTAGCCCTCCTTGAGAGACAGTGTTTTCAACACCACCTTCAGGACATCTCTTCCAAGATGTCCCTCATGGACACACTTATCAAGCCTACTATCCTCTATGGGTCTGTGGTGTGGGTACCCTCTTTGCTTGAGTCAAATTGGGCTTCAGCTGAGAGAGTCTAGACGCTTCTCCTCTGTTGCATTATTAGGTGCAAACAGACTGTTCCCCAGCACATCATCTTTGTAGAGTTTGGGGCCCGTCCCTTCACACTGGAGACTATGTTCGATATGATCTCTTTCTTGCATCGCATCTAGAGCTTCACTGACTCAGTGAAGGGGGTGACAGATAGCCGTACTTAGCTTATTGTTCTTCAAAGGCTATTGCCCGTTCTAACCCTACTAGTCAGGCTCATTGTTGGTACGCTAAGGTCTCAAATCTCTTAAGGTCTGTGGGGATTATGATGGATCATCTCCCTCCGTTTCAATACTCCTTGGATGCTCCAAGCCACCTACCTACCAGACAGGAGATGAACAGGATTATCAAGGAGGATATCTACAGACAGTACATTCATATCACTTGGGTTAACCCCTATAAGGGGTTACGCCCAAAGATGGCCTTCTATGTGGACCACTATCTGGAATTGAGGGACGGGCTTATTGTCCATCCTCTATACATTTTCCACCATTGGATGCATGCTCTCCATATTCCCCTTGGACAATTCAGAGTGGGTTCTCATAGGATTTGGATTGAGACAGATCACCAGATGGATCAGACAGACAGGATATGCCAGTTATGCAGCCTTTAGGAGGTCGAGTCAGAGGAGCATTTCATCTTTCGTTGCCCCATCTACTACGATATCAGAGGGAGGTTCCATTGCCTCTTCAGGGAGCCCCGAGCTCTCTCCGTCTTCTTCAGATGTGAGGCCCAGATATGTCTGGCTCTATACATGCAGGAGGCCCTCAGGCTTTGTGACCACATGATTTAGGGCCACACTAGACCACAGTCTATCGAGCGGATTACTTCTTCACTGTGCTACCTTCGAGGAAAGGCACTAAGCGCTAGATCGACACCATCACAACTTCACACTCCAGATCAGTGCAGATCTGGGGAAGCTTTCACAACCCCTCGAGATCTCATTGGCATGGCCATTCTAGTTCCATCTCCAGGAGTCAGACTAGATCCACCAGATCATCGCGACGTGTTACTCCTTCCAAACAACAGCACACGAGACAACCCAGACACTCCACCTCCACTGGTTATCCATCTATTTTGAGTTTTTTCTCAACGGCCTTGGATGCTAGAAGAGTTGGGTCCACTCCTTGATGGACCTATCTCATTGCTTCTCCTGGTTCTCCCATCTTGTATTTTCCCACCTCTCTGTTTGGCTGAGGTCATTGGCTGCGGGTTGTTCTTTGCCTCTTTCCTTTCTGGCTACTCCCACTCATTGTTGTATTGTTTCTCTATCAGCTTTGCTTTCTCCTTGGGAAACTGTTTGGTCTTCCTGCTTTGCTCTAACACTTTTGTACTCTACAATCCCTTTGACCTACTTTTGTGGTCATTTGTCGGACATTAATATATTTATCTTATCTACAATACTAGAAGCCTGCTTACTACTCATTTCTTGAAAGAAAGTATTATCCACAAGTTTAGGATGATTACACAACTTCCGAAATAACAAATTAATTGCAGAATGCTAAAAGAGGTATTAGTTGATTGTATCACATCTATTACAACCTTATACTTGAAAATTTCCAAATATAGTGAAATCTGAGATGGTCGAATTTTGTAGAAAAGAATATACTCTATTTTTAATGGTAGATATTTCTTGTTTATTGAGGTGTTGCGGCATAGAATACAAAATTGTATCATTGTTTATAAATCCAATGTTCTTGCCTGCCCAAAACCCTCCTCCTTCATACTTGTACTGTGGTCAAACTTTGTTCAACGGGTTCAGTGTGTAATCATTTGAATGCAGATAGAGAACCAAGAAGGTTCAAATTTGCAAAATCAATCTTTGCACAGAATTCATTTAAATGATTTTGCACGGGAGTCCCCGTCAATAAAATTCTCCGAGGACAATTCAGAGCTAATAGAGCATCAATAGTCTTATTCCATACACAATTTTTAAGTCTATGTACCTCATCACATACGAAATATATCAGAATGTTTACAAAATAGTTCATAAGATGTAATTAAGAGAGGATTCAGATTGCCAGTTTTAAAATCAATGAAATGTTCCTTTGCCTCAATTGTTGAGAATCCTCCATGTACTACTATGGCAGTGAGTCTTTCCACTCCAAACCACTTTCAAAACTCATGCCCCTAATTCTGCACCAAGGACGTTGGATTTACAACTAAAGCACGTTTGAACGCAGTTGTAACCTTCATTACCTCTTCCCATCGATCTTGTCCATAAGATTTTTTAATTTCCTTTGTTGTCCAAGACTTATTATTTGTATTATATGGGAAAGGGTGATGTCGAAACCTGACGACTGTTCATTTAATAATTTTCATTCTTCACCAAACAAATGTGAATAAACTATTACTAGAGTGTGAACCCACAATTCTCCTTTAGTTGTTAATCCCAATGACATGAGGATCTATCTAATAATATTCTCAAACACTTTCATGTGTTTGTTATCAACACATAAGAAAACAATAGCAATGTGTGCTTTAGTCTGCACAAAATATCGGAAGTACGATTTTTTTTGGATGCCATGTCTCCATGTTTGGATAGAGATGGTGTTTGTCACCTATATAACAGAGATATTGATCGAGATATGCATCTGTAATTTTTTCCAAATGTTTGATTGCATAAACAGGAATCAAATAACTATATAAGTCCATAAACACAATTCCCAACTTTTTGAACGATCATTGAGTAAGCAAGTGACATTTAATACATGATAAAGCCTCATGAGGATTGTCATATGTTTGTTCAAAAAGACCTAACTCTTCTTTCTATTGCTGATTTAATCTATTGCAACGTTGTAAGACTCCTTCAACCACTCAAGTGCAAGTATCGATAGCTTAGTATCATGCTTATATGACAAAGGTGGAAAAGGAATGGGAGAAAACTTTTTTAATTCTAGCCACTGCCCTGAAGTGGTATAGATAGCCACAGCTTCGTCTGGTGTCACATATGGACCATCTTTCACGTAATTATGTTGTCGTTCCTTTCTATTTTCAAAGGGGTTTTCTTTTTCTCTTACAAAGTTTAATAAGCTCCCTTGAGTAGTACAGATAGTGTTCAAATGACATAGGCCTCTGCGTGGTTTCTATGACATTTTTTTCTTCTGAGTTTTTCCAATCCAATCTACAAATTCTAATGTGTTTGGTACTGTTGCAGGGAAAAGTACGATATTGATATATCTTGAAAGCATTATAATAACCTCATTTCAAACAATTCCTCACTCAACATCATTTACATAATGCACTTTATCAAATATAACCCATTCAATGTTATGGATAATGTTTGCTCCTTTGAAGAGCATAGACCTTAAAATTTATGTTGCCATAATAAAGTAAGAGACTTCTGGTCTCAAGCTCATATCACCAGTCAGAAGACCAACATCAAATTTCTTATTTCCAGGCATATGGATATCTGAATCAAAACAAAATGGCATGGGTACTTGTATTCCTGGTAAGCCTTTTAATTCGTTTATTTCATCTACAATTATTGGTGCCATGTTACATGCATCAAGGTTTCTTTTTCTCGAGTTTGTCCCGACACTATAAGAGTATCTAGAGTTAATATAACTAGCATCATTTGGTTTTGTTAGAGGTAACTACTTGTCAACCTCTTTGTCAAGAAACTTATCACAAGTTTCTCCTGCTTTCTTTCCAAGAGAAAGGGTCTCCTCTTCATCTTTTGAGCGTGAAGCAACTAGAGTCTCCAAGGATTTTTCACTTTGCTTAATTGTATTGTTTGCCTGTAATTTTGTTTTTTGTCCATAATTTGAATGATATTCATCATAGTTTATTTCTTCTAAGACCTCTTGAAAATTGAATTTCCCTTCATAGGCCGAGCTGCCATAACTATGATTCACGAACTCGTCTTCCTCATAGTGTTTGTTTCCATTCCATGACTCTTTCAACTCCAAAAAGTCTGAAAAAAAGATTTTTTTTTTGAATCTTTGTTGAAAGGACATTGTATAACTCGAAATTGTCCTTAATTTCCTTCTGTAGTGACCCCATGGTTCACAAGTTGACAAGGAAAATAACTCTGATAACACTGTAATATTCCAAATCGGAATATTTTACATTAATTTGATTTTCTCGAAATTCCTTTTTAAAATAATAATAAAGTCCATTTGGATTAATTGTTTATCTCCAAATATGGTTGCTCATTGAGTTTTTGAACTAGCTGTTGATTACGTTGTTATTCCTTCTTGACTACTGCACAATTGTTAGAAGTGGAGTTTGACTACTATGATTTTAATTGTAGGTGAATTTTGAGGATATTACAGAATTGAATCCAATAGCTTTGATTAGATCAATTCTTTACTTTTTGGCTAAAGAAAGGTTTTGTGACATCTTAGTAGTAAATTACCCTTGAACAGTTTAATAGGTGATGAAAACCTCAATTGATCCAATTGCATCTGGAGAAATCTTTTTCATTACTAAAATGGATCCATCATTCAAGATGGTTTTATATATATATATATATTCTCCTACTTCCATGTGTTAAAAACTTTAACTTGTAAACATAAAACAATGATATGTGTGGTTCATAAAGAATCAGGGTTGAAACTCTTTACAAAATCATTCTCCAAAGAATGAGAACTCATTTCTTTGTCCGTTTCAAACTCTTTCACAAAGAGAATGAATTTGGAATTTAGATATTATCTAGATAAATCCCCTGTATAAGTCCTAAAAAAAAATATGAAATAAACAAATAAAAATTTAATTTGAACAATAAAATGCTTAGTAATCAATTACCTCAACCCTTGATTCTATGGAATTTTTCCACTCAAGAATTCAAATGATTAATAAATACATTCATGGAGAAAGTCATGTGCAATGAAAAATGCAAGCATGGTTTTGGGAGTGACAAGCTCTGAATTCAAGTCCCGACAACCAGGATCCAAGTCCTATAGTAGACTTTTGTGTACTTATTCTAGATCCAATCCAATTCACTTTATCTATTGCTCTTGAGAAGCAAGAGAGTGAATATCGCACTATTCGGGGATCATCCTCAAAAGTAATAAAGTATTTCACTTCTTTTTAAAAAGTAGTTGAAATTATTAATATAATTCACATTGACTATTTTACCTAGAACCATAAAGGAATGTAATAGAGTGTCTACATCTATGGGTATAAATATATTATAGTGTTAATATAAGGCAAAATATGTTTACTACGTAAGCATATAGTCTATGTAAATGTAAGATACTCTATTTCTATAGAGTATAGACTAATAAAGATGTCAAACTATTGGTTGTATTATTCATATGAGTCATGTTACGCTATTGAATAATAAACCTTGTGTATGTTTTGGAGCTTCTAATGATTAAATAAACCATGTTCTAATGATAACCGCAATTCTAGAAAAACAAGAAATCACAAGCTTATGGAATCATTTTTGCGATTGCATCACTAGCACTAAAAATTGTCTTTACATTGAATGGTTTGGTGTCTTTGAAATGGTTGTGTCCAAACCATGTCTTAACTATGTGTGTGAATATTATTTATAATATAGCTAATCAACTATTGTCCCAACAAGTAGGTCTCGTACTAGAGAATATTCCAGATAGAGAATTATCCAATTTACTCTCTCACCTTTATCTCAATCCTATTAGTGAGGGTAGACATCAAAATAATAAGAAATGATTTCTCTGATTTACAATAATTTAATAAACATAATTAATAGTTATTCTCATTTATGCCAGTGAAAAATTATGAAACTCTCATTGTTGAATGTGAGACATGTAATTATCGCACCTTTTTACCAATTAGTTGTGTATCTTGTTTATATCAAAAGATTGAAAACAATGTCTTTTTAGTTGCGAGCGCAAAGACATCATTGTTTGCAGAATGCACTTGCAGTTATGTTTTTTTGCAAAACCTCGCAATGCAATGGTAGAATTAGGGGGAGATATCTCGGCTCAATTGAATGATTATGAAGGATCAAAAACTCTATCTTTGAATAAGAAAAGATAGAGATCCCAACAACATCATATGTATAGGTACTTGTACCACATAAATAATAAAAATGGATTTAGAAGATATGGCACACAAAATTAGAAACCCAATTTTAGTGGCAAGAGCAAATGGACTGAGTTATGCTTTTACTCAAGGAGAAGATATTGTGTTAGGTGCAATGGCACATTGTTGTCTAGAATAGGAATTCTCTGTTCATGAATACAAATAAATTATACAGAATTTATTCACTTTTCATTCTAGAAAAAAATAGAGGAATTTGTTGAATATGCTTAGGTCTTTCTCAATCTAGAATTAAAATGCCAAAGGAGCACTTCATGGCAGTCTTTTCAACAATGCAAGTGAAGGATCAATTTTTTCAAGTAAGGACCCAATTCGTGAAGACATCATGTATATCTATGAAGCATTTGTATCCATCTTTCAACCCAATAGAGGCCCTAGAAAGCATTATCCTAGTTTATTAGCCCCTACTCCCAAGCAAATATTGGAAAGGAAATGCTTTGAAAAATATACAAAAGCCTCAAACTTCACAAGATATCTTCGGATACTCAAATATCCATGCATCAATCAATCTAGATTTGGAGAAATTATTGTCTAATAGATTAATCCTGGAAATGGGATGAATTAAATGGGAGCAAACACTAGACTATGAGAACACCCCATTTAGATGTTGGCTATGCCGTGAGTATGGACATCTTGCCAGGGTTTTACCTTCACAAGAATCCCAACTCCCACAAAAGGCAAGATTGCAAAAAATAAAATTCAGCAAACATGACAAGCTAAAAATAAAATTCTTTTACCAAAATGGCAGTCAACTCCTCAATGTTCACTTTGTTGATGACTCAACTCTAACTCCTGAGCTAACACAACAATCCATTGAAGGTACAATGCTATGTTTAGAGACTTTTGTTGAGGCTGCTAGAGCAGTTGTAAGTGAAATAAACATAGAGGTTTTGTTCATTGGTCAAGATGACCCTCCATCCTAGTTAAATCAACAATGGAAACTCATAAAACTAGGCAAAATTGTTCTCTATTTGGGGATTTAAATTGGTAGCCATCTCTCTATAGTTGAACAAAGGCAATGGATTCTTTAAAAAAATTAAAATGAAGTTTCTAATGTGGAATAAACTTGACCTTCCTCTGGTTGGGAAGGTTACCATTGTCAACAAAATCTTATCATTAGGACATATGTTCAACTCTTCTTGCTTGTTGTCATCCCAAATAACCTTTAACGTGCTTGAAAGGTCTCTAAGAATTTTTTTATGGGGCAAACAAGGAGAAAAAAAAGGTCTACCCCTTGTTTCTTGAGATGTTTGTAACCTCCCAAGGGAACAAGGGGAGTTGAGGATTCCATGCATAAGAGCACGAGGAATAGCTTGTAATAACCTCTCCCAAAATTGCCTTGAATTTTTCAATTTGCTTGGTTTGATATTTTGTCAAACAGTTGGCATGCAAGGTCTAAATTTGTTTTCTGAGTTTGTTTATGTGTTTTTGCTGATTGGTTTTCAATGCCCAATTGTAGAAGAATTGCATACAAAAGGAGAATATAGATGCATATAAAGAAACAACTTGACAATATAGAATAAAGCCTTGATTTTCAGTCACTAACCACCATGAACAACAGGTCTGATCTATTATTTTCAGACTGAAATTACATAAATAATATGTCATATACATTCACAAATCTATGACAAACATACCAAGGCATATAGTGAAGATGTAGCAGTTGTATGTGTGCATAATACACAATTTTATAAGGTTGATATGAGTTATGAACACCGTCAAAATGGATTGATATAAATCAGGTCTTAAATTCTTAATGGAAATGGTTGCAACACGTGTTTGGCTAATGATGTTGATATAGTATTGCTGAAGCTAATAATAACCCTTGAATGCAGCTTTAAAAACCCCACAAATTGGTGCGGCCTCTTCTTAGGAATGATGATAAATGACCTAATATTGAAATGTGCCAATATGAAATGCCAAATCTCCTCAAACCCTAGCCAAACAATATGATATAAGCTGATATAGACCTGCAACCTCAAATCTGAGAATGTGCCAATTAAAAATGAGTCAAACTCTGCAAACCCTAGGCATCCCAACATTCAAAAATTCATATAAAATCATGCACTTGTCCAAAATTCATAAAATCACTTCAAAATACTCCAAATGTTGTCCTCTATCCAGTCGCCTAGCTTGGATAATTTAACAAATTTCTTGAAGTCAAATCTATATTGAAGTCAATAGAAACCCTAGCTGGAATGACGCCAAAACTCTTTCAAAATTCACCAAATTAGCTCTATAATGAACTCCACAAGAATTCACCTCACAATGTGGAATGGGATCATCTCCAAACCACTCGAAATCAAGGGATCATCTCCTTGATGCAACTGAAAATAATTTTCAGCCAAGAAAAAACTCTCCAATATCAATTTGCCAAAGAATTCAAGATTATACAAATGAACCCAAGAGCCTCTATTTATAATTCATTTTTTCCCCACTTTTGGTGGCTACATTGGTGGAGACTTGTGTTATTAATTTACTTTTCCCCTTTTCCCTTATAAAGTCACTTTATAATTTCCTTTTATTTTTAAAAATGACTTTAATATTTTATTTTCAAAATGTGACTTTATAATAGTTTATTATTTTATTTAAGTCGTTTTTAATTAAAAATAAAGTAATCCTTTTGATTTATTTTTTGTGGTCAACTTTATAAATAATTGATTTAATTTATTTATTCCTAGTCAAAAATCAGGGACATTACAGTCCTCCATTCTCAAAGATTTCTTGCCCTCAAGCAATCCACACCTACATGCCAAAGTTGAATAACAAGATCCCATATCAATCTCTGAAACACTGATTCACCCATCCACTGCGCTACTCTAATAAAAATGCCAATACACCACAAATCGTGAAGCAACACAATGGAATCCATGTGAAACAATACACCCAACAAACCAATACCCGGATCCCAAACCAAAATATAAAACTTGTATGGCATGGAGTAATCTAACATCAAATAATCATCAACCATCCAACCATTCATGTAGACCAACCAAAGGATGTGATAAACAACTCTCACATGTTCAAAAATCAACATATTAGGCCACCACATACTGTTGTTATATCTCAAACCAGTAACAAATATGGTGGCAATGATGTCATCATACCAAAGCAAAAGCAAACGACTCATCTTGTAAGGATTACCCAACAAGTAATCATGTTCCCACACACTCCAGTGCATACCAAAAACTGATGTAGACCCAAACAATTCTGAAAATGTAATGAACAGCCATGTAGGACAGCTACTTGTCTCTAAATAACCCATATCATTTGGCTCAAATGCCAACCAATAAGCCGTTGCACAGTCATAAGAATTAGGTGCCAATATCAATTTTGCATTGTAGATGTCATCACCAACACCCAAAAGTAATTCATGAGTGGCTGGTCCACTAAGAGTAACACACATAAGGTCACTATGCTCATCCTTAATGTTGTCAACATCAACTACAAACTCAGAATTAGAGAAGTCTTGCTTCTCATCATATATGGAGTGGTGTATGTCACAGATTTCTTTGGATTGATTTATTGTTGTTGTTCTAAAGTAAACAAATTCAGTCCTCTTGGAAGAATCATCATCAAAATAGCCATTCTTAACCAATGCATCATGTAAGCTATCATTTGAAAACTCATTGTAACCAATTACTCCATGAATAGGGATTGCAAGTTCATGTAAATCAAAGAGTATAACGTTGTTGTCCCTAACCAGAGATTTAGGACTGATTGTACCTTTTCTTTCATTAGCTTGGAAATCTTCAATGCAAGAGCACACTTGCATACACTTAGCAGCCCAAACTTGTAACATATTGAGTCTTGAAACTGTGACGTCCTTATATTCAATCACAGTATCAACATCATAAGGGTGTGGCATCAACATACAATTTGTTTCATGTTCTTTTCCAAATGTTGTTATAAAATCAGATGGTTGGCGAATAGAAGTTCCCACCATTACCTCATGCTTGACTATCCTCTCATGAATGTCTACCATGCTACACTTCTTGTCACCACCATCTAGCTTCGATTCATGCTCATGTGATGTCAAAAGATTGTTGTCCCATCTTCTAATCCATACAATCACCTCCATAACTCTTATGTTTTACATTACTAGCAAACTCCAAGGTGTAGTATGCAAAACAAAACAAACATTATCAAAATGCATTAGTTGGCAATCTCTTAGTCTCCATAATCAGTTCTCTATGACAAAATGCTTCATATGCTCTTAACAATTGTCCTTCCACAAAATTGGATACAACACTTGTGGTTGATCCATCAAGTGTGTATCTAATATCATTATTGTTTTGATCCTTCAAGGGGCTCTCTAAAAGAGGAAAGTCATAAACTTCATGAAGCAAACTAGATACCCAAAAGGAATGTTCTGAATCATACCTTTTCTCATGTTCACATGCATCAACATATTCTTCTTGTGTGCTTACCTCTAGAAAACTCTTCCTTTGCATGCTCAACTTGTATACATTCTTCCCTTGGAAGAAACAATGATCTAATGTATAATTCTCTTTGTTTCCTTGCATGATCTAGTTGATTGCATTGTTCTTTGACTTGTTGAAGGTGTTGTTTTGCATGTGCAGCCACTAACTCAGCCTTCTTGGCTCTTTGTAGCCAACTGTCATACAAGACTTGAGTCTTGTTCACATCTTCCAAAGTCTGATATATGAAATCAAAATGTTTGTGGCATAAATCCACAATACATAATTCATCTTTGACACCCAAACCTTGAATACCAATATTAGAAGAATCTACAATACCATCATTCACATGTGAAATGGATGTTACCTCATGATTAGGACTATTGTTGCAAAAATCAAAATAGGTGTCATACCTTGGTGTCATATTTTCAACATCTCTAATGGGCTGATCAATGATTGTAATATTTTCCACTTTGTGATCAACATGATGACTCAATGGTGTGCCATGTGTCTTCTCTTGATCCAACTCTATTTTTTCTTTAGGACTCCCACATCATGATTGATTTTTGCATTGATTGTGATCACTTGTAGGCTGCAAACAAGTGATTCCTCTTCCTTTCCTAGTTCTTGGATATTTAACACACCACATTTCCCAATGCTTTCTTTTCTTGTTGCTGATATGGACTTGAAAACATCAAGTCATCTTCATCCACATCCGGTATACCCAAAAATTGTATGTATGAAAACATGTCTTGTATTTCTTGAGGAAGAGAGCGATACTTATCATAGCTGGCCATAATTGTTCTATTAAATGGAGACGAATCACTAGTGTGCCTAATTTTCCTTGAAAATGAATCTTCGACATGTTGCAATTTTTGAAGCACCCTTTGTTGTGAATGGTGAAAGTCCCTCTACATTTGTTCCATGCTAGGCAACTTCCCCATAGTTCCCATCTCGCTGTCCACAACCACAACTCAAACCAAATTGAAGTACAAACAATTGATCTTTACCCAACAAGCTGGCAAGATCATGGCTCTGATACCACTGTAATAACCTCTCTCAAAATTGCCCTGAATTTTTCAATTTGTTTGGTTTGATACTTTATCAAACAGTTCGCATGCCAGGTTTGAATTTGTTTTCTGAGTTTGTTTATGTGTTTTTGCTAATTGGTTTTGATTGGTTTTCAATGCCCAATTGTAGAAGAATTGCATACAAATGGAGAGTATAAATGCATATAAAGAAACAACTTGACAATATAGAATAAAGCCTTGATTTTCAGTCACTAACCACCATGAACAACAGGTCTGATCTATTATTTTCAGACTGAAATTATATAAACAATATGTCATATACATTCACAAATGTATGACAAACATACCAAGGCATATAGTGAAGATGTAGCAGTTGTATGCTTGCATAATACACAATTTTATAAGTTTGATATGAGCTATGAACACCTTCAAAATGGACTGATATAAATCACGTCTGAAACTCTTAATGGTAATGGCTGCAACACGTGTTTCACTGATGATGTTGATGTAGTATTGTTGAAGCTAATAATAACCCTTGAATGCAGCTCTAAAAACCACACAAATTGGTATGACCTCTTCTTAAGAATGATGATAAATGACCTAATATTGAAATGTGCCAATATGAGATGCCAAACCTCCTCAAACCCTAGCCAAACAATATGATATAAGCTGATATAGACTTGCAACCTCAAATTTGAGAATGTGACAATTAAAAATGAATCAAACTCTGAAAACCCTAGGCATCCCAACCTTCAAAAATTCATATAAAATCATGCATTTGTCCAAAATTCATCAAATCACTTCAAAATATTCCAAATGTTATCCTCTATCCAGTCGCCCAGCTTGGATAATTTAACAAAATTCCTTGAAGTCAAATCTACAATGAAGTCAATAGAAACCCTAGCTGGAATGAAGCCAAAACTCTTTCAAAATTCACCAAATTAACTCGATGATGAACTCCACACGAATTCACCTCACAATGTGGAATGGGATCATCTCCAAACCACTCGAAATCAAGGGATCATCTCCTTGATGCAACTAAAAATAATTTTCAGCCAAGAGAAAACTCTCCAATATCAATTTGCCAAAGAATTCAAGATGATACAAATGAACCCAAGAGCCTCTGTTTATAATTCTTTTTTTTCCCACTTTTGGTGGCTACATTGGTGGAAACTTATTTTATTAATTTAATTTTCCCTTTTTCCCTTATAAAGTCACTTTATAATTTTCTTTTATTTTTAAAAGTGACTTTAATATTTTATTTTCAAAAAGCAACTTTATAATAGTTTATTATTTTATTTCACTTTTAATTAAATTAATTAAAAATAAAGTAATTCTTTTGATTTAATTTTTGTGTACAACTTTATAAATAATTAATTTTATTTATTTATCCCTAGTCGAAAATTGAGGACATTACATAGCTCTTGCAGGGAAGTAAATTGTACGAGCGATGGAAGGGGATGCTCCTTGGGAGGTTTTATCTGGCATAGAATTCTTAATGCTCAGCATACTTATAAAATTAAGGGGCCCTTCCAAATTTGCGACATAATTGGCAATGCTAGTGCAATTATGATTGTCAGATCAGCACCACTTAAGAGAATATGGAATCCCTGGTAGTTACTCATAGGGTGCATGTGCTATTTGGACCTTCATCTCACAACATGGCCAAGTTGGACTTCAGTGTTTCTTTGTAGGCATAAGATTGGCAAGGAAGGGTCTATGTTGTTGGGGAGACCTTTGGAACAATGAAAGGCAACAATGGAAATCTTGGAGGGACTTAAACAATGCTTAAGTTTTGCAACCATTAGATAAAATTGTTTTTCAAGAACTTTGTAATATGATTCCTGAACAATGTCTTTTCAAGATGCATATACAAAGTGTAGGCCCCTATTGGAGGGATTGAAAGTGGAATTCAAGAAAATCCCTCAACTATAAAACAAAGGACTTGTATAAGCAAGTACGCCATTCCAATTTCATTGCACCCCAATTGAACAAACAATGGCGGGTTCGAGATCCTAAAGTGTGATGGCAAAGACGTTGCCAAGCTATTTGGAAAACTAGAACATCCTTCAAACATAACATGATAGGATGGCTAGTAATGCATCAAGGGGTAGCCATTAAAGCAAGGATGAGCAAGACCAATTTAGATGCATTTTGCATGATGTGTAGGAAAGAAGAAACAATTCATCATATCTTCTGGAAATGTCCAACAGCCAGAGGCTTTTGGGGGTAGATGCAAGCTGAATTCAGTTTCTTTTTATTGCTCCTCTCTCCTGGAAAGGGCTTCTTATATGGGATTATTGGATGGTTAGAGAAAGCTACAAGGGTTTATGGCATACAACACAGTTGGCAACAATCAACTTTCATTGGAGGAAAAGATGCCAAGCTATCTTTCTGAACGACACCTCCTCTTTTTGTATGTGGAAGCTAAGGCTTGTTAGACAAGAGTTGGCTTGGATTGCACAAGCTATGTTTGAGTGGTTTTGAATAGATGCAAAACTCTTTGCCCATTGGGGCGTGTAGGCTCAAGCGCTTTCTTTCCTTGCCTATGTAGGGAGAGATGCTTCTTGTTAGCCTTATGTTCAGTTAATGTGATCTTTGCTTTTCTTGCTTTGTGCTTTGTGATGTAACCTTTTGTTCCTTGAAGTAATATATGATGCATTTTTCAAAAACAAAATAAAATAAAATCAATAGACTTATTCAAGAAAAGGAAAAGAAATAATGGAGTCGATCATATCAATTGCACTGGCAAATCTATTCACATCTATGGCAGATCAAGAAATGACACAGATGGAGGAGATCCAAAGATACCTCAAATAATATGAATCAGTGTCTGAGCCATCATGTCAACCCTATAAAAAAATGAATACACGCAAAAAAGTAACTCTCAAAGCTCTATTCAATTCACTTTTAAAATTCTTAAATCCAAGCCCAATGCAAGGAGTAAGAAATTTCAATCCAGAAATAGCTTTGAAGAATACCACATCCCCACAAATATACAAATATGGGAGCCCAAACTAGCGGCATAAACTAAGAACAAAAATGGAAATAATGACATGGTAAATAAGTGAAAAATTAGAATATGAACCAAGAGAACGACAAGACATATAGTAGCTCACACATGCCTCAGAATGTCATCACAAACCTCTTCTATGATGGTATAGATCTTCCACTGCAATTTGTATCTCGTTACTACAAGTGTCTTCTCTATTGTCTCAGAATCTTCACACGCACTTCCTTGTGGATAGTCTCAATTGAAAATCTAGTTGGAGCTCTGCATGCGGCTCCAAAATCTAGTACATTTTGTGAGTGTGGACTCTCATTGTTGTGCTTATGGAATGTCTGCTCACTCAGCTCACAGCCCTGCATGCCTCACTGCCACATGTTCACAGACTCGCCTCCAGGAATCATAATTGTGCTTGCAAATCAGGATTCAAATCCAATTTCAGTTTGATTGAGAATTGCCATCATTTTTCCATCCCTTGTGAGGATTTGAAATAATTTCCAGACTATTGCATTCGGGTTTAGGTGGATGTTTGTTGTTCTTGAAACCCTCAATAGTTGATGATCCCTTGATTGGGCTATTGTACAACTGCATGGCTATTTGCAGGAGTATTCGTCCTATATCTATGCTTGGCATCAATCTAAATTGAGGATTGTTGTACGCCCTCCTTGCTGCCTTTGTTGATGGGCATTCTCTTTGCTACCTCTTTGTGCCCACCATGGACATTTCAACCAGCATCACTCCAAAAGGGACTATTGTACATCTATAACAACATATTCCAGCTCGTTGTACTAATTGGGGATTGTTGTACCTTGTTTCCAAGTTGCTTAACATTGATCGATATTTATTGTTGAGTTTATTCCTTTGTTGTGGGAATTTTTTGTAGCAATGGTTTGTCAATTTTGTATTTAAAATCAGCTCCTTGAATAAACATTACAATTGGGTGGTTATCAAATTTGGACTTTTAAGTTGCATGTAGTTGTCTAGGATTTATTTCAACTTGCTTAAATCCAGATAATTACAAAAAAATCATATTAGAGAAAAATCATAATAAGGGATATTTCAATGGTATCAGAGCAGTGATCTTGCCAACCTGTGGATCAACGGGTGATTCAAACGAAAAATCATAGGGGGGAACAGAGAAAAAAAGGTTCCTACAGATGAGATAAATTTTTTGCAGGAAACAATTAGCGAGTGTCGGAGAGATACAGTAAGAACAATCCAGAGGATAGTGAAAGAAGCCATGTTAGAGTTAGTCTGAGCCTTGCAGGTATTAATTAGAATAAGGTGAATCAAAGGGAAGGAAGCTCTTCAACTAATGAGAGGATCTCAGTCAAACCCCCTTCCAAAAAATTTCAACCAACATTCTTGCAAAGAAAAGAAGAACGCATGAAGAACCCAAGTTTTAAGGATCAGCTATTGGAGCACTTTTCTATTATCTTCAAAACTTTAGCTTCATTTAGAAGAGCACGAAAGAAAGATTATATTCAAGAGGCATGGTTAAAACAGCAGTGTGACTGAGATGAATGCAAACTTCTTGCATTTGATGAATATGATAAGATGTATGACATTTACAAATTTTATATCACCTTTGAAGAATTCTTAGAAATATTCAAAGAAAATAAAAGTGGAAGGATGAAAAAGAAAAAAGAAAAAGTTGAACCCAAACCACAAAAAGTCACCAAGGAGCAAAAACCAAAAGAATTAAAGATGGTGGAACCGGAAATTGTGATGGATACACTTGAGCCAAAACTGCTAGAAGTGGTCAAAAAAGCAGTGGTAGAACATGAGCCAAAGAATGAAGAACAATCAATGCTAAAGGAAATCAAAAGGAAGCAACCCATGGAGAAATCCACCATACAAGAGGAAGTTGAAAAAGATGTTCTTGTTCAAGAAACACCCATCAATCTTGCAAAGATTGAGTTCGTGCCATATGAAGGTGATTTTCAAGATAGATGTAAAAACATAAGTGAAAATTTTTTTTTGGGTAAAACCCAAATTTCTGTATTATCCGAATGATGGAGTTGATGAAAATTTATCAAAGGCATCAATAGAAGAAGATAAGCACTTGAACCATTCCTATGATGTATGTTAAGATTATGAAAGGAATGTTCCGATTCAAGACACATTAGATTGACTTTCAGAATGATTCTACTGCTAAGCATACACTTGAAAAGAGTATTTTAGTATAGGTAGGTGTTAAATTCACAAATTCCACAACTAAGGGTAAGTAGTTTGACTATCTCCGTGATTATTATTTGGGGCATGAAAATATTGATCCTAATTAAGGTTTGACATCATTGCAAGATTATTGCCATCATGGAAAGTACCATAAGAATGGAGAGAATGTGAAGAACACAACTCATAGCAAAAGGCATATAGACCCTTTCGCTCAAGGTTGTCTACTCATAAGGGTATGGGATCTAGATGATTGTTTGGGACCCCTGATACTGAAATCTGAATTAATGGAAGCAATGCACAATCATATGATTCACATATTTAATAATGAGACTACAAAATACAAACAGTTTTTTTATAGATATTGTGGGGGTTTTCATATATCTAGGAGAGCCATGTCATGTATGCCAACTGTGTTTGACAATTTCCCATGGAAACAACTCTTCAACCCCTACTGTAGTTGATGTCCAAACAAGAAGCAATCTTGATGGACTAAAGCTTGTTGTTGAAGGAGCAACTATATCACAATGTGCAAATGGAACAAAAGTCATAATTCCAATACATGTTGTAATGAATCAGAGGATGTTGTTGTAACTAGTGCAGGTGTGCGTCTTGGAAGGCAAGGAAAACATACTTTTCTATGGCTGTATGATTTTGAAGAACAAGAGAGAGATCTGAGCCTTTTGCCATGCATTGTGGCTTTGACATTTTATCCTTCCATTCTTAGAAACAATCCTATTACACTCAATGAGATTGAAGTTCTTGGAAATGCTCTTCCATGGAGAACTATATTTGCTAATAATGGTCTTATACTAAAATCACTGGAGAATTTTCACTAGATGGTGGTGGAATATGGAGGTTATTTCCCAATGAACTTAAATGTTTTAGTATCTCATGCCATTGCAATTGATAAGAGAGGAATCAACACCAAACTGTAGTGAGGCATAGAGATGTCATTCATTACTCTTGGGTCATTGACTGTTGTACACTAAAGTTGTTGCATTGGGAAAGATGTTTTGTGAACATTGGATCAACCGATAGCCTAATGCCCAAATTTACATGTTCTCATATTGGTAATTGTAACTTTTATAGCAAGGAGAATCGCTTGATCTCATGTGTCATAGAGAAAAAAGAAGTGAAGTTGAGCCATGTGGAGTATTTTGATCAAAGCCTAAGTAGGCTTGCAACTGAAGATTACCAAGAAAATGAGAAAATGATTCACAAAATTGATGCAAATCAACTATCGATCAACCAAGGACGTAAGTATAAAGCAAATCAGATTTTAGAAGGCACATATTGTTTTTCTTTGAGCTCATTTCAGAAACAAAACTATGCTAAGATGCAAGGTTTTATTGATAAAGTTGATTCTCATACTCCATTGCTAGGTCATAAAGTGCAGCTTGATACTATTAGGGAAGGTGTTTGCAGTAGTTCTAACAACAATGTTGATAGAGCTCAAGAAGTCAAGGAAATGAAGTGGAAGCCAATCAAATTGTCTCATATGATTGTGAATCTTGGAGAGATCATAGATATATTTATGACAGTTAGTCTGGTGTAGAGGTATATGACATTGCTGATGGGAAAATCAAAGGAAAAATAGCCAAGGCTTAACTTGCCTACATGTACCTACATGAGAGGACTGGTATTTGTTAAGACAGTGGTCATGATTGAAACAATGATGGAGCACGTAGCACAGGGACTAGGACTTCAACCTAATGTTGCCCAGGGAATTAATATGTATATTAAAGGAGACATGGCATACATTGTAATACAAATTTAGTTTTTAATACAGTGCAGCATCAAGTAATTATCAAAACCGTGACAAAGATGTGAAAATTTTCAACGATCAAAACCAATGGGTGAAATGAGAAATATGCTTGGTACCAATAAAGTTCAATGTCTATTGGGAGGCACAACAAAAGATTTGTTTAGTTAATATTCATCCAGACAGTAGTATAAGCATTTACCATTGAGGATGCAAACTAGGACCAGATGTTAAAGAAGCTCGGGTTGTTGCAATGTAATTGGGGTCACTGATTGATGGTCCCCTGGGCATGGACAAGATCTATGTGCACTCAACAACTATAGTGGAAAATAATGTAGCAAAGAGTGGAGATTCCGTAACATCATAATTGTGTGTAAAATCAGTTCTAGACTCATGTCAGTAGCTTGTGCATAAGGAGTTCAAAACATAGGATTGCAAGTTCTCAAGGAGAAATTGGGATACAGGTATTACAGAGATGGTCATTTGGGGAGAGCCAAAATAGTTGAGCTTGAAATTGCTTGTGGGCAAGAAATTTTGGAAAGGTCGAACTATCGTGTCACCTTTTTAGAATTAAACCAATCAAAAGACCCATAGCTTATTCCTTATTTCCCATAGGCTAAGGGATAAAGTTAAAGAAATAATTTGATGATAATGTTTTAAGTTGTCCTAAGTCACTTTATTTCATAACACAGAAAAAGGATACTTATGTGTTGTTATTATAACAGGGGTCAAAAATGATATTAAGTGGGCCAAAAAATAATATTTATCTGAAAGTGTTTTAAATGATTTTCGATCTAGGGCAACTGAAAAAAGTGAACTCATAAAAGGAAGGTAGGGCTCAAAAGGATTTATTACTCATTATTCATCTCTGACAATCAAAACCTAATCTAGATTTTGAGCCATTGTGTTCAATCTTTTCATCTGAGGACAAAAACCCTCTGATATACAAGTGTGGAGGACGAAACCCCTCTAACCCATTAAGGTGATTTCATTCAGGAATCATAATTGTGCTTTCAAATCATGATTAAAATCCAATTTTAGTGTGGTTTAGGATTGACATCATTCTTCCAGCCCTTGTGAAGGTTTGAAATGATTTCTAGACTGATATGTTAGGGTTTAGGTGGATGTTTGTTGTTCTTGAAACCCTCAGTAGTTGATGTTCCCTTAATTGGGTTGTCGTACACCTGCATGGCTATTTGGAAGGTGTTCGCCCCCATATCTATGCTTGGAGTTGATCAGAATTAAGGATTGTTGTACACCCTCCTTGTTGCTTTTGTCATTGGGCATTCTCCTTGCTGCCTCCTTGTGCCCACCGTGGACATTCCAGCCAGTATCACACTCCAAAAGGGACTGTCGTACATCTACTACAACATATTCCAGCCTATTCCTACCAATCGGGAACTATTGTACCTTGTTTCCAAATTGGTAGAAGTTGATTGGTATTTATTGTTGAGTTTATTCATTTGTTGTGTGTTTTTTGCAGTAAGATTCTATTGTAATTAGTTTAGAATTTATTATCGGCTCCTTCAATAAATATTACAATTGGGTTGTTATTAGATTTGGAGTTTCAGTTTGCATGTTATTTAGGATTTATTTCAGCTTGCTTAAACCCAGAAAATAAAAAAAATCAGATCAGAGAAAAATCATAAAGGGATATTTCAAACCATGTTTTTAAAAAAAGGGAATACTTTCAAAAAAACATAAAATGCGTTCAAGCAAAAAGAATTTGAAAAAAAAGAAGAAACGAGACACAAAAATCTTTTCAATCAAATATCCAAAGCATTTAGAACTTCATTCCTGTAGAATTTTTTATTTAATGTCAATTAAGATTAGAGAGAGAGAGCCAAAAATGAGTGTTTGACATGCACAGCTGGAAAAAAAATGAAAAACCCTGTTTTCTTCAATTAGGAGGTATTTTGCTACCATGAAATGGAGTATTTTAATTACCACTAACAGTGGAGTGACTAATTATTTGTGAGCGCTTAGAGTGATTCATAATATAAGCACATAATGTACCTGATATAATTGCTAGACTTCATACTTTTAATACTAAATCCCCATCATTCTGTGAGAAAAAAATTAATTCAGTGAGACATGGATATCCTCTTGAGATCCAAAATCCCTTGGTCAAGTGCAGACCATTTTTCTTCTATATGACTTCTCCCATGCATCGACACTGAGAAATTCCCTTTCCATGATTTTGTTTATTCTTTAGTTTGCACTTATGTTCAAGTTATTAAAGCTTAACTGAAAACCTTGCTTGATTGCAGTTCTAGGCGCCTCGAAGTGAGCAGATTGGAATTACTTCTCCAGGTTGGCACATTTTGCACAGCCCTTGGAGCTATGGTTGCTGGTAAGATATTCGATATCTTCTTTTGTTTCCTTTTCGTTTGAATCTAGGAATCTCCAGGTGATTATGATCCTGTAAAAATCGTCTTTCCTATTCAGATCTTGAGGTAGCAGTGAGATTCTTGTATTTGCATATCATCAACTGTATCTATTTTAATTTTTATTTGAATTTGTTTGGTGCAATTGGTCTGATCCTTAGTATGTAGCAATCTTAGCATCCCAGTGGACTCCTGAATTAACATTCAAATGTAAATTGTGGATTCAGATATCGTCTTATCATATATTGTCTACATAGGAAATTAACGCATAAACTTCATAAATATTAAATACTTCCATGTGAAGGGAATCCATAAATCAACAAGCATATCTGAGTTTCAATTGCTAGTCAAGCCAGCTGCTTATGTTCTATGGTGTATATTTGAGGGCCAGTTCAGGTCTAACTATGCTACCACGTGAAAGCAATATTGTTATGCCACCTACTTGGCCTCCTATAATTGTTGATTCAGGAAAGGGGCTTGCATACTTCAACCGTCAAGTAGCTTCCAGCTTGCCCTAAAGATTCCACCCATTTTGGAATGGCTTTGATAATCTCAGCATGCATCATGATTTTATGCTTGTCCGAAACACAAACATTGTTCTATCATCACTATATAAATAGATGTTAGTGTTGGGGCCCCCACCCAAACAGATCAGACAAGGGATGCCTTTTAAATTACTAAATCCAGGCTTATTTATAAGTATGAGAGTCTGATAGAGCATACACCTTTACAAAGCTTTAACAAGCAAGGCCACCTATAAATCATAAATAAAACTAGATGCTAAAAACTTAGACGACCATACTGTATATCAAACACAAAAGAGGAGAAATTGGCACCTCAACAACCAAATATCACAGAGCTGCCAATCCTCTACAGCCACCAACGGCCACCAAAGCACAGTCCCTCTCATGAAGCACAGGAAGCACTTGCCCTGAAACAGGGACCATCATCTCAATTAAATCCAGTCCTATCCCTTCAAAGAGAACCACTGGTTCTGCCTTATTATTTGTATTCAGCTCCAGGTGGACTGAACAGATTACAAATTAATCGTGTTTTTTTGGGGGAGCTTCATCTGGGAAGTTACAACATTATTCTCCAAAACAACGAGGAAACCTGAGCATGGGATGTAGACTAGAATGTGTAGGTTTAAAAGATGGATTTATTTGTAGTTACACAACCTACAAAACCTTGATGCTAGATTGTCACATTGCTAGTAGATTCCAAGTCTTAACTCCCTTGCATTTAATTATAAGGCATTCAATGACATTAGAGAAATCCTTCAAACCAATCAGTTTTTAATGATGAATAAACAATTTTTATGACATGGCTATCAAAATAAAGCCAAAACTTCCACCGTACTGTAGCTACAAGATTTAATTGTAGCAATGCAGCACTAGATACATTTTTTGGGGTAAAAGCTTTTGACTGCATCTGAACAGCCTAACTATCATTCCATAGATCGATGGGAAACAGGGGGGCATAGTTACAATTTCTCTAAAACTGACCAATAGTGTTATAGATTATCTGTATTTGTGGGTAGATGTTATAACTCCAAAGGTATTAAATTGGTAAGGACAAATTGGGAAGCCAATTAAAACTGCCATTATAACCTATGCTATTTAGAAGTTCTAAACTATTAAATCCAGCTAGTTGGTATCCAAAAAAAGTCTTGGAGACATTGTAACTTTTCTTTCATTTATAGGGAAAAGGCAAAACATATAGAACACACATCAATAGTGCAATGTCCCCTTTTCTAGCTCACATTCTATGGTGTTGTTGTTAGCCTATTTCTCCTTGGTTCCATAGGCTAATCAGGGCTTTTATGGAATCTTGAGAATTTTTGGCCTAGGTAATTTTCGTTGCAGATCAATCCGGGACATTTGGAGGCAGTTTGGTATAATTACTATTTTTAGTAAGTCATTAATGCTATTGATTGTAATTCATCTGGTGGGCCGTGATCTCCAGTGTCAGTGCCTTCTCAATGGAAAATTGGTTATTATCGTCAGATGATTTCGGCTCCATTGGTTTAATTCATCTCCGCATTAATAAAGTTTAAATTATAAAGTTAAATTCAATTATTTAACTTTATTAGTGTGAGTCAAGTTAAGTGGGAAATGAATAGTAAAAGGGGCCCCTTGTTTTAAAATACATGAGACATCAAAAAAGGCAAAGGGGAAGTTATGTTTTATCCCACATTGGTTTAAAATGTGAGTGAGCTCTTATGAGAAGTTTATAAAAGTGTTGCAAGGGCTCACTTTCAGGGATGTTTGGTTTATGCTTGGTTATTATTTTCTCTTAGAGAATTCTGGGAAGCTTTGGCTTTCCGCAGGGTTGAGGATGGAAACCCTCGAGCTTGGAAGCAGTGGATGGAAACCCATTGTTTGTTGGAGATATTATTCAGGGGTCTCACTTTGTGCTTCAAATTCATACTTCTGGTTATCCAATCCAACTGTAAGTTCTTTGGCTACGATTGAATATTTCTGCTGTTATTCTACTGAAGATTTGAAAGCAATAGTCCTATGTAATTTCAGACCCTTGTTCTAAAACTGTTATAATATGTTTTACATTGAAATTTGCTTGCAAGTTATTGGATGAATAGAAATTAGTTCATGCAAACGGTTTGTTTAAATGTTCTGTGGAACATTTGGAA
Source organism: Torreya grandis (assembly GCA_037957365.1). Lineage (NCBI taxonomy): Eukaryota > Viridiplantae > Streptophyta > Pinopsida > Cupressales > Taxaceae > Torreya > Torreya grandis. Next base: position 340,193 of record JARHVA010006522.1, on the reverse strand, counting down.
AAATTGGGGCAAATATCCATAGGGGATGTTACAAATAGCAACTCGGAAAAATGAATTTGATAAACGACAGCACAAATATCTCTTCTCTGATGAATTTGTCAAACCATGCCAGCTTAAACAGATTTTCTTTGTTGGATTCTCAGGTATATTTGGAATGAATTTGAAGTCCTATTTAGAGGAGCATGTGGTAAAGTCACACCCTTCCCTTCTCTTTAAGTATTTTTCATGTTTTACTCAAGTACTATTTTTGAAACCTTATCTAAAAATTTTGGTGACTTGCAGTTCGCTTTCTGGCTTACAACAGCTGGCATTATCTTTGGTGCAGTGGCCTTATTTGTACTTATGTACTCATATTTGAAGCGCCGCAGAATATTGTAGCAATGTTTATATAAAATTTGTGTCAAAGCATTGTTTATAGCAGCTTTCTACCTGCCTGTAAAATATAAGCAGGCACATATCCACTGATAGGGGTTTTATTTTCAAATAGTTTGTTACCAATCCTCTGTTTTGCATTTAGAGAATAGAGAGGTGGGAATTTGTATAAAGTGAATAAGACTTTGACATGAGAGACCAATTCCCGTCCAATTTAATGCCCAGATTTAGATCAGAATTATTTTCATATGTTGGTTATTAAATGAAAAAAGGGTAATACTTTCACATTATCATTTTTTATCTCCAAGCTGCAGCCCATGTGGAAAACATTTGTTGCATTGGGAAATACAATGCTTATTATATGTTGATCATATGTTTCACTTGTAATCGAAGGGAAACAGTACTAAACTTCATTGAACCAGCACTACTTTTTTAAATATAAGGGTAAATCTCATATCTATAAACAAAAAAGGTCGTCCAAAAATAGACCAACAAAGAACAAGGAGAACAACGAAAGCACTAGCACTATGGTGCATCATAATGCAATTCCCGTCCAATTTTAGATTACTTTCACAATATCACAATATCGTTTTTAATCTCCAAGCTGCAGCCCAATTGGGGAAGATTTGTTGCACAGGGAAATACAATGTTTATATGTTGATACATATGTATCACTTGTAATTGAAGGGCAACTGAACTAAACTTCATTGAACCAGCACTACTTTTTTAAATAGAAGGATAAACTTTATATATATAAACAAAAAAAGTTGTCCAAAAACAGACCAACAAAGAACAAGAACAAAGAAAGCACTAGCACTATGGTGCATCCTAACACAACATATTTACATCATTCAAGTACAGAAAAGAACAGCTTCATAGTAAGAAAAGAAATCAGTTATTGGGTGCTATTGTGAACAACCTCCACATTAGAGAGGCCACGAATGAACTTATGTACCATAGAGAAGACCCCAATTTAGTCCTTTTAGTGTCTAGAAGGGGGCATTTCTGTTGTAATTTTTTAACATACAGAACAGAATGTGACTTTTCTGACATGCAAGCCATAATGTGACTTTTGTAACATACAAATCATAATAACTTTCTAGTGATTTATTTACATGTGTTAATGTAATGATCTACACGTGTTCAGACAAGCATTTTTCATATAAAGCTATAAAGCAAATATAAAAAGTTTAGAATATTTGAAATATTGTCCAGTCTTTTGGTTGTTCTAGATGTGAGTGAAGGATATTTGACAAAATTCAAAGTAATATCAGTAGGGCTTATGCCTTAAAGATAAATTACTCTCACAAGATCGATCGATTCTCCTTCCCATCAGGACTTTTTTTGGTAATGGATGGAAGCCGAACAGTTTCATCTTCCCAACTGGTTTTGTTTTCCTTAGTAATGGATATGAACCATAAAATAGATATTCGTCTAACTTAGAAATAGGAACTTTTGGAATTTTGAAGGTTTAAGCTAGCAATGTGAGGCAAGCTTGCAAGGAAGGGAGCAAGTGCAACTTGCAAGAGAGATAGCTAGATAGTCCAAGATAGGTATAGAGTGTGTTTGTAATTTCAGTTTGAGAGTAGAATGTAGAAGAGTGGTGTGTTTATAAAAAAAATCTAAACCATGATGTCTTGAATCTTTATGATAATTAATGAAGAATGTTGAATTTTCAATTTTGAATATGTTTATGTTTTGCTTCCATATTTTGTATATGCGCTCTGATCAATTGAGTGGATTATTGAGTTATGAAGGTACTTTGATTATGAGCATGTAGACAACCCTAAGAGAGTGAAGTTTTCATGCACCAAGTTGAAGGGTCGTGCATGTGTCTGGTGTGTTCATGTATCGTCTAAAAGGGTAGAATAGGGAAAGAAAAGATAAATACTTGAGATATGATTATCCATTGAATTTGCTCAGGAAGGTGCATAACCATCTGATTATCAGTTGAATTTGTTCAAGAAGTTGCAGAATCTAAAACAAAGAGAGTTGAATGTAAAGGATTCTATCAAGGAATTTTATACATTAATCATTATAGCAAGTCATGTAGAAGATGATGAAGGAAAAATTGCAAGGTGTGTAAATGGCCTTAGAAATTACATTCAATAAATGTGGTTAGGTTGCATAAGTAGAAGAAGCCAATCAATTGGTTCTGAAGGCAAGAGAGTAGTTGTCAATAAGAAAAAAATGTATAAAAGTTAGAGACGAGGGGAGTGAAACGAAAAAAAATGGCAGAGGTGAGGAGTTTGGAAAACAAGAAGACAAAGAAGCAAAATCAGGCTTCTCACAGCAGATCCAAAGACGTGACTCGTATTCTCATGGAGGATGAAGATATATGGAAAAGAGGTCACAGCAGAAGATTTGAAAAAAATTGTATTTGATGTGGTTAGCATGGCCACCATCTGATTAGGAAAATAAAAGAGATGAGGCAAGATTTCATGTAGTTCATACAGAAGAGGAACCTACAGATAAAGATGGGGTTTCAATTGAAGAGAAGAAAGGTGAGAATTTGATATTCTGCAGTACTGCTAAAGCTAGAGAAGAATGAGGAAGGTCCATGGCAAAGGAAAACATTTTTTAGAACCAAATATAAAGATGACGGTAAGTGTTGCAAGTTGATTATTGATGGTGGCAGTACTAATAAGTTGGTGTTTATAGAGATGGTGCATAAGTTGGGTCAGAAATGTAAACCATGCCTAAATCCATATAAAGTTACATGGTTGCAGAAGGGTCATCTAGTAGTGGTGACTAAGCAGTGTAAGATGAATTTCTACATTGGAAATTACCAGGATGAAGGATTGTGTAATGTGATATAGCCATGGTTGCATGCCACATGTTGTTTGGCAGACCTTGGCAGTACGACAAAAGTGCAGTACATCATAGAAGAAAGAATAGCTAAAAATTTTCCTAGGATGAGAAGAGATTTGGTTGTTTCCAGGAAATAATTAGTGGGAGAGAGTAGTATACCAATGTTAGTTTAAGTAAAGGAGTTTATGCAGGAAGCTACAAAGTCAAATGTCAGTTGCAAACCAAATGAGCCTAGAGTGGAGAAAGAGGTTCCAATAGAAGCAATCCCATTACAGGATTAAATGCATTAGAGGGTGGAGCTAGGAAAGTGCAAGACTTGTTGGATAGAGGTGTGTTTAGGAAGAAAGAAGAGAGGAATGTTATCTTTCTTTTGAAGAGGTTGTGTGAAGGATTGTAAGAGGAGCCAAAATAAAGCCATTGTGGAATGGCTTAACCAGAGGAGTGTTGCAGAAGTGCAATGTGGTGAGTTAAGAAGAGAAAAAAAATAAGGTGGGTGGAGTGTTTGTAGAAAACGTGCCAAATATGCATAAACAAGTGAATGAATAATTATGGGAAAGAAAGAAGTATGAGTTGAGAGTAGATGAAAATATAGAAGTGAAGGCATCTGCTATTGAAGATCCTGAATTGTTAGGTCCGGAAAGGGATAAGTTCCCTACCAAGGTGAATAACAATTTAAAGCCCATGAATGTTGGCTCATGTAAACATGAAGTTTCCAAGGTTAATGTCGAGCGACAAGAAGATTGGAAAACATCTAGGAAAGTAGTGGGAGAACATGGAGAACACAGTGGATACAATACTTGGCAAGAGAACTCAACATAAAGCCATAAAGTCAAAACATACTAATTGGGTATCAAAAGTTGGACATGGCCAAGGTGATTGGCCATATTGTGTCTCAAATTCAACATTGTAAACATCATGCTTAAAATCAAAGTCTCAAAGGGACTCTAATGCAAAAGCATCCCTATAAAAACGACTTGATCATACCTGTTTCAGACCATAAAGTGGTCACATGGGCAAGAGACCATGTTGAATAAAAAAATTGGGTTCCTTTTGGTCACCCCAGCAAGTGACCACGTTCAAGAGAAATTTCGGATAACTTGAGGTCACCTTGGCAAGTGACCGTGTTGAAGAGAAATTTTGGGCTCCTCGTAGTCACCGAAACAAGTGACCATATTGAAGATAAATTTTGGATGCATGTCAGTGTCTTATGACCATGTGTCACAACAGAGAAATCATGACATGCCAATGTTTATTAAGCGAAATCTCGATTTGTATAAAGAAAAAAAAGCATACGCATAATTTTAACACTCAAAAGATAAATCGTTTCTCCTTCACCCATGAAAAGGAATTATTTTTGATAAAATATGGAAGCTGAATGGTTCCATCTTCCCCATCAATTATTCTTTCTCTTCGCAATGGACAAGAACCATGAAGCTATCAAAGTGAGAGAAAACTTGCACGGAAATGAGTGAGCCCAACTTGCAACAGAGATCACCAGAATGCCCATAATTCAAGAAAGGTGTAAAGAGTGTGTAATTTCAATTTGAGATGTGTAGAAAAGTGGTGTTTATGTATTTTTCTACTATGCATGATGTATTGAATCTTTATGAGAATTAATGAAGAATGTCATATTTTCCATTTTGAATGTGTTCATGCTTTGTTTCCAAATTGTGTGTGTGCACTCTAATTGACTGAGCGGTTAACAAGTCTTTATTTGACCCTCAACCGCCACCATCATTTTTTCCCTAGTTAATTTCCTATTTTATCAAGCTCTTACAAGGGAAAATTCAACATCATTGAAAAAGATTGTGGCAACAACCATTAGAGTGGTAGATAAGGTAAAAACCACAGGAGATCAAATTATTTGTAAGCTTTGTTTGGAAGCAAGGGATGATCGCAACGTAATATAGCAGTTTCAGCCACTCAGTTTAATATTTAAATTTTCTCGTATCCAATTCTCTTTGGATAATATATATGTATGAGAAAATAAAAGATAGAATACTCAAGGAAAATATGATATTTGCTTATGTCCTTAGGGTTATTTTCGAATTAAGTACACCAACAAAATATCTTTTAGGGAGGCCTATAGATTCTCAGAAATGCTAGGTATGCCTCCTAAAGATCTAGTCTTGATCAGGTTGTATGCTTTGCCTCACAAGTTTTGGAGCAAGTATGGCTTCAAGCAAGTTGTAAATATCGTAGAGAATAATCTACATGTCTACAATATCCCGGGATTTTGTATTAACCACCTAAGCAAGGATTTGTGTGATGCTTGATCTAAAGTGCCCTCTGCCAAAAATCATGAGATTTAGTACGGAAGGAATGGTTAGGGTGCAACAAATGGATTAGAAGTGTATCTCATTCCACTATAGACTTTGCCATGAGCATCGATGCTTGGTAAGAAAATGTCCCTTCGTTGTGCAAGATCTGGCAGCCCCAAAATTGAATTGAAGAAAACTAAAGAAATCCAATGAATTTCATAAGCCAAAGAAACAATTTACTACTAATCATAAAGAAAAAAAACGTGACAAGAAAAAGCTAACACAAAGCAAGTAAGAGAGAATACAAAGCAAGGTCATCATGGAGGAAATACATTTGTGGCTTCAAACAATCTTATCCCTAAAATTAAGGTGGAATTGGATATAAATTTAAATCCCCAAGTATACTAAGAAGCGTACTCACGAGATCTAGAAAAAGATGTAGTGAAAAACAAGATTCAAGACAAAAAGGAAGAAAAAATACCATGGTAGAGGAAATTGAGGTTGCAGCACAATCTAATAGAATCCTAGAGTTTATTTTTCATGGCTAAGGAAAGACCCATCCAAGATTGGAAAGAGATCCCAAAGAAGTGTTGTTGATGGAAGAATCCAAATACATGTAAGAGGCTTGGTAAAAGGTGTAAAAATAACAATCAAACACATAAGGATATTTGCCACAACAAAGGGCAACTAAGACCAATTTGTTGGATTGCATGACAAAAGGTTGAGATTAAACAAGTAATCCATTTTAATAATTGAAAGCTAAATTCAAAGAGAGATTTAAAGACAAAATTCTAAATAACATAAGATCAATTACTTGTTCACCTAACAAGAGGTGCTCTACTATGAGTTCATTCTTCTACTTTTTGCTCTCTCTATCACCCGATGTTAGGCGTGCCATTGTATGCTACTCCATGTTCGGGCTAACATCTTGTATGGTAGCAATGAGAGCATTCTGGAGATTTGGAATGCTTTACAATAAGTCAGTTATCTTCATAGGTATAGCAATCTGAAAGATATGTTGTGCAATAGCTTTATGGGACTCAAGTCTACTCATCATTGTACTTGTATGTACACTCAAGTGACATTGTTCTTTGATCATAGCCCTCTCAACTTCCACCCTTGCTTCAACCAACCTTTCCCTCTTTGTATGTGGGTCAAGGTAATTGGCTTTCTTCACTAGTGCTATGTTATATGCCATAACTTCCCTATCCTTGGCTACATCAATCATATTGACTTTGGCTTGCTTTGGACAATTTCCATCATTATGATTCTCGAGCCCACACCATCTGCAGATTAGTCCAATGTCATTTTTGGGAAGGCAATCTCTTGCAAAGTGGCCCCATTCATTGCAATCGCAACACTATACAATTGACCATCCTTCAGAGTCGTATTGAATCTAACTCCAGCCACCACAATTATTATGTCGTCAGTAGTTCCTTGGTAGCATGGTGGGTGGTGTCGATGGCTCTCCTTGTGTGAACAATACTTGGTCCTCTTATTCTACAAATTGTACGAGAACTCCTTGGCTAGATGCCTTGTAACTTGACAAATCTCGCACAAAAGATCCTTGCAATCTTTCTTACAATCTCCCTTTAGTTCATCATCAGAAGCATGTCATTTCTTAAGGTTCACACTAATCCAAGTTCATTTTGATCATTGGAGTTAGGATCATCTTCTTCGTGTCCTTTCGAGAGCGAGGATGTCTTTTCCTCACTTTCAATGTCCATGGCTCAATTGTATGCATCTTTGTAAGATGAGGGTGGAACCACCTTCGTCATCTTCCACAATGAGGGTACCTACCCTTCAATGAGCCATCGCTTCTTCAAGTCGTTGGCATGTTCCTTTCAAGTTTTCCCAATAGTTATTTTAGTCTTTTGTTATAGGCATGGACATTCTCATGTCTACCCAGTCAGTTATTATAGATGCATGCAACAATCTCATTGTCATCCCTCAGATGTTTGAATTCTTTCTCGAAGGCTTGTCGGAGTTTTTTCCACATTGCTTTCTCCGAGCTTGGCATATATCCACACCAATCAATAGCCATTCCCCGAAGGGTGGCTGGAAAACATCTTCACCACATACGTTCTTGTGTATGTGCATTGGTAGTCTGAATGGTGATGCAAGTTCTACGGTGTCGTATGGGATCCTTCGATCCGTCATTAATGAACTGTTGTCAATCAGCCCTGCGCCCTTGTGAAGGTAGTTTTAGGCCTTCACAATCTGTTGAACCACAGAAACAATCATAGATTGTGGGTGACATAATCAATGGATTGAGTCTCTAGATTCTAAGGGCTAGATCCCTTTGATGTATCAATTAGGATCTTACTACCATACGCTACAAACTCCCTGGGAAAAGAGAGAGAAACTTGAAAGAAAATCCTACTTAATGATGGTGATACACCTAAATGATTGGTTGATCCACTCAATTAGAGCTTCTAAAACACTGATTCAGACAAAGAAAATGCTGAACTTCAACTCCAATTGATCAATATGCATAAGTATTTCGCAAGAAAGTTCTGTCTAATGATCTAAGCTTGAGGGAAATGATAAAATAATCCTAATTGAAGGCACTAACATCCACTGTAAACTCAGCCAAAAGACGTTTAAACACAAAATATGACCTGCATAAGATGACCAGCTAGTAACCATGTAAGGGTCAAGATTTGACAAGGAAGAAATATTCTATCACGTGTGCAAATCAATGACAAAGATACACTAAACCAGCGACTGGAAATTGAAAATAGTCCTCTTATTAATTCTGAAAAAGGTTATAGCACAATCTTTGGCAGAAGTTGTCTTGCCAAAAGAGGGATACATTTCAAAGCTGAAAAGCCAACTTATATAGAAAATAATACTTCAGCCAAGAGGTGCCATTGAAAATAGAAGAGGAAGATCAACTTTTACATTAAACAAGTCCAACTCTTGTTATGCCAAGATAACAAAGCCTTCTAAATTTGTCTTTTCGTGTCCTTTGTCTTGCATTGAAAACCTCTTGCATTGAAAATAGACAGTGGGCTCAAGCTTGGACAAATCTTTCACATGCATGAAATCCATGATAACGCCAGATTTAGAATTTCATTTGAACTGCTGGAATGTTTGAAAGCTTTGGATTGCATAAACACTAAGGAGAAGCATGATTTCGGTCAAACAGTCAATAGATGCTTTTACCAGTCCACTAAAAATAACACATGTTTGCATGGATAAGGATCTTGATAAACGAGAGATCTATTCAAATTGAATCTATTTCCCAGTTTTCTATTCTTGGTTTCTTTGATCTTGCGCATGCATGTCTCTTGGCTTAATCTGTTCATGGCTTTTTCGGCTCTATTTGCTCTTTGATTTACTCGAACAGAAAGTCCATGACTTTCTGTGTCTATTCCCTTGGTGATCTTCCTATGGATTTTTCCTGTGTATTTCAATATGAAGTCAGGCGTTTAATGGGCATTTTTGCACAGTCAATTTCCCGCAGACAAATTGCCCGCGAGAATTGTCTAAGACTTGTTCTTGTTTATTTTTATTGAGTCTATTCCCCATAGGAATTGCATCTACCTTGGATTTTTCTCAGGATTATTCCCTTGATTTGTTCATCTCTTCGGACCTTACTGTCTTTTGCTCAGAGTTATATTTTCCACTTTCCCACAAACAAAAAGTCCATGGGAATTATCTAAGACTCTCCCTTGTCTTACCATTTCCAAAGGAATTCTTTCGGACATTGGACTTTTCTCGGGATTATTCCCTTGATTTGTTCATCTCTTCGGACCTTACTGTCTTTCGCTTGGACTTTTATATTTTCCACTTTCCCACAGACAAAAAGTCCATGGGAATTATCTAAGACTATCCCTTGTCTTACCTTTTTCAAAGGAATTCCTTCGAATTTTTTTCTGAACCATTTGCTTGTTCATTTCCTCTTCCTTCCCCCTATTCTTTCGACAAAATCGTAGAGTAACTTTCCTAAAGGGTACATACCCTTTGCGAATGTTGTAAATGTACCTTTCCGAAGGGCACATGCCCTTCGGGTTCTTTGCTAACGTCCCTTCCAATCTTGAAGTGAGCCTCCTTGGAGGGCAAGTGCCCTTCGAGATTTTTGTCAATGACCCTTCTGAAGGGTACATGCCCTTTGGATTTTCTGAAAGTGTAGTTTCCCGAAGAGCACATACCCTTCGAAAAAATTGTAATGGACCGTTCCTTTGAAAAGAAGCCCCTCGGATTTTTGACTTGGCCTTTCTGCCTTTTGGGAAAAATGGAAGTGTCCTTTCAACCTTCGAAGTGACCCTCCAGACTTGTCCTTTGACCTTTCGTAGTGACCCTCTAGACTTGTCCTTTGAACTTTCACAGTGACCCTCTAGACTTGTCCTCTGAACTTTCCCAAAGGGCACCTACCCTTCGGGATTTCTATATTTGTCCCTTCGGAAAGTTTGGAAGAGACCCTTCGGGATTATGAAAAAAGTCCTTCCATTGCTTGAAAAAGTCCTTTGGGCTTTTGACCAGGGAAGACTTCGGATTTTTTGATGCAAGCAACTAAATAGTGAAACCTCGAAGTAGAAAACCTGAACCAGTAATGAGGCAAGAGAAACCCGAAAAGGTTTTGGGCAGTGTTATTCGGACTTTCAAGAGGTAAAGACTTCGGGCTCTTCAAAGTGGAAGACTTCGGCTGCTGAAAACCTAAAGTAAGCAATGAGATGCCAAAAACCCAAAATGCACTAAGAGTAAATCAAGATTGGGAACCTGCATTACTTCTACTGATGAATTTTAATAAGTGACTTGGAGATCCCAATTTGCACTAGGAGGAAATCGGTGTTTTGGGCCTAACTTGCTTCTGCTTGTTGAAATCTTATAAGTAAACTCAGTTGAGAAACCCGATTTGCACTAAGCCAGTAAAGCACTTCCCAAAACCGATTTGCACTAAGCAAGTAAAGCACTTCAAACGTTCAGCTTCTTCTGTCTTGCAATTGCTCTGAACACCCTGGAAAACTTGTTTAGATCCTTCCACTGTAATGACATAAAAAGCTTCGAATAATAGGGGTGACAATTTGACCTGTAGGGTCAAAATTGTCAACATTTGGGCGATTCTGTTGGGAAGCATGCCTGCTATGCTTGAGGACCAGACCATATACACGACATTTGAACTCATAAAACAATGGCAAATCTGGTCTATGACTGAAAACTCTCTTTCATCCTGCTGTGAGATAACATTCATCCTTCAAAATAAGAAGGGAAACAAACGAAAGCAAGAAAACTAACTAATCAAAGGAAGTGTGCAAACAAGCACTTATTGGAACAAAACTAAAAGAAACTATTATGCTTGAACAGCACTTGGAAGAAAGCAAAACAAACTATGTAAACGAAGCTTTGCTCTTCAATAGTAATGTTTCAGATGTATCCCATTGACTGGGGTTGAAAGCTCCTGGCCATCGTTGGAAGTTGGAAGGCATTGTGGGATTTACAGTTGGAGATTGTGTATAAGCCACTCCAAAGGAAATCAAACTTTGTGTGCCTTCTTGGTTTAGCTCGATCCTCATCCCGCTTGAGGACCAAATCTCCTTCTTTGAAACTTTGTGAGGAAGCTCCCTTGTCAAAGGTTCTCTTTACTTGTGCTTGATGAATTTCCATGGCTAGCATGGATGAATTTCTTGTCTCTTCCAGCTCTATAAGCTCAGCATACCTGATTTCCATAGGCTCATTCTCCAACAATTCAAGCTGATGCATTAGTTCTAAAGCTGAAAATTCAAGTGAAACGGGTAACCTTGCTTCCTTACCATTTACCAACTTGGAAGGGGAGTTGGCTATTGACCTCTTGTAGGTGATCCTATCAGCCCATAAGCGGACTTCAGTTTGAGATGCCATAACCTCTGATTATCTTCAATAGTCCTTATGATCCTCAAAAGGTTCTTGTTCGTAGATTCAGCAAAGCCATTGCCTTGTTGATAATAGTTCGATGAAGTGCTGAGATAAACTCCATGTTGGACAACCCATTGACTGATTTGCATTGTCAAAAATGATAATTGAAAGAACTCCAAACCTAGTAAGCAAACCTCCATAAAAATCAAAAACATTAGTTTTGTTTGCTTCTTTCAACACTATTGCTTTTGTCCAATGTGTGAAGTAATCTGTAGCCATTAGAATCCATTTATGCCCTGAACTTAAAGAAGGATTAATGAGACCAATAAAGTCCAATCCTCATTGAACAAAGTGTTGATCTACTACAATTGGCTGAAGAAGTAAGGCTGTAAGCTTCACTTTTCCTACAAACATAGCAAACTGTTTGCACTTTCTAACCCATGCATGGCAATCGCCAAATATACTAGGCCAATAGTACCCACCTCTCATGATCATAAGTGTTATAGTTCTTAAAAAAAATTGTCCACCATATCCATTATGGAATTCTTTAAGCAATTTCTGAGTTTGGCTTCGCTCTACACATCTTAGCAACATTCCATTGATATCCTTCTTGAACAAAACACCATCAACAAGCAAAAGTGGAATTGATTGCAATCTAAAATATCTTCTCTTTAAAGCACTTAGATGAGAAGGGTAAATACCATGTTGGAGATAGCTTACCAAGTCATGAAACCAGCCGAAAGGTGAGGTATGAACAGCTGCAACCTCTTCATCATTTGACACCAAAACAAGCTCATTAGCCTCTTGCAAGTCTTGTGATAAATGCTCACACAATCATTTGCCTCTAACTAGCTTTGTGATCTTAATTTCTACATCATATTCCATTACCTTGGTTATCCAACCAACTCTCTTCTCATTTATATCCTTGTTCAAAAGAAACTCTTTGATGCTTGGATGGGCAACTATTAGATGTATCTTATTATTAGACAAGTGTTTAAATTTTTTAAGAAATCTTATAACTGCTAGGACATGGTTTTCAACAAAAGAATCCATTGTTTCATACTCTTCCAAGCCTTGGCTATAAAAAGCTATTGGCTGCTCCAAGGACTCATGATTCTGCTACATAAGAATCCCTGAAATGGTGTCCATGTTAAAATAAGTGTACAAAATGAAATCTTTCATGAAATCTGGATTTAGAAGCGTAAAAGAACTAACTATGGCCTTCTTAATATCTTCAAAACTCTTTACTCCTTTGGACCAACTGAAGTTCTGATTTTTCTTAAGCATAGCTGTAAGTGGCTTAGCTAAAATGGCAAAATTTGAAATATATCTCCTTATAAAATTGATTTTCCCAAAGAAATTTTGCAAAACTTTTTTGTGCTTAGGCAAAGAAAGTGCAAGAATAGATTTTACCCTTTCAGTATCTATGCTTAAAACATAGCTTGAAACAACATGTCCAAGAAGCTTACCTTCATGAACTAAGAAAACACACTTTTTGGGATTTAGAGATACCCCAAATTGCCTACACCTCTCGAACACTTGTTTAAGATGAACCATGTGATCCTCTGCATTCTTTGAAAACACTGTTATATCATCTAAATAAATGAGTACAACCTGTTAAGAAAGCCTTGAAATGCCATATCCATGGCCCTCTGAAAGGTTGCTCCAGCATTAGACAAACCGAATGGCATCTTTTTGTATGCAAATGTCCCCCACTTGGTTGTGAAGGCTGTCTTAAATTGGTCTTCTTCCTTGACCAAAATCTGATTGTAGCCACTATATCCATCCAACAAAGAAAACCTTTCTAAACCTACAACAAGCTATAAAATTTGTTCCATTGATGGCAATGGATAGTGATCTTTAAGTCAAGCCCTGTTCAAATCACAAAAGTCAACACACAAATGAGTTTCACCATTCTTCTTCCGTATTGAAATGAGATTGGCCACCCAAGTTGAGTGTTTGATTGGAAATATAATAGCCGACTCTATGAGCTTATGAAGCTCATCTCTCATCAAAGGCTCAAGCTTTGTATTGATGGGCCTTTGTTTTTGTCTCACTAGTTTAGTTTCCTACTCTAACTCAATGGTGTGTTGAGCCAAACTTAGATCAAAACCTTTAACTTAGATCAAAACCTTTGAGATCACTATACTGCCATGCAAATATATCAGCAAATCTTGTGCATAACTCAATGAAAGATTTATTTTGTGAAGGAGTGCATACCTTACCCAACTTCAAAATCCTACTGGCTGCAATCTCTACAATGGCATAGTGTTCTTCCTTTGTTGACAAGGATGACTTCTTTTTTCTTAGCTCATCATCCCCATTGAAAATGTTCTAGAGTGTGACCAATCTTTTGGGCAGCTTATTCATTTTTAGTTGCATAATCTAATCACCATACTCTGCAACTATTTTGATTGGTTTCTTAAAGAAAACTCAGCCTCTTCCTGCAAAAATCTCACAATTTGATTGTCATTTTCGAATACCTGCCAATTCTAATGATTATTTGGAACAAAGGCCTTACAACCACCTTTATATGTGACTGAATTTTTTCATTTTTTACATCAGCTGGAATACTAAATTGTGCCCCAATAGCAACCAATCTATCAGCATGTTTATTCTTATCTCTTGGTATTGCTTGAATGTTAAAAACCTAAAAATCTTCAAGTAAATTTCAACTTTTATGCTTGTAAGATTTAAGCAACAAAATTTTGCATACATTCAAACCTCTTACTTGGTGGACTACAAGCTAACTATCACCAAACACTTGCAAAGAATTGACTTTCATCTTCTTAGCCCATTGCAAATCGTGAACTAGTGCCTCATACTCAGCAACAATGTTTGAACAACAAAATTGAAACTTAATAGAAGAGAAATACCTTTGTTGTGTTGGAGAAACCAACATCATTCCAACTCTGGTTCCATGCTTATTTCTTGATTCATCAAAGTACAATTGCCACAAACCTTCATTAGACTCATCTTCTTTGACCATGGCTGGAATTAGTGCATCATTCTCATGAAGGCAATACACACCAAAACCTTCTTCAATCAGCTTATAAGGATCATGCTCATGCAAGGTAGAAGCCCACTCATCAAGAAACAAATCCGGAACTCCATTCAAAGGTGATTCCTTTTCTACGTCACTAATTTCTAGCATATCATCTGAGAAATGATACAATTAGTATTCACAACACTTGGCGTATATAGCTCCATTTGAAAACATGCAATAGGCTCATAATGAATTGTTACCCAATACCATACCTGGTTCTGAACAACAAATAGGTCCAATCAAGTAATAAATATCCTCCAATCTTTGAGGTGAAATCCCTTGAAAGACACAGCAAAGTAGGGAGGCAAATCTACCACAACATCCTATTGAATAGTAATATTAAGACATGCATGTAAAGTCAATCTCTGATTCTTGATGATGCCTACCGTCTTTGTTGGTGACCCATCCAATTGAAATACTCTTTTAGTATTTAGTTCATAAATAAACCCAAGCTTATCTACAATCTGTTTAGACATGACTATACTACTAGCTCCACTACCCACCATACAATTATGAACCGAAGTATCACCTACTATCAAAAAAATGTAGAAAGGAGTTTTCTTTGATTTTACCTCGATTTTGTCAACCCTTGCCATCTTATTTGCTAGTTGTCCCTATTGTTTAGTTCGCTGATCTGAATTAGCCAAGACAACCCCTTCTTTCTCAACCGGTTTTGGAGACAATTCAAGAACTGAAAGCTCTTGGATAAACTTATCCTTTTGTCCTGAAATTGAAGGAGAATCTCACATGTTAATGTTGATTGTTAGACTTCTTCATTTGATCCAATCTACTGAAATGAGATCCACTAACCTTTGGTTGTACCTTTTGAAGCACTCGTTCACAAACTAGAGGTGGTTGATGGACTTTTCTGAGTTGTAGGGACAACAAGTTGTTCTTTGCACTTTTAGAAACAACATGAGTAGTAGATGAAGTATTTGTCACCTCTTGAGCCTCCTCAATGGCTCTCCTTTTAGCTCTAGTTACAGTTGCAACTTGACCACTTGAATTGTTAGTTTCAACACTTTGAGAAAAAACAACATGATCATCTACTTGCCAATTAACATTAATGGCATCAGGCTGCCCTTGTTGAGTCTATCCTTGTGATGCCAAACCTGTATCTTGGTATTGACCTCCTTGAAAAGAAAACTCTTCTTGTGTCATATGTGGCATGGTGATGTTCTGTGAGACCAAGGCTTAATGTTGAGCATCATTGAGATTTGACGGCTACCAACCTGAATCCTGCACCAAGTTATTTTGAGGTGACGTGGGAACAATAGCCTTTGAAGAGGAAGAAACATTAAGATCAAGGGCAGCATATGGCTTAGCTGGAGTTATGGCTCCCTGTGCTTGATATGGTGTTCTATTCTCTTTAAAACCCTGATAAGGAGGCCTTTGATCTTTGAAGCATTGATAGGTGTTCTGATTTTGCTGTTGATAAGGCCTATTACACTGATATTGCTACCTTTTGAACTACACTATTTCATTCCCAAAAGATTGTAGCAAACTTTTCAACTCTCCTATCTGACTAACTTGACTAGTAGGTGCTGCAATTTGAGCTTGAGGTGCTGGAATAGGAGCTAAGGATGGAATTTGAAGAACTTGTGGGGCTAGTATAGAACTTATTTCTGAAAATATAGACATTGGAGGTCTTGGAAAAAGCTTATCAGCTTGTATTAAACTATTCTCTACCCTTATTGCAATCTCATAAGCATTCGGCAACGTAGTACCACCCATTGACTGTATCATCACACTAATGTCAGAATTAAAAGCTTTCAAATAGTATAGAAATGCATATTGAGAGGATGCCCTAATCAACGCAGGTATCCTAGTCCATGTTTTTTGGAATCTGAAGTTAAAATCAGATATGAACTCATGAGGAGCCCTTGTTATGGCAGTCAATCGTCTACCAAAGAGAGATGATCAGATTTGTCCTCAAATTGCTTAACCAATGCTGCGCCCAATTCATCCCAAGTGGTAATGGAATTAACAAAATTATATACCATTGCAACGCTTTTCCTTTGAAGGAGGCAGCTAACAATCTAATAGCAACATTATTTTCAACAACATTACGGACTGAAAAGAGATTAGCAACATCTTGGATATGTTCAATAGGGGTTGTTTGATTTTCTCATGAGAAGAATGGGATGCTCTTGCGGGCAGACACTGGAATATCATCAAACTGGGCTAAATTCAGTGGGCTACCTCTATTGAATGGAGCAAACACTTAATTTCTAATGGCCATTTGGGTAGTGGAAATTAGAGTGCTTAGAACAATACGTTGACCAGGAGGCAAATATTGCTTTTGAGGATATGGTTTTGCCCTCTTAACCCTGTCTATTATATGATAAAAATTCAAAAGGAGTACCTTTAGTTGTTGACCTTGTGGTAACCTTTGGCATGAAAAAGCTACCTAAATGGTGTTATGAGCTCTGCAACTGAATGATATCTTCTTCTATTGCAAAATTAATTCAGATATGCCAAGAATTTTTTTGTTGTCCCACCGGGCGTGCCAAAAACTGTTGTCAATTAACCCTGCACCCTTGTGAAGGTAGTTTTAGACCTTCACACTCTGTTGAAACATGGAAACAATCTTAGGTTGTGGGTGACCTAATCAGTGGATTGAGTCTCTAGATTCTAAGGGCTAGCTCCATTTGATGTATCAATTAGGATCTTACTATATGCTACAAACTGCCTGGGAAAAGAGAGAAAGAAACTTGAAAGAAAATCCTACTTAATGATGGTGATATACCTAAATAATTGGTTGATCCACTCAATTAGAGCTCCTAAAACACTGATTCAGACAAAGAAAACGTTGAACTTCAACTCCAATTGATTAATATGCATAAGTATTAAGCAAAAAGGTTATGTCTAATGATCTAAGCTTGAGAGAAATGGTAAATTAAGTCTGATTGAAGGCACTAACAGCCACTAACATCCACTGTAAACTCAGTCGTTTAAACACAGAACATGACCTACATAAGATGACCAGCTAGTAACTAGGTAAGGATCAAGATTTGACAAAGAAGAAATATTCTATCACGTGTGCAAATCAACAACAAAGATCCACTAAACCAGCTGCTGAAAATTGAAAACAGTCCTCTTCTTATTAATTCTGAAAAAAGTTACAACACAATCTTTGGCAGAAGTTGTCTTGGCAAAAGAGGGATACATTTCAAAGCTTAAAAGCCAACTTATATAGAAAATAATACTTCAGCCAAGAGGTGGTGTTGAAAATAGAAGAGGAGGATCAACCTTTACATTAAACAAGTCCAACTCTTGTTATGCCAAGATAACAAAGCCTTCTAAATTTGTCTTTTCTTGTCCTTTGTCTTGCATTGAAAACCTCTTGCATTGAAAATAGACGATGGGATCAAGCTTGGACAAATCTTTCACATGTATGAAATCCACACTAACGCCAGATTTAGAATTTCGTTTGAACTGTTGGAACATTTGAAAGCTTTGGATTGCATGAACACCAAGGAGAAGCATGATTTCGATCAAATAGTCAACAGAAGCTTTGACCCCTCCACTAAAAATAGCACATGCTTGCATGGATAAGGATCTTGATAAACGAAAGATGTATTCAAATTAAATCTATTTCCCGATTTTCTATTATTGGTTTCTATAATCCTGTGCATGCATGTCTCTTGGTTTCTTTGATCCTGTGCATGCATGTCTCTTGGTTTAATTTGTTCATGGCTTTTCCGGCTCTATTTTCTCCTTGATTTACTTAGACAAAAAGTCTGTGACTTTTTGTGTCTATTCCCTTGGTGATCTTCATGTCGATTTTTCCTATGTATTTCAATATGAAGTCAGGTGTTTAACGGGCATTTTTACACAGTCAATTTCCCACAGTCAGATTGTCTGCAAGAATTGTCTAAGACTTGTTTCTGTTTATTTTTATTGGGTCTTTTCCCCGCAAGAATTGCATCTCCCTTAGACTTTTCTAGGGATTATTCCCTTAATTTGTTCATCTCTTCGGACCTTAGTATCTCTTGCTCGGACTTTTATATTTTCTACTTTCCTGTAGAGAAAAAGTCCACAAGAATTATCTAAGACTCTCCCTTGTCTTACCTTTTCCGAAGGAATTCCTTCGGACTTTTTGTCCGAACCAGTTGCTTGTTCATTTCCTCTTCCTTCTGGCTTGTTCTTTCAACAACATTGTAGAGTAACTTTCCCGAAGGGTACATACCCTTCCAAAATGTTGTAAATGTACCTTCTCGAAGGGCACATGCCCTTCCAGCTTTTGGAAAAAGTCCTTAGACTCATGAGATGAACTTTCTCGAAGGGCACATGCCCTTCGGGTTTCCTTCAAACGTCCCTTCCAATCTTGAAGTGAACCTTCCCGGAGGGCAGGTACCCTTCAATATTTTTGTCAATGACCCTTCCGAGGGGTACATGCCCTTCGAATTTTCTAAAAGTGTACTTTTTCGAAGGGCACATACCCTTCGAAAAAATTGTAATGGACCGTTCCTTTGAAAAGAAGCCTCTGGGATTTTTGACTTGGCCTTTTTGGCTTTCGCGAAAAATGGAAGTGTCCTTTGAACCTTCGAAGTGACCCTCCAGACTTGTCCTTTGAAATTTCGCAGTGACCCTCCAGACTTGTCCATTGAACTTTCCCGAAGGGCACCTACCCTTCAGGATTTCTATATTTGTCCCTTCGAAAAGTTTGGAAGAGACCCTTCGGAATTATGAAAAAAGTCCTTCCATTGCTTGAAAAAGTCCTTTGGGCTTTTGACTAGGGAAGACTTCGGATTTTTTGATGCAAGCAACTGAATAGTGAAACCCCGAAGTAGAAAATCTGAACCAGTAATGAGGCAAGAGAAACTCGAAAAGGTCTTAGGCAGTGTTATTCAGACTTTCAAGAGGTAAAGACTTCGGGTTCTTCACAATGCAAGACTTTGGGTGCCAAAAACCTGAAGTAAGCAATGAGATGCTGAAAACCCGAAATGCATTGAGAAGAGTAAATCAGGATTGGGAACCCGCATTTCTTCGGCTGATGAAACTTCATAAGTAAAGTGACTTGGAGAACCCGATTTGCACTAGGAGAAAATCGGTGTTTTGGGCCTAACTTGCTCCCGTTGTTGAAATTTTATAAGTAAAGTCAGTTGAGAAGCCCGATTTGCACTAAACCCAGTAAAGCACTTCCCAAAACCCGATTTGCACTAAGCAAATATAGCACTTCAAATGTTCAGCTTCTTCTGCCTTGCAATTGCTCTGAACACCCTGAAAAACCTGTTTGGATTCTTCCACTGTAATGACATAAAAAGCTTCGAATATTAGGGGTGACAATTTGCAATTTGACCTGTAGGATCAAAATTGATAACATGAACTTTGGCAGATTTTGCTTTTCTTGAGGTGGATTCAATGGGATAACCACTCCCCCCTTAATAAGGTCAATGTCAGACATTCCTCAACTTTATTAGCACTATCGGACACATCTCTACGCTCAACCCTTTGTCGAGGATCCATAAACTGTCTTACATGCATCAGGTCCCTTTTCATGCGCTCCAACTTGTCGTTTGGGCTGCCCCAGACTTTCACATGATTCCCTTGCAATGCCCTCCGACCCAACTAGTTGGCAAGTCCACACATCCTCTCAAAGGGGCTATGGCAATCTCTACCCGCTCCTTGCTACGAGTGTCGTAGGGTCCACCAATTATGGCCGAACCCTTTCTTCGTTTCGGCTCCGACTCTCACTATGACATCACGTTTTAGCCTTGGCTTTCACTTCGGCTTCTACTTCATGCTTCGGTTGGGATTCTTCGGAGTCGCTCCACCAATCAAATAGACCATTTAACTTCTTGGCCCCGTCCCTGACTATTTGTCTCTCTTCCGCCTTTATTCAAATTCAATAACATGAATTATTGCTTGTACACGCTAGTGATCTTCTTTGTGAAGTCTTTCAGCCATTTTAATATATTTTGTCATTGTGTGTCACAATCATCTTTGGCACATAGATATTTGAAGATAATGGGGTGCCTTGTCACACTTCTTGACCCGAATTTAACTTGAACCGGCATTCTTTAAGGCAATAGTGCCAAAATTTTGTGTGATTAATGTCTACTAAGATACAAAACTTATCAATAACAGTATTCATAGAATAGTAATTTCATAACATACCATGGCAAATCAAAGTTTTTCAACATTAGCACCTTTGTATTCATAAAATGTAAGTCTCAGTACAATTCATACAATATAGGGAGCATCTAATATTAGTGCCCATATCTCAACATACAATACCAAGACCAAACGGTTGTTGGTGAACCCAATGGTCAAAATAGACATAACTAAGGGTCTTGCTATATCACTAACTAAATACCAACAAAAGACTAACAAAGCAATGTCAACTATAACAATACGTGTTTTCATAATTGGCAAACACTATCTAGATTGCAATTTGTAATGAATATTAGTAAAAAATTACAAATTACTAAACTTTTTTTTATAATGGTTTGATGCTTTTAACCAAAGCTATGAATTGGAACAACGCTTTTGACCAGAACTACGAACCATAAATATAAAGAGAATAAGCAATACAAGCTCAACAATGGACCTACAGAAGCAGGGCAACCTAAAGCCCAAACAGAGACATTGTTGCAAACCAACAACAGTGACAACAATTATAAAGCAAGCTGAAAGATTAAGACTAAACCTAGCCAAAGCTTCAAACCAGTCAAGGCTTGGAAGGGCCAATCAACTATCCTTTATTTTTCTTGTATTTGAGTGTCCTCATGGATTGGTACTCTGCATCCCTGAGAACGGATAGTCCAGAGACAGCAATTTTGTAATTCAAGCTTTTAAGATAGTATCTCGGGACTTTGGCTTCTTCAAGATGTTCATCTACTAAACTCGTTCTATCTTCAATCTACTCCTAATCAGAAAGAAGTGAAAAAAGGGGTCCTTCCCCATCCTTCTTAGGAAGGCTCCTCAATTGATCCTAGCAATAAACCTCCCCAAGAGGGATTTCTTATAACTCTAATACAAAAGTAGGGTTTGAATCAACCTTTTTAGAGTTTGAATCCTCTCTAGGTGGCATGTGGTCTTCCTTGAACACAAAGGATGGTCCAGACTTCTCATTTTTGAAATTAGCATTTGGCTCTGCATTTATTGGCATCTGGGCATTTCCTCTTAAGATGACCAAATTGCTAGCATCTGTACTAATGGATGCAGAGATTATCATAGTCTAAAGATAGAATCCAAATGCCCTCACTCAATAGAAGAGAAATACTTTGTAGGCGTAGAATTGTCCCACTCCTCAAAACCGCAATTCTGACTTTGCTCATATTAAGTTTAGATCTCAAGTTCTCCTTCGTTTACACATCCATGTACAAGTATTCACCAATGCCATCCCCTATTTTTTTGAATATGTATTCTCCCCAAAAATCTATAGGGAGGGCATAAATATTCACCCAAACGAGAATGATGTTTGTGTTTTTGTGAAAGCATTAAAGCTTTTTGTCCATGGTTTAATGAAAATACCCCTCTGAAACATGAACCAACAATCCTTGTATTCTAAAACATATTTGCGATCTTCTAAGCTAGAAAAAGTAATGGCAAAGTTGTTCTTGGGTAAGAAAGTGACATGTAAATCAATGTTAGTCCAAAGAATCTTCACTTCATTCCTTACCTCTTCCAAACTGGGCCTTCTTCCTCTAACCCTGCAAATAAATGTTCGGTCCTTGCAAGCGTGCAATTCTGGATCAAAATCAATATCAACAATAGAAATGGCTACAGTAGTGGTGAAATCACCCTTGATCTCATTGATGGCTGCACCACTATCTTTCCTGGCATTAATGTGCACTGTTTTTGGATCTGCCCTTATCATTTCTAAAGAAGCTATGTTTTCCTTTGTATTTGAGCCTCCATCTGACCAGCATCACCATTGACATGCCGGTGCTTGAGAGGAGACATAGGGAATCCATTCATTGCATAAGATTTAACATCCACTATCCTTGATTCACCCTTCATTGTCATACACTCACTCTTTGTTGTTTCTTCACTGCCATTTGTTCATCCTTCACTCGCCCTTCGCTATTCATTAGTCATTACAAATTCCTACACTAGCAGCATATAAAATGAAACTTTCTTTTTGCATAGCAAAGAGCCCATATATCTAGCTACAAAAGAGGTATAGAGATCTACCACCCTGAATTCAAGCACTTGTAGTTGAGAAGGGGAAGGATGAAAGATCCGCAATTTGAAACAAATGTGTAGAGGCTCGAGATTAAGTAACAAATCTATTTTAACAATTGAAAGTTGTTGAACATAACTGTCTACTGAGAGGGGGGGTGAATCAGTAGATGCTCTAAAACTGGTTATTCCAAACTTTTAAATGAAATACAAATTCATATGCAAGTAAGGAACAAATGCAAAAATCACACACACAAAAACACATGAAACCAGATTTTTACGTGGAAACCCAAAGGGAAAAACCACTGTGAGAAACAGTTGCCAGAAACTACTGTTCTAATTCAACCTCACACAAAACTGCCTTACTAGCAAACCTCACTGGTTACATTCAAGGACACCAATCCTTAGGAGACACCAATCCCCTAGCTGAGCACCAACTCAGTTTAACCTTACCGGTTACAAGATTTAAGGGCACCAACCCTAAGGAGACTCTAATCCCCTAATCTGAGCACCAACTCAATTTGTCTGATGGCACCAACCGATCAGAACTATGGAGCTACAACTCCAACATACAAGAAGGATTCACAAATGAATCCATTTCAGCTTCTTTGTTACAAGTCTCATCCATAACTGCTCACTCACTGCTCAATCTCTATGTTTTCTTTCTCTTCCTGCTTGCTCAGTGTCTCTCTGCATATACCTTTACACTCTGTATCTACATACATGTGGTTATGCTTTGTTCAGCGACACTTCATCCCCTTTCTTCTTCTCTGCGTTTTACTCTATCTTCGTGTCTTTTTCTTGACAGCCCTTTTCCTCTCTGGAAAATGCAATAGCAACAACGACAACGGCTCCAAAATTATCCTCTTGAAGTCATATATATACAACTATCTTTTAGGGTTTTTCATCTTCTCCTTGTGTTTACACCTAGCTGCACTAAACCGGTTCTCATTAAAGATGACTTTTACTTGCATGTTTCTCGTGTCTCGGTTTATGCATCACCTTGTAATGGTCAAATCTCTTTTCTTCATTTGATGACTGCTTAGTTTATCTCATAAATGCGCAGCTTTCCCAATCAAAGATTGATCGGTTGAATCAATCAGTCTCGAGCCCTGTGTAGACCTTTTTGAGCTCACCATTTGCCTGGTCCTATCTTTAATCGAGGATTTACTCATTGTCTTTGGCGCCAGTCACCGTATATTTTGAGTCGTCTGTTGTTTTCCCTGTTCTGGAACCGTCGATCTTCTTTTGCACTATCCATCAACTTTTATCTCGTGTATCGATATTCTCTTTGTTCGCTTTCATTCCTTTCTATTACTTCAATATGCTTGACCTTTAGGCTTCATTTTGAACCTTTGGCTATGTTTCAAGCATCTCATGCTTTAGCAATTTTGGACGTGACTTATACTCCAATCGAAGTGTCTTTCCTTCTTTACTATCCCCAGGCAACTTTTAAAGCTATTCTTCAAATTCGGGCTCTCTCTCCTTTTGGCTCTTCCTATTCAGGCTTTCTATCGAGCTCATTTTCTTCATATTCTTTCTCGGGTTCGTCTTCTCCTTTTCCTTTTCTCGGGCTCCTTTCTTCCTCGGGCTCTTCCCTTTCTCGAACTCCTTTCTTCCTCGGGCTCTTCTCTTTCTCGAGCTCCTTTCTTCCTCAGGGTTTTCCATATTCTTCTCTTCTTCGGACTATCTTCTTCTTCGGACTTTTTGTCCGTCTCTCCTTTTTGGTCTTTGGGCTCGTTTTTCAAATTTCTTCGAACTTTTTGTCCAACTCTCCTCGAACAATTTTTTGACTCTCCTTTGTGGTCTTTGGACTTTTTGTCCGAGACATTTCTTCAGACTTTTTGTCCGAGTCTTTTCTCTCGAGACCTTTCTCCAAAGTTACCCTTCAGGTTTTTACAACGATGCACTTGCCCTTCGGGCTCTTTCGAAACTACCCTTCGGCTTTTCTTCCAAAGGTCCTCTTGCCCTTCTGGCTTTTGCAACATGCCCTTCGGCTTTCTGAAAGGTACCCTTCGGCATCTTTGGAAGGGTTCATATACCCTTCGAACTTTTCGACTTACCCTTCGGCTTTCTTCAAAGTGTCCTTCGGCCTTCTTCAAAGGGTTCACATACTCGGCTTTCTTCAAAGAGTCCTTCGGCCTTCTATAAATTGCCCTTCGGGTTTTCTAGAAGGGTCCACATACCCTTCGACCTTTTCAAAAACTACTCTTCTCCTTTTCTACAAGGGTCCACATACCCTTCGGGGCTTTGCAAATGTACCCTTCGGCTTTTCTGCAATGGTCCACTTGCCCTTCGGACTTCTTAAGAAGTGCCCTTCGGCTTTCTTGAACGATCCACATACTCTTCGGAACAATTTCCACAGGCTTTTTGTCCAAAAGATTTGTCCTTGCCAATATTTCCGAAAGAATTGTCTTGCCAATTTTTCCAAAAGAATTCTTCAAGACCATTTCAGGTTCTCCATTCTGCTTGACTTATGAATCATGAAGGAAGCTAAGTCACTTGGTAATCCCGATCAATTCCTTTAGACCAACTCGGGGTCTTGACACTGCTTGACTTGTGATCATGAGGGAAGCAAAGTCGTTCCATAACTCTGATCACCTCTTCTAGACCCTTTCGAGTTTCTCCCTTTGATGTGCTTGTTGACCAAACAGAAGTAAAGTAATTGCAATTCTCCGATCACCTCGTCGTAGACCATTTCGGACTTCTCGTGCTACTTGACTTCTTATCACAAGGAAAGTAAAGTACTTGTGAAACCCCAATCAACTCTTTGCTAGACCATTATGGATTTTCGAGATTGCTTAGCTTGTCAACAAGAGGGAAGTAAACTAGCTTTCAAAACCCGATTTCCATTGCTCGACCCATTCGGGTTTTTTTGGCAACTTGACTTATAAAATTGAAACAAGTCCTTGCATAAACCCGATTAACACTGCTAGACCCTTTCGGGTTGTCACCTTTGCTTAACTTATAAACGTGAGGGAAGCAAAGTCACTTCGAAACCACGATCTGCACTACAAGACCAATTCAGGGTTTCGGGATTGCTTTACTTATTTTATAAGTAGGAGCACTTCATAAACCCAATTTGCACTGCAAGTCTGTTCAACTCATCCTTTGGCATTAATGCAGAATAGCACTTGCTTCCTTTGACATCAATGACAATATTTCAAACATCAATGACTATTTCCAACAAAAGCTACATTCAAAGATGAATCCAAATGCAAATGACCAAAAACTAATTAGTTAGCTAGATAGTAATTTGTAATGAAAAAATGTAAAGCATAGAAATTCCTAAACTAGCATAATATAAATTGAAACATTCTCTTTGCATAGCAAAGAGCCATCATATCTAGCTCCAAAAGAGATGTGCAGAGATCTACCAACCTGATTTCAAGCACTCCTAGCTTAGAAGGTAAGGATGAAGGATCCATGATCTAAGACGTTTAGTGGCTCCTTGAAAGACCTACCTACCTAACATACAGAATGACCTTGGGAGAGAGGGGAATGGTAGAAAAAGAGGGAGAGGGTGCTGTAAATTTGAGAGAACTCAAATGGTGTCACTAGAGGTAGCAAAGGGTTTGAAGATTCAACAAGAGCATGAGGCAAAGTGAGCATAAAAGCATGTGATCACAATGTTAGCAAGAGAAAATGAACATCAGATAGAGTGTGAGGCCAAATGAATCCGTTGTATGAATTAAAACAGGCAGATTCGTGGCCAAAAGAGACATTTATGGCTGGTGGAAACCTCAAACGGCAATCTAGCAACTATAAATAAATGAGTTAGAGAGACCAGACTGCACGTTTTTGGGAAAATGGTCAACCTCAACAAAGGGAGGCAACAAATTTTCTCAATAAGTTGTGACAGTAACCTGACAACTATAAATGGGCAGAAGCAACTAGGTTGCAGGTTTTTGGGAAAACGAGTAGCCTCAACAAAGGGAGGTTGCGAGTTTTCTCAATTAGCCACGCTTTGGCCATAGGTACTCTCTCAAGGGATCTCTTTGAGGAATGAACACACTCGAAGAGTGCAATAACTCTGAAATTGAGAGCCAAACTTTAATCTTTGGGTTTTTGAAATGAAAAATGAGCATTAAATTTGCCCTCGAGGTGCGAGCAGTTGACATTCATAAGAATGCAAGGTTGTGAAGTGCCTACAAAACAAACAAAACCAAGAGACCACACTTGTACCTAGATCCATGCTCTAGCTCCAGCACATGCTAGGGGACAAAAATCAAGGCCTAAGATGAACAATTATTTCGTTTACCAGAGCATCAAATCATATGTTTTGAAATCCAGGAATGTGGGCAATCTGGAAGTCAACAAAGCAAACGATCAATTTGCAAGTCTCCTCAAAGAGAAGCATCTCAACGCTTAAGACATACCAAACCACAGTGAGTTGGGAGACAACTCCCAATGAGTCGGAGTACAACTATACACATTACACACCCAACTCAAGGGCGTCCGTCGACACACCGATAATCAAGTAATCCTCTGCCAAGTGTTAGTCTCGCTAACTAGGAAGAAGCATGCCACAACAATCTCGTTACCACCAAAGTCATCAATAGTCTACGCAGCTACCACCGGTCCAGAATTGCCTCCACTGTCTCCATTGATATGAATCACCACAAAGTGATGAAACATGGTGGAAGAAGAGACAATCCTGGTTCACAAAAAAGGAGCTATCCCAACAATGATGGTAATGGTACAACGGCACAAGAGAAACTAAAAACTCAACAAAATGCAAAGATCGGGGAAGACAAATGCGAGAGGAGAGACAGTCCAAAGCTTAAGTTCAAAGAGGATGGGGTAAGAGCACAAGGAAACAAGTATCAACCCGAGAAGTCATGTCGAGACCCCAGGTACTGCAAACCATCGTGCACAAACCTACAAGAGTGAAGACAAAGGAGTCAATAGACGATTGTGCGCAAGCTTTTTTGTGCTAAGAATCATGGTTGATGTATTAGAATAATCTCTCTTTCATAGTAACATTGTAGGTGGTATATTCCACACCTATAAGTGGATTGGAAGAGGCTAGTATGCTTCCAAGATTGGTAATGAAATTGAAACTCGTGGAATTCCAAGTTTGAATGATATATCATTTAAAGTCAAAAAATCCACACCTTTCCACAAGGGGAGGGGAATCATATGTATACTAGATTGGCATATTGGCTGTTCTATAACCTTGAGAATCGTCTTTACCTTTTCTTATTATTATTTGTGAATGGTTATGACAAGGTTTACAAGTGGTTCACTTCTTTGTATATACACATGACTAGAAATGGACTACATGTGCATTCCTTTATTTGATGATGTTAACATGTTGCCAAATGTAATGTCCCAATTTCCATAATGGTCACATTTGATTTGGGTATTTAGCCTTTTCACTATTCCCATGGGCTACATCGCATTCTAAAGGAATGATTAGTTGAAAACAGGAGTAAAAAGTAACTTAAGCGGTTATATTCTTAAGTTGACTTTATTAAGTGTTCTAATTTTGAATTACTTTATAAAAGTATTTTATAAAAGTTACTTAAGTCGGCCAAAAACACTTTGTCATAAAGTGACACTGTGTACATAAAAACCTTCATTTAATTAAGTTCAAGTGTGACCTATTTGGAGCACTCCACTTGAGGGGCTTTGAAAGGAGCATTTGGAGATCATTTTTCATTCATCGAGTTATGTTATTTTGATTTGGAGATTTTTCTTCTTGGCTGCAACTTGTTTCAGCTTGAATTCAATGATGGAAACCCTTGTAATTTCTAGTGGGTTGGACGAAAACCTAGCTCACTTTGAGGAGGCTTCATGACGGAAATCTATTTATACTTCATTGTATGAATTTGATATTTTGGAGGAGCTGAAAATTGAGTTTATTTGCAGGTTACAGCTGCTAGGGTTTTAAGTTTGCAAATTGATAGATTCTCCACCAAATGTCAATTTGCTATGGTACGATTTGCTCCAAGGCATCTATTTTTATTGCAGGGTTTTGAAGACTATTTTTACATCTATGGACAAGGGTTTGAATGCATGATTGGATGGAATTGAAGATTTTGGAGATTCAACGATTTTTTTAAATTGCTACAGTAGTATGTACCGCTGCTACAGTAGTCCGTACCATCGCTATAGTGTTCCGTACCATCACTGCAGTGATCCGTACCATCGCTGCAGTGTTTTTTTCACTTTGTGGGATCTGAATTGAAAGAGGTTTGATTGCATTGTTTGCTCATTTGACATCTTTGGTCTTTGAAAGGAGGTATATCATACCTAAATCAGGGCTTTATCAGGGTGCAATCAGAGTCTAAGGTCATCATTTGGCACTATATCAGACTTGCATCGATTTGGTATTCAATTTTGGAGGTTGGAGCTTCATTTTCAAATTGTTGGACACAATTTCAGTTATATTTTTAGTTGTATCAGACTTGTATCAGTTGTAGGGACACTCAGAAATTTATAGCAGCACTTGGGTATTTGTTGTTTCCTTCCATTTTGGTCAAATAAAGGCATATATCAATTATTGCGTGTCATTATCAGTCATATACAGGTTGTTGGGCACATTTTGCATGCATTTCTGAGTTGTTTCAGAATTGTGTGAGCTGTACATGCACTCAGAAATTCATAACAATAGCTGGGTGTTTCTTAGTTCTTGCATATTTGACCAAGTGAAGGCATTGTAATGAACTGGGTATATGGAAACTTGAATTGTATAATTTGAATAAGCTTTAATCGATCTATTTCTATTGTTACATTTATATCAGACCTTGTTATAATTCTATTTTGCGATTATGTATGTCAAATTGCCATTGGGACTATATGTATGAGACATGTTTGAAAACCAACATTGCAAATATCGAAACAAACAACTTTCAGTCATCCATTATCAGATATCAATTACAAAGCAACAGGTGGTCAAAGTGTTTGATGAAATGTCAAACTACTAAAATCAGAAAATTCAAGTGTTTTGAAGGCCTATCCTAGTTCGGGTCTTTACAGTAGTATCAGAGCTTGGATCTTGCCATCCTGGAGGGTTAGATTGGTTATATGCATCCACATGAAATTGGTCCTATTGGCCATTTTTGGCCCACATATTAAAGCTCTTGCATTGTTTGATGAGGAAATGGATCAAAGGGGCCTAGAAAAGGATCTGAGCAGGTTGTTCAGGGGTCAGCAGCAATGTTCAAAATCAAGCCTACAAGCCAAAGGGCTAAATGCAAAGTTCACGCAAAGTTCGTGCAAAGTTCTTTTATTCAGCTAAGTCCTTGTTCATTCTTCAGGGCTTTGAAATAACTAAGTGTGAAAGATCCTTCGAAGGGTTACAAAGTTGAGGAAGTTACTTCAGACTTTCTACTTGTTCTTCATGGCAAATTTTGGAATTTGTTTAGAGCAACTAGGGAGAATAAATGGTATTATTTTCCAGCTTGGCATTGGCATCAATTTTGGCATTTGAGGAGATTAAAGTCTGAATTTTAATAACAGCAGTCTGATGTAATTTCAAACCTTATGTCAGCATACCTGGGAGCCACGATTTTATTCATGGAAGCCACAAAAGGCAGCAATTTTATCCCCTAGGTTGGGCACTCCATTATTGAAGGCCCTACAATCATTTTCAGTGCTTGAGTGGGGTCTTTAAGGCTGCATATTATCTCATCTCAGAGGGCAGGTCTGAAAACAGGGGCAGCTCATATAGAGGCTTGGTTTGGAATCAAGAAACCATCATTACATCCTCCAAACGTTGTCTTCTCTACATCGATTTAGAAGACTTCATAATCAGGTTCCTCTTGTAATTTTGAAGTAGTTTGCATTATCATTTCAATCATTTAGTCTTGCTGTTGTAGGTAATCATTCTCAATCAGATTTGGCATTGTATTGGATATTCATTGTAAGGCAAGACTCTTGGCTATTCAGATTATCATTGTACTTGGAATTACATTCAATAAGGAGTTACGTGTTCGATGCAATGTTCATCTCTATAGCATTCATAATCAGCATTTAGTTTGCATGCCAATTGTTTGTCAAAATGTCTCATGGCTGTAGCTACACATTTGCATAGTATTTAGGCATCTATTGGCATTGAAAAATACCAACATACATTTGCATTCATCTTCTGTTATTAGTTGTCATTGGCATTGAAGTAGAAAGTTATCCTTTGCATCTAAAAAATTTTCTTGGAACAAGAAGACGATATTATATTTTGATATCAGTTTGCAAGACAAGTGTTTGACGAAATTATCAAGTATACAAATCAGAAAATTAAGGGCAGATTTTGCAAGAGATACTACAGTGGTATCAGAGCGGTTTCCTACCAACTTGTTGGGTAAGTTTCAGTTGTAGTTTGGAAGTTCAGTTGAACAGCATGACTATTTCCAGGAAGCAGTCAAATGCCATGATGAAAGAATTGGAGAAGCTTAGACAAAGCCAGGAAAGGATGGATGAGTTGTTTTCACACCTTGCAACCATAGACAGATTAATATAGTATATGACATCCATTTTTAAAGGGTTTACATCACAAAACAAAAAGGAGAAACAGGAGGTCTCTACAGGTGAAGTATCTAGAAATCTTTACAATGAATTTTCAGCAGCGAGTGACCAGCATACTGTTGATCCTATGGAGAGCAAAAATCAGAGTTACATTAAGAAAGATATTGGGCACAAGACACTTGATGATGACTTCAAGATCGAAGAAGAGCAAGTGATGTTTGAGGATAAACCAATTGCATTAGAACAACGACATGAAGATAAGGGTTCTTGTGATGAGTCTAGCATTGCTTCATCCTATCATGGTAAAGAATCGGATGGTGGTTTGATGAATGTTAATCATAACTCTGAAAGTCTATTGGAGGCTCAAGATAGAAAGGTGGATGTGAAAGTTAATCCTTTACATAGTGGAGCAGCCACTAGTGTTTTGACTACACATGATGGAGACATTTTACGATGGCATGATGTCATTAGGACAGCGGCATTATGTCCCATCATTCTCATGAGATAGGAGCTTGTGATATGATATGATACTACACTCCATCACAGTTCTGTAATGCACAACAAAAATTTGTTCAGTTTGCACAATCAAGGACAAGGAGATTCTCTTAAGAGATGCGTCTGATCAACTACAACCTTCGCTCCCAGGGTGTGATCGAGACCAGACAATGATCGTTGTGGCCTTAGAAATCCCATCTAAACGTGTCCGCATAGATGATTCGTCGACTGGGCTAACGAATCAAAATATGCAACCCCCACTGACCAACTTTTGGGCCACTTTGAGAGATTTGGCTGCGAAATAAATCTCGTTGCCACGTCTTGCCTGACTCGAGTTAGAGAGAATCCTCTCAGGGTTTCTTAGAGGACTCATCCGTGCAAGTGTGGAAGCTAACAACTCGTCTGTAGACCTCATAGTTCTCCTACAACGCGTGATGAAAGTTTGCTCAGTTTGCACACTTAGAGACGAGGAGATTCTTTTAACAATTGCATCCGATCAACTGCAAACTTTGCTCCCGAGGCCTAACCGAGACTAAACAACCACTGTTGCAGCGTTAAAACGCCTATCCAAATGTGTTCACGTAGACGGTTTGTCAATTGGGCTAACAAGTCAGAATATACAGCCCCACTGATCAACTTTTAGCCCATTTTCAGAGATTTGGCTATGAGAGAAACCTTGTTGCTACTTCTCGCCAATCTCAAGTTAAAGAGAATCCTCCCAAGCTTTCTTGGAGGACTTTGTCAGGCAAGTGTGGGAGTTGACAGGTTGTCTCTAGCCCTCACAGTTCTCATGCAAGTTCGCTCAGTTTGCATACTCAAGGACGATGAGATTCTCTTAAGGGATGTGTCTGATCAACTGCAATCTTCACTTTCGGGGAACAATTGAGACTGGACAATGGTTGTTGTAATTTGTAAATGCCGATTCAGACGTGTCTGCGCAAACGATTCATCGATTGGGCTAACAATTCAAAATATACAGCCCCCACTGACCAATATTTGGCCTATTCTTAGAGATTTAGCTGCGAGAGAAAACTTGTTATCGTGTCTCGCCCGAGTCGAATTAGAGAGAATTCTCCTCGGCTTTCTTAAAGGACTCGTTCGTGCAAGTGTGGGAGATAACGGCTCATCTCTAGCACTCACAGTTATCCAAAAACGTACTACGAAAGTTCGGTGTGCACATTAAGGGATGAGGAGATTCTCTTAAGGGATGCGTCTGATCAACTAGAAACTTTGCTCTTGGTTTGCACATTAAGGGATGAGGAGATTCTCTTAAGAGATGCATTCAATCAACTAGAAACTTTGCTCTTGGGGCCCTACTGAAACTGGACAATGGTTGTTTTAACCTTAAAACGTCCATCCAGACATGTCTGTGCAAATGATTCACCGATTGGGCAAACGAATCAAATTATATGCCCCCACCGACCAACTTTTGGCCCATTCTGAGAGATTTGGCTGCAAGAGAAACCTTGTTGTGGCTTCTCACCGAGCTTGAGTTAGAGAGAATTCTCTCGGGCTTTCTTAGAAGACTCATCCATGCAAGTGTGAGAGTTGATGGCCTGTCTCTAGCCCTCCCAGTTCTCCTGCAACATGCAATAGAAATTCACTCAGTTTGCAGACTCAGGGACAAGATTCTCTAAAGGATGCATCTGATCAACTGCAAACTTCAATCTCAAGGCTCGACCAAGATTGGACAACGGTTGTTGCAACCTTAAAACGCCCATCTAGACATGTCCACACAAACAGTTCATCGATTGGGCTAACGAGTCAGAATACACGGCCCCCACTGACCAATTTTTGGCCCGTTTTGAGAGATTTGGCTACGAAAGAACCCTGTTGACGCATCTCACCCCTCTCGAGTTAGAGAGAATCCTCCCAAGCTTTCTTAGAGGACTCATCCATACAAGTGCGAGAGCTAATAGCTTGTTTCTAGCTCTCACAATTCTCCTGCAATGCACAACTAAAATTCGCTTAGTTTGCACACTCAAGGACGCAGAGATTCTCTTAAGGGATGCATATAATCAACTGCAAACTTTGCTCTCGAGGCCCGAATGAGCCCTGACAACAGTCATTGTAGCCTTAAAATGCCCATCTAGACATATCTGCATAGCATAGACGGTTCATCGATTGGGTTAACGAGTCGGAGCATATGGCCCCACTGACCAACTTTTGGATCACTTTGAGAGATTTGGCTACGAGAAAAATCTCGTTGTCGTGTCTCACCCATCTCAAGCTAGGGAGAATCCTCCCAGACTTTATTAGAGGACTCTTCCGTGCAAGTGTTGAAGCTAACAGAGCATCTGTAACCCTCACGCTTCTCCTGCAATGCATGATAGAAGTTCGCTCAATTTGCACACTCAACAATGAGGAGATTCTCTTAAGGAATGCGTCCAATCAATTGTAATATTCACTCTTGGGGCACAATCAAGACCAAAGAACAGTCATTTATTCTTAAAACGCCCATCCGGACTTGTCTGCACAGATGGTTCATCGATTGGGCTAATGAGTCGGAATATACGGTCCTCACTGACTAACTTTTGGCCCATCTAAGAGATTTCACTGCGAGAGAAACCTCGTTGTCACATCTCATCCGACTCGAGTTAGAGAGAATCCTCTCAGACTTTCTTAAAGGACTCATCCATGAAAGTGTGAGATCTGATGCTCGTCTCTAGTCCTCACGGTTCTCCTGCAACACACAACGAAAGTTCGCTCAGTTTGCATACTCAGGGACGAGGAGATACACTTAAGGGATGCATCGATCAATTGCAAACGTCATTCCTAGGATGCGACCAAGACTAGACAACAGTTGTTGTAGAGTTAAAACTCCCATCCGAAAATGTTCATGCAAACAATTTGTCGATTGGGATAACGAGGCAAAATATATGGCCCCCACCTAAGAGATTTAACTATGAGAGAAACCCCGTTGTTCCGTCTTGCCCAACTCGAGTTAAATAGAATCCTCCCGAGCTTTCTTGTAGGACTCGTTCGTGCAAGTGTAGGAGTTAACAGCTCGTCTCTAACCCTCATGGTTCTCTTGCAATGTGCGATTGAAATTTGCTCAGTTTCCACACTCAGGGATGAGGAGATTCTACTCAGGGATGCATCCAATCAACTGTAAACTTCGCTCCTAGGGCCCGACTGAGACCAAACAATGACCGTTCTTGCCTTAAAATTCTCATTCGGACGTGTTTGTGCAGATGGTTCATCGATTGGGCTAACGAGTCACCATATACGCCCCCAATGATCAACTTTTGGCCTGTTGTGAGAGATTTGATTGTGAGGAAAACTTTGTTGCCATGTGTCGCCCAGCTCGAGTTAGAGAGAATACTCCTGATCTTTCCTAGAGGACTTGTTCGTGCAAGTGTGAGAGCTGACGGCTCATCTCTATCACTCACAATTCCCCTGTAAAGCATACTCGAAGTTCACTCAGTTTGCACACTCAGGATGAGGAGATTAACTTAAAGGACGTGTCCAATCAACTACAGCCTTCGCTCTCGGAGCTCGACCGAGACCAGGCAATAGTCGTTGTAGCCTTAAAATGCCCATATAAATGTGTCCGCATAGGTCCTTCATTGATTGGGCTAACGAGTCACAATACACGCCCCCCACTGACCAACTTTTTGCCCATTCTGAGAGATTTAGCTTTCTCTCGTCCCTCTTGAGTTAGAAAGAATTCCCTTTGACATTTTTAGAGGACTCGTCCGTGCAAGTGTAGGAGCTGTTAGCTCACCTCTAGCCCTCATGGTTCTCTTGCAACACACGACCAAAATTCGTTCAATTTCCACACTCAGGGACGAGATTCCCTTAAAGAATACGTCCAATCAACTGCAACCTTCACTCCCGGGACCCGACTATGACCGAACATCAACCGTTTTAGCCTTAAAACACCCATCAAGACATGTCCATGTAGACAGTTCATCCATTGGACTAACGAGTCACAATATACGACCTCCACTGACCAACTTTTGGCCTATTATGAGATTTAGCTGAGAGAAAACTCATTGCCACATCTCACCTCTCTCAAAATAGAGAGAATCCTCCAAGGCTTTCTTAGAGCACTAGTTCATGCAAGTGTGGGAGCTGACAGCTCGTCTCTAGCCCTCACCGTTCTCCTACAACGTGCAACCAAAATTCATTCAGTTTGCACACTCAGGGATGAGGAGATTTTTTTTAGGGATGTGTCTAATCACCTGCAAACTTCGCTCCTAGGGCCCGACTGAGACCACACAATGACCATTCTAGCCTTAAAACACCCATCTAGACGTCTTCGTGGAGACAATTCGACGATTTGAATAACGAGACAATATACAACTGTAATGTCCCCACTTTAGCAGTTGACCAAATGTGTGTGTGTTAGCCTAGTTCTACATGGTCTCGAGGGCTAACGAAGAGTTTAAAGGGATCCTAGAGTGTTTTGGCCTAGTCATTTCTAGTTTGGGCCAAAACAAAGTTGTCTTACTCAATTTCAGGCATACTTACTATTCATAGTAAGTTAGCAGGACACAGCGGAGGCCAATTTTGATGATTGGATTTGATACTCCTCGACGAGAGCTTTCCGGCGAACTATCACTTGCACTATTCGGAGTCCAATTGCTATTATATTTTAATGCCTAAAGTGTTATAAAAGTAACATTTAACTTAATTGCAAGCTATTAAAGTGTTACTTTAAATATTTACTTTATGGGGATGGTACCTAAGGGAGACATAAGTAATATTTAATAAAATGTTGCACATCTTTTATCCCACATTGCTCATGAGAGTTGAGTCGCCCCCTTGGAGAAAGAATAAAAGGAAGTGTTTGTGGCTTCATTAGGCATGTTGGATACGAAGAAAAAATTGATGCACTTGCAGTTTGCAGATTATTTTGGGCATTTGGGAACATCCTTCCCATTTGTAGCACTCTAGACATCAATCCTTGGGATTGGTCTTTGGAGTCTGTGCTTTCAGACGCATACAACCACGCCACTGTAGCAGCCACGCCACTGTAGCAGTCGCGCCACTGTAGCAGCCACATCACTGTAACAGTCGCGTCATTGTAGCAGCTCGTCATTGTAGCAAGGACGTCACTGTAGCATCTCGTCGCAGCCACTATCTGCAGTAAGAGTCTGGAGAAACAAGCCTACGAAGTCCGTAGAACCAAGCTTGCGGAGTCCATAGAACCAAGCCTACGGAGTCTGTAGAAACAAGCCTGCAGAGTCCGTAGAAGCATGTCTACAGAGTCCGTAGAAACAAGCCTGCGGAGTCCATAGAAACCAGCGTGCAAAATCCGTAGAAGCAACACTGCAATGTCCGTAGAAGCATGCCTGCAGAGTCCGTAGAAACAAGCCTGCGGAGTCCGTAGAAACAAGCCTGCAGAGTCCGTAGAAACCAGCCTGCAAAGTCCGTAGAGACTAGCCTGCAGAGTCCGTAGTTCTGTTGGACGGAGAACAAAATGATCGCACCTTCAGTATTCACTGGGGATATTCGCTTGAAACAATGTTCATTCCATTACTGGAGTATTTAGTGAGTTATCACATGGCCGACACTGTACTTGCTTACTCATTTTGCAATCAATATAAATACAGTGTGTTGGTTATTTCAGCGATGTGTGCCTATGCTTTCAATTCTATATTTATGTTACATGCATAAGACCTTGCAAAACACAAAAAAAACAATACAAGCAAACCATTCCGGAGTCATAAGGGGTTTCAGCTGGTAGTTTTTGGCGTAACAGGGGTTCCCATTACAGTGGTATCAGACCCTGTTTTCTTGCCATCCTGTGAGGTTTCATGCATCCAACACATCAGTATTACTTGAGGAGAAATCGGACAAACCCAAACATACGTAATTTCCCAGAGATTGAAGAGGGTGACCCTTTTTCAGCACTAGCCATGGGTGACAGAGATGGGGAAAGGGGAGAACCTAGCACTAGGGAGCTTAGTGATCTTGCTAGGGGTCAAAGGGAGCTACAGGCTACATTGCAGCGTTTAGCTATAGCCATTATACAACATTTGACTAGGGCAGATCAAGGCAATAATGCCAACCAAGGTAATAATGCCAATCAGGGTAATAATGTTAACCAGGTAGGTGGACAGGATAATGGAGGTAATGGAGACGCATCGATTAATAGAGTAACCAGGACATATGCTAGAGCAGGTTCTACTACAAGACCACTCATGCCACATTTTCCTGCAAGACTGAATGACCAGAATAATGCTGGTCCTACACAGCAAGAGATACAGGACCAAATACTGAAGGATTGGAGAAATTCTGGACCTAATTTTCAGGGTGAGATGTCTTTCAAGGAGTACATGGATGTTAAGCTGAAACATTTACCTCAGAGAGCCAACAGGCAGCAACATTATGAGCTTAAGAAAGTGGGTAAGCTCTCAATTCCATATTTTGATGGTACAAGCAGGACTACAGCCAAGGCTTGGGTGCAAAAGCTCAATACATATTTCCAACTCAGCCCGATCCTTGAGGATGATGCCATCAAGTATGCAGCTATACATCTAGATGGCAGTGCCCATGAGTGGTGGGATAGTGACACTTGGACATAACCAGGTTGATACATATGCAGAGTTCACCGAGAGGTTGATCGAGCGGTTTGACACTAAGGACCCGGAATTACATTTGAAGGAGCTAGCACAGCTTAAACAGTGGGGTTCTGTGGAGCCCTATATCACCAAGTTCCAAAAGCTGGCAGTATTGGTGACAGATATATCTGAAAGGAGACTCGTTCTTTTCATGGATGGGCTTTCCGATCCCTTGCGAAGATGGGTAAAGGGACACAACCCTTCTTCACTACAAGAGGCTATTAAGAAAGCGAGAGACCTAGCATCTTCTTCCTACAGGAGTAAAGTTCACTCTAAGGACTCTCATTTTAAGAAGGATAAGGAAAGAAAGACATTTCAGAAGGACCCTCAACAGCCTAAGGGGGAAACTAAAGGGTTGGACAATGACACCCTCAACGAGCTCAGGGAGAAAAAACTATGTTTTCATTGTAGGGAGCCATGGGATCTTTCCCATAAATGTCCACTTAAGACGAAGGCTAAACCAATGGAGTATTTTTTAGCAGATGAATCCCCTTCCGAGGACAAGGAGCAACATTCAGATTCGGAGTCTAGTCAGGGTGATAGCACTGCTGAGGAGAGTTTGGATGATGAGAAGTCTCTTGCTCAGTTGACAGGGGTCTAGAAGGCCATTACCTTTAAGGTAAGAGGGATGATTCAGGGGCAGCGTGTGGTTTCATTGATCGACACTGAGGCAACGCATAACTTTATCGATGCAAAAATGGTGGCTAAGAGAGGCCTTCAGACAGAAGAGCACGCGGGGTTCAGAGTCATGGTGGCCAATGGCCACAAGTTATTATGCACCCAAAAGATTTCAAATCTTCGCATCAGATTGGGAGGAGGTTATGAGTTGGAGGACGATTTCTATGTAGTTGACATGGGTGATTATGATGTCATCTTGGGAATGACATGGATGGCTTCTCTGGTAGAGTTTACCTTCAACCTGGCTCAGTTGAAGATGAGGTTTGAGCATTAGGGCAGGAAAGTGGTGCTTCGAGGTTTACCGGATGGTGGGCTCAGGGTGGTATCATTGAAGAGGATGGAACGGTTATTTAGACATGAAGATGTAAAGTGGGTAGTTGAATGTTTGATCATGCCTACACCTCCAGAGTAGCAGGTTAAAAGCCATCCTCCAAATATACAGGAGATCATTTCTAGGCATGATAAGGTGTTTGGTAGCATTCCACATGGGGTTCCTCCCGAGAGGGGTATAGAGCATGTTGTCGAGCTAGAGGGGGCTAAACCAGTCATCATCACCCCCTATCGCCATCCTAAAAAGCATAAGGATGAGATAAAGAAGTCGATAAAGGAGCTATTGGAGATGGGGCATATTAGGCCAAGCAAAAGCCCCTTTGCTTCAGCGGTTGTTTTGGTAAAGAAGGATGGGACAATGCGTATGTGCATTGATTATAGAGCTCTCAATAAGAAGACAATTAAGAACAGGTACCCCATCCCTAGGATTAATGAGTTGATTGATGAGCTGCATGGAGCACGGTATTTCTCTAAGATAGACTTACGTTCAAGATACCATTAGACCAGAATGCGAATGGACATAAAAAAAACTGCTTTCAGGTGTCACTACGGGCAATTTGAGTTTTTGGTTATGCCATTTGGGCTAACCAACGCTCCAGCTACCTTCCAGAGTTGTATGAATCAAGTGTTCAGAGGGCAGCTTCGAAGATTTGTATTGATATTCTTTGATGATATCCTGGTATTCAGTAGGACTTGGGAGGAGCACCTACAACAATTAGAGGAGGTGCTGGGTATTTTGGAGAAAGAATCACTGTATGCCAAGGAATCGAAGTGTGAATTTGGCATGACAAAGTTGCTCTACCTTGGCCATATTATTAGTGCTGATGGAGTTAGGGTGGATCCAGGAAAGATTAAGGCGATTGTTGATTGGCCTACTCCAACAAGCCTTACACAACTCAAAGGGTTTTTTGGGTTATGTGGGTTCTATAGGAGATTTGTGCAAGGTTTTTCACAGACTACAGCACCATTAAGAGATCTCACCAAGAAGGGAACTTTTGTATGGACAAAGGCAGCACAACAGTGTCTTGAACATTTCAAGCAGGTGATGTCTTCATGTCCAGTTCTAGCTCTACCCAACTTCACGAAGCCTTTTGAGCTTCATTGTGATGCATCGAGTGATGGGATTGGAGCAGTATTGATGCAGGAGAAGCATCCCATTGCTTTTGAGAGTAGGAAGCTCCGAGGGGTGGAGAGGAGCTATTCTATTTATGATCGGGAGATGTTGGCCATCATGCATGCCTTGGCCAAATTCCGATCCTACTTGGTTGGAGGGAAGTTTGTGATCAAGACGGATCACAATAGCATAAAGTATTTCATGGCCCAGCGAGACTTGAATGATAGACAACAGAAGTGGGTCACTAAATTGCAGGCTTATGACTTTGACATTGAGTTTGTCAAAGGGAAGAAGAATGTAGTAGCTAATGCCTTATCCAGAAGACCTCACATTTGTGCTCTTGCAGAGATTTCATGGGATTGGAGGGATAAGATTATAGCAGAATATGCCGGAGATGCTTGGGCTTCTGGATTGATTTCAGGTACTATACAAGATGATCACTGAGGTGATAGATGGGTTGAGCAGATTTCAGGACAGGATTTATTTGATTCTGTCACCACATTTAAGAGAGGCAATACTGAGGGCATTTCATGATGCACCTACCGCTGGGCATCCGGGGGTCTTCAAGACCTACAGGCAGATCCGAAAACGGTTCTCATGGAAAGGGCTCAAGGATGATGTTCAGAGGTATGTTAAGGAGTGTGCAGTTTGTCAGCAGAATAAGGAAGAGCACACGTTTCCTGCTAGTTTACTACAGCCCTTACCCATTTCGGACAGGAAATGGGAAAGCATTTCTATGGACTTCATCACTGGCCTACCACGAGTGCAAGGAAGAGATTGCATTTATGTGGTGGTAGACAGATTGACGAAGTTTGCTCACTTCTTTGCTATCCCTTCTACTTACACAGCAGCTCAGGTGGTAGATTTGTTCTTTAGGGAGGTTTTCAGGTTGCATGGGTTATCGAGATTTATTATTAGTGACAGGGATAGCAAGTTCATGAGCACCTTTTGGCAGAGGTTGTTCAGGCTGTGCGGTACAGATCTTACACCTAGTACGAGCTACCATCCTCAGACAGATGGGCAGACGAAGATAGTAAATAAATGGGCGGAAGGTTATTTGCGGAATTATGTGACTACGCAGCAGAGAGCCTGGGTTAAGTGGTTACACATGGGGGAGTATTGTTACAATACCATGTATCACATGACCATCAGAATGACTCCATTTATGACATTGTATGGGTATGAAGCACCAAGCTTCATGGATATGGCTTTGGGGGACAGCAGAGTGCCCAAAGCCAAAGACCTATTGCAGGATAGTCAAGATATCCTGAGAGCGCTCAAGGAGAATATACAACAGGCTCAAAATCAGCAGAAGTTGTATGTTGATTAGCATAGGGTAGAGCGCAGTTTCGAGGTGGGGGACATGGTGTATTTGAGGTTACAGCTATATAGGCAGTCATCGCTCAAGAAGGGTGGAGTAAAGAAGTTGAAGCCTAGATTTTATGGTCCCTACAGGGTGATTCGTAGAGTGGACGAAGTCGCCTATGAGCCTGAGCTCCCAGAGGGCAGTCGGGTGCACAATGTATTTCATGTGTCTAGGCTTAAGAAAGCCATTGGTCAGAGTATAGTGCCTTCTGCAAATTTACCCCCTTTGGATGAGGAGGGGAAGCTCGTGTTAGTACCTGAGGCTATTCTGGACACGAGAGAGAGAAAACAAAGAAACAAAATAGTGGAGTATTTGGTCAGATGGAGAGCCCTGCTAGAGGAGGATGCTACATGGGAGAGTGAGCAGGTTATTCAACAGGCTGCGTTGTGATTGCTTGAGGACAAGCAATTTCAAGGGGGGCGAATTGTAATGTCCCCACTTTAGCAGTTGACCAAATGTGTGTGTGCGTTAGCCTAGTTCTACATGGTCCCGAGGGCTAACGAAGAGTTTAAAGGGATCCTAGAGTGTTTTGGCCTAGTCATTTCCAGTTTGGACCAAAACAGAGTTGACTTACTCAGTTTCAGGCATACTATTCGTAGTAAGTTAGCAGGACACAGCGGAGGCCAGTTTTGATGATTGGATTTGATACTCCTCGACGAGAGCTTTCCGGCTAACTATCACTTGCACTATTCGGAGTCCGATTGCTATTATATTTTAATGCCTGAAGTGTTATAAAAGTAACATTTAACTTAATTGCAAGATATTAAAGTGTTACTTTAAATATTTACTTTATGGGGATGGTACCCAAGGGAGACAAGTAATATTTAATAAAATGTTGCACATCTTTTATCCCACATTGCTCATGAGAGTTGAGTCGCCCCCTTGGAGAAAGAATAAAAAGAAGTGTTTGTGGCTTCATTAGGAATGTGGATAAGAAGAAAAAATTGATGCACTTGCAGTTTGCAAGTTATTTTGGGCATTTGGGAACGTCCTTCCCATCTGTAGCACTCTAGACATCAATCCTTGGAATTGGTCTTTGGAGTTTGTGCTTTCAGCCTCATACAGCCGCGCCACTGTAGTAGCCGTGCCACTGTAGCAGCCGCGCCACTGTAGCAATTGAGTCACTGTAACAGCTCGTCACTGTAGCATCTTGTAGTAGCCGCTATTTACAGTAAGAGTCGGGAGAAACAAGCCTGCAAAGTCCGTAGAACCAATCCTGCAGAGTCCGTAGAAGCAACCCTGCAGAGTCCGTAGAAACAAGCTTGTGGAGTCCGTAGAAACCAGCCTGCAGAGTCCGTAGAAGCAAGCCTGCAGTGTCCGTAGAAACAAAACTGCGGAGTCCGTAGAACAAGCCTGCAGAGTCCGTAGAAACAAGCCTGCAGAGTCTGTAGAAACCAGCTTGCAGAGTCCGTAGTTCTGCTGGACAGAGAACAAAATGATCGTACCTTCGGTATTCGCTAGGGATATTCGCTTGAAACAACATTCATTCCATTACTGGAGTATTTAGTGAGTTATCACATGGCCGACATTGTACTTGCTTACTCATTTTGCAATCAATATAAATACAGTGTGTTGGTTATTTCAGCGATATGTGCCTATGCTTTCAATTCTATATTTATGTTACATGCATAAAACCTTGCAAAACACAAAAAAAACAATACAAGCAAACTGTTCCGGAGTCATATGGGGTTTCAGCTAGGTTAGTTTTGGGCGTAATAGGGGTGCCCATTACAACCCCCACTGACCAATTTTTGGCCCATTATGAGAGATATGGCTACGAGAGAAACCTTGTCGGGTCTCATCTGGCTCGAGTTAGAGAAAATCCTCCCAAGCTTTCTTAAAGGACTATTCCATGCAAATGTGGGAGTTGATGGCTCATCTCTAGCCCTCACGATTCTCCTGCAACACACGACCGAAGTGTGGAAGTTCACTGCTCATATATAGCCCTTACATAAGAGGAGAGAGTGCAGAGGGAGATGAAGGGTGATGTCTTGTAGAGAGAAGACTATGTGGGCAAGAAGTTTTTGAACCTAGTGAAGTTGAGAATGAGCAAGCGTGTTCAAGGAAGAAGTAAAGGACCTGTTATCGATGCAAAGGATCAAACCAAGTAGAGAGGACATTCAAATCAGAGATCAGAGCTAGGTGAATGTCTAATGCAAGTGTATGTTCCATTTACATCAGTTATTTGTTTTTCAGTTACATCATAAGATGTTAAACAAAATCAATTTAATACTAAGTCATGAATTACAATACATTGCTATGAATTTCAAGACCACAAGACCATAAATGAGCCTTTCTAATAGTCAGGGACCTTTAATAGGTAATGAATTTATCCAAGAACGTCAAAGAGTCTTTATAACAATTTTGAATCCATTTGTAGAGGGAAAATATAAACACACCCTAATTGAACTATTACAAACAACTTGAATCCATGATAGGCTACTTATTACCAAAAATACACTATATACACCCTAAAATTGATCACAAGTCCACTTACATCACAATTGCAAATTAATGTGATTAAATATAAACGAAACAAGCAAATAGTAAATATACATGTAAATGTAAAATATACACAATGATAAAGCACCTAACTTAAAGAAAAATGTGGCTTTTTTAGCCCCATATCAAGTGATAATGATCATTAACCAATAATATATTTAAACATTAAATGATCTAAATAGAAAATACGCATAGGTAAAGGAATCCTATTGCCGAATAGTATATATGTGTATATGCAAAGTTCTATGTTATAATTCAACATAAACAATAGGACATATACCAAGAAAAAATGTAGACAATAACATGTACATAGACATAATGCACCATATAGGCATACAATGTGGGTCATATCGACATACAAAATCG
Organism: Torreya grandis; assembly: GCA_037957365.1. Lineage (NCBI taxonomy): Eukaryota > Viridiplantae > Streptophyta > Pinopsida > Cupressales > Taxaceae > Torreya > Torreya grandis. Next base: position 295,840 of record JARHVA010006522.1, on the reverse strand, counting down.
ATTGTGCTTACAACTAGACCCCCGGCACAACTAGCTCTCACACTCCTCATTGACTAGAAATAAATTGCACTTTGTTGGCATAGATGTAGAGTCATGGGTGTTGGATGCCTCAATACGAGAATAGACTCTACTCTTAGCATGCAAGTCATCCCTTATTTAATCCAAAACATCTGAAAATTATTGTCTGCACAACATATGAAATATAAAAATTAATACATTAAAATCGTATATTGAAAATGATAATTTTTTTAAAAACTAAATTTTTTAAAATGATTCTAGACTCATCATATTCCATCTAAATGGTTGTCTAGGGCTGCAAGATCACATATACACCCGTGATGGTGAATCTTATGGAGCATACATATATCGTTAGATCTAGATGTGCATACATTTATGTAAATATGACATAGCATATCATTGCTTGAAGCTAAAAAAACAATTTTATTGTGTTCTTACCAGTCTCTGTCCCTGAATCATATCTGTTGCGGAGATAGTGGATCCTCAAAGTAGCTCCAACATCAAGAAAATCTTTTTGTCATCCATGAGGAGTGTCCATAGCATCCCGCATCATCTATAAAACCAATAAATGAATACTGTGTGAATGCAATGAACATGATAAAAATTTATGACTATAACATATATTTTAAAACATGGTTTTTGGTTCAAGGGATAATAAACAAACATGAATAAATATGTAATTTAAAAGTTTTCAAATCTGCGTATAAGATACACCCGTGCCAATTGCGCCTTGTAGAATAGAGTCAAAGCTTGCTGAGCTACCCAAAATATCACCAATCATCTATATAATCAATAATAACAAGTTCAGTCAAATAAATTAGCCAATTAAATAAACACATACTAGAAAATAAATTTAATATTTTTTACAAAATAAACAAACTTTAATTAAAATTAAACCTATGTATCAAATACAGATGGTGAAGTCGATAACTCATGCAAAATACGCTGACGTATTTTGAGAGGAATTGGTGAAACTAATTCATTTGGCATAGTGTTTGGCATTCTATTGTCATGCGCTGCTAAAGCATCTACAGGGGATGTATGCTCTGGCATGCTAGTCGACTGAGCCCCTGAAAAATCTATAAGTGGCTTATGCTTTGGCATGCTAGTCTCCATAGATATACTCTGTGTATATCACTTGAACAAGAGGTCTTGTACACTTTCTCTCATATGATGTGCAACAATGTACAAGAACTGTAACGTGAGAAAAAAGGACACTAGCACATATACCAACACCACCAAAACCATTATTGTCACTACCACCACCACCAACACCACTAGCACTACCTGTAGGCTAAGCAGAAGTCTTCAATGTATGCATACCATGTTCAATCATAATTTGTGTCAGACTCATAACTGCCTCAAGCGTGTCCATTTGTACGTTACGATGCAAAATTTTAGGATTAAAAACATATAATATTGTCCTATTTTTTTAAACTCGGTTATAATGGTTTTGATCTCGCCTGACATCAAGTCTATCAAATGAAAACCCACCTCCCCTACTTTGGGAGGCCTTCATGTCAAAATAGTTAAAAAAAATTTGCAACACAAACAATGCAATTTTATCAAAAAGTTTAACAAAGCCTCATTATTGTTGCATGGAGGCTTATCAAACACCATCCACCACCTATCCTAAAAGTTATCTTTCATCTCCTCATGAACACACCAATCAATACTAATATGTTTGCAATTCGTTGATAGAGGTTGGTTGGTTCCAAGCTTACCAAACAAAGCCTACACAAAAGTTTTTATTTTTATTTTTTTAACATCTTCACATGACAATTTGTCAGAATAAAATTGTTTCATAGTCTTTTTTCGATGCAACATTGCATCAAGTTGTAAAGTTATATTTCCCACTTCATTAAAAACAGTCTCTAGTGTATTGGCAAGTGAAATGTGTGCACTATCAGCTGAAGAGAGACGCAAACCATTGATTATCTGTAATTGTTGACATTTCGAATTGTATTGTTTATACAATTGAACTTCTTGTGAAAAATCAAATTGTTCAAGATTTTGTCTAACATTTTTTTCACCCAATGGATCCATCGTTTAATTGTATATCTAGATTTATATAAAAATACATGTTTTTTTTAAGCAATGCAAGATAATATAATGCAAATCTAAACTCAAAACTTTGCATAAATAAATATAAATACAAATGGAAAAATTAAATTTAAAAATCAACATTCCTGAAGTAGCAACCCACATGCTGAATCCCGTTGGCAAGATGCAAATCCGAAGCACTTGTGTGGAAAGAAAGAAAATGCAAAGGCAAATAAAAATGATGTTTAACTCCAGCTGCGAGTTTGAGCTCCAACCAACAAATGAAATGAAAAAAATAGGGCACACGTCATTTATGTTTTGCAAAGGGCATATAAAGGCATACACCCTTGAGGCTCAAGCACAAGCCAGAACCTGGATATAAGACTACATAGAGTGTACGCACTGTTACTGCATCCTCTTATATCGAGGCTCAGACCTATGCCCGAGCCTAAAGGGCGTACACCCTTTGCAAATAGCGTAATCCCTTTTAAAAGGGCGTGTGCCCTTTGCAAAACATAAAGCGCGTGCATCCCATCTTTTTCATTTCTTGTGTTGTTTGAAGCTCAAACCCACGGCTAGAGTTAAATAACATTTTTGTTTGCCTTTGCATTTCCATTATTTTCACATGCGTGCTTCGAAATTGCATCCCACCAACGAAAATTGGTATTCGAGTTGCTATCTTAGATATGTTGATTTTTAAATTTGAATTTTTCCATTTGTATTTATATTTTATTTACGTAAGGTTTTGAGTTTAGATTTGCATTAGATTCTCTTGTATTGCCTATACAAATTGTATTTCTATTTAAATCTGGATACACAATTGAACGATATCCATTGCATGAAGAAAATGTTAAAAAAACTCTGAACATTTTGATTTAGCACAAGAAGTTCAATTGTATGAACAATACAATTCAAAACGTCAACAATTACAAATAATCATCAATGGTTTACGTCACTCATCAACTGATAGTGCACACATTTCACTTGTCAATACATTAGAGACTATTTTTAATGAAGTGAAAAATGTAACTTCGCAACTTGATGCAATGTTGCATCGAAAGGAGGCCATGAAACAATTTTATTCTAACAAATTGTCATATGAAGATGTTAAGAAAAAAATTTAAAAAAATTGTGTAAGCTTTGTTTGTTAAGCTTGGAACCAACCAACCTCCACCGACGAATTGCAAACATATTAGTATTGATTGGTGTGTTCATAAGGAGATGAAAGATAACTTTTGAGATAGGTGGTGGATGGTGTTTGATAAGCCTTCATGCAACAATAATGAAGTTTTATTATATTTTTTAATAAAATTGTATTGTGAGTTTGTGTTGCAAAAAATTCTTAACTATTCTGACATGAAGGCTTCCCAAAGTAGGAGAGGTGGGTCTTCATTTGATAGACTTGATGTCAGAGGAGACCAAAACCGTTATAACCGAGCTCAGAGAAACAAAAGGACAATATCACATGCCTCTATTCTTAAAATTCCGCATCGTATAGTACAGATGGACACCCTTGAAGCGATTATGAGTCTGACACAAATTATGATTGAACATGGTATGCATACATTGAAGAATTCTGCTTTGCCTATAGGTAGTGCTAGTGGTAGTGGTAGTGACTAATGGTTTCGGTGGTGTTGGTATATGTGCTAGTGTCCTTCCTCATATTACAATTCATGTGCATCATTGCACATCATGTGGGAAGAAGTGTATAAGACCTCTTATTCAGGTGTGACATACACAGAGTATATTTATGGAGACTAGCATGTCAGAGCATAAGCCACCTATAGATTCTTCAAGGGCTCAGGGGACTAGCATGCTAGAGCATACGTCACCTATAGATTCTTCAGGGGCTCAGGAGACTAGCATGCTAGAGCATACGTCACCTGTAGATGCTTCAACAACGCATGCCAGACACTATGCCAAATGTATTAGTTTCACCAACTCTTCTCAAAATACGTCAGCATATTGTGTATGAGTTATCAACTTCACCATCTGTATTTGATACACAATTAATTTTAATTATAGTTTGTTTATTTTGTAAAAAAATATTAAATTTATTTTCTAGTATGTGTTTATTTAATTGGCTAATTTATTTGACTGAACCTGTTATTGTTGCTTGTATAGATGATTGGTGATATTTTGGATAGCTTAGCAAGCTTTGACTCTATTGTACAAGCCGCAATTGGCACGGGTGTATTTTATACGCAAATTTGAAAACTTTTAAATTACATATTTATTATGTATGTTTATTATCCCTTGAACAAAAAACTGTTTTAAAATATATGTTATAGTCATAAATTTTTATCATGTTCATTGGAATCACACAATATTCATTTATTGGTTTTATAGATGAGGAGGGATGCTATGGGCACCCCTCATGGACGACAAGAAGATTTTCTTGATATTGGGGCTACATCTGAGGATCCACTATCTCTGCAACAGACATGATTCAGGGACGGAGACTAGTGAGAACACAATAAAATTATTTTGATCTTCAAGCAATGATATTCTATGATATATTTACATAAACGTATGCACATCTAGATCTAATGATATATGTATGCTCCATAGAATTCTCCATCAAGGTGTATATACGGTCTCACAACGTTAAATAACCATTTAGATGGAATACGATGCGTCTAGAATCATTTTGCAAAAAAAAATTATTGAAAAAATTATCATTTTCAATATACAATTTTAATGCATTAATTTTTTTATTTCATATGTTGTGCAAACAATACAATTTTTAGAAGTTGTGGATGAAATAAGGGATGACTCACATGCTGAGAGGAGAGTCTCTCCTCGTATTGAAGCATCCAACACCTCTGACTCTACGTCTATGCCAACAAAGCACAATTTATTTGGAGGCAATGAGGAGCAGGGAAGCTAGTTGTTGTGCTAGGGGTTTAGTTGTAGGCACAATTGATTTTGTATGATGATATGACCCACATTGTATGCCTATATAACGCATTTTGTTTATGTACATGTTATTGTCTACATTTTTTTTGTTATGATATAGAACTTTGCATATACACATATAACTATTAGACAAGATTCCTTTACCTATGCATATTTTTTATTTTGATGATTTAATGTTTACACATATTATTAGTTAATGATCATTATTACTTCATATCGGACTAAAAAAAATCCACATTTTTATCTAAGTTAGGTGCTTCATCATTATGCATATTTTACATTTACATGTGATATTTATTATTATAATTTGTACTTGATCATAGTTGTTAGAAGGTCTAGTGATGCAGGAGCATCATCCATCAGGGTGTATGTAGCATAGTTTGCATACTCGCCGATTACTGATTGAGTGGGCAAGTAATTGCCAAACTTCCCCAAAACCATTAATCGCCACTCGAAATCACAGGGTTTTGAATACTCGGGTCTTGGCAAGTACTGGCACAATACTCGACGAGTACTGTGCCAATACTCGCAAGTGTGGTTAGAATGCATGAAAAAAGTGGAAAGAACATAGTTTTTTGTCATTTTTAAACACGCATGCCCCCACAATATTTATATAAAATAAACATTTAAGTATAAGTGGAGGTCCATATCTAAATGTAAACTTATACTTTAAGTTATATTTTATATATAAACTTTCAAGATGTTTGAGAGTGGTTTCGGACCTATAGGAGCTATAATGCAAATTCTAGCTTTTGGAGTATCCTATCATATTTCAGACTTATTCAGATTTTAGGGTTTTAGACTTAACCATATTTTAGGGTTTTAAGATTTCAAGGAGACATCATAGGAGGCAGGAAGGATGCATGAAGGGATGTAGGTATGATAGACACCTTGCATTCAAGAAACAACTAAAAGACTTCCTTGTGTATTAGCAGAAGCAAGAGATATTGGATTGGATGACATCCTTATAGATGTTGTCAAACATGAGGCAGAGTCACTACCATTTGGTTCCAAGGTGGAGCCACAGACACAACATTCTAGGCAGAGCATGGAGGGGCAACCAAGTGGGACGGGACTAGACACTCTTAGTCTCCCTTAGTTTACTAGAGAGCGGGGAAGAGAAAATTATAGATTCTAGTAATTTGTACTTGTAGATTCTTGTATAAGTATCACTATATCAGTTCGTTGTTGAAACTTGACAGTGTCATAGTTGTATTCGCACGAATCATGATTATGCGATTTTATAATTTACATGTATTCAAATCTAATAGAAAACACTTCCCCAATGTTTTACACACTCATTCGATACATTTTGCAACTATGATTTTTATACAATTTATGTTTTTTTAATTTAAGTAGTTTTTTAATTTGTCAAGTAATGGCGAGTCACTGTCGAATAATCACCGAGTAAACTTTTTGGGAGCTGGGTGAGTACTCTCCGAGTACAAGTATGCAAACTATGGTATATAGTGTGTTTTTTAGTAATAAGTAGCCTATCATGGCTTCAAGTTGTTTGTAATAGCTCAATTAGGAGGTGTTTATATTTTCCCTCCAAAATTGTATTCAAATTTGTAATAAAAAGTATTTGATGTTCTTGGAGAAATTCATCATTTATTAAAGGTGCATGACTTGTAAGGCTCATTTATGGTCTTGTGGTCTTCAAAATCATAGCAATGTATTGTAATGCATAACTTAGCATTGAATTGATTATGTTTAAGGTCTTATGATGTAAATGAGAAACAAATACCTGATTTAAATGGAACATACACTTACATTAAAAATTCACCTAACTCTAATCTCTTATTTGAATCTCCTCTCTACTTAGTTTGATCCTTTGTGTGGATAGCAAGTCATTTACTTCTCCCTTGAACACCCTTGCTCATTCTCAACTTCACTAGGTGCATAAACTTCTTGCCCACATAGTCCTCTTCTCTCTCTACAAGATATATCACCCTTCATCTCCCTCTGCAGTCTCTCCTCTTATGCTCAACTCTGCACTCTCAAGCTCCTCTAGGCCTACTCTTAAGCTTGATTTACTTTGATCTAGGTCTCTAGTTCTAGACCTCCTTGATCATGAAACCTATCATCCCTTCTTTCAATCTGATCCTCTTCAGTGCAAATATCATCCTCTCACACACAACTTTGAAGACTCCATTCTTTGTTCTTCCTTCAAGCTTACTGTTGACAATTCTTCCACAGGCAGATTGTCTCTCGCCATTCGGAAAGTTCACGTCTCTATCCAAGGAAGAAAGAATACATTGGGTTTGTATAGACCAATTGAAATACTCATTTGCAATGGCCTTTGCTACAACAGGATTTCCTTTGGACAAATTTTGCTCGAAGGAATGGTTCATCAAAGAAGGCTTGATTTTACATAGCTTCAGAAAAGTTCAATGGACAGTTGCAAAATTTGTAAGGGACACTCAAGAAGTCCAAAGGGTATGTTACCCTTTGGTAAAAGTTCTTCGCAAAAAATCCAAGGGGCTTGACAATTTTCCTACGGAAAGGACCTAAGAGAGGACACTTCCATGTTTTCCGAATGGCGGAAAAGGACAAAACAAGAAACCCGAAAAGCAAGGTACCCTACGGAAGGGTCATTTTCAAAAATATTGAAGGGTACCTACCCTTCAGGAAGGTACACTCAACTTTGGGAAAGTCGTTTGCAAAAAACCCGAAGGGCATGCGCCTTTCGAGCAGGTCCATCTCGCAAATTTAGGGGCTTTACAAAATCCCAAAGGGCACTTGCCCTTCGGAAAGGACCATGACAGAAAGCCCGAAGGGCTATTCTTTTTGGAAAGACAAGGGATAATTCCCGCAAACTTTTTGTCTGCGGGAAATTGAAAGAAAAAAACCCGAGAGAATATAAATAAGCGAAGCAAGAAAGAATGAAAGATATCCTTCAGACTTTTTGTCTGAAGGATTCCTTCGAAAAAATTGGCAAACAAGAAATCCGCAGAAAAACATAAAGTCCCCAAGAAATCCAAAGCCAAGGGCAAGACAGAAAAATACAAAGGGAAGACTAAAGGGATAAACAAAAGATCCGAAGAAAATCCAAGACCAAGTTAAAGTCAACAAAAAAGCTGCAAGAAATGAAACAAAGGGGCAAGCAAAATAATCCGAATCAAATACAAGTAACGTATGGGATGGACTAAGTTGAAACAGAATATCCAATGAAAGTCTAAGGGAAAGCTGAGTGTGCAAAAGAGTTGAAAATAGATAGTTCGACAGGAAGTTGAAGACAAAAATAGAATCCCGCCAAAAATAGACAAGACACAGGCAGAGCAAAATAAAAGAAAATACATGCAAGTAAAGACTATTTTTGGCTGACTGGTCAAATCTTGGGTTGACTGGCTATTAAAGTCACACTTCTCCGCAGTTTGACTAGTCAACCATATGCATCCAAACGTTTCATCTCAGTTCAAGCTTGACTTCTAAATTTGGGCATTCCAAGTGAAGTTGACTGGACACATTCGTTACACGTCTTCTTTGTCCTTTATGCAAACACGAGCAGCTCAAGGAGAGTCTATTTTGGAAACTTGGTGTAATCTTCCATGCAAAGAGAGGTTTGACTTTCAACAAACCCACTGTCCATTGTCAAACGCCAAAGAGCTAGTGAAGTTTCTAATTTTAGACATGGCTCAGCTGAACATGCACAAGCAAAGTCAAACGTATGAATTCACCGTCTAATTCTAGTGCCAACGAGTTTTCATGCAAAGAGGAAGAAGACAAAATAGACTTTTTGTAAATGCTGAGTTGGATTGATTTGGCCTCTCTCCTAATTTCCAACGCCAATCTCATGGCTTTTGTAATTTTCTATATTTATGACTTTTTAGCCTTAGATTTTTTATCCCTCTTTTGGCAAGAAAACTTCTTCCAAAGATTGTGCTGTAACCTTTTTCAAAATCAGTAAGAAGAGGATTGTGTTTTTACAATTTCCAGCAGCTAGTATAACGTACTTTTATTATAGATTTGCCTAAGTGATAAATTTTCTTTCTTCCTTGACAAATCTGAATTTGTACCTAGTTACTAGCTGGTCATTTATGCAGGTTACTTTCTGTGTTTGATTGTTTTTTGCTTAGTTGATAGTGGATATTAGTGGCTGTTTAGTGCCTTTCATCAGGGCTACTTTTTCATTTCCCTCAAGCTTAGATCATTAGATTAAACCTTTTCATGAAATACTTGTGTATTGATCAATTGGAGTTGAAGTTCTACCTCTTCCTTGTCTGAATCAGTGTTCTTAGAAGCTCAATTTGAGTGGATCAGTTAAATTAAGTGTATCACCGCTTTGGCTATGATTTCTTTTCAAGTTCTTTCTCCATTTTTTCCCACGCAGTTTGTAGTGTAGAAGTTGAAATCCTCATTGATACATCTTACAAGGACCAATCTTCTCTGGAGGTTCTTTCAATCATTGAGGTACCCACCCTCGTGAGAAAATCCCATTGTTTCAACTAGAGCGAGGATTAGTCATTTCAGCACGTTTTCGATCAGGGTGCAACTCCAGGTTTGCAACACTTACTTTTGACAGGACACCAGGGGTGCCTACATTGTAATGTCCCCTTCTCAAACCTGATCTTTCGAGTGACCGTTGGCCTTTTTCTGAAAACCCGAAGGCTAGTCGGAAGGTACAAATTAAGGTTTCCTAGTTTTTAGGATGTCCTTGCTTGGAGTTTTGATGGCGGATTCTTTCTGGGTTTTCAGAGAGCTTCGCAGTGGTATGTTCATTTCGGCATTCGGAGCACTTTTAGTAATTTACTATTTTTAGTAAGTTCGGGATTGGCACCGAAACGAGATTTTGAGAGTGGGGTTGGATTCGTCTTGTCAAGACCTTTCCAACGAGCTATAGATCATTGGTTTCCGACATCATCTTGGCCTCCGTTTTAAAGTCCGTAAATTAAACATTATTATTTAATTTTGGACCTTGGGACCTAGGCTCAACGACTTAATGTTGAGGTTGAAAAATAAAAGAATTAAAGAGGATTATATTATTTTCCCTCTCATGTTTTATCCCATATACATGAGGATTTTAGAGACTCCCGGTTGGAAAAGTATAAAAGGAGTGCTCTCATTTCATTATCTTTGTCTACAGGAATGTTTTGTTGCCAGATTGGCTTTGGGATTGCTTCGAAGAATGAAGGCCTCCTAGCTCGGGCATCGCTTCTTGTTTGAGAGACAACTAGTGGTGATTTAGTTTAGTTTTGTGAGTTCATTGGATTTTATGCATTGTAATCTGCATTGTGTCTAATTAGTATTCTGATTTTGCATATTAGAGGTTTCCAGAGCTTACATTTTAGCTACAGCAGATTCGAATTTTAATTTGTAAATCCAAAAATACCAAAAAGATTGTTCTGGGTATTGTGTCATTGCATCTTATTGGTAAAGGCGCCCCTTCATGAATATTTGCAGATTTTAATACGAAGCTTATGATTTTATAATGCAAATCCGTCATTCTTTGAAGGCTGTACTTTTTAGAGTGCATTGGGATTCGTGTCAGTAATTAATAACCATATTTAGATGCCATTTCTTATTACTAAGTTAGGCGCCATCATTTTGAAGGTCTATTGCATCAGATTTGAGATCATTAGGGTGAGAAATGAGAGAGTTATGAGCATATGAGTAAATTCATAGGTTGCTGGTCCGTACTATTTCAGATCTGCATTGGGCTGCGTGCATCAAATAAATAGTATCTTTTGAGTGAGTTTTAGTGTTCTGATTTGGTCGCCATCATACTAGAGTCATTGTGCAATTCGTTTCATGAGAATTGATGAAGTTTTGAGCAAGTTGTGAGTAAAATTGTGAAGTACAGGGCCGCTGTTCGTGCACACGGAAATTTGGACTGTCATAAATCAGAATTTGAGGTTGGTCTGCTTGTTGTACTTTTAGATCTAATCCTTGTTATTCAGTAGAGGAAGTTCCATACATATTATTGCAGCTTGATTTATATGTTGATCCACATTCAAAGCAAGATCCTATCATTCATATTGTAAACTGGCAGTAGTACTGACAGTATAGTTATTCTTGCTCATCATAGTTTGTAATGTTCAGCTTCTCGTTCAGTAATTGTTTGTAATAGATAAATCTCCGCCCTATGGTAGCTACTCTCCCACTCTGGGTTAGCAAGCACATTCTGGGTGTTGAGTATTTCCAGCTTTCAGCATTTTCTTTCAAACATTGTTATTTGTAATCACTCCGTCAGATGGTCGCCCCTCACTCCGCATTGGATTGGGTAGCACATACTTGACGTTGAGTTCCCTTTCAGCATCACTCCGTCAGATGGTCGCCCCTCACTCCGCATGGGATTGGGTAGCACATACTTGACGTTGAGTTCCCTTTCAACATTTAGAAGTAGAAGATCCTCTGACCATATGCTCGCCATCATCGACGCCATCCTTGGTTAGAGTTACTACCTGCATAAGCACTTTGTTTCAGATCCTCTGACCAATGCTCACACCTGGTCCACATCGGGATACTGGTGTACATTCTGGTTAGAGTTGCTTTCTGCACGTTTTGGTTTATCCTCTAACCTTAACAGGTGCATTGATTGTAATTTGCAATTTGTAAAAATCAAAAAATTTGGCTCGGGATACTTCATACATCCTTCTATCACCTATTACTGGCTCTGATTCTTGATTTGAACTCTGATCATCATCATTTGTCATTGTCATGCTAGGTACTTGCTTGTAGTTTGATCTCTCTTTCAATGCTTGTCTTGTGTAGGCTCATAAACATCCTTGTTTGGTAGTTCTCTTCAACTTCTCTTCACACACCATCATTCCTCTTTTCTAGATCAGTTACTCCTCATACAAATAACATCTTTTACTTTCTTACCCAAGTTCATCACCTTACCTTCCTTGTTCATGCACTAATCTTGATCCTCCTCTTATGGTTCATAGGCCAATTTCTTCACTGACTCTCCATGGACACACCCACACATTATCTAAGGGTTCTCTTATCCCTAACAAACTTGTACCAACTCAACTGAAGACCTCACTCACTCACCAGATCTCACAGACACCCCTTTTGCTCATAAAAGACTACTCTTCCTTGTAGCCCTTTTGGCACCCAAACCTTCTTGTTTAGAACAATCTATAGGCTTTCTAGAGAACCCAGACCACTTTTAAGCACCCTTTATCTTCTTAAAAGCTTGTTTACATAGCAATCATTATGAGCAAACCCAACTATATTAAGAAAACATTCATTCATTCATAGATCCTATTGTATACAAAATAATCTTCTATAGAGTTTTGTAGAATAGCACAGTTTCTTAACAAATGAATCTTTTCTTGGTCTTTCTTAAAACTCTCTACCTTTATTCTACGAGGATCTCCCCTCTTACAACACTCCAACTCCTCTGTCATGCAATTTCAACCCTTTATATGCTAAAATATACAAGAAACTTCCTTTTTCTTGCTATTTTCACATTACACGGCAATTATACTTGTCATTTCTTGGTCTCCATTGTCTTTAGCCACTACATACACGTTGAAGGACCTTCACACATCTTCTTAGACCTATTTTGGACCTACTACAAACATTACTCCATCATCACACCCCGCATTACTCCACACATTACACAAACTTCTATTTTGGACTGCAGACCCTTCATTAGTCCCTTCAGTGATGAGAATTTTGTCCTTTTATGCTTGTTGAAGGTCTTCAACGTCTCCCTCATAATGAATTTGATGCATATCAGGGAGTTCAAAGCTTTACCAAGCTTGCAGTGCCCAATTTTGGTTAAAATCCTCCCCCAACTTTGGTCGCACGTTGCAGGAGAGTCGTCAACTCCCACACTTACACGGAAGAGTCCTCTAAGAAAGCCTGGGAAAATTCTCTCCAACTCGAGCCAGGCAAGACGCGGCAATGAGGTTTCTCTCGAAGCCAAATCTCGTAGAACAAACCAAAAATTGGTCAATGGGGATTGTATATTGTCACTCGTGAGCCCAATCAACGAACCATCTACGTGGAAATGTCCAAATGGGCATTTTAAGGCTAGAAAAATCATTGTTCGATCCAGGTCGGGCCACAAAAGCGAAGTTTGCATTTGATCGGACACATCGCTGAAGAGAATATCCTCATCGTAGAGTGTGCAAACTGAGCGAATTTCGATCGCACGTTGCAGGAGAACTGTGAGGGCTAGAGACGAGTTGTCAATGCTCACACTTGTATGGATGAGTCCTCTAAGAAAGTCCAAAAGGGTTCTCTCTATCTCGAGAGGGGCGAGACGTGGCAACGAGTTTTCTCTCGTAGCTAAATCTCTTAGAACAAGCCAAAAGTTGGTCAATAGGGGCTGTATATTGTGACTCATTAGCCCAATCAACGAACCGTCTATGCGGACACGTCCTGATAGGTATTTTAAGGCTACAACAGTTATTGTCCTGTCTCAATCGCGCCCCGGGAGAGAAGGTCGCAATTGATTGGATGCATCCTTTAAGAGAATCTCGTCCTTGAGTGTGCAAACTGAGCCATCAAATCCCACACTTGCATGGACAAGTCCTCTAAAATAGTCCAGGAGAATTATCTCTAACTCGAGAGGGATGAGATGCAGCAATGAGTTTTTCCTCAGCCAACTCTCTCGAAATGGGCTAAAAGTTGGTCAATGGGGGCCATATATTGTGACTCGTTAACCCAATCAACGAACCACCTGTGTGGACACGTTCGAATGGACATTTTAAGAATACAATGGCTTTTGTTTGGTCTCGACCGGGCTTCAGGAGCGAAGGCTGCAGTTGATCAAGCGTATTCCTTAAGAGAATCTCCTCGTCACTGAGTGTGCAAACTGAGAGAACTTCGATCACGCTTTACAGGAGAACCATGAGAGCTAGAGACGATCCGTCAACGCCCATACTTGCATGGACGAGTCCTCGAAGAAAGCTTGGGAGTATTCTCTCTAACTCGAGCCAGATGAAACGCAGCAACAAGATTTTTCTCGCAGTCAAATCTCTCTGAATGTGCCAAAAGTTGGTCAGTGGGGGGCGTATATTGTGACTCGTTAGCCCAATCAACGAACCATCTAAGTAGACATGTTCAAATGGGCGTTTTATGGGGAGAATGGTTGTTGTCCAGTCTTGGTCGAACCCCGAGAGCAAGTTTGCAGTTAATCGGACGAATACCTGAAAAGAATCTCCTCATCCCTGAATGTGCAAACTAAGAAAACTTCGATCGTGCATTGTAGAACCGTGAAGGCTAGAGATGAGCCGTTAGTTCGTGATTCCTCTAAGAAAATCTGAGAGGATTCTCTTTAACTCAAGTCGGGCAAGACGTGACAACGAAGTTTCTCTCACAACTAAATCTCTTTGAACAAGCTAAAAATTGGTCAGTGGAGGCCATATATTTTAACTCGTTAGCTCGATCAACAAACTGTCTATGCGGACACATCCAGATCTCAATCGCATCCCAAGAATGAAGTTTGCAATTGATCAGACGCATCCCTTAAGAGAATCTCCTCGTCCGTGAGTGTGCAAACTGAGCAAATTTTCATTGCGAGTTGCAATAGAACCGTGAGGGCTAGAGATGAGTCATCAACTCCCACACTTGTACAGAAGAGTCCTCTAAGAAAGCCTAAGAGAATTCTCTTTAACTCGAGATGGGCGAGACGCAACAACGAGGTTTCTTTCGCAGCCAAATCTCTGAGAAAGAACCAAAAGTTAGTCAATGGGGGTCGTATATTCTAATTCGTTAGCCCAATCGATGAACTATCTACACGGGTATGTCTAAATGGACCTTTTAACTCTACAGTGGCCGTTGTCTAGTCTCGATCGCACCCTGGGAATGAATTTTGCAATTGATTGAACGCATCCCTTAAGAGAATCTCCTCATCCTTAAGTATGTAAACTGAGCGAAATTTCGTCGCGTATTGCAGGATAACCGTGAAGGCTAGAGACGAGCTGTCAATGCCCACACTTTCGCGGACGAGCCCTCTAAGAAAGCCCGAGAGGATTATCTCTAACTCGAGCTGGGCAAGACGCAACAACGAAGTTTCTCTCACAGCCAAATCTCTCAGATTAGCCAAAAGTTGGTCAATGGGGACTATCTATTCTGATTCGTTAGCCCAATTGATAAACCGTATGAATGGGCGTTTTAAGGCCGGTCTCGATCACGCCCCAAGAGCGAAGGTTGCAATTGATCGAACGCATACCTTAAGAGAATCTCCTTGTTCTAAGTGTGCAAACTAAGTGAACTTTCGTCGAACATTGTAAGAAAATTGTGAGGGCTAAAAACGAGCCGTTAGCTCCAACACTTAAAAGAATCCTCTAAGAAAGTCTGGGAGAATTCTCTCTAACTCGAGATGGCTGATGTTGGCCATTTTTGGCCCACATACCAAAATTTTGTGTAAGTGTGAGAAGATGGGCATTCAAGCAAAAGCGACAAGTTCAAAACAACTTCGGGCTTCCAAGAGTAGACAGCTTCGGGTTCTTGGAAGGAAAAGGCTTCGGGCTTTAACAAGTAAAAGACTTTGAGCTTTCTCTCATAAGACTTCGGGTTTGTGAAGGCGCACTACTTATTTCACTTTATAAGTTCCAAGTAATATCCGAAGTAAAGAGTGCCATTTGAGAAGCCCGAATTGGTCTTGGCTAGTGCTTTTCAGGTTCTCTCAGCAAGAAGACTTTGGGTTTGTGGCGCGGCCTTGCTTAAAAAGTGAAGTAAGTTGCAAAGAGTCAAAAGCCCAAAGGAATGTGTAAAATCGATAATTTTGAAAGGAAAATAGTCCGCGGAAAGCAAAAAAGCCGAGGAATGTTAAAGTCAAATGGTCAGCAAATCCGAACGACTATTCGATCAAGGACAAGTGGTACAAGGGCATCCAACTATTAAAATACCGACGGTTCGCGGGAGTCCAGGGTCAGCAGATCAATGGATAAGAAAAGGTCAAGTTTTCAAAGGACGAGGATTTTGCCTTTCGACTCTGATGACGTGGTCAATAGCCTACACGCAAGATGCAAAGGTGAAAGGAACATGCCATTTTTAATGCAGGGATCAACTCAATCGCGCCAAGCAGAGACATCCAACTACCTGCGACATGGCTCTCTCAACTCCACTAAAGGAAGACTTGAATGCGGGAATGGCTCGAAGAGATTGGCGATGACCTTGAACGACTTACTCCATGGTCAAAGAGGGACGATAGCAGCAGTCCAAGTCCTCAACGACTCAGCGACTTCTTCCCTGTTCCCTTTTTTTCACGCAGCCCTTTTTCTCTATCTTCCATTCTCTATATATATCTCACGATTTGCCATTGTAATGGTTCCTAGTTTTTAGAGTTTTTGTCATCTTGCTGGGAGACAAATGCCCATTGAGACGTTTGCAAAAACATGCTCCTTCAACCAGGCTAAACCCTATGTAGATATTGTAAGAACTACCTCTTGAATGTAATGAGACGATTTCTTTGCCTATTTCTTGTCTTCGATTAGTTCTTCAGTATGCTTGTGCTTGGTGCATTTGTGAATGTGTTTATTCCTAGTTCATTACCCTGTTGCTTGCCTCTTTGAAGTATTTTCAAGTTTTGCAGGTCCGGATTAGTGTTCTGATTGAACCTCTTCCAGCATGTGTTAGATTGACCCTAAGATCGTGCAAGCTCAAGTCACCTCATGACTGATCTAGTGTGGATTCAAGCGTCGATGAGTGTCCATTTATTTCTGGTGCATCGCCTAGTTAGCCCTCTTAGGAGCCCTTATCTCCCTTCTAACCCTTTTCCTCGTGAAGTTTCATTTCAGCATTAGTTTTAGGTGATCCACTCAGAGGAACTAGCCTCTTTAAAAATCCTAGAGACTCAACCTCACCAAAGGACACCCACATCCTGAGGTTGTTCCCATGCTTATAGCCGGAAGTGGGAGAGCCTAAAAAACTCTCCTATAAGGGTGCAATTCCGTGCTATAACAGGGGATACGCAACAACAAGGATTCTCATGCAACCAAATCTCTCAAAACGATCCAAAAGTTGGTCAGTGGGGATCGTATGTTCTGACTCATTAGCCCAATCAACGAACCGTCTGCGCAAACATGTCCAGATGGGCGTTTTAAGTCTAAAACAATCATTGTTCGGTTTCGATCGAACCCCGGGAGTGAAGTTTGCAGTTTATCGTACTCATCCCTTAAGAGAATCTCCTTGTCCCTAAGTGTGCAAACTAAGCGAACTTCAATCGCACATTCTAGAACTATAAGGGCTAGAAGCGAGTTGTCAGCTCCCACACTTGCACGGATGAGTCCTCTAAAAAAGCCCGAGAAGATTCTATCTAACTCAAGAGGGGCGAGACGCGTCTATGAGGTTTCTCTCGTAGCCGAATCTCTCAAAACGGGCAAAAAGTTGGTCAATGGGGGCCGTGTATTCTAACTCGTTAACCCAATCAACAAACCGTCAATGCGGACACATCCGAATGGGCATTTTAATGCTACAATGGCCGTTGTTCAGTCTCGGTTGGGCCCCAAGAGCGAAGTTTGTAGTTGATCAGATGCATCTCTTAAGAAAATCTCCTCGTCCCTAAGTGTGCAAACTGAGCGAACTTCCATTGCTCATTGTAGGAGAACCATGAGGGCTAGAGATGAGCCATCAACTCCCACACTTGCACAGACGAATCCTCTAAGAAAGCCCGGGAGGATTCTCTCTAACTCTAATCGGACGAGACGCGACAACAAGGTTTCAAGGGGATTCTCTCTTACTCGAACCGGGCAAGACACAACAACGAAGTTTCAGGAGGATTCTCTCTAACTCAAGTCAAGCAAGATGTGACAATGAGGGTTCTCTTGCAACCAAATCTCTCAAAATGGGCCAAAAGTTGGTCGACAGGGGCATATATTCTGACTCATTAGCCCAATCGACAAGCCATCTGTGCGGCAGACACGTCTGAATGAACGTTCTAAGGCTAGAACGACCATTTTCCAATCTCAGTAGGGCCCCGAGAGCAAAGTTTGCAGTTGATCGGATGCATCCCTTAAGAGAATCTCCTCATCCCTTAGTGTGCAAACTAAGCGAACTTTTGTAGAACTTTGAAGGATAATCGTAAGGTCTAGAAATGAGCTGTCAAATCCCACACTTGCATCGACAAGTCCTCTAAGAAAGTCCAAGAGAATTCTCTCTAACTCGAGCTGAGCGAGACGCAACAACGAGGTTTCTCTCACAGCCAAATCTCTCAGAATAGGCCAAAAGTTGGTCAGTGGGGGTTGTATATTCTAACTTTTTATCCCAAGCAACGAATTGTCTATGCGGACACGTTCGGATGGGCATTTTAAGGCTACAACAACCATTGTCCAATCTCGATCGTGCCCCAGGAGCAAAGAAAATCTCACACTTGCATGGACGAATCATCTACAAAAGTCTGAGAGAATTTTCTCTAACTCGAGCTGGGCGAGATGTGACAACAAGGTTTCTCTCATAGCCAAATCTCTCAGAACAAGGCAAAAGTTGGTCACTGGAGGCCGTATATTCTGACTCGTTAGCCCAAGCGATGAACCATCTACACGAACACGTCCGACTGGGAATTTTAAGGATACAACAGTCGTTCGATCTTGATCACGCCCCGAAGATTGCAATTGATCGGGCGCATCTCTTAAGAGAATTTCATCGTCCCTGAGTGTACAAACTGAATGAATTTTCATTGTGAATTGCAAGAGAACCGTGAGGGCTAGAGATGAGTCATTAGCTCCCACACTTGCATGATAGAGTCCTCCAAGAAAGCCCAGGAAGATTCTCTCTAACTTGAGATGGACGAGAAGCAACGAGGTTTCTCTTTCAACCAACTCTCTCAAAACAGGGCAAAAGTTGGTTTGTGGGGACCGTATATTTTGACTCATTAGCCCAATTAACAAACCGTCTACGCGAACACATCTGGATGGACGTTTTAAGGCTACAACGGCAGTTGTCTAGTCTCGGTCGGGCCCTGGGAGCAAAGTTTGCAGTTGATCAGACGCATCCCTTAAAAGAATGTCATTGTCCTTGAGTGTACAAACTGAGCGAAATTTTGTCATGCATTGCAGGAGAACCGTGGGGGCATGAGACAAGCTATCAGCTCCCACACTTGCACTGACAAGTCCTCTAAGAAAGCCCTAGAGGATTCGCTCTAACTCAAGCCGAGCAAGTCATGGCAATGAGATTTCTTTTGCAACCTAATCTCTCAAAACGACTCAAAAGTTGGTTAGTGGCCGCTGTATATTCTAACTCGTTAGCCCAATTGATGAATCGTCTATGTGAACACGTCTGGATGGGCATTTTAAGGCTACAATGGTGGTGGTCTAGTCTCGATCGCACCCCGTGAGCGAAGGTTGCAGTAAATCAAACGCATCACTTGAGAGAATCTCCTCGTCGCTGACTTGCAAACTGAAAAAACTTCTCTCATGTATTGCAGGAGAACCATGGGGGCTAGAGATGAATCGTCAACCCCCTCTCTTGCCCAGATGAGTCCTCTAGATACCTAGGAGGATTCTCTCTAACTCAAGACCATAATTAAGGCTTAGATAACACTGTTTTCTTGTTTTCTTGAAAGGACAAACAGAGAGAAGGTGAAAACCTATTTGCTTGAGGTAGATAACATTAACATTTTTATTTTCCTTTGCTTCTCTTTATTTAAAGAATATAATCTTCTCTACTCAAGCACCAACCACATAAAGGTTGAAGCTCATCTGGTGCCACTAACCTACATTAAAATTGTTAGTAAGAAATTTAAACAAAAATAAACACAATGATAAAATAATTGAAAATTAAAATACATTGAATCGGATAATTTAACTATATTAATTTGAAATAAAGATAAACTTAACAATTCAATCTAACATACCTTCACTATCAGTTATGTTTGCAAGTGTTTCAAAAATCGCTTCATGGTCAGATTCACACACTTTCCACAAAATTCTATTGTGACATTTTCCATAATATTTGATCATTTGAATATTTGTAGCAATAACTAGATTTGAATGATGAAACACCACCCTGTATGTTTTAAAGTACTCAAATAACAATTGTTTTATTTTTTTATGATAGTACCTACGAAGCCAAGTTCCTGTAACCACTATGGATCTAGTGAGATAAATTAGCTCTTTTCCATCTATAACATTTGTGATTAATTATTTTTGGCCTCTACATGACAACACAAGTAGTATGTTCATCATTGTCTTCAGGTGCAATGACTGCAAAAACATGCTCTGCATTTAAAGTACATAATCAAATTGTAAACACATCTAAAAAGAAATAAAGATATCACTAATATCTAACTAAGGTTGTATAGTTAATTAAATAATAAATTGTACCTAGTTGTACAAAATCTGAGATGTAGTCAAAGTCAACTAATGATGTCATTTCATGATCCATCAATTGTTAGAGTGAATGGCTACTCTCTACAGGTGATATGGGTCTACAATACCATTCATCAACCCATTCTTTTGACTCACCTTCATTCAAATTAAATTCTATACATGTTGAATAAAAAAATGCCATATCCCTAGTAAATAGTGCATAAACTTGAAGTTGAGCTTTGAATGGAGTGCAAAACACTCAATCTAGGTACTGTACTACAATCTTCATACATTGACTTGTGTTGTTCTTCCATTAACGAAAAGAATCTTCACACATGAGAATGTTTATCTGATCTATGACAAATATTTTCATTACACCAAGTCACAATACTTGCAAAATCAATCAAATTAGCACCATCCTTGTGCTTTCCTTGCTCTTTTTTAAGGGCTCTTTTTACACATACACCTACACCATCATGTTCCCCTTTTCCATGCCCAGCCTCAAAGAAGCTCCAAAAATATTGAACACCATTTTTCTTATGCATTTCGACTAACCATTAAAATATTTGAGAATTCTTAAACTGCCCTGCACAATTGTCTGACCAAATGTAGTGTGTATCAAACATGATTTCTCTTGCATTCATATTTATATAAAATATCTCAAAACCACCTTGGACAAACTTTGAAGAATGAAATTTGTCATCCGCTCATATAAACGTGGTACTCTCTCAAAACCTTTTTCTTGTCGTTTGTGCTATTAGGTGCATATCTGAATGTAATATGAATGAAAATTCTAACTTGCATTGAATAATAGTATTGAGATTGAACCTCATTCTATGGTTGTAGTGTGTAGTTCTCAGCAAAGTCCACAACTGAAACAATGGCGCCAACGAGGAAGTTGTCCTTACAGACCTTGAATTTATTATCTAACCATTTTGATTTGTGTGTGTCTTGCATATTGCTAGATAATATTCTTCTTGAATTCAAACATGAAATCAAATACATAAAATTTGGTCGTAACTATTGTAGCGTGGAATTGCACCATTGTGGGAAAGTTTTTCAGGGTTTCTCACTCCCAACTACAAAATTAGAGCAACCTCAAGCTGTGGGTATCCTGTAGTGAGGTTGAACCTCTACGCTTTTAAATAAAACTAGCTCCTCAGATTTTTCACTTCAGGGGTTCCCACACACTAAAACCTATTGTTGACCAAGGAGAAGGGAGAGAAAGGTAACATAAAAAAGGAAAACTGAACTAAGAAAGGTGATGCACCAAATAGAGATTGACCCACATAAGCATGAAATAAACACTAATTTAGCATAAGATAATTATGCTTAACCTCACAATCGATTAATTTGCATAAGTGTTTCATAAACTAGTCTCACTAAACCATATATGGAGCAGAGAGGAATTTCAAAATTCACACCAAGCATCCATTAATGACGGAAAGAGCTCAAGTTCAGACCTGCAACTAACCTGAAAATACTTGAAAATAGGTAAGAAGAAAGAACAATGGACATGGAAGAACACTTCTTCACAAGGCCATCATGCACAAGCTTGCTAAACACGATTTTCAAACAAGAGATAGGTAAAAATACTCTTTATTGCTTCAAAAGGTCTTTCTTACAAATTTTGACAAGGTTCTTCCTTATCAAAATGAGGATATCGTATTTTGAAAAGAGTCGAGACATATATAGCAAAGGAGAAGACCCAAAGAGAAGAGACGAGCAAACAGAAATCATTAAATGAGACCCAACCACCCTCCATGAATTCTCACCCACACTTGGGTTAATTAGAACTAATCCTTCTCCAACGAAATAACCGCCATTAGCTCCAAAAGTCTTCAATCCCTCTCATTGGTCAAGAAACGCACAAGAAGGCAAAACTCGTTAAGGATGTGATGTCATGGTCCACTAAAAAGGAAAAGTCCAGGAACGTCTTAAATGCCCGAGCTATCTTTTCTAATTACTTGATCTTTATCTTTCATCTCAACGCCATCCTCCACTTGTCTACTTACATGAGGACAAAAATTCTTACACCCATAAACCTGATTGAACCATGCTGCTTCTACATTTGTCGGTTGTTGGTCGAAGATGATGGCCATATTGAAGGACAAGGATTCCTCATTAACTTCAGCTACCAACTCTTGCCTTGAAACCCGGACCAGATCTTCCCTATAGATGGAAAACCAATCTAAGGACATTGGTTTTCCCGAATTAATCTTATTTATGTCGGTGTGAGCCCATAGGTTGTGCAACTCCTTCTGATCTTTTAAACGCTAATGGCTACTTGCAAGGGCTCAAACTTGACATTTGCGAGCCCGTCATCAATTTCTTCGGACTTTCGTTTGAGGCATTTTTTCTCGGGTTTTGAAAGGTACCCTTAAGGTTTAAAAATGAACCTTCCTGAAGGGAAAGAGCCCTTTGGGTTTCTTGAAAACGACTTTCCTGAAGGGCAAGAGACCCTTCGGGCTTTGTTAATGGCACCTTCCAAAGGGTAACATACCCTTCGGACTTTTTGCTTAAGACCTTCGAAAATATTGCGATGGTCCTTTGGAAAAGTGATTAAGCCTTCTTGGCATGAAAAAGGCTCAACTTCAAGCATTTGGTGTGGAAAGAACACGCTGGGTTGAAAGGAGTGGTTATGCAGGAATTTGCAAGAGAGCAAGTAAACCGTTTCAGAGGGCTTTTTATCGGCAAAAAGGACTAAAGCTCAAAAGGCCAAAGGATCAATTTCAAAAACTCTAAGGTTAAGTGCCCTTGCAGAGGGCAAGGGATGAGCAAAGTGGACCATTGCAAAAGATACGAAGGGTAACTTTGGATTTGATTACCCTTGCGGAGGGGCAGTTGGTCAAAAGGACCGAAACGAGGCAGAGTTTTCCTTCGAAAAAGACAAGGCAAAAGATAAAACAAAGGCTGAATTTCTTCGAGCAAAATGTCCGAAGAAATTCCTTCGGACATTTTGTCCAAAGAAATTCACAAGGCAGGTCGCCGAACAAAGATTGTCCATTTGGAAAGAAATTCCGCGGAAAATGGTAAGGCAAATCCTTCGGACAAAAAGTCTGAAGGAATTCCTTCATACATTTTATCCGAAGGATGTGAGAACCACAAGGAGCCCGAAGGACCCCGAAGAGCAAGTGCCCTTGCGAGGGACTCTCGGCGACCGTGAAAGGGACCTTTCTTAAAGCCCAAAGGGATACCTTCCCTTCGGGAGGGTTAAAAAGACAAAGGCCCGTCCAAAGAAAGAAATTCCAAAGGAATTGCAAAAAGGGGTGACAAGCCCGAAGACGACAAAATTAAGCATCATGAACTAGCCATTGGAATCCAGATGTCCGATGACGTCCCCGCAGACGTAAAATTCAGAGCAATAGAATAGTTGTTGGCTTCAAATGGCGACGGGCACGCAAACGTCAACTTTACGACAATGAAATAGCCGTTGATCTTTAAAGGTTCGAGCACGAACCTGAAGGAATTCAAAGGCCTTAGGGCCAAAGGGAAGAGACCGCTGAGAAAGGAGCCTAAGGAGCCAGCAAAAGACGAGAAGATAGCCCCGAGTGCTCACAAAGCCATGAAGACACAAAAATAACAAGGAAAGACGAGAACAACCCGAGTGTCAAAAGGAAAGCGTCGGCAGAGGAGTTTTTCCAGCGGTTGAAACAGTCTCCGCCAAGTGGTCATCAAGGAACGCAAACAATGAATGACGCGGCCTATTTTTTTCCTCATTTTGAATTAATGAGTAGACAACTGCGTGAATCTCTTTAAGAAGCGGTCTTGTTTGCAAACAAAACAGGCGACCTTGTCATTAAAACAATCGGGCGACTCATGCTTCTGTAGTAGCATTTAATACGTTTTAAGCACTAAAATCAAGACTAGCGACTACACAGCATGGTTCTAGCAGAGCGTTTCTAAAAGGATGATATCAGCAACAGCGACTTCCTCTTCCCGATGTTCTCAACGCACATGGGCCACTTGTAAAAAAGACGCCAAAGTCTTTTCCAAAGGGGCGCCATTGCTTCCTCTATATATATATATATATATTGTAACCTCCAAGTGAGGAAGGGATCTCTCATTTTTTGTATGGCGTAGCCCTGCCAAATTTTCACTTTGAATCAATAGAAAGCATTTTTTACCTCTATTTGGTTGGATATATCTCTAAGTGTGCCTGAGTATTAACCTTGTGTTCAGTCATTGTTCCATAATGCTTTCACAGGCTTGATACCAACATACCGAGTGTAGACAAAGTGTCATTCTTGCAGGTAACAAGGAGAGTTGTATCTGGAGTGCAGAGGCAGAAGAAGGTTACCAAGCAGTGTGTTTTCCTACAGCACCTGTGATAAGTTCATTTTCTGCGTGTATCTTCATTAAACCTCCCGTTAAGCTCTCTGCAGTCTGGTCTTTTTATCAGATAAAGTGTATGTATGTGCTCTTATGGTTTGAAGTGTGATCAAATGAGTGGATCAAACTTTTTTGGTGCATCACGGTATTAATCTAGGCTCTGATTTTAGTAATCCTTCTCTCTTTTCAACCCCCCCTTTTATATATATATTAGCAATAATACTGGAATAACTCAAAGATGCATCAAAGGGAGCAAGCCCTTATCTAGAGATTCTCCCCTCAGTTTTCCCAGACCCACAGGCAAGAGAGGAGTCTCCATTGTGTCGCGTGGAAGACAGAAGCTCAGCGTTCTGTCAAGGGTGCAATCCACAGCGTCAACAATTTTTGGCACGCCCAGTGGGACCAGTTTTTTATCCAAAGAGTTGAAGAATTTTGGTGTGTTCTTCAACCAGCGAGTGTTTGGAGGGCTTTTTCATCAACACCAATGGCGACTCCAAGTTGAATCAGCTGGTTAAGCAGTCCTGGTGTCATCAGCAAATCGTATTTTGGTATGTATAATTCAATGCTCAGAACCATGGGTCTTGTGTTCCTTCATATAGTTTTGATCAAGCTCAGGTTGTTCATGGAATCATCTCAAGCAACAAGGATGCATACGGTTATGAGTTTTGCCCTTTGCAGGCTAGTGAAATATTTCGGGCTTTGCCTCTTCCTCCTCAGTATGAGCAAGTCCTTGGCCAACCTGGGTATGATCCTTACCAGCTTTGTGTTGATCCTTATCGGGTCCAATATGACCAGTCTCAGCCCTATCATGAGCTATATCAGTCTTGTGCCCAGTCTTCTCGATGTGTTACTTCTCCTACTCAACCTAATCTTTTTGCCAATCAGACCATTTCCACCTTCAAACAAGCACTACTGGGATATGAAAAGTATGTAGTGGAGCTTGACACTAGAAGGGGATGTGGCCCAGAAATACCTAATCATTCCATTCATCAAATGAGAAATGCATTAGATCTAGTCAAGAGTGAATGGACTCCTATTGAAAGAGCCAATTGGCAAAGGCTTACAAGCGAGATGCTGGATGTGAGTGGTTTGATTGCATCTTTGGAAGAGAAGCTGAGTATTCATGAGAAGCAGCCTTACCAAGTCCATCAATCTGCATACTTTTCATATCCCAGTAGTGCTTGTTTGAAGGGGATGTGGCCCAGAAATACCTAATCATTCCATTGATCAAATGAGAAATGCATTAGATCTGGTCAAGAGTGAATGGACTCCTATTGAAAGAGCCAATTGGCAAAGGCTTACAAGCGAGATGCTGGATGTGAGTGGTTTGATTGCATCTTTGGAAGAGAAGCTGAGTATTCATGAGAAGCAGCCTTACCAAGTCCATCAATCTGCATACCCGCTGCCCCAAGTTTCATATCAGCCATACGCGGTCCCTACTCATGAGCCAAGTCAACCCTGTCAAAGTCCCTTCCCCAATCATGTTGAGGAGAGTTCTGAAACAGTAAATCTTGTGTTTAAAGCCAATCTTGATAAGCAAAATGAATTGGCAAATCTTCAAATGCAGCAGTCTATGTTGGCAGCAAGGGAAGTGGAATCCAAACCCTCACTACCCTCTCACATTGCAGCCCCATCACCCCAAAAGGAGATTTCCAATCCTAATATCATGAGCTGGAGTAAAGTCATTGAGTCATGGAACAACAAGGAGGAGAAAGACATTGTCCGAGAGTGTGATGTACAAAATGAGGCTAGTCCTTTTCAAGTCCCTCCCATCCTTCCTCAAGAAGCTTCTTGTACTCCATAGCAACGTTCATGCACTCCCCATTTCCATAAAGATTCCTATGAGCTCCAAGAAAGGCTCTTTCAAGAAAATCTAGCTAAGCAAATTGAGGAATTAGAGGCAAAGGTGAGGTTGCTTAGTGAAAGAGAGATGGAGGTTTCAGACCTTAGGAGCCTACGCCAAAAGACACCCCTTCTACCAATCCTCAAGCTAATTTCAATATTGATGAAGTGTTGGTCAAGTGGAGAGACGAAAATCAAGTGATTTTGGCCCAAGGTCTGCCCCCGTTTTCTCATAAGTTTTCAAAAAGATCCCCTGTTGTCCATTCCCAACCTGATTTTGACAATCCTTGTGTTCCACCTGCTTGCCTGGTAAATGAAGAATGTTTCTCGTGTTGAGGAATCCATCTTAAAGGAAGCAAGTGAAGAGGAGTATGCTCAGTTCATGACTGATCAGGGAGACTTCATGAGTGTAGATGAGGAGGAGATCACCATAGGTACCCCCTTTGATGAACAAGAAGACAAGTCACAAACTTTTGCCTCTATATCTGATGAGGAAGAGATGATCTTTGACTCTTCTCTCACTTTGCAAGACGTCATGGAGGAGCATGGACAGATTCTTGATCATGTTTTGAATGATTTGTTTGAAGTCATTGGGGCAGGTTACAATCTTCTTCAAGGAGGCTATGGGCTGGCTAAGGGTGGAGGAGGCAACATTGGGACTCAAATAAGTATTCAAAGGGGCTACAAGCTTTCAGATTTATCCTTTCAAGAGGTCGGTGAATCTGAAGATGATATTTTTGAAGTCATCAAGGAGGAGGACCATGCCATGGAACTCGAGTTAGAGGAGGATCATGAGGATGTCTTTGAACAACTAGAGACTCTGGTCTTTGAGCAGGAAAAGGAGAGGCTTGTCCATCTTGAGGAAAGCTTTGAAGAAGAGAGCCTTGCACAAGAAGGTGGTGTTCTGTGGGATGAGCAATCAGTCTGTGATCTCATTTCAAACATCACAACAGTCACCCTTCTTCAAGAAAGCCATGATCAAGCAGAAGATGAGTTTGATAGCGTCTTCAATGAGGCAGAAGGAGACAAGCCAATCCATGATGCATATCAAAGGGCTTATGGTGATGAGCCAGCAGCCATTGATTTCTTGATGAAACATGCCAGCATGAAGAACCAGCAGGAGGCAAGCTTCCAAGAACAAGAAGAATACATATATGTTGGAAGCACGTTTGCCCCCAATTCATTTGGATACGAGCCAATCAAGGTGGCAGGTAAGAAAAGCAAGTCACCAAGTCTCCATTCCATTCAGCCACTTGTCTGGCATCATAAGTTTTCTTGCCATGAAGGAGACTTAAAAAGTTTTCCCTTTGATCCAAGAGGGAGGCAAATATACTTGGTTAGCTGTACATAGTAGTTTGTTTTTAGTTTTTCTTTCCCTGTTTTCCCTAAGTGCTGTTTGCACAGGTAGTGTTTTTTATCCTTTGTTGTATATGTTTTCCTTTGTGTTTGGGGTAAAAGCTTCATGATTGATTCTTGGATCTCTCGGGGCCGTTGCTAACTTTTTCAAGCTGCGTTCTGACTCCACGCCCAATGGACTTTGAGTATACTGGTTTCTAAGCATAGCAGGCATGCTTCCCCTGGGAATCGCCAAATTGTTGATGATTTTTGGTCCCGTGGGCAAAAAAACATTCCCCCTTCTCTTTTCTTTCCATTTCCACGCCCAGACATGAAGGATAATGCAAAAATATGCTTCTGCATTGCATTTTTTCCTTCTTGGCATGAAAAAGGCTCAACTTCAAGCATTTGGTGCGGAAAGAACAGGCTGGGATGAAAGGAGTGGTTATGCAGGAATTTGCAAGGGAGCAAGTAAACCGTTTCAAAGGGCTTTTTATCGGCAAAAAAGACTAAAGCTCAAAAGGCCAAAGGATCAATTTCAAAAACTCAAAGGTTAAGTGCCCTTGCAGAGGGCAGGGGATGAGCAAAGTGGACCATTGCAAAAGATCCGAAGGGTAACTTTGGATTTGATTACCCTTGCGGAGGAGCAGTTGGTCAAAAGGGCCGAAACGAGGCAGAGTTTTCCTTCGAAAAAGACAAGGCAAAAGATAAAACAAAGGCTAAATTTCTTCGAGTAAAATGTCCGAAGAAATTCACAAGGCAGGTCGCCGAATAAAGACTATCCATTCAAAAAGAAATCCCTCGGAAAATGGTAAGGCAAATCCTTCGGACAAAAAGTCCGAAGGAATTTGTCCGCAAAAAAGCCGACCGAAAGCAAGCGTTTAAAATTAAGGGAACAATTCCTTCGGGCAAAATGTCCAAAGGATGTGAGAACCACAAGGACCCCGAAGGACCCCGAAGGGCAAGTGCCCTTGCGGGGGACTCTCGGCGACCGTGAAAGGGTCCTTTCTTAAAGCCCGAAGGGATACCTTCCCTACAGGAGGGTTAAAAAGACAAAGGCCCGTCCGAAGGAATTGCAAAAAGGGATGACAGGCCCGAAGACGTCAAAATTAAGCATCATGAACTAGCCATTGGAATCCAAACGTCCGATGATGTCCCCAAAAACGTCAAATTCAGGGCAATAGAATAGCCATTGGCTTCAAATGGCGACGGGCGCGCGAACGTCAACTTTACAGCAATGAAAGAGCCGTTGATCTTTAAAGGTTCGAGCGTGAACCTGAAGGAATTCAAAGGCCTTAGGGCAAAGGGAAGAGACCGCTGAGAAAGGAGCCTAAGGAGCCAGCAAAAGACGAGAAGATAGCCTCGAGTGCTCACAAAGCCAGGAAGACACAAAAATAACAAGGAAAGACGAGAACAGCCCAGGTGTCAAAAGGAAAGCGTCGGTAGAGGAGTTTTTCCAGCGGTTGAAACAGTCTCCGCCAAGTGGTCATCAAGGAACGCACACAGTGAATGACGTGGCCTGTTTTTTTCCTCATTTTGCATTAATGAGCAGACAACCGCGTGAATCTCTTTAAGAAGCGGTCTTGTTTGTAGACAAAACGAGCGGCCTTGTCATTAAAACAATTGGGCGACTCATGCTTCTGCAGTAGCATTTAATACGTTTTAAGCGCTAAAGTCAAGACTAGCGACTACACAGCATGGTTCTAGCAGAGCGTTTCTAGAATGATGATATCAACAACAGCGACTTCCTCTTCTCGATGTTCTCAACGCACATGAGCCACTTGTAAAAAAGGCGCAAAGTCTTTTCCAAAGGGGCGCCATTGCTTCCTCTCTCTATATATATATTGTAACCTCTAAGTGAGGAAGGGATCTCTCATTTTTTGTATGGCGCAACCCTGCCAAATTTTCACCTTGAATCAATAGAAAGCATTTTTTACCTCTATTTGGTTGGATATA
Source organism: Torreya grandis (assembly GCA_037957365.1). Taxonomy (NCBI): domain Eukaryota; kingdom Viridiplantae; phylum Streptophyta; class Pinopsida; order Cupressales; family Taxaceae; genus Torreya; species Torreya grandis. The sequence goes on along the minus strand of JARHVA010006522.1, from coordinate 266,186 downwards.
TCTCTGAGTGTACCTGAGTATTAACTTTGTGTTTAGTCATTGTTCCATAATGCTTTCACAGACTTGATACCAACATAACTAGTGTAGACAGCGTCATTCCTGCAGGTAACAAGGAGAGTTGTATCTGGAGTGCAGAGGTAGAAGTTTACCAAGCAGTGTGTTTTCCTACAGCACCTGTGGTAAGTTCATTTTTTGCGTGTATCTTCATTAAACCTCTCTATTAAGCTCTCTGTAGTCTGGTCCTTTTATCAGATAAAGTGTATGTATGTGCTCTTATGGTTTGAAGTGTGAGAAAATGAGGGGATCAAACTTTTTTGGTGCATCACAGTATTAATCTAGGCTCTGATTTCAGTAATCCTTCTCTCTTTTCAACCCCCCTTTTATATATATATATTAGCAATAATACTAGAATAACTCAAAGATGCATCAAAGGGAGTTAGCCCTTATCTAGAGATTCTCCCCTCAGTTTTGCCAGACCCACAGGCAAGAGAGGAGTCTCCATTGTGCCGCATGGAAGACAAAAGCTCAACCTTCTGTCAAGGGTGCAATCAATAACGTCAACAAGCACCCACTTATGTCCTGCACTTGATAGAAAGTTGATCATTCTTATGAAATTTAGCCCCCATTGCATGAAGAGTTGCTCTACCTAAATTGGGTTGAGAGGGAGGGCTGTCAATCTTTGCTTACACACAAAAAGAGCACACTTCTAACACTTTCTCATCCATGCATAAGCATCTTTGAAGATGTTGGATCAGTAATAACCTGCCCTCATTAGCTTTGCTACTGTGGTCCTTGGAGCAAAATGGCCTCCCGCAGGTCCATCATGGAAATGCTCCAAAAGCTTGGTCACCTGGTTATCATCTATGCATCTTAGGAACACTCCATTGAGGTCCTTTCTGAATAGAACCTCACCAACCAATGCATAAGGTATGGACTAAAGTCTGAAATACCTTCTCTTTGCTCTATCCATACCTTGTGGGCACTCGTCATCAAGAAACGTGTCATATCCTGGAGCCAACTAGTGTGAGGTAGGAGTGCATCCGTCTGTGAGTTATCTTTTGTTTTCATTAAGGTCGTCAACCATGTCCTCACACAAACCTTTTAAGACTTCTAACACTGGCTTAGTGACCTTGATCTCTACATCATGTTCCATGACCTTGGTAATCCAGCTAGCCCTCTTTTCGTTCAAGTCTTTGTTAAGAAAGAAATCTTTCACTCCAAGATATATATTTTGCTATTGGAGAGCATGGGCCTGAACCTTTTAATACTTTTTACCGCTGCAAGGACTTGTTTTTCTATGAAAGTATACCTCACCTCCTATCGTTTCAGCCCTTGACTAAAAAAAGCTATTGGTTGTTCAAGTCCATCGTTCTTTTGCGTCAGCGTAGCTGATATATTATCAATATTGGCAAAAAAGTACAATAAGAAATCTCTTGAGAAATCAAGGTTCATGAGTGTGGGTGCTTGGGCAATGCCTGCTTAATATCCTCGAATGTTGATTTACCTTCATTTGACCAAGTAAACGCTTGATTCTTCTTAAGTATAGTAGTGATGGGTTTGGCCAATTTTGCAAAACCAGGTATAAACGTCCTCACAAAGTTTATTTTTTCAAGGAAACTTTGGAGTCCCTTCTTATGCTTGGGTAAGGATAAGGCCAAGATGACACTCATTTTATTATGATCAATAGCTAATCCTTGTTTTGAAACAACATGGCCCAACAACTTACCTTTATGCACAACAAACACACATTTCTTGGGATTCAAAGAGATTGCATACTCTCTGCATCTCTCAAAGATCAACTTCAGGTGGTCCATGTGCTCGTTGGCATCTTTGGAGAAAACGGTGATGTCATCCAAGTAGACCAACACCATTTGATTTAGCAACCTTTGGAAAGTCATGTCCATTGCCCTTTGAAAAGTGGCCCTAGCATTTGATAAGCCAAAAGGCATTCTCTGATAAGCATATGTGCCCCACTTGGTGGTGAGGGCAGTCTTGTATTGATCTTCTTCTTTCACCAACACCTGGTTGTATCCCGAGTACCCATCCAAAAGAGAAAACCGTTCTGAACCTGCAACCATTTGAAGAAGCTACTCCATGGATGCTAGAGGGTAATGGTCCTTTAAGGAGACCCTGTTAAGACTTGTTCCAAAGTCTTAACGTTAGGTTAGATTTTTGGTAGGTAATTAATAATTATTGTAAATAGGGCATGCATCTTTTAGTAAAGACACCCCCATAAAATAAACTTAGTTTAATTATTAGGTAGTTTTAATGTTTTATATTTATTAATTAGAATTGCTTTACGGGTTGTTTTCCCATATTTAGTTATAGGATTAGTTGCTTTTATTGGTCATTGGTAAAAACTATATAGATCAATGTTTGCATTGTAAAAGGGTTAACGGAGTAAAGGCACCCTTATGTACTTGATTTTTTTGAATTATTAATAAAATACTTGTGCACTCGCACTAAGCGAGGACAAGGTTCAACCTATTTTGATTCTGGAGTTATCAGACCCTGTTAAGAAATCTGAAGTCAACACACAAATGGATCTCACCGTTCTTATTCCTTACAGGGACCAAATTGGCTACCCATGATGAGTGTTTGATGGAAAAGATAATCTTGGATTCAATCAACTTGGTTAGCTCTTTCCTCATAAGCTCTTCTATTTTGGGGTTGACGGGGCTCTACTTTTGCCTCACAAGCTTAGTATTAGCCTCCAACTCTATAGTATCTTGGGCTAACTTTGGATCAAAGCCTCTCATATTGCTATACTCCCAAGCAAAAATGTCTGAAAACTCTTTACAAAGTTCAATGAAGACGTGCCTTTCAGCCTTGCTGCTTACCTTCCCAAGCTTGAGAAGCTTGTCCTTGAAGATGAGGACTCTCTCATAGTTTTCTTCATCAGTTGACATTACTACGTTGTCTTTCCTCATATGGTCTCCCTCATGGAAAAGGCCTTCAAAGGTGACCAACCCTTTAGGGAGCTTGTTAGATTTCAGTTGAATGATTTGATCGTCATACTAGTGTTGAAACCTCTCTTGTTTGACGGAGGAGAACTCGACTTCTTGTTGTAAGAAACAGTTTGTTTGTCATTTTCAAAAACCTGCCAATGGGCCTCGTTATCTGGCACTGATGGTCTCACCACCACCTTGACGTGTTGTTGAACCTTGGCTTCTTTCAGCTCACTCGAAATGTCAAACTGAGCTCCCACGGCTGCCAACCTATCAGCATGCTGGTTCTGATTTCTTGGGACAGCTTGAATGTCAAAGTCTTCAAAATCTTTAATTAGGTCCCACACTCTATTTTTGTAGGACCTCATCAAAGGATTCTTCGTAATGTTCAGGCCCCTGACTTGGTTTACTATAAGCTCATTGTCCCCATATGTTTTCAACTGCTTGATTCATTTCTTACTGGCCCATTGAAGGCCATGAATTAAGCCTTCGTATTCTGTCTCATTTGAAGAGCAACTGAAATGGAACTTATAAGAAGAGAAAAACTTATCATCTGAAGGGGAAACCAACATTGCCCCTGCACCTACTCCATTCTTGCTCTTTGAACCATCAAAGAACAACTTCCACATACCATTGAGGTCGTCTTTAGGTCCAATGAGGGAAGGCATGAGTTGATTCTCTTCATGTAGTAGACACCCATGTCTCTTTATTCAACTCCTTCCAAACGGTTCAGAAATTGATTATCCCCCCATAGCTCATCCAAGAATAAATCTGTAATTTCTTCAGGACAAGTGTTCAGCTCTTGACCAATTGTAAACTCATCCTCATCAAGGATAGTAAAATTGAGGTTTATGTTATCTAGCTGATGGGGTACAATGTGAAAGTGTGCCATGGGTTCAGCATTGATTGATACCTTGTCCCGTACCTAGTTATGAATGCCATGTATGACCAATCTACTGCGAGATAGCCTCCTATCTTTGCTGTGAATTCTCTAGATAAGCATAGAGCAAAACGAGGAGGCACCTCTAGAATCAACACATCTTGAGCCACTGAAACACTAGGACAAGCATGCAGGATCAGGTTGAGACCTTTGATAATACCGGCCGGTTTAGTGGAAGATCCATCAAGCTGCAAAACTCCCTTGGATTGGGGTTCATATTTTAAACTAAGCTAGTCTGCTATTGATTTTGGCATTATTGAAGTGCTAGCCCCACTATCTACCAAGCAATTATGCACCAAGGAATCACCAATGATTAATGAAATATAGAACGGGGGAGGTTTGACCACCTTGACCCTTCTCCCATAGAACTTTGGGTTGCATTAGTGAGGACCTCAGTTTCTTTGCTTGGTTGTCTGCCTGCAGTTATTGTAACACTTATCTTGGACAAGCCTTCCTGAAGGATATCCACTTGACCGGGCATGGAAAACATATCCCACATTGGTACGTTCACGTTGGATTTCTTCATTTGCTCAACAATGTTGATTGGTGTATTGCTAACTTTTGCTTGTGCCTTGGGAGTCACTGTTGTTGGCTTTGTCAATGGAGCAGTGACAAGAGGTTCCTTGAAAGCTTCCTGGTTGTCACCCATATTCCTTCTTTTGAATCTTGTGTTTGCTAAGACTGGGACGTGTGCCAGACTGGGGATGGCCTGCTGATTGGATGCATAACACTCTTCCTACTCACTGATAACCATTGTAGCTTCCCGCTGGTTTGATACTTAATCTAGTCCTTGTTCCTGTGGAAGTTGCTCTAGCTTTGTCATCATGGGGATCTCCATGCTATGAGTCATAAGAGCTTTGATTGTACCCATAAGCAACGTGTTGCCATTGGTCATTGAAAGCCTAGTTAGAACCATTAGTTGGGACAATGGATTGCCCAAAAGATTGATTCCAAGGCATTGTCCCTTGAGCTTCTTGAGCCATATTGTTCTGAACAGGAACCAAAGAATTGGAAGGGCCTGCAGTATTTGGATTATAATTGTGTTGTCTAACATGATTAGGCTATCCCTGTCCTTGGAAACCTCCTTTGTAGGGTGGCCTATTTGCTTGATAAGGCTGCTGCTGAGGCTAATATGGAGCTTGGTATGGCTTGTTGTAAGCTTGTTGCCTCTTGACATTGACCACAACATTCCCCAAGGATAGGAGCATGCTCATCAGTTCTAAGTAGTTCTTTTGCTCTTGGGAGTTGCTAGATCCACTAGTGGAGGCCTTCTCTTGCTTTGGTGAAGGCATAGCAGCAATAGTTGGAGTTGGAAGGATAAAATCAAGTGGGGGGACAACTGTACGAGGTGGTCTCATCTCAGAGAAAAGGGGCATTGGGGGTCTAGGAGTAAGCTTTCCGGCCTAGACTAGAAAATTTTCAGCTTTGATAGCCACCTCATAAGCACCTGGCAAAATGTCCCCTCCCATGGATTGGATCATTACAGTGATGTCACTATTTAGAGCTTTTAAATAATATAAAAGGCAAAGTTTGGGGATGGTCTAATAGTGGCTGGAATTCTGTCCCAAGCCCTTTGAAATCTCGTGTTAAGTCTTGCATGACTTCATGGGGGGTTCTTTTGATTGTGGTAAGCTGCTCTGCCAGTGACAAATGGTCACTCTTATCTGCAAACCTCTTACATAAGGCTATTCCCAACTGATCCCATGATTGAATCGAGTTAGGAGCTAGGCCTCTATACCAATCTAAAGCCTTTCCCTTGAAGGATACAACCAATAGTCTAATAGCTACATTTTCTACTATGACATTATGGATGTTGCAAAAAATTCGCTGTCTGTTATGTGTTCAGTAGGAGTTACCGCTTGGTCTCCTGTGTAATACGAGACGCTTTTGAGGGTTGCTACTGGCATAGGGTCATATTGTGGGAAATTCAAAGGACTTTGGCCGCTGAAACCCACAAAAGCTCTTTGGAGAATCATGGTAGCAAGAGGGGCTAACAAGGATCTTCTCACGTAGGTATGTCTTATGACTGGTTTAGGAAAGTACTTTCTTATGTAAAGGTGAGTATGGACGAACCTTAACCTTCTTGTTGAGTTTAAAGGTAATTCAACAAATTCAAAAAAAATACCTGCAGAAGTCAATCTTGTAGTCACCTTTGGCATGAAAGATAGTTATTGTTCTACCACTAAATTGCTGAATGTTCTTTGGAGTCACCAAATACTGAAAGATGAAAGCTACAACCACTGCAAATCAATCAAACCAGCATCGAACTTGACCAATCTTTCTTGAAAAAGTCCCATCGGACGTGCCATAAACTGTTGTAGCGTGGAATTGCACCCTTGTGGGAGAGTTTTTCAAGGTCTCACTCCCAGCTACAAAATTGGAGCAACCTCAAGGTGTGAATATCCTATAGTGAGGTTGAACCTCTACGCTTTTTAATGAAGCTAACTCCTCTAATGCTTCACTTCAGCTATTCCCACACACTAAAACCTATTGTTGACCAAGGAAAAAGGAGAAAGGTAACATAAAAAATGAAAACTGAACTAAGAAAGGTGATGCACCAAATAGAGAGTGACCCACATAAGCATGAAATAAACACTAATTCAGCATAATCTAATTCTGCTTACACAACCTCACAACCGGTTAATTTGCACCCTCCATGAATTCTCACCCACACTTGGGTTAATTAGAACTAATCCTTCTCCAACGAAATAACCGCCATTAGCTCCAAAAGTCTACCAGCCCTCTCATTGGTCGAGAAACGCACTAGAAGACAAAACTCGCTAAGGATTACGATGTCATGGTCCACTAAGAAGGAAAAGTCCAGGAACGTCTTAAATGCCCGAGCTATCTTTTATAATTGCTTGATCTTTATCTTTCATCTCAATGCCATCCTCCACTTGTCTGCTTACGTATGAGGACAAAAATTCTTACACCCATAACCCTGATTGAACCATGCTGCTTCTACATTTGTCAGTTGTTGGTCGGAGATGGTGGCCATATCGAAGGACGAGGATTCCCCATTAACTTCACCTACCAACTCTTGCCTTGAAACCCGGACCAGATCTTCCCTATAGATGGAAAACCAATCTCAGGACATTGGTTTTCCCGAATTAATCTTATAAATATCAGTGCGAGTCCATAGGTTGCGCAGCTCCTTCTGGTCTTTTAAACGCTAACGGCTACTTGCAAGGGCTCAAACTTGACGTTTGCAGGCCTGTCATCAATTTCTTCAGACTTTTGTTTGGGGCATTTTTTCTCTGGTTTTGCAAGGTACCCTGCGGGTTTGAAAATGAACCTTCCCGAAGGGAAAGAGCCCTTCGGGTTTCTTGAAAAGGACTTTCCCAAAAGGCAAGAGACCCTTCGAGCTTTGTTAATGGCACATCCCGAAGGGTAACATACCATTCGGACTTTTTGCTTGAGGCCTTCGAAAATATTACGATGGTCCTCTAGAAAAGTGAACAAGCCCTTAAGTAATGGACCCGGGCCTTTCTACTTTCCTTGGTCTATTTTGCCCCGAACTATTTTCTTGTGTATTCCTTTTCCAATATGGAGTCAGGGGTTTATTCGGCATTTGTTCAGTCAATTTCCCGCGGACAAATTGTCCACGGGAATTGTTTTAGACATTATTATTTGGACTTTTTCATTGCCTCTCGGACTTTTCTTCTTGGTACGCTTACCCTTCGGCTTTCTTGTCAAGTGACTCTCCCGAAGGGCACATACCCTTCGGGATTCTTGCAAACGTCCCTTGAAATCTTGAAGTGAACATCCCTGAAAGGCAGATACCCTTCGAGATTCTCCTGAAAAGTGCCTTTAGTATTGTGAGTGCCCTTCGGAGGAAGGTAATGACCCTTGGAGAAGACTTGTCCCTTGGAGAACCCGAAGACTATTGTTGAAGACCAAATCGGGCTTGTCCTAGCTTCTTATTTCGGGGTTTGGAAAGCTGATTACTTGTAAAGCAATTTAAGTCTTTCAACTTCAAAAACCCAAAGTCGTGCACTTAAGAGAACCTAAAGTTGTTCACCCTGGGGAATCTGATATGCACTGTCCATGAGTAATTCGCGTTCGTAAACCCGAATTACTTCTACTTATAAAACATTAAGAAGTCACGCACCGTTGGAAACCCGATTTGCACTATGCCTTCAAAAACTCTAAGTCTGAATACTTTGCCATTTTCTGCTTGAAAGTCCACCTTCTCACACTTGAGCAAAAATTGGTATGTGGGCCAAAAATGGCCAACAGTAACCAACACACATTTGATAACTATTTTCCATCTTTAATACATACTTTATAGATTTGTACTTCTTATAATCAACTAGTTGCTTTCCAAATTCATGTGAAATTTCTTCATATATACAGCTCGTCAAATTTGACAAACCACCACAACTGTTACATGTTTCATCTAAACATTGTTTGGCAAAAATGATTGTCCCTCGGGTCTTTGATAGAAAAGACTTCGGATTAATTCTTTTGATGTTTTAGGTGGGAAAGACACTATACCTTCCTGCAAAATCTTGTTTGTATGTAAAGTACAATTTATATGACAAAAAACATCAAAATGCATAGCAAATTCAATATGTACCCTACAACATGTGGTGCGTGCTTGGTTGATTTTAACATAGAAAAGCTTGCACATCTCAAATGACCTTTGGCTAATCATCAATTGGCCATTAAATTTTTCAATGAATTTTTTATAAAATTCTGTTTGGGTCATGTCTAAGAAATGTTTTGCATGTGACTCATGGTTTTTTGAACATTTTCTTCTTTTAGCATCTTTTACATTAGATGAGACCCTTGTGTTGTGCCAAAAAATTTCAATCAAATGTCTTGTTCCTTCAACTAATACCTTATCTTTTCGTGGGAGTCTACCACCAAACGCCCAACAATCCGTGAGTGAAGGGTTATCAAACCTTTTTTTACGGCATTTATTAGAGTTTTTCTATTTAAGTTCAAAGATTTACTTGTTTCACTAAGAATTTGAGCTTTAGATGTTGACTTACTATAAATTTCATTATTACTCATCTTGCCACATTACTATCTTTTTTCCCACTTTTAGTATTGTCTTAAATGCATTAAATAGATTCCGTACTATTGTACTATTTCTTCCCTCCATGTTGAATGTTCTTAACCTTAAATTATTCATCAAAAGGCACATTTTTTGCATTTTCATTAATTGAACAAATAGTTGATATCGTTTTATATGATTCTCAAATGCATAGTCCCATACACGTTGAGCATGACGTTGAACTGATTTTTTTGACATTTTACCTTCTATAGGTTTTATTAGTTTCTCATCTATTGTAACCAAATACCTTGGTGTTCGTCTTATTATCCTTGGAGGTGTGGGTGTCGGAGCTGTATTTTCTATTAAATTGGGTGGTGTTACTACTTCAACCATAGTAGGAAAAGTAGAGGGTTGACTATCTATATTAGACCCCACAAGCAAATTGAATTCCTCTTCATTAGAAGACACATGATTTGGAGTCATTACTTGATGTTGATTATCATCATACTTCATTATGAATGGATGTTTCATTATATTGTGTTTGTTCATATGTCTCATCACTCATTACAAATTCATTACTTACATGCTCTAAATTTTGAACTTCATCATTCAACAAAAATTAATTGAGTTCTCTTATCTCATTTGAAGACATATCTAAACTAAATTCTATAGAATTGAGCATGTTATTTTTATTTGAAATATTACCTGGTGTGGAGGAAGCACCTTCACTTTGCCTAAAAGCCCTTACGGATGCTCTCTTATCTGCTTGTCTTTTTCTTTCTTTTTCTCTCCTCTTCAATTTCCTTATTTGTTAGCTCTTTGATTGTTCTTTTGCGATGACTTTTCGACCCCATTATTTATCTTTACCAAAATAAGCCAATTGTAGATTTAAACTTAAATAATTTGTAGTGATTCAAAGTGAACGAAGAATTTACCAAATTCACGTAGTTACAACAAAAAAAAAACTATCTTATAGTTTGCAAAAAGCAAAACAAATGAGAAAATTTCGTGAGAAATCTAAAAGAAATTCAAGAAATCACAAAGGTCATGCGTGCTTTTAAAATCACACATGCTCTTTTTGATCCACAAAAAAAAAAAGGGAAAAACAATTAATAGGGTGTAATTAGTTGGTTTGCAAAGGGCGAAAGCCCTTTATAATTTTACAAAATTTTATCTGCCGCTTTCCCTCTAAAATTGCTTCGGTTTTAGACCTGGGGGACCTGAACCTAGTCCAAACCCTGTCATGAACCAACCAATTTGATTTCTAAGAAATTTAAGAATTTTTTGTCTTTGTCGACACATCTGATCAAACAAATTTTGTTATTTTTAAAAAAAAATTATATAGGTTTGTAGAGGCGAAAGCGTAGTTTTAGAATATATATTTTTTTTAATATTAGAATATTATTTATAATTATTACTTAATTTCTAAAAAACATACATCATTATGGACTATATACGTAGTCACAATTCTCTTATAACTTTTTGAATATTAATCAAACGTTTATAAAACTTATATCTCAACAATCTACACATTGTCAACTATGCTTTAAAAAAAAGTTTGATTTTCATGGAGTTAAGGTCAAAAAGTTGTGTTCATACACTTACAATTTCATTTTTCCAGCTATCTTGACTTGTAAAATTATTTAAAAATTATATGAATAGTAAAAAATTAATAAAAAATATTTTCAACAATTTTCGACATTTCACCTATTCATATATGAAGTTTCATACGAAAATTTATTCGTTTACTAAAAAGAAATGTGTTCATACACATGCATTCTCTTTATCTTTTCACAAAAAATGACCAACCTATTGTCATAAATGCATCTATTTCACACACTTTTATCATTTGAGTATTAAAAAACAGAAGGCCTACCTAAGTCTAATTATAAATTTAGAAACTACATTCAAAATGCCACAATTCATGTTCTTGTATCATTGTTAAAATTTTTTTCAATGTGTCTCTAACATTCTCTCCAAGTTCAACTATTGTTATTTTATAAAAAAAAGTGTCGCTTTCTACCTCTCCATTTGTCCACCATTATCTTGCATCTACCCAAGCATCAGTGTACTATAGATGGGACTACACAAATTCTGCATCCATTGGAGTCCTAACAACATGTTGAAGATCCCATTACTCTGTAATACTAATAATGGCGTAGCTAATATGGTTGGTCCCACTTGAAGAGGTAATATTATGCGCCCCAAGATAGTCTTTGTCCAGAGAATCCTTTAACTGGTTTCGATATATCTTCTAAATCTTGTCACGTATACCCAAGGGATTGGAGAAGTGTCATCATGCAAATATTTTCACTTGATCCATTCTCAATCATAACACGTATATGGGTTGTTCCTCAATGTAGACTCAAATGAATGAGTCATGTAAATCTGAACCGTCATAGACTATCTCACCATCATCAAATGTAATCAGGGGTTGATGAGGTGGAGCATCACCTAGTGTAGCAATGATAGTATCTAGTGGATGGTCATCTCGTCGATGGAGGATGCATGTTGTATGCATAGTGTACCTATGAAGTGTCCTTAGTTTCTATCATCTCATGTTTAGGAAAAGGATCACTAAAGATTTTCGAATTTCAATTTCTTTTGTGTTGCGATCAAGATTCCTCTATAGGTTTACCCAAATCGATAATGTTGTGATCTATGAGGTCTTGTATTTTATGTCCTAGCTTCAAACATTTGTTCGTTGAATGTCCTAAAATGTAATGATACTCGCAATATGCAATGCCATTATAGTTTCTTGGTCTAGGTCTGCTTGGATCAAGTTCTTGTGGAGGAAGGAATGTGATAAAGTTACACTTGAACAGCTTTTTTATTAGCACATGAGGAGGCGATGTTAATCATAAAACTGCCTCTTTGGTGGCTCAATTGTAACTGATTCGTGGGTTGTGACACTCCATTGACTATAATCTTTGCCTCATTCTTGTTGTGTAATGTCCCCATTTTCATGAGCATTAGTTCGCAGAGGGTTTAGCCTATTCCTGGCTCTCGTAGGCTGATATGGTTTGATTAGAGGGTCTTCTTGGCAGTTACCCAATCAGCAGTTGGCTTTCTTTCATGGATTTGGTGATTATATGGAGGTTCTACTATGTTATTACAAATGTTTCTAATTTGGGAAACCTCATTTTAGGTTTTGATATCATGTTTTGCACTTTATATATTTTAATGTTATATTATAATATTATAATAAAGTGCAAAAACAAAATATATCTTTTATCCCACATTGACAAGAAAGTGTGTGAGCTTCCCCAAGAAAAGAATAAAAGGATCTTATGGGCTCATTCTTAAAAAAGTGATTTGATTTTTTATTTTGATATTGTTGGTGATAAGACCAGCTAGGGTTTCTACCATTACTTCAGCGATTGGGAATGAAGACTCTCAATTGGTAATGTGATTTTGAGGTTGTGGAATATCTTCCGAATTATTGCTTCATTGTGGGCTTCATGCAGGGGTCCAATCTGTGCTTAAATTGGAGAATACATTAAAATTCACAAGGGTTCCAAAGGTTAATCATTTGCAGATCTGAAAATTGTTGATGACATAAATAATGGCGTGAATAGTGTCACGCTACATTACCCGCTACAGTGCACATGAACAGTGGTCGCTACAGTGAACATTATAGTGCACATGAACAGTGATCGCTACAGTAAACGCTACAGTAATTGAAGCAATGTGAAAGGAATAAGCAGATTATTGAGGTTCACTTTGAAGATATTTGGTGGCTTAAAATATTCATATTTATTGTGGAAAAAATCGTGGGTTTTAGAGGCACATTGTCAGCCATCGATTGGCATATCAAACCTCACATATTTGCAGATTAGGAGCTTAATATTCATCAATTTCACCTATGATCTTGGGCGCTCCCTTCATAAAGATGGGACAATGATATTTGATGCATATTTGGAGGTGAATACGGTGTGAATATTCTTATTATCTGCAACTTCCGGTCTGAAACAGGGGCAGAACCATTAAGGGTTCGATTTGGCTTGTGGAGAGGACGTTTGGTTCCATTTCATTGAGGTTGCACCTTCTCCAGCATAGGCAACTTCATGACCAGGTTCTCAAGTAGCTTGCATTCATTTTTATGGGCATATATGTCATTGTTAGTTGCTGCAATTTAGTTTCAGATTTGCATAGCTTTCTATGCCAAGAGTCTTGGCGAACATTTTATATCAGCATTGTAATTGGAGTAGTTCATCAATAAAGGAGTGAATAGATGCATGCCAAGTGTTTGCATTAATGTCTTATTGTTGTAGGTGCACATCAACGATCTTTGGATGCATTGAAAGTGTTTTGCAAAATGTCAATTGGCTGTACAAGATAATTTCAATCACTATATGTATGTAAAAAAGTCAAAATCAGTTAGTATATCATTCTTATTGCTTTGTCAATCCATCTTATATCATTAGGAGTATTCCAAGACCCCATTTGCAACATCAAAACTCATAGCTAAACAAACAGAAATGAATATCAACAAAATCAGACCTTGCATACAAAGTGTTTGACAATATTCCTTGAGCTATAAATCAGTAGGTTGAAAGCTGTTTGAGCAAGGGATATTACATGTTGTCACTTGGTCTGACTTTATAATTTGCTTTGTTTTGAAACTTCATTGTTGAAATAGTCGTAGGAGTAGATGTATACCTAATTTGTTCACAGCGATTAACCTGACTTCTTAGTCCCTCACTGTACAGCACAACTCATCAAATGATTTGAATCTCTTGAATATAATTGATTTGTGGAGCGGTCCCGATAGCCTCTATATGAATATATTTTGTGATTCATTATTAGCCATAGCATTGGTCATCTTGGTTAGCTTGGTCTTGTATCGAAGCACATAGTCACCGATTGGTTCATTGGATCCTTGTTTTAGCTTCTGGATAACTTCTCATCGATGTTGATTGCAAAGTGCACTAGGAATTGGTCAGTCAAGGGTTGAAAGCTCTCACAGATTGAAGAGAAAGATCATAAAACCATCATAATGCCCAATAGTAGTGGTTTGAAATTGAATACCTGATGTGTGATGCAAAAGCATCCCAGGTGAAATGGCAATCCTATCAGGATCCCTAATACTTAAGAGTACAATTGATTACCTTTGTATAAGCAACTAAACACGAAATTTAACCAGAAGTAATATGTAACTAGAATTCAGAAACAGCACAGAATATGAGAGACAATACAATCTTGTATTAACACTCTTCCAGAAAGAAATACAATGAAGAAATCACTCTTCCCACACCTCTAGGGTGTACAGTAATTCTCCCTCAAGAGTTCTCTCTCTCAATTACAAACAACAATCAACTCAATATCGAGTTGTTGTTTCCACCAGTCAGTAACAATACTGCCAGTACACCAAGTACTCAAAGTACTCCAAGTAGATCTCCCTGATCTTGCTCCTTGTTGTGTTGCAGATCTCTTTTGACCTTGCTACCCCGCAGATCTCCTTTGACGTTGCACACACACACACCTGCAGATCAACTGATCTTACTTACCATGTAGATCTCCCCTAATCTTGCACACCTGCAGATCAACTTGGTCTTGCACACCTGCAAACCTTCTAGATCTTACACTTAGAAGAACCCTTGTCCTTGTTCTTGACAAGTCCTTTTGATCCTTCGGAAGAACCCTTGTTCTTGCCTTTGCAAGTCCTTCTAATCCTTTGGAAGAACCCTTGTCCTTGCCTTTGCAAGTCCTTTTGATCCTTCGAATTACAATACAGTCCCATGGGTCTATTATATAGATCCCAAACCAAACAATAATTAGACTTCTTAATTACAATAATTAGAAACGCAGACTCAAGACTAAACTTGACATGCAAATTAGTCTTTACATGCAAATTGACTATCCGTCTAAAATTAACCCAGTTCTGGAACGCACAGATGATCGACGTCGATCGCTGTTTGTCTGTAGATGACCGACGTCGGTTCATGTCTGACCGATGCTAGCCGACGCCTAACCGATGTCAGTTGCTCTGTAACTGGATATGACCGACGTCGGTTGATCAGACCGACGTCGGTTACTGTAACACTCAGCAACCTCCTCCATTTGCATACATGTGAAGTTTTTAGCTCCACAACCTAACAATCTCTCACTTGGAGATAAACAACTGCCCCTGTACCTGTACCTGTACCTGTACCTGTACCTGTACATCATCTAATTTTGTTTCCTGGCTTGTATCCCTCTTCAAGTTCAATTTTGAAGACCAACCACCACAGTGAACACATATCCTGTGGTGCTTCTCCTGTCATCCAAGTAACCTGCCATATCTGAATCTACATACCCATGTAGAGAAGTGCTTGAACCTGCATAGCATGAATCCCTGCTGCTAGTCCCTCTCAAATACCTGAGAATCCACTGAACTGCTTTCCAGTGCTCCTTTTTCGAATTGGCCATAAACTTGTTGACAACTCCCACTGCTTGGGTAATATCAGGGCTAGTACACATGTACTCAACTTCATCATGTGATTCAGGACACTGTTCTGTGAACTGTCCAACCATAGGTGTGCTAACCGGTTCTGCATCCTACATATTGAACCTCTCCACTACCTTATTCACATAATCATCTAGAGACAAAATCAACCTGTGATCTTTCCTGTATCTAAAAATACTCATGCCAAGGATTTTCTTTGTTGCTCCTAAATCCTTCCTGGCACACCTTTGAGCTACTTTTACCTTTAGCTCAGCAAATCCCTGCATGTGTGACCCTGCAGCAAGCATATACACTACATACGATAACAGGTTAATGTAGCTAATATTATCCAACCTGATAAAATAAACACAATGGTCACATTGACATTGACTAAACCATGCTTTGTCATACACTTGTCAAACCTTAAACACCATTGTCCTGCAGCCTGCTCAAGACTATATAACGTGGCCTTCTGTCTCACCTGTCCATTCTCTCTTTTCTTTAACCTGGGAATTCATTCGTCTTTCAGTGCTTTCATTCCCGCTGGCAACTCTACCAAATCTCTCGTTTGGTTCTCTTCCAAGAAATCAATTTCCTCATTTATGCCATGCTCCCACTGTTTTCTGGATTCTACCTGCATTGCCTCTTTAAAACTTCCTGGTTCTTGACCATCAGTGAGCAACAAGTAGTATAAAGAAGGGGAATAACGAATTTGAGGCTTACTTTTTTAGTCCTCCTCATGGGCGTTTGAGACTCATTGATAGCTTGTTGTTCGCCCAAAATTTGTTCTAACAGTGATCGATCTCGATCATCTCTCAGTCTACACCCGACCGATGTCGGTTTCATGTGACCGACCTGACTATCGACATCGATTCCCTGACCGAAGTCGGTGTCCCCCTGATCGCCGACGTCAGTTCCCTGACCGACGTCGGTGTCCCCTTGCCCGACATCACGGACTCTAGTCTGCACATGACCGACGTCAGTGCCTACCTGTTCGACGTCGGTTCTCCCCTGACCGACGTCGGTAACTGTGTTTTTCTGAGTAATGACTTTTACCCGCGAGCCCACTTTGGATCATAACCTTGTCCAAATTGCCCTCCTCAGAATCATTCAGCCCCTTGAACTGATCTCTGTCCATCATCTTCTCCATGAAAACCAAAGTTTTTCAATTCTTAAATTTGTCAAAAACATCAGATTTTCTCTTAAGAACATGCATTCCCTTCTCACTCATGTGACCAAGCCTACAGAGCCACATCTTCGCATCTACATCTGAAGTAGATAAAACAGAAAGAGAATTAGTAATACAAGTAGATAGATAAAGTGTACCTACTTTCTTACCACATGCTAATTCAAGTGCACCCTTGGAAACTTTTCAAGATTCCCCTGTGAGAGTAACTGTGCAACCCTCATCACCCAACTTTCCTGCACAAATTAGACTCCTCTTCAGGACTGAAACATGCATGACATCCTTCAACACCCATGTGTTGCCCATCTACAATTTTAGCTACACTTTCCCTTTGCCAACAATTTGACAAGGCATACCAACCCCTACATAAATCTTTCCAAAGTCTCCATGGACATAATCATGAAAAAATACTCTATTTGGGGTTGCATGGAAAGAGGCAACAGAATCTAAAACCCAAGATTCTACTTTATCCAATGAACATATAAGAGCAACCCGTGCAACAATCCCTGCATCATTTGCTTCTTTATTTTCTTCAAGCTGATCTTCTACCAACCATCTTTTTTTACCTGCCCTTTCTTTCCATAATTTCGTAATTGATTATTCTTGCCATTGAATTTCTCCATTCTTATTTTACTTTCTTTTGCCATTGTTTTACTCCCACTCAATCAGAAACCCCTGTGAGTGACCTGTAATCAACAAACACTTAACACACTGAAACCAAAATGTTAATGAACCAAGCTCTACCGCTTGGTGATCCTAGCTCTGATACCAATTGTCAGGATCCCTACTCCTTAAGAGTACAATTGGTTACCTTTGTATAAGCAACTAAACACGAAATTTAACCAGAAGTAATATGTAACTAGAATTCAAAAACAGTACAGAATATGAGAGACAATACAATCTTGTATTAACACTCTTTCAGAAGGAAATACAATGAAGAAATCACTCTTTCCACACCTCTAGGGCGTACAGTAATTCTCCCTCAAGAGTTCTCTCTTTCTCAATTACAAACAACAATCAACTCAATACCGAGTTGTTTCCACCAGTCAGTAACAATACTCCCAGTACTCAAAGTATTCCAAGTAGATCTCCCTGATCTTGTTCCTTGTGTTGCAGATCTCCTTTGACCTTGCTACCCCACAGATCTCCTTTGACCTTGCTACCCCACAGATCTCCTTTGACCTTGCACACACACACCTGCAAATCAACTGATCTTACTTACCATGTAGATCTCCCCTAATCTTGCACACCTGTAGATCAACCTGATCTTGCACACCTGCAAACTTTCTAGATCTTACACTTGGAAGAACCCTTGTCCTTGTTCTTGACAAGTCCTTTTGATCCTTCGGAAGAACCCTTGTTCTTGCCTTTGCAAGTCCTTCTAATCCTTCGGAAGAACCCTTGTCCTTGCCTTTGCAAGTCCTTCTGATCCTTCAAATTACAATATAGTCCCATGGGTCTACTATATAGATCTCAAACCAAACAATAATTAGACTTCTTAATTACAATAATTAGAAACGCAGACTCAAGACTAAAATTGACATGCAAATTGACTATCCGTCTAAAATTAGCCAAGTTCTGAAACGCACAGATGATCGACGTCGGTCGCTGTCTGTCTGTAGATGACAGACGTCGGTTCCTGTTTGACCGATGCCGGCCGACGCCTAACCAATGTCGGTTGCTCTGTAACTGGATATGATCGACGTCGGTTGATCAGACCGACGTCGGTTACTGTAACACTCAGCAACCTCCTCCATTTACATACCTGTGAAGCTTTTAGCTCCACAACCTAACAATCTCTCACTTGGAAATAAACAGCTGCACCTGTACCTGTACATCATCTAATTTTGTTTTCTGGCTTGTATCCCTCTTCAAGTTCAATCTTGAAGACCAACCACCACAGTGAACACATATCTTGTGGTGCTTCTCCTGTCATCCAAGTAACCTGGCATATCCGAATCTACATACCCATGTAGAGAAGTGCTTGACCCTGCATAGCATGAATCCCTGCTGCTGGTCCCTCTCAGATACCTGAGAATCCACTGAACTGTTTTCCAATGCTCCGTTCTCGAATTGGCCATAAACTTGTTGACAACTCCCACTGCTTGGGTAATATCAGGCCTAGTACACATGTACTCAACTTCATGTGATTCAGGACACTGTTCTGTGAACTGTCCAACCATAGGTGTGCTAACCGGTTCTGCATCCTACATATTGAACCTCTCCACTACCTTATTCACATAATCATCTAGAGACAAAATCAACCTGTGATCTTTCCTGTCTCTAAAAATACTCATGCCAAGGATTTTCTTTGCTCCTAAATCCTTCCTGGCACACCTTTGAGCTACTTTTACCTTTAGCTCAGCAAATCTCTGCATGGGTGACCCTACAGCAAGCATATACACTACATACAATAACAGGATAATGTAGCTAATATTATCCAACCTGATAAAATAAATACAATGGTCACATTGACATTGACTAAAGCCATGCTTTGTCATACACCTGTCAAACCTTAAACACCATTGTCCTGCAGCCTGCTCAAGACCATATAACCTAGCCTTTTGTCTCACCTGTCCATTCTCTCTTTTCTTTAACCTGAAAATCCATTCGTCTTTCAGTGCTTTCATTCCGGCTGGCAACTCTACCAAATCTTCCGTTTGGTTCTCTTCCAAGAAATCAATTTCCTCATTCATGCCATGCTCCCACTGTTTTTTGGATTCTACCTGCATTGCCTCTTTAAAACTCCCTGGTTCTTGACCATCAGTGAGCAACAAGTAGTATAAAGAAGGGGAATAACGAATTTGAGGCTTACCCTTTTAGTCCTCCTCATGGACGTTTGAGACTCATTGACAGCTTGTTATCCGCCCAAAATTTATTCTAACAGTGAACGATCTCGGTCATCTCTCAGTCTACCCCTGACCGATGTTGGATCCATGTGACCGACCTGACTACCGACGTCGATTCCCTGACCGAAGTCGGTGTCCACCTGATCGCCGACGTCGGTTCCCTGACCGATGTCGGTGTCCACCTGATCGCCGACGTCGGTTCCCTAACCGACGTCGATGTCCACCTGCCCGACATCATGGACTCTGGTCTGCACATGACCGACGTCGGTAACTGTGTTTTTCTGAGTGATAACTTTTATTCGCGAGCCCACTTTCGATCATAACTTTGTCCAAATTGCCCTCCTCAGAATTATTCAGCCCCTTGAGCTGATCTCTGTCCATCATCTTCTCCATGAAAACCAAAGCTTTTCAGTTCTTAAGTTTGTCAAAAACATCAAATTTTCTCTTAAGAACATGCATTTCCTTCTCACTCATGTGACCAAGCCTACAGAGCCACATCTTCGCATCTACATCTAAAGTAGATAAAACAGAAGGAGAATCAGTAATACAAGTAGATAGATAAGGTGTACCTACTTTTTTACCACATGCTAATTCAAGTGCACCCTTGAAAACTTTTCAAGATTCCGATGTGAGAGTAACTGTGCAACCCTCATCACCCAACTTTCCTGCAGAAATTAGACTCCTCTTCAGGTCTGAAACATGCATGACATCCTTCAGCACCCATGTGTTGCCCATCTGTAATTTTAGCTACACTTTCCCTTTGCCAACAATTTGACAAGGCATACCAACCCCTACATAAATCTTTTCAAAGTCTCCATGGACATAATCATGGAAAAATACTCTATTTGGGGTTGCATGGAAAGAGGCAACAAAATCTAAAACCCAAGATTCTACTTTATCCAATGAACATATAAGAGCAACCCGTGCAACAATACCTGCATCATTTGCTTCTTTATTTCCTTCAAGCTGATCTTCTACCAACCATTTTTTTTACCTGCCCTTTCTTTCCATAATTCCGTAATTGATTATTTTTGCCATTGAATTTCTCCATTTTTATTTCTTTCTTTTGCCATAGTTTTACTCCCACTCAATCAAAAACCCCTGAGAGTGATCTGTAATCAACAAACACTTAACACACTCTGAAACCAAGGTGTTAGTGAACCAAGCTCTACCACTTGGTGATCCTAGCTCTGATACCAATTGTCAGGATCCCTACTCTTTAAGAGTACAATTGATTACCTTTGTATAAGCAACTAAACACGAAATTTAACCAGAAGTAATATGTAACTAGAATTCAAAAACAACACAGAATATGAGAGACAATACATCTTGTATTAACACTCTTCCAGAAGGAAATACAATGAAGAAATCACACTCTTTCCACACCTCTAGGGCGTACAGTAATTCTCCCTCAAGAGTTCTCTCTCTCTCAATTACAAACAACAATCAACTCAATACCGAGTTGTTGTTTCCACCAGTCAGTAACAATACTGCCAGTACTCAAAGTACTCCAAGTAGGTCTCCCTGATCTTGCTCCTTGTGTTGCAGATCTCCTTTGACCTTGCTACCCCACAGATCTCCTTTGACCTTGCACACACACACACCTGCAGATCAACTGATCTTACTTACCATGTAGATCTCTCCTGATCTTGCACACCTTCAGATCAACCTGGTCTTGCACACCTGCAAACCTTCTAGATCTTACACTTGAAAGAACCCTTGTCCTTGTTCTTGACAAGTCCTTTTGATCCTTCGGAAGAACTCTTATCCTTGCCTTTGCAAGTCCTTCTGATCCTTTGGAAGAACCCTTGTCCTTGCCTTTGCAAGTCCTGATCCTTCAAATTACAATACAGCCCCATGGGTCTATTATATAGATCCCAAACCAAATAATAATTAAACTTCTTAATTACAATAATTAGAAACGCAGACACAAAACTAAAATTAGTCTTTACATGCAAACTGACTGTCTGTCTAAAATTAGACCAGTTCTGGAATGCACAAACGACCGACGTCGGTCTCTGTCTGTCTGGAGATGACCGTCGTCGATTCCTGTCTGACCGATGCCGGCCGACGCCTAACCGATGTCAGTTGCTCTGTAACTCGATATGACCGACGTCGGTTATTGTAACACTCAGCAACTTCCTCCATTTGCATACCTGTGAAGCTTTTAGCTCCACAACCTAACAAATCCTACACCAACCAAAAATAGAGTAGGGTCATTTGAGAAATATGCCCACTTTGTCAGCTAGTGGTTGCATGGTGCAGAAGCTTGAAGCCTTCTGGACTGTGCAAGGGTCCACTTGCGTGGAAGGAAAGGTGGCTGAGAGATGCACAGTTGTGTAAAAAAGGGGTTACAGTTTTGGACAAGGCAAGGAAAGCGTGAAGGGAACATTGTGTAGAGGAAAAGAGAAGGCGCTAAAGAGTGAAACCAAAAATAGTCAAAGGTTGCGCAAGAGTGCACAATCGAAGACCTACGAACTAAGTGCACAAGAGCATTCAAACACCAAGAAACACTCGGGAGCAATGGCACACGTGGGAATGGTCATGTGAAATAAGAAAGTGTGCAAAGAGCGGCAAGGGCAAGGACGCAGTCCAGAGCAAAGCAGTTTGGGATTTGATTGCAACATGCAATCAAGCCACGTGGAAGTGTACATGTTAGCCAAAATTGTCAAAGATTGCGTACAAAAGACAAACAAGTGCAGAGCAAGAAATGGAAACTTGTAGTCGCAAGCTACGTGGGGATTCATTTTGACAACTGGCCAGGATTTTGCCGCCAACCCACAAATTTGAATGCAAAAGTTTGGAAAATGAGGTCGAAGCAATAATGAGGACTGTTGGACCAACGAGGCTATAAATATAAGGTCAAGCCCAGCATAGAGGGATCTTGGCCTAATTAGGGAAACTCTACCAAATTGCAAATAGAGAGAGCAAAGGAAGAAGGCTCGTAGCCTTAGGTGAGTGCAAGGAGATCTGAGTAACTCCATTGATGTAAATTGAAGCTTGTTTGTAGCAACTATATCCAAGCACAACCTGTAGCTTGTGTGAAGAGTAGAGAGGGAGAGTGAAATCCAAGTCTGAGGACTGGATAGATCCGTGAGCTCCATGGTAAAGTTGAGAACCTACGGATACCTTGTAACCCATGAGGTGAATGAATAAGAAGACAAGGATTTCATTTCATTGTGAAGCGTGAATCCTTGTAGGCTGCGTGGCACAAGGCATCCCTTCATTGGGACCCCTGGCCTCAACTGCATCAAATGGTATCAGAGCAAGGTTGAGAGCCTTGGGAGAATGCAAAAGAAGAGCCTATGAGTGGAAGGGTGTCTAGTGATGCAAGAAAGTAAGCTAGCAAACAAGCAACTAGTGAGGCAGCTAGCAGAGGAGGAGAGTGTTGAAGAGAAGTGTTAGTAGACGGCAAAAGTGAGGCAACCACCAAGAAGCATGAAAAGTTGTCAGGTAGGAAATAACCCGCAGTGGCCAAGTGATGAAGAGTGACACTTAGTTAGAAAGGCGCAGTGTGTGTGGAGAACACACAACGGTAGCAACAGACAGAGTGTTTAGGAGTAAAGATATGCGCGTAGAGTCCATGCACAGAGGTGAGAAGGGGCACATCATCCAACTAGAAGTGTTGAAGAAGGTGTGCAAAGTTGTTCTCAATTGTGCGCAATGGGTAGAGAACAAGAAATGAAGGAGATGGCTCTGTAGAAAGCCAAGGTAAGGAGTGACTTGAAGTCCCAACTCGTAATGATGATATATGAGATAACCGCTAGAGTAGATGCACTGCAGAAGAGGAGTAAATAATCCCATGAAGAACAGGGGAGTACCCTACAGAGAAGACCCTGAGGGGATGATGAGTTGGGTATTGGACCTAGAACATTGTTTTGCTCTAAGTGGCATTGAAGACTCCAAGAAGGTGAAGTTTGCACGAAGAAGGTTGTGTGATACCATAGCAGAGGGTTGTAGAGATATCCAAAAGAGAAGGAGATGGAAGGGCAAGCAGAAGGTGAAGTGTTGAGACTAGATGGTCTCAAAATTGTTAAGCCAAGTAGTACACCCAAAAGACCAGCCCGAGTGGTGGAAAAGACTCGATGGCTTGAGGTGCAAAAAGATAGAGGGGAACATTGCCATGAAAGGCAATGCGAGGGAGGAGACGTCATTTGAATGGCACATAATTGTTTTGAGGAACAACAAAGAGGGAAAGGTTTTTGCGTGAACCTCAAAAGAAGAGATCCTCACAACGGATTGGGACGATGCAGTAATCTCCAACACTGAAGGAGGAGAGACCCTAGATGATTTTTGACCTTAAGAAGAGACTTACCTTAACGAAGCGAAGACGGAGGAAGTAGACAAAGATGTTGCAGAAGAAAGGAATGAAGAAGAGTTGCCTTGGTTGCAACTACAAGTCATCATAGTGTTGAACAAGACGTAGTTGGTAGCGGCGCAAATGACTGAAGACGTGCCAAAGGAGGAAGAGCTAGAACAAGTACCAACTAAGAAGGAAAGTGTTGCGCAAGAGCATTGCACAAGCAACAACAAAGCTAAAGAAGCATGCCTATCAGGAGGCATATAGAAGGAAGAAGCACAAGGTTGGAATTGTGAGAAGCATAGGATTAAAGCCTCAAGGGATAAAAGTGAAGAAAAAGTCAACCCACAACTAGATCGAAGTCCTAAGTACAACAAAATAACGTGCCAATAAGCAAAAGGAGCATGCAAGGAAGATGAGGAACAACGTTGGAGGGATTAGCTTGAGTGCGCAAAGGCAAGTTTTGCCCTAGAGGAAGGAGATGCACGAAAAAGAAGTAGCGCACAGGACGAGGAGATTCTCAGCAAGGAGGATAGAAGGAAAGATGAAGAGAAGATCAAGATGGGAACTCTTGATTGCCATAAAAGTGATGATTGTTGCACAGAAGCAACAATAACAGAAAAGCAAGCAAGAGTCCACTTGCAGCAGTGCACAAGGGTCAAGGAGAGAGGAGAGACATCTACCTTGGAGGAAAAGGCTAGAGACGTGCCTAAAGAAGCGCAAGGTGCAGGAGCCGCCTACATAAGCGTTGAGGAAGAGGGTAGAAATCAGCCCAAAGCCGATGATAAAAGCGCAATATTCGTTGTCCCTGAATTGTTGGAAAAGAGAGTAGATGAACATCAGCATGGAACTGATAAGGAAGGCACAATTTTGATTGCACATGGCATGGAGAAGGAGATGCACGAAAAAGAAGTAGCACACAGGACGAGGAGATTCTCAGCAACGAGGATAGAAGGGAAGATGAAGAGAAGATGAAGATGGGAACTCTTGATTCCCATAAAAGTGATGATTGTTGCACAGAAGCAACAATAATAGAAAAGCAAGCAAGAGTCCACTTGCAGCAGTGCACAAGGGTCAAGGAGAGAGGAGAGACATCTACCTTGGAGGAAAAGGCTAGAGACGTACCTGAAGAAGCGCGAGGTGCAGGAGCCACCTACATAAGTGTTGAGGAAGAGGGTAGAAATCAGCCCAAAGCCGATGATAAAAGTGCAATATTCGTTGTCCCTGAATTGTTGGAAAAGAGAGCAAATGAACATCACCCTGGAACTGATAAGGCACAATTTTGATTGCGCATGGCATGGAGAAGACGAACAAAGAAAAGATGGGAGTCGATGGATCCCCTATAGGTTTGCATGCCACTTAAGACATTCAACAAAAGAAATCAAATAAGGATGAAGGCAATTGAAGTACTACACAAGAGTGCCTAATGAGAAGTACAAAGGAGATAGAGGCAATCAGCCAAGCGATTATGAGGAAGTGTCTCACTGAAGACACACAGGTGGAAGAAGTGCAAGTATATCTACTTGCCAAGGATGATGAAGATGAGAAAAGCTAAGGAAGAGAGTGCACGTAGAGAAAGGATGGACAGAAGCACACAAGAAAGGCGTTAAAGAAAACCCTTGGAGGTGGCACACAAAAACTGGTGAGCGCAAGCCCATGAGAGAAACAGGTGTTCGCAAACCCATAGAAGAGAGGGGTGTGCACAGACCCACAAGAGTGAAGAAAAGTAAAGAGCAAAGGAAAGTGCACAGAGGAGCCTCGTATGGCGTCCACATGAGCAGAAGTGTTATAAACAGTAGGTGGAGGTGGATGGTCAAAGGTGGGCACAAGCCCATGGGTAGAAGGAGGATAAAGAGGATGAGAAAGAAAGGAAGAGCATGCAGGAAGTGAGTTGTGTGATGCACACAAAAGAAGTGTTGAGAACACTTGGTAAAGGTAGACAGATAGAAGTGGGTATACATCCACCAGAGGCAGGAAGAGAGTGAAGAAGGGGAGAAGGAAGAAAAGAGGTATTAAAGCTAGGCCAAGGAGGATGTTTCGTGATCCAATGAGGGTCTGGAAAATAAATAACCACAAAGCATGCTTGCTGAAGCAACACATGTGTTGGGGAATATCGTGGTCTAGACAACTAACCAAAAGGGTGGTTGTACCACTCAAACCCTACTTGTGAGCATGAGCTCAAATTTTGAATTCCCTGGTGAGTCTAATACAGGAGCATCCCAGGTAAAATGTTAACCCTGCATCGACCAAAAATAGAGTCGGGTCATTCAAGAAATAAGCCAACTTTGTTGGCACGAAATTGCACTATGCGGGAAGTTTGAAGCCTTCAGGATTGTGCAAAAGTCCACTTGCACAAAAGGAAAGGTGGCAGAGAGTTGCGCAGTTGGGTAAATAAATGGGTTACAATTTTAGATAATGCATGGAGCACGAGGGGAACCTACATAAAGAATGAGAAAAGGCACAAAGTGAAACCAAAAACAGTCAAAGCTTGGGCGAGAGCACACAATCACAGATTTGCAAATGCAGCGCACAATCACAGAGTTGTGAATGAAGAGCGCAAGAGCATTCAAGCACAAAGAAACCCTCAGGATCAATGGCGCATGTGGGAATGGTCATGCGAAATTAGAAACAAGCGCTTGAAGAAGGGTGGCACAGGGCAAGGATGCAATCCAGAATAGAGAATTTGCGGATTTGACTGCAACATGCAATCAAGCCATGTTGAAGCATATAACATCTAGGACAGTCAGAGGTTGCGTGAAAAGACAAACAAGTGCAAAAGGCAAGAAATGGAAACTTATAGTCATAATCTGCATGGGGATTTGTTCTAATAGTTAGCCAGGTTTTTATCGCCAACCCATGTATTTGAATGCAAAAGGTAGGAAAACGAGGTTGAAGCATTAATGAGGGTCCTTGTAATGTCCCCATTCCTACAAGGCTTAGTGGCTCATTTTCCGTCATAGCCTTGGTCATGCCCAAGGGGCTAGGGACATAGGAGGTTATTGGGTATGGTTTGCACCTTCATTTCACTTAAATGTTATGTTTTGGCATTAGACATGTACTTTATAGTGACTTAAGTGAAATAAAGTGGTGTAATGTTCTATTTTTCGTTGGGGCCACTTAAGGGGACCTTTTTGGCCTAAGAGAAAATAAAGTCACTTTATGTGACATATATAAATGGAGTTTCCCCCCCATATGGAGCGATTAGGGTTTGGGCCTCTTTTTGGCAAAAGGAAATTATAAAAGGAGGTCAATGGGGGAAAAAGAGGATTATCTTGCTATTATCCAACTTATTCTGTGAGCTTGTGTGCTTCTACTCTGGCTTGTGGAGGTAAGATTCCACAGGAACCCTACCTTCGGTGGTGAGAGATCCATCCCTAGCTAGTAGAGCACTCTTCGGTGGTGAAAGATCCATTCCTAGTTTGTTGTTTTGGAGCTACATACATATCTAGTGCCAGATTTGCAAAGAGAGACCAGAATACAGAAGTTTATTGGTGTTATTCATTAGAGATTCAGTTCTGGGCTTTTTGGAGACTTTTGGAGCAGATTTTTAGAAGGTTGGATCTGTTTTGATATTCTTTCTATTTACTGCGGATATTTTTTGGAATTTCTGTTTGCATGTTATTGCATGCCTTTGCATGTCATTGCATGGCAGTTTTTGTAAAATAGAACATTATAAAAATAAATTTCTTGACACTACTATGATGTTTCCCAGCTGTTTTTAACTTTTCGAGTGATTTGGATAGTATTTTGAGTGCTGCAATTTTTCAATTTATAGCAGTTTTCTTTTTGAGTTTATCCTGAAAAGGGATATTTCAATGGTATCAGAGCAAGCTATCCTCTACCCTGTTGGGTTGTGAATGAAAGTTTATTTTCGAAGAAAAACACAGAAAAAGAAAAAAGAAAAAATGGGTGACAGTGAGGAGATCAGCGAAGAGATGATGAAGAAATTATTCATCAATATGGTAAAGCAATAGGAAACCACGAACCTCTATCTAAGCCAACTTTCAGAAAAATTATCACAGGGCAGATTTGGGGATCATGTGGGAAATAGTAATATGGGGCAGCAGCTTCAAAGAGGTAATTCCAAGTAGCACACTCACCTTTCCCATAATACACAGTCAAGCATGCATGATCCGGTCTTTTTGAAAGATCTGGAAAATACACAAGTGGGGCAGCAATCAGAAATATATGATGAGGAGACTTGCTGGTTGAAGTCTGAATCATTGAGTGAAGGGTTTAAAGCCAACATGCCCTTTATTGAGTACTGCAAGATGAAGATCGGTAGTAAGCCGACAAAGGATCATCCTATCCATGTTCCTGAGTTACAGAGGAGGTTGGGACATATTTCCATTCCACACTTTGCTGGATCCAACAACTGTACAGCACAATCATGGATTCAGAAGCTGAAGACATACTTTGATTTACATCCCATGCACGAAGAGGATGCAATTAAATTTGCAATCCTACATCTCGAAGGAGATGCCCACGACTGGTGGCATCATGGTCTTATTACACAGGGATAGCTGCATGTTGCGACATATGCAGAGTTCACATAGAGGTTGATGAGTAGGTTTGACAGGAGGGATCCCGACAGGTTCTTCAGAGAATTGACTCACTTGAGTCAGACAAGCTCGTTGGATGGATACATTGCAGATTTTCAGAGGCTTTCGGTCATGGTCCCTGATGTTTCTAAGATGAGATTGACTGCACTCTTCATAGCAAGGTTGACAAATACACTAGCAAGATTTGTGAAGGCGTTTGAGCCTTCTTCATGTCACAACGCTATTAGGAGATCTCGAGACTTGGAGTTAGCTACTCCGAAGCAGAAGTTCCCACCTTGAGTTCAGCAGAAGGCACCCCCATCTAGACCAAATGGATCCCAGCAAAAGGGGTTTCCACATAAACAGTATACGACAAAGAGGCCATTTGTTTCCCGTGAGCTTAAAGATGAGTTGAGGTGAAAGAAATTATGTTTCGATTGCCATACACCTTGGGCTCTAGGGCATAATTGCACAAGGAGAGGGAAGGCCCAATTTATTGAGGTCTTTGAGGAGAGTGAGGGTGATGGAGATGAGGAGCTAGAGATCCACGAGATGGATGATGGAGGTGGAGATGCATTGGACAATGCTGATGTAGAATAGGAGGATGAGACTTTCCCTCAGGGGACTATAGCTACATTGTCTAGTACCTTGAGGTACAAGGCATTCAGGGTCAAAGGAGTTATGCAGGGTCAGCGAGTAGCGGTACTCATTGATAGTGGTGCTACCCACAACTTTATAGATGCATCCTTGGTCGAGAGACGAGGTCTACAAGCAGAAGACTTTGAGGGCTTCAACATTGTTGTAGCCAATGGGGACTCTATGAGGTGCACCTAGAGAGTTCCACAGTTGAGCATCACCATGGGTAATTACAACGCTACTGATGATTTCTACGTTGTTGGTATTGGAGAATCCAACATATTGTTGGGAGTACAGTGGCTTCACTCTCTCAGTGAGTTTTAGACTAACTTTCAAACGATGGAGCTGAAATTTAGATCCGAGGGCAGGAATGTGACCTTGAGAGGTCTATCTATAGGAGTACCCAGGGCAGTTACAGCCAAGAGGATGGAGAAGATTTTTTGGCACGATGAGGTGGATTGGGCAGTTCAGTGCTTGGTCTCGACCAAGAATACAAGGGGTGATAGACCAAAGTTGATGTACAGGGCCTACTGGACAAGCATAGTGCAGTTTTCAGTAACATACCCCTAGGTGTACCGCCAGATAGAGGGTTTGAGCATGTGATTGAGCTTGAGGACTCCAACCCAGTGGTTACTACTCCTTACCGCCACCCCAAACAGTTTAAGGATGAGATCAAGAGGACTATAAATGAGCTCATAGATATGGGGCATATCAAACCGAGTTCCAGCCCTGCCTCTTCAGTGGTTTTGGTGAAGATGGATGGGACCATGCGGATGTGCATAGATTATCATGCCTTGAACAAAAAGACAATAAAAAATAAGTATCATGTGCCACGCATCGATGAGTTACTGGATGAGCTACATGGGGCAATCTATTTTTCTAAAATAGATTTGCAATCGGGATATCACTTAATCAAGGTTAAAGAGGAGGACGTGCATAGGACCACTTTTAGATGTCACTATGGTCACTTTGAGTTTCTTGTGATACCATTCGGTTTGTCTAATGCACTAGCCACATTCCAGTCTTGTATGAACCATGTATTCAACTGCCACTTGCAAAAGTTTGTATTGGTCTTCTTTGATGACATCTTGGTCTACAGTAGGACTTGGGAGGCTCACATTAGACATCTTGATGAGGTGTTGGGTATCTTGGAGGCTAATTCGCTATACGCGAAAACTTCTAAGTGTGAGTTTGGTATGACAAAGTTGTATTTGAGCTATGTGATTGGGGGAGGTAGAGTCAAGGTTGATAGGGAAAAGATTTAGGCGATTTTGGATTGGCCACCACCTAGGGCATTGACACATTTGAGAGGGTTCTTAGGTCTATGCACATATTACAGAAGATTTGTGAAGAACTTCTCTCGTTTGACTGCACCGTTGACAAACTTGACCAAGAAGGGGGATTTTGCTTGGTCAGATTCAATACAGCAAGTTTTTTGTCACCTTAAAGAGGTGATGAGCATATGTCTAGTTCTTACACTGCCAGACTTCACTCAACCATTTGTATTAGAGTGTGACGCATCAGGGGTGGGTGTGGGAGCAGTACTCATGCAGGGTAGGCATCCCATTGCCTATGAGAGTCGAAAATTGAGTCTCGTGGAGAGAGGGTACTTGATTTACGACAAAGAGATGTTGGCCATTATGCATGCATTGGTCAAATTCAGACAATATCTAGTGGGCAGCAAATTTGTGGTTCGTACAAATCACAACAATTTGAAGTTCATTTTGGAGCAGAAGGATCTCAACGACCACCAACAGAGATGGGTGAATAAGATACAGGCCTTCAACTTTGACATATAATATAAAAAGGGTAAGAATAATGTGGTCGTTGATGCACTATCTAGGAGACCTTGCCTTAGTTCCATGATTTGTTCTATGTCAGAGATTTCAGCGGATTGGATTGGCCACCACCTAGGACATTGACACATTTGAGAGGATTCTTAGGTCTATGCACATATTACAAAAGGTTTGTGAAGAACTTCTCTCGTTTGACTGCACCGTTGACAGACCTGACCAAGAAGGGGGATTTTGCTTGGTCAGATTCAACACAGTAGGTTTTTTGTCAACTTAAAGAGGTGATGAGCACATGTCTAGTTCTTACACTGCCAGACTTCACTCAACCATTTGTATTAGAGTGTGGCACATCAGAAGTGGGTGTGGGAGCAGTACTCATGCAGGATAGGCATCCCATTGCCTATGAGAGTCGAAAATTGAGTCTCGTGGAGAGAGGGTACTTGATTTACGACAAAGAGATGTTGGCCATTATGCATGCATTGGTCAAATTCAGACAATATCTAGTGTGTAGCAAATTCGTGGTTCGTACAGATCACAACAATTTGAAGTTCATTTTGGAGCAGAAGGATCTCAACGGCCACCAACAGAGATGAGTGAATAAGATACAGGCCTTCGACTTTGACATAATATAAAAAGGGTAAGAATAATGTGGTCGTTGATGCACTATCTAGGAGACCTTGCCTTAGTTCCATGATTTGTTCTGTGTCAGAGATTTCAGCCGATTGGAAGGCTCATATACTTGCCGACTATTCCAAAAATCAGTTTGCATGATATGTCATGGATGGTGTTATTAAATATGATCGGTACAGAGTCTTGGACGACCTCATATACTACAAGGAAAGGATTTTCCTTGTACCAGATTCCAAGATGAAGGAGAAGATCCTTCGAGCAGTGCACAACACACCTTTGGCAGGACATCCTGGGTATTTTAAGACCTATCGATACATCAGGGAGAGATTCACATGGAAGGGGTTAAAGAATGATGTCCTTAACCATGTTAGGGAATGCTTGGTTTGTCAGCAAACCAAGACAGAGCATTCTTTTCTAGCAGGACTCTTACAGCGTCTTCCTATTCCCAAGCAAAAATGGGAAAGCATATCGATGGATTTTATTACAGGTCTTCTTTTAGTATATGGGCATGATTGCATATATGTAGTGGTCAATCGGTTGACCAAGTACGCCCATTTCTTTTCTATGCCTTTTGTGCATAATGCACCGCAGGTGGCTCATATATTCTTCACAAGTGTTTTTAGGCTTCATGGTTTGCCTAAGAGCATTGCCAATGATCAAGATAAGATTTTCATGAGCACCTTTTGGCAGGAGATCTTCAAACTGGCAGGTATAGAGTTGACTCCTAGTACCAGTTATCATCCACAGACAAATGGATAGACAAAGATCGTCAACAAGTGGATAGAGGGCTATTTGCGTAGCTATGTTGTAGGTCACCAACGTGAATGGGTTAAATGGCTACACATGGGTAAGTATTGTTACAATACCACCTACCAGATGAGCATTGGCATGACTCCCTTTTGGGCATTGTATGGGTTTGATGCGTCATCATTTGTGGATCTAGTATTCTCAGATAGCCGAGCTCCCAAAGCTAGTGATTGGTTGTAGGAGAATCAGGACATTCTGAAGGGCCTCAAAGAGAATATACAAAAAGCACATAATCAATAGAAGATCTATGGAGATAGACACAGGATTGAGAGATCTTTTGAGGTAGGGGATTTGGTCTTCCTACGTTTGCAGCCATATAGGCAGGGCTCGCTCAAGAAGAATGGTGTAGAGAAGCTAAAACCACGATTCTATGGGCCATACAGGATAGTGCGTAGAGTTGGGGTTGTAGCATATGAGTTGGAGTTACCAAAGCACAGTAAGATCCATAACATCTTCCATGTTTCGTGCCTCAAAAAGGCACTTGCACAACATATTTTGCCTTCTACAGATTTGCCACCTTTGGATGACAAGGGGAAGCTGGTCCTAGAACCAGAATCTATCATTGAAATGAGGCAGAAAAAGCTCAGAAACAGGGTGATCACAGGTTACCTGGTGCGATGGAAGGACTTGCCACTTGAGGATGCCACTTGGGAGGGCGAGCAGATCCTACAACATCCTAGTTTACATTTGCTTGTGGACAAGCAATTTTCGGGAATGGCGGACTGTAATGTCCCCATTTCTACATCAAAGGCCTAGTGGCTCATTTTCCGTCATAGCCTTGGTCATGCCCGAGGGGCTAGGGACATAGGAGGTTATTGGGTATGGTTGGCACCTTCATTTCACTTAAATGTTATGTTTTGGCATTAGACATGTGCTTTATAGTGACTTAAGTGATAAAGTGGTGTAATGTTCTATTTCTTTGTTGGGGCTACTTAAAGGGACCTTTTTGGCCGAAAAGAAAATAAAGTCACTTTAAGTAACGTTTATAAAAGGAGTTTCCCCCCCATATGGAGCGATCAAGGTTTGGACCTCTTTTTGGCAAAAGGAAATTATAAAAGGAGGTCGATGGGGGAAAAAGAGGATTATCTTGCTATCATCCAACTTATTCTGTGAGCCTGTGTGCTTTTACTCTTGTTTGTGTAGGTAAGATTCCATAGGAACCCTAGCTTCGGTGGTGAGAGATCCATCCCTAGCTAGTAGAGCACTCTTCGGTGGTGAAAGATCCATTCCTAGTTTGTTGTTTTGGAGCTGCATAGATATCCAGTGACAGATTTGCAGAGAGAGACCAAAATACATAGGTTTATTGGTGTTATTCATCAGAGATTCAATTCTGGGGTTTTTGGAGACTTTCAGATCAGCCTTTTGGAGCAGATTTTAGGAAGGTTGGATCTATTTTGATATTCTTTCTATTTACTGCAGATATTTTTTGGAATTTATGTTTGCATGTTATTGCATGCCTTTGCATGTCATTGCATGGCAATTTTTTGTAAACCAGAACATTATAAAAATAAATTTCTCAGCATTATTATGATGTTTCCTAGCTTCTTTTAAATTTTCAGGGGATTTGGATAGCATTTTGTCAGTGCTGCAATTTTCCAGTTTATAGCAGTTTTCTTTTTGAGTTTATCTCGAAAAGGGATATTTCAGTCCTTGGACCAGCAAGGCTATAAATAGAAGGTCGAGCACAGAATAGAGGGAGCTTGGTTATAAATAGAAGGTCAAGGTCGTATGCAGTTACAACCTTTGGAAGTTAGGGATGCCTTGTGCCACGTAGCGTACAAGGATTCACACTTCACAATGAAATCAAATCCTTGTCTTCCTATTCATATGTAGGGATGCCTTGTGCCACGTAGCGTACAAGGATTCACACTTCACAATGTGCCACGTAGCGTACAAGGATTCACACTTCACAATGAAATCAAATCCTTGTCTTCCTATTCATATGCATATGAATAGGAAGACAAGGATTTGATTTCATTGTGAAGTGTGAATCCTTGTATGCTACGTGGCACAAGGCATCCCTAACTTCCAAAGGTTGTAACTGCATACGACCTTGACCTTCTATTTATAACCAAGCTCCCTCTATTATGTGCTCGACCTTCTATTTATAGCCTTGCTGGTCCAAGGACTGAAATATCCCTTTTCGAGATAAACTCAAAAAGAAAACTGCTATAAACTGGAATGAATAGGAAGACAAGGATTGGTTCCGCTGTGAAGTGAATGAATAGGAAAGACAAGGATTTAATTCCACTATGAAGTGTGAATCCTTGTAGGCTGCATGGCACAAGGCATCCCTTCATTGGGACCGCTGGCCTCGATCGCATCAATGTGGAAGCTTGATCTAACATTTTTTGCTCATCTATTGCTATGTATAACATAACTTCAATCTAATGTGGATTAATATTAAGGTTTTCAAAAAAAATCATCTTCCAAGGCATTTTGTTGATTTATAGTAGTTGTATCATTAGTCTCAATATTTATAATAAGTCCATCAATAGGGTGAATATGATATGTTGTACAATCTATAGTAGGAAGAACAAATGGAATCATGCAAGCCCTTTGGTGTCTGGTAGTAACAATAGGCATCTCAGATTGGATATTGCAATAATAGGATTGGCGGAAGGCTTGGGATTGTTCTTTGGTAATCTTAGCTTTATTAGTGAATTTGGACTTTACCCATTTGTCTACATAATTGAACCAAAAAAGATATACTATCCATGTAGAACAATATGAAAAGAGTAATTTTACTAGTATTAACCAATAATTTCATTTAACATGGTAATGATTAATGTGTACTTATTGCAAAAAATAAAAAATCAAGTCTGAAACCCTAAAAAGAAGAAACCCTAAGAGAAAACCTAGGGTTTTTCACTGTTTGATTGTACAGGTTCACCAAATTGTTAATCCTAATTGGGATTAATGGGTTAAATTAATCTAATTAAGATAAATCTTCGAAACAGAATTCAGATTATAAGATATGGCATTCAAGCATATATGTGAATGTAAAAGACTAAATTGATTCTTTTGATTTGATAAGGGCATATGTTAAATATGGAAAGTACTAAAGAGATCACGATACTTAGCTTTTCTAGTCAACTGTCTAACTGTGACTGTATTTTGGAAGTGAAAATCAAAGATAAGCAGCCTCTAGTTTGTTTGGTTCTGGAACTAATATGTTGCCGAGATTGGGTTGGTTCTGCAGGATCGGATCAGTATCATTGGTCGATACTAACTTGATGGTTGGTACGGACCTGCACAAAAGTGCAACACAGCAACCGTATGGTCACCTGCGACTATCTTTGTTTGGTTTGTGTTTGCAATCTTGAACTCTGATGATGCATGCAGATGTAAAAATGAACTTTCTTTGCCTTGAAACCCTATATGTACCAATGAGGGTAAGAAACCTGCAAAAATAGAGGGAGTGTAATGAGCCG
This sequence comes from Torreya grandis, assembly GCA_037957365.1. Classification (NCBI taxonomy): domain Eukaryota; kingdom Viridiplantae; phylum Streptophyta; class Pinopsida; order Cupressales; family Taxaceae; genus Torreya; species Torreya grandis. The sequence goes on along the minus strand of JARHVA010006522.1, from coordinate 230,693 downwards.
AGCTAACCCCAATCACCCATGCCTAATGATTGGCCACCAACATATGTATTCAATACTCCAAGAAAAAAATCAAGGCACGTGTAGTTCTTCCACCTAGTGTGATTGTGTAATTGTGCTCCTTCATTATGTGTATGCAGCTAATTATTGATTTTGATACTTGACAATGTTTGCTTTGACTTAGCTTTTGAATGCTTCAAAGTTGGCTTGTGACTCTCCTAGTGATAGGTTTGCAAATTGGAAAGAATATGGCAAATTTGCTCAGTGTGCACTAATGTATAAATGTATAACAGATAAGTGCCAAGTCCTTTTTGAATGAGACTTTTATTTGTTTATATATGGATCTAATTGAATAGTTCTTCATGCCATCGACATGCTAATATTATGGGCCAATCCTAAGGATGGGTTTGATTTTAGAAAATAGCTATTGCTAGGAGCGGGTCAATTCCGACTAGCAATACTAACCAAATTAATAGAACCAATCTTTGTATAAGCGGACTGAACTGAGAGTCTGGATATGTCTGTGCAAGATATTTAGTAGTTTAAAAAAGACAGTGATGTCCTTGTAGGTGTACAACAACAAAATGGAAGGGTTGACTCATAAAATAGCATGCAAGTGTGAGAGGAAGGCAAATAAGGACCTTTTTTGAGAGCTCAAGTCGTGTGGTAAATGTGTGTCAAGCTTGTCATTGTCATGTACCAAAGATCAGATTTTAGTATCTACACGTGTGTTGTAAACAAACAATTGCCCTTGCCATGGATTACATGTTGCATAATTGCTTACAATGATCAAAATTCTTCTATGAGGACATATCTAATCGTGTTTGTATATATACTTTACATGACTATATATTATTTTATATAACACATGATGCACATAGCTCTTTATTTTGAGATGAGTGATTCACAGGTTTCATTCTTCATATCAAAAGGAGGGCATACAATGAGCTTGTTTCAAAGATTAAAGCCATGTCAGACAAAGCATTTCACATTGTGAGACAGATTATATGATTCAAATTGTATATTGAGACATTCACATGATTTTCAGGAATAATCGAGACATTCTATGATATTTCGAAATAGATTTGGACATTCATATCACTTTGAGGAACCAATTAATCATATTGGGCATAGACTTTGTTCATACAAACACTTTCCTATTTTTCATATTGAGATTCGGTGGGGAACAATAGTACTACATGATCACCCTGGGTCTATATCCTTCTCCAGTGATGGATCCTTTTTACATGTGAACCTGATTCGGGGTTCCATTTTTACATACGAACTTGATTTTGGGGTTCCACAAAAGGGTTATTTTGATCGCCAAGGCAATGTGATTGAGATTATTGCACCGCTCAACTTCTAACCCTGTGATATTCTCCAATCAAGTTCAACAAATGATAGCTTGGTTCGCATACCATCACATGTGTTCGTTCATTAACTTTTCAATTTCAAGCTTTTTCAATAATTCAAATTATTTCAGATTTCTTATAGTCAGAGAAAATTTATCTATTCATATTTCTTCCAGATTTCACACAAAGCAACTGATACATTTTGACTATACCTGTCAACAACAAGTGCAGTTGTCGCATGTACCAACGTTATTTACTTTATTCTTTTAATTTAGCATTTTCAATACTAAATTAATACACAATGCACATATATTTGACTCTTGAGCACACTTTCCCTCTATCAGTCTACCCATATACTATCTTACCACTTATATCCACTAGACATATTTATTCAAGATGAGCTTGGTCTAATATAGGAACACCTTCAAAATCCTAGATGGACATTCTCCATACCTTAGATCCTTGTTTTGCACTTCCAAAACACTACCAATAAACTTGGACAATGTCGATTACTGCAAGCGTCTCCCTTTGTTGCCTACCTGCATTTTCTAGAGACCCTCAACAACTATGTTTCAAATTGTTGAAGTCTCCATTAGGAGAGCCTAGACATGTTTCATGAGTTGATCATAGCGGGAAATTAATGAAGAGTCACCTATATATATAAATCACCCTTGAGGTTATCATTCACTTCAACATCACTTAGGAAATACCTAGCACTCTCTTGGAACATTATTCAAAAGGGAGACATCTCAAATATTCAAGGAGCAATCCATAGAGCCAAATCCGAATACAAAAGGTTATAGTTGCATGACACCAACTATCAAAGATAAAAAATGGGACTACATTCTAGATTGTTCATGATTTTGCATACACACCTAAGTAGGAGAACTACGTGCAGTTTAAGCCATCTTCGGATTATTGGAACATAGGCAATGCTCAACCATTCGACTGAGAGTGGTTGAGGTCAGTCCAACCCAAAATATTAACCCTTTTTTAAGAGCATCTTGTAGTCAATCAAGCACAATTAAGGTTTGGACAAAAAAAGATAGAAAACTGCGCAGGATCAAAGAAGTCTACATACACCAAAATAGATTGTAGTCACAGGCACAGGGCTCCTAGAAGTTGCAAATCCCCATTGTGCACAAAGATGTCGGTAAACTTTGATAGTGTCGACTGCCACAAGCGTCTAACTTTGCCAACAACATCCAAGTAGGTTTTCAGCCCCTGTTTCAGATCTGAACAACTGTCAAAGCACTTCCTAAGCATTTCAATATCCTGTGACCTCTCCTACGAGCAACAGACAATAAAAATAAGCTATGTACATCATTCTTCTTGTCTTGTCAATTCTAAATCAATCAGTTGCAATATATATTAGCGATTTTCAATTCAAACTATGGTACTTATAGCCATTATTTTTGTAATCTAAATTAATGCATAGTTTCCATTATTTTTCTAATCTAAATTAATGCATAGTTTCCATTGTTTTATATCAATTACGTGTAAAATAATCAAAACACTACAAAAAAATCAATAATGTGAAGGCTTGGTTGAAGAAGTATTTCGAAATAACCGAAATGGGATTTTTAAACTATTTCCTCAGCTTCCGGATTTCACAGTCTGAGACAAGCATATTCATAAATCAATCCAAGTATGCTCAATACTTACTCCACCAATTCAACATGGATGATTGTAAGACCACCCCAACTCCCTATCAATTAGGAATCGAGATTTTTGCAAGTGTTCTACTTTGATTGATGGTACACTTTACAGGGAATTGGTGGGAAGCTTTATCTATTTTAACCATACTTGTCTTGATTTGTCCTTTGAAATTGGCCTTATGTCACGCTACAGTGAAGAGCCTCATGAAATCCATTGGCAAGCTACCAAGCGCATTCTAAGGTATCTTCACAATACTACGGAATATGGGATTGAATATTGTTTAGTCAGAAAAGCATCGGTGATTGAATACACCAACAGTGATTGGGCAGGTGATCTTGATGCTCGCAACTCAATCACAAGATATTTTTTTCACCTTGGGACAGGTCTCATGACTTGGTCTTGCAAGAAACAGACTATTATTCCCTTGTCTACTACAGAGGGAGAATATGGTGGAGTTGTCACTACTGGATGTGAGTCAATTTGGATTTGGCGAATGCTTTCTAAGTTGAATTTCCACAGGCTCAGCCTACAACGTTTTGATGTTATAATCAAAGTGCTATCCACATTGCTCAAAACCTAGTGAAGCACAAACACACAAAGTATATTGAGATTCATATGTATTATATCCAACAACTTATACAAGGTAAGGTCATTGATCTTAAGTATCTCCAGACAGACGATCAAGTTGCAGACATCTTCACAAAGCCTTTGCTTGGGACCAAATTTGTTCAACTCAAAAAAAAAATTCATGGCGTTATTTTTGTTGATTTTATGTGAAAAAGTTGTTATGTTTTCTTCTAAGATCATTTTTTGTCAGAATAGCCAAATTTCTCACAATTCGTGAGATATTTTTAAACAATATTTTCTCTACCAGAATTTCAAATATTCTCACTGTTATTGCGCTAAACTGGAACAACAAAATTGTGTGCAGATCTACCAATCTAATGCGAAATGTGCCCAAAACTAATTAAGGGTTTGTCTGGTCTATGGATTCTCTAATATACTTATCCCATTCGTAGATAGTGAGCCAGCCCAATAATTCAGAGCTCTAACTATCAAGGATTTACCTGACCTATAGCCGCACTATTCTATGTCAAAGGTAGACAGAGAATTACTTCCAAGGGCTAACCGCTTACCGGTGCACCACATATTCAGACAATTGATGGCTTTATATGGCTAAGTTTCTCCTAAACCCTAGGGCACTTCCGATATATCAAAGGCATGTGGAAGCTCAAATCCATAAATAGTGTTGTCTAAGGCCTAGGTATTGGCGGGATTCACCTCATTTTGCATGCCAAGACATGCTTAGCTAAAAAAAATAGCTTTCTCTAATATTTTAAATAAGCCACTAAAAACTAGAAGATTGTAACTAGGCAAAATAGTAAAAGACAATGCAAGAAAACAACAGATCTGATACCTTAGTACTATGAGCACGAAAAACAACATATTTGAATAGGCTCCACAAAAAGTGATGCAGGAAGTGAAGCTCCTAAGAAGCTCTAATACCATGTACGATCTAAGAAATGGATGGTGACAAATTCCTGGTCTACGTGAGATGTAGAAAAGTTGCAACCTAAGGAACTTATAGTACTTATATAACTTATAATACCAAGAACACATTAAGTTCTATAAATCATAAATTACAGAACCGTATAACTTAATGTGGTCTTAGGTACTTTCTATGTACCACATTAAGTTCTATAACTTTTGGCACTCATAATAGTAACAAGCATGCAAGTTGTACATATTCTCACTTGAAAGGCTTTAGTGCAAATAATCAAATTAATCGTGAATAATATACATATATAAACGTCAAACCACACAAAGCATCTCAGCTTATCATGAATTCAACTTTTAGCATTCATAACTATTAAGAGTACCAAACAAACAAGCTATACCTTATCTCAATTGAAAGGCTTGAGTGAAAATATTCAAATTACTTTGAACACTGTAATTGCCACTCCAACGCCTATCAACAATCTTCTCAAATAGAGAAGCAAAGAACTCTGCAACCAATAACAAACACATCAATGATGAGTGAATTGTTTTTCTAATAACACCAAAGGATTGCAGGCACTTCTAACCATCTTCAAGATTCATTTACTATAGTTTATTTAGACTAATAAGACATCACATAGTGCATCAAAAATTTAATATTCATGTGACAATCACTTGTGCCAAAGTGATTGCAAACCATCTATGAACATTGAGGAATGTTGCCAATAGTAATGCCCATTTTTAACAACAAAAAGAAACATTAGAAACAATCAAGAATTTGGAAAAAAAAAAGTTTAAAGATCAAGTAATGTCCTTGAGAACTAAAAATTGGATCCAATGTGGTAAGATTCCAAGCGATTTTTACATGTTGCACCAACATTTGAAAGCGATTAAAATAAATAACCCTGTGACAAGAAACCTCTCTCCTAACCCCCCGCTGAGATCCTTCTTATGCATATGGAACCAAGACCAGTAATCCAGTTGAAAATTAGTTACGACTAAAACTAAAGGACCAAATCAACTTACTTAGGAAGCAGTTAGACCAAGACTGTTGGTGATGAATACCCCTATTCTGCAATAACACTAATACCTTCATTAGATAGCTTAAAAAATATATCATTGAAACCCCATTTATCTCCAAATGAATCCCTACATGTATCATCTACAACTAAAATGTAAGGAAAATTCACATAAATTAAATTCAAACAATCAAAGTTTATTAGGGCCACTTTCACTTATTTGGTACTCTGCAATTTGTTTAATTGAATAATTTCTATCAAACATCATAAGAAACATAACTAAGTTCCTATTATTTCTTTGCTGCTATAAATTATGTGGACATAAAATCAATTGAATTTAGTGATACACACTTTTACAAAATAGAATGGCCTTGCAGATTTAAGTGTAAAAGCACACATTTAGGGATCGTTGCTTACTGAATTTAACTCATTTTTCTACCAATCTGAATTGTTCCTTGGGGTGGATTCCTACTCAAGGCTATGGTAAAATTTTCCCTATCTTAAATAGATAGAATTAAAAACATGATTGGGAAAGTGAGATCTATGATTTACTAGCAGGGTCCTTGTTTAAAATCCTCAAAAAAAATTAACTCGTCATATAGAAGTTGTCAAATAAGATGAACACCAAAATGGTATAACTGAGAGAGTGCAACTTACAAAGATCCAAAGGTGGAATGGTGGGGTTCATAAAATCCGTCTCAGAGTTGTATGCTCCAGAGGAGGGGTAGGCAATCAATGAGCACTTACATTCTCTGTTTTCCTTAACTCGGTAATGACTTGAAAGATAGACAGACACAGAGAGAGAGAGAGATCGTAGATTAACTGCTAGCTAGAAAAAATCATTGCATATCAGAGGAAGCTTTTCATACAATTACCATCATAGCTTGCCATTTACTTGATGCAGAAACCTTGCTCTGCCTACAAAGAAATACTAAACGGCACTCTGAGTTTCAAGGAAAACAAATTCTGCACACAAATTTAAGCTTTCACTACTAATACAAAGTCTCTGTCTCAATTTTGGAACATCAAAACCAATTTTAAATTTCATGAGAATTATTGTTATCAAACAGTAACTACTGGGAAAAGTAAACCTAAACAAATAGAGAAATTTGTAAGTGTGATAAAATCTGAACTGAGTCCCTGTTTGAGTTTTGGAACACTAGAACCAATTCTGAATCTTAGAATAATTATTGTTATCAGTCTATCAGACAGTAAATGCTGGGAAAAATAAACCAATAAATAAGTAGAGTAATTTTTAAGAGCAATAAAATCTAAACAAAATCCCAATCTGAATTCTGGAACATCATAACCAATTTTGAATCTTCCAATAATTATAGTTATCATAAATTAACTCCTGGAAAAAATAAACCAGTAAACAAATAAAGTAATTTTAATGAGCAATAAATATTAAAATTTGAACAAAAGTCCGTCTCAATTCTAGAACATCAGAACCGATTTTAAATCTCACAAGAATTATTGTTATCAGACAATAACTCATGGGGAAAATAAACCGATAAACAGAGTATTTGTTTAGAGTCTAGACCAATAAAATCTAAATGGAGTTTTGAAGACAAATAAGAGGACCGCAAAAAATTCTATTAAGTGGGAATTACTTCTCAGAATTTCTTTTTACAAGAAAACAATACAAAGCATACCAAATTTGGTGATTTTAGAGGAAACAACAAAAATTCCCTTCTTCATGTGGTTGACACAGTAAAAGAATCCTCGCCAAATCCCCAAAAGCAAAATTTACTCCGATGAAGAAGCCAACCTGTAAAAAGCCACATTCCTCTCTTTTTAAATGGCTAACAAAAGAGTATTTCCAGAATAGAAGCTAGTTGAAATAATTGCAGCTGCTGAAGGAATAATAGTTCAACCATAAGTGTTGCATCAACTTGCCTCCCACAGTTTGGTAGTGCTCCATGTAGATAGACTAGTGGTCTATGGAAAAGTTTAAGTGATGGAAAATATTTTACAAAGTATTGAATGGTTGGTGAACATTATAGAATGGTTGCCTTGTAATACATATTTTTTGTTACAAAAATATGTATAATGAAGAAAAACATGGGATTTACTATTAATTTATGTAATAATAATAATAATAAAAATTTTAACGTCCACGAGACTAAAAATAGTCTATGGGACGGCAAGACAACTCAAGCAGATTTAAGTAGCACTGTTCGCTTCTTGTGTAGGCTGATGATGAGCCCCCCTAATTGCTCAATGTGCTCTTCGTTGAATAGGTTATGCCAAGAACTGTCACATATAGTATCCGCAAATTTATCTCTGCTATCTTTGTAGGCCTCACATTCTAGAATAAAGTGCTGTTCAGTTTCCACTTTTCCAGAATTGCAAAATCTGCAAATTCTCTCTTCCCAAGCCTCCTTTGGCCTCTTCCAACGCCCGGTCTCACAACGAAGTTGGTGAGAGTTGGTTCTCAGCTGAGCAATAAGAATTTTAGCCCTCCAAGAAATGTTGGCTCCTATGTACGCTTTTTGGAGTTGATCACAAGTGGGGTTGAACTCATTTATATAATATAGTTTCTTCCTCCCGATCTCGCTTCCCCAATTTCTCTTGTAAAATTTCTCCATAACAAAGACTTTTATTTCTTTATTATTTGTGGGGCACATATTGAATTGAATATTCCATTTACTCATCCATGTGATATTTTGTTGCATCCATGTCCTTTTTCGCTTACATAGTGTATCACTAAAAACAACTTTAGGCCATCTATCCTCTTCCATTTTTTCGATTCTTTTTAAATAGCTTAAAAGGCGAACCATAACAAGTGCCTCGATAGGAACAGCTCCCATTTCACTTAGCATGATGTCATATGGAACTGTGCTTTTGATTTTAATCTTGCTTGTAATCAAGCGCTTTTGGATTCTTTCAATTTGTTTCCATTGTGTTATAGTAGTGCTGCTGGCCCATAATTCACACCCATAAAGAACAACTGGCAGCACAAGAAGACCGAACAAGGTTTGAATAGTTTTCCAATCCCACAACTCCGCTTCACGGCACTTATTCTGAAGAGCATAGAAAGCCTTCCACCCACCTAGTGTCCTTTTATACCTGCAGCTAGACCAGCTTAGCTTTTTGTTGAAATCGATGCCAAGGTATTTATAATCCGCAACCTCTTCGAGAAGACTTCCATTGTAATAAAATTCATGTTGATGTTGTTTTTTATTATTAGAGAAAATCATAACCTTAGTCTTGCTGATATTGACCTGCATCCCCACCATTCTGCAAAAGCGCTCAAGAGAAGATAGATGGTCTTGCAAACCACAGGCAGATTTGGTAATTAAAATGAGATCGTCCGCATATAAGAGCAACTTTATAACAAATTCACCTAGCTGAATGCCTTCGCCCTTTTGTATGTTTAACCACTCTTCCATTTTATCAATATATAAACCAAATAAAGTAGGAGACAAAGGGCAACCCTGTTTGACCCCGATATCGCTCCTGAAACATTCTGAAATGCCATCTGAAGTTCTGATTTTCACTTTCACCTCTTCGTACATCCTATGAACATCATCTCTGAGATGCCTAGGAATCCCCAATTCTTCCATCCTAAACCAAAGCTTGTCTATCGGAACGGTATCAAAAGCCTTTTTGAAGTCAACAAAGCAACAAAAAACCTCTTCCTTTTTCTCCCACTCTTTTTCAATAATGTGTCTCAGAGTGACACAGTGATCCACTGTCGAGTGCTTTGGCCTAAAACCAGCTTGCCCTTTAGCACGTTTATGGTTTTCTTCTGCCCATTTGCTGATCCTAGTTTCTATCATGCTGCCAAAAAGTTTAACAAAGAGGGGATTGATCATTATAGTCCTGTAGTTGGAGGGATTGTTAACATCACCACTCTTAAAAAGTGGTATTGCAAGGCTGATTGTCCAATCTTTCGGAAACCCTTCTTGGCAGATTTTGTTGAAGATTTCAGTGATGTACGGTGCAAGAGTTTACATGCCCCACTTCAAATATTCGGCTTGAAGTGCAACAAGATCTTTTGCTTTACCTCCACCCAACTTCTTAATCCCTGTCTCTACCTCTTGCACAGTGAAAATGTTTGTAGTATCGTTGACCAAAGGTGGGTGTCCCACTCCACCCTCTTGTTCATAAAGTTTCTTAGCATATTCAAACCATTGGGTGGCAGTAATATTATTTTCATTTTGCTTTCTCCTTGGTTGGAGTTCTTTCCAGAAACGTTTGGGGTTATTTCTGCCCAAAAAAATTAGCTCCTCTCTCCTTGTGAACATAAAATCAATTTTTTTCTTCTTTAGGATCTGTTTGTAGGCCTTAATGTCGAGTTTAGTTTTATTCGACTCCCTTAGGTTCCTCCTGGCTCTCTTACATTCCTTGTCAAACCATGCATTGGTTGGAAAACAATTAGTTTTAGATTTTCTATTTTTTGCTCTCTTGCATTTTGAAAGAGCCTCGTGAATCAGATTTGATAAGTCATGACTGTTAACACCATGCTTATACATAGGGTGTCCCATACAAAGTTCCTCAAGAGTAGCTCTAAAAGTGTTACTGTTTTCTGAAGTTAAAATTCTGCCCTGAGAAGGTGGGTGTTGAGGGCCTTGGATTTTTGCCCCAAGCCGCCTATCCTTTGCCCAATACAAATTTATGTACAGCGGTCTATGATCTGATTTTAGATCCCAAACGTGCTCTCCAATTTCAACTTCTTTAATATTTTTATACAAATTCTGCGAACAAATTACATAATCTACCACACTTGCCCCGTTGTATGTGTTGCAAGTGAAATTGCCCGACTTAGCCCATCTAGCCAAACCATTACAGATTATTAGATCAAATGTGCCACATAAAGTGATCAATTCTTCCCCAAAATGATTGTAGCCTTTAGCATCTTCGGATATTCTTTTCCATTGCTGATTTCTCTCTTCTGTGAGCCAAATAGGGTTATCATTTAATGTATATTATGGAACTTCTAATTACTCTCCATAAATTGTTTTGTTAAAATTCGCCAACTTGTGAATTTTTTTTTTTTTTTTTTGAAATAATAGCCAATTGGAGAAAAAGTCCACAAACCTAGACAAACATTGAAGATTACAAATTTAAAGCTGAAAATGAGACGAAGAATGGTAGAACACAGAATGAAGAGTTAAGCGCCTCAACAAATCCAAAAATCTAACATCTGCAAGATATTACGTAAAGAACGGTAAGTAAACTCAGAAACAGATGGGTAAATCCACTCCAGCTATCTAAAGGGCAATATTTATTCAAGTTGCTTTAGATATAAATCGCAAGAAGAAGAGGAAGAAGCAATACACACACTCTACGACCCTGTGATGGCTTAATTCTTCCTCCCCTATCCTTGCCCAATTTCCTTCATCACGGAGCATTTGTTCTCTGTCACATGACTGGAGTTCGTCTCCTCTCAATCCTCTTCTTCTTCCTCTTGGAAAGGAAGGATAAACTTTTATGAATTGCCAGGAGAGCCGGTTTAGGAAATACGATGCCATTTCCCTGTATCCAAAACCATAAACCCTAAGGGCCAGATGTCATCTTCACTCCATCAGGGAAGAAGTAATTTGTGTCAACTGCCACGGAGGGCTTTTTTAGGAAATAGGACGCCATTGTCTAATGTCCAAAACCCTAAACCCTAAACAATAAGAGCGGGCTCCCATGGAAGGGGCTAGCACTTTACTATTCTCATTGTCCATGTGGTCCTATGAAATTAAAAAAAAATCAGCAACTGTACAAGTCGCTGAAAAGTTGGAGTAGCCATTTTTTAGTACGGAGGATTTCAACTGCTGGCAAGAAACCTGTGGTAGCTGCTGAGATTGAGGAGAAAAGCTTTTTTCTGGAGAAATGTCAGTGTGCATGTGATCTAACTTTGCTTATTATATTTTTGAAACTAATTTTCGCATTAAAAATCCTAAAAAACTGCAGCAGGGTAACAGAGAAAAGAATTTGACAAGGATAAAAATAAAAGTACCTTGCTGGAGCAGAGTAGGTGTGTACAAGGAAAAGGGAAACAATACTTGGCTGCTATGTGCCTCTAATTAGAATAGAATAGAAAGGACTCCGTCCACTACGTCCAGGGTTCGATTCGTGCTGAAATTTGAATAGACTAGAAAGGACTCCCTCCATTGCGTCCAGGGTTCGACTCCTGCTGAAATTAGAATAGAATGGAAAGGAAATCAGTCCATTGCGTCCAGGGATCGACTCCTGCTGAAATTAAAATTGAATAAAAAGGACTCCATCCATTATGTCCAGGGTTCGACTCCGATGACCAGGGTAGACCTGCACATGCCTTTGGGGACCATAAACCAAAACAGGACCAGCAGGATAGGAAAGGCGTCCTCCATCATCATCGTGGAAATCTAAATCCAAATACACATGCGTAATTCAAACTCTAAAACAGACTGAACCGCAAAAACACGGAAAACGAGGATGAGAAATGCAAGTCTCGTAATTCCTCATACTTTACACAATGGAAGAAGAAGGATCACTCAAAACTGCGAGGGAGGGCATTAACATAGTTTACGAAAAAAGCAGAACGGCTATATTTTGGAGCGGCAGCGGGTATTGACAAGGAGCGTTAATTAAATTTCCAGGGTAGACCTGCACATGCCTTTGGGGACCATAAACCAAAACAGGACCAGCAGGATAGGAAAGGCGTCCTCCATCATCATCGTGGAAATCTAAATCCAAATACACATGCGTAATTCAAACTCTAAAACAGACTGAACCGCAAAAACACGGAAAACGAGGATGAGAAATGCAAGTCTCGTAATCCCTCATACTTTACACAATGGAAGAAGAAGGATCACTCAAAACTGCGAGGGAGGGCATTAACATAGTTTACGAAAAAAGCAGAACGGCTATATTTTGGAGCGGCAGCGGGTATTGACAAGGAGCGTTAATTAAATTTCCATATCGCTCTGCTTTTTACTATGTGATTAAAGGCTTTCTATGCTCTTCAGAATAAGTGCCGTGAAGCGGAGTTGTGGGATTGGAAAACTATTCAAACCTTGTTCGGTCTTCTTGTGCTGCTAGTTGTTCTTTACGGGTGTGAATTATGGGCCAGCAGCACTACTATAACACAATGGAAACAAATTGAAGGAATCCAAAAGCGCTTGATTACAAGCAAGATTAAAATCAAAAGCACGGTTCCATATGACATCATGCTAAGTGAAATGGGAGCTGTTCCTATCGAGGCACTTGCTATGGTTCGCCTTTTAAGCTATTTAAAAAGAATCGAAAAAATGGAAGAGGATAGATGGCCTAAAGTTGTTTTTAGTGATACACTATGTAAGCGAAAAAGGACATGGATGCAACAAAATATCACATGGATGAGTAAATGGAATATTCAATTCAATATGTGCCCCACAAATAATAAAGAAATAAAAGTCTTTGTTATGGAGAAATTTTACAAGAGAAATTGGGGAAGCGAGATCGGGAGGAAGAAACTATATTATATAAATGAGTTCAACCCCACTTGTGATCAACTCCAAAAAGCGTACATAGGAGCCAACATTTCTTGGAGGGCTAAAATTCTTATTGCTCAGCTGAGAACCAACTCTCACCAACTTCGTTGTGAGACCGGGGGTTGGAAGAGGCCAAAGGAGGCTTGGGAAGAGAAAATTTGCAGATTTTGCAATTCTGGGAAAGTGGAAACTGAACAGCACTTTATTCTAGAATGTGAGGCCTACAAAGATAGCAGAGATAAATTTGCGGATACTATATGTGACAGTTCTTGGCATAACCTATTCAACGAAGAGCACATTGAGCAATTAGGGGGGCTCATCATCAGCCTACACAAGAAGCGAACAGTGCTACTTAAATCTGCTTGAGTTGTCTTGCCGTCCCATAGACTATTTTTAGTCTCGTGGACGTTAAAATTTTTATTATTATTATTATTAATCTAAGATAGGGTCCCATGCACGGGGCTAGCTGACAAAGGAGTTGTTTTTCCCTGGTTGTTTTATTATTCTTTAAATTTTGTGTAATATATATTTTTAAATAAATTAATATTATTTTATTAAAAAAATTGTTTAAAAAATAATAATAAGATATAAATGTAGGTTAACAATTAAAAAAATAAGAGGAAGAATGTGAATCTTCAATATCTTATTGCTTCCCACTTTTCAAAAGTTTCTCCTTTATTTTAAAGTCTATATATTTTGTAAATAATTTTTAAACTTATGATGACGCATGGGACAGCTTTACCTAAATTTATAGAATCAGTAGTCCACGATATCGAACCCCTCTATAATAAAGATAAATGGATAACAAGGAAATGTAACACAAATTGGAGGGTAAGTCTTAAAAAAAATTCTCAATGAGTTAAGACGTTTGAGGGTTTAAATTTTGAAGCGGTGGGTTATCGTGACTTCCCATATTAGTATTGTAGAGTTTTTGCAATTATGTTTTGTAAGCCTTCTTTTGTTTCTTGTTGTTATCTTGGGATGTTTTACGAGTCTTAAATTATTATTTACAAAAAAAGTGAACTATCCCACATAAGTGGAGGATTTTGTTCCATTGTAATACTTTCTATCTATTTAAATAACCTAATTTTGACTTAATTAAGCATTAAATATATGTACAATACATATAAAATGCTTAATTAATATTTATAGTCAATCAAATAAGGCATTCACATTGGGTCTCAATACATAGCTTGAATAAATTTGGATTAAGTGATAGTGATATGAATCTAGATATGGAAATGTGTGCTCAACAATGATGGTAACCTCACTGAAAAATCATGCACTGGTTGAGACAAATGCATAGAGTGTCGAAAGCACTTTAGACGACTACAGAGCACCAAGAGCACTTCAAATAAGTGTGAGACCCATGTACAGAGAGTTGAGTTGAGGGCACTTTAGATAAGTGATAGTTAGGCTCTAAAATAAATTGATTATTGTGTTATCTTGGTCCCAATCTCTTATAACTTCATTATGATAAATTCAAGTTGCGTGACCCTTGTAACTTTTGTGACAATTTTCTTCCTTGCCTTATATTTGTTGTGATATTTGAAAACTTGAAGAAATCAATGTGAGTTTAGGGTAATATGTTGAGTGTTAACAAGGTTCTACAATGTTGTCTAATTATCACGCCCCTAATAGTGGAAACCATTATAGCAAAATGTCAATAAGCAATAAATTGCATAAATGAAACTAATGTCAAAGATATAGAAAACCCTATGTCGAGTGCCAAAAGTGTTCCACAGGAAATAATGCCTTCAATGCTTAAGGATAAATGTTTTAATGATTGCTTGATCTCTCTAGAATGCCTACAAATGTTTAATAAATTATGTATGAATAATCGGTGTATTTCTTAGTGTTGAATGAACTACAATGTTTGTGTGTATATAGACAATTGAATTCAAATTAGGACCCAATTGATGCACAAACTGACATCCAACAACTAAAAGTGAAAAAGGTAGGACAAAGGAGACAGTTACACCTTGACCTAGTGAAGACAAAAAGAAGGGCCTAGGAGCGTTGGAGGTAATTTGGATAGGAATTAGAAACACCAAGGGCACTCCAAGAATAGAGTCTGAAACACTAACGAGAGAGAGAAGCCTTGGAGGGGAGATACAACAACAACCAACAAATGCACTAATAACTCCTGATTTAGATTAATAATTGATAAATAGAAAAGTATGCTAAAAACATGCTAATTAATGACAAACAAATCCTCGTGGCCATTTTGAGGTTTTTGAATTTTGCCCCACTTTGAGGTGCATGTCCAAGCACACACTTCAAAGTAGAAAATGGATATATAAAAATGATATAACTACATAATGGATCTTCAAAACATCTCTGAAACAGAAGTTAATGCACCTATGAACCTACAAAACCTTTCTTTTTATCTATGCATGTGTGTGAGTGCCAAATAATCATTAAAAATGCTAAAAATCTAGAATATTGAAAATAAAATACCATCTGAAGATGAATCCAAGTCTAGACTATATCTGACTATAACATGTGTGCATCCATAGTGAAATCTAAAAAAAAATTGCATGAAGCCTAATTCATTGGTAATTGAAGTTAGATACCTTGCTAGACACAGGCCTCAAATTCCCATCATCATGAATAATCCTATGTAATAAAACATATGTGATAGTTAAAGTGACAAGAATGATAAATATAAAATATGAATGCCCCCCACAAGATTTGAGAAGAGCACACAAAACATAGTGAAAATTGGATCTATAAAACAATGATATTTCCCTCGGGGGAAATGTTATAAAGGATCATGAATGATCAATAACTATGAAAAAACTCATTACATATCACCTATGGCATCATGAATCAATATACCAAAGTGACATAATTTGATAAAACATGTATAGTAATAGCAAATGAATACTAATTATTATAGATTGTCGTGTTAGTATTGTCATCAACATATTATTAATTACATGGTTCAGTAGTAAATATTATTATGATTTTATTGTTTGTTGTGGCAAGCATTATAATGACTCTCTTTCGCATGTCTAGTTGTTGACGGTTTTGTTTAACTAAAAAATGTTGGGTCTTTTTGTCATATGAAGAGAATGTTACATGTCGAGATAAGGTTAATATGCATCAGGTCCACCATATACTAAATAACTTTTATTGAGCACTACCTATGAAACAAAGTTGGCATTACTCTCATGTTCTTTTATATTACATTATGGTATGTATTTATTATTATGTAATTGGTTTTCCATTTTTAGTGTTATCTGTATAATAAACATTCTAGTGTCATTTCCTTTGTGAAGTCAGCCTAGGCTAACATTCAGTAGAAGCTATGTGACAAAACATCTAATACCATGGGTAATGTCAGACAATAGGGATAACAATAAACAAAAGGATGAACCCACAATTGAGCCCCCATTGTCAAGTAATCAAGCAATTGAGCATATGCTCTTGATAATGAATCTAGCTTGAAGGCCATTAGTGGTGCATATGGAGATACTTGGAAAAACCCTAGCAAACACCATTGGATGGTGATTTGGGTCTGAATGTTCTTCTAAAAGACAGTTGGAAAAGTCTTTGGAAGCCAACTATCTAACCTCTGACATTCCAACTTATGGGAACATATCAACATGGCATTAAGAGATTAGATGTGTTAATGAGACAAAAGGTATTTATTGGAACCCAACCCATTTGCTGAATTTTTTAGGTCTCATTATGGAAATCCTATGATGCATTATTGGGTCACTTTATGGTTGATAGTATCCAAACCTAAACATATCTTAGAGAATGCCCTGCTCACCATTGAAAAAAATGTAGGAAATAAATAATAGATTTGAAGAATTATGCTGTGGGTGAGGAAGAAACCTCGTCAGACTCACCAAACTCATACTCCAAAAAACAACACTTGGTGGATGGGAGATGAGGTACAATGGATAAAAATGATGAAGGGGTATTGGAATAATAGTCATGCTTCGAAGATGCGACAAACTCCCTCAATAATCTATTTTAGTGATATATGGAAGACTATGAAGTGTTATAATTGGATTAAAATAACATTGATATTATAGGGATGAGCAAAAAAGAATGCTTGCAAAGAGATTCCTAAAAATAAAAGCCAATGAAGCCAAGCCCATTTGAACCATAAATGTTGTAATCAACTTACCCACATGAGTTCATAAAATGTAGAGTTAGGGATGCAAATTTCATTGATAGTTTGGCCCACCAATTTGAAAGTGTAGCCAACATGAAGTTCATATAACTTACTACAATGAGCATGAATATGGGGTCTATGGATAAAATTATACTAAAAGGTGGAGTATGCCCTATTTTTGAAGTAAGATTGGATGCAAATATACTCGCCATGGATGAATAGAGAGTCATGGCACATCCTTCAATGGATAAAATGTAGAGTAAATTTTTACTCTACGTTGCATTCAAATTTTTAGTCACGCACTACAGTTTTGGTTCCCGCATACCTTGGTCATGGCGGCAGAGTTTTGGAGCAGAGCGCGGGTTTGTTTCTTTCATTTTTTTCCGTCTAAGTATCAAAGTGCAGCAGAGGCTGCTTTTGTGACTAAGTAATGTCATTTGCTTTTGTCTCATTTTCTTGAGTTGTAAAGTTGATGTAAATGTGCATGTTTATGTGCCTTTTATGTGGCTAAAAGAATTAAGAAGATTGAACTCTATGCCTTTGTTGATATTATCTGTGTCATTTGCAAAATTAGTCTATACTGTAGACTTTCTAGAGTTGTGATTGGGAATGTCATTTGCTTTTGTCTCTTTTTCTTGAGTCGGAAGTTCTACATAACTATACGTGTTTTTGCGCCTCTTATGTGATTGGAAGATATTTATAAGAAGATTGAACCCTATGCCTTTGTTGATATTTTCTGTATCTCAGCCAAAAAAGTCTCTGTTGTGAGCCTCTGTTTCTATTATTTCAATATTTTACATTGATCATGCACTTGTTTGCTCTTAAATGTAAATGAATCCTACATATAGTCTCACTGTGCTCAAGATTAGGATCAAAATTACACTCAAGCGCATCGCCATAGTTAGGTTTCATTTCTTGCATTTGCATTTTTATTTAATTTTCTATCCTTTTTCCCCACACTTGATACAAAAGAAGAGACCAACTTCTCTAAAATCTAGAGGTTGTTTCAAGCTGCAATATCCCACAGCTTGAAACTTCCCATTGTTGTTGATTAGAATCAAGTGCAATTTTAAGCATTCAACAGTTTTTGGCATGCCCAGTGGGACCAGTCTTGAAGTTTCTTTCAAGACCGTATGAACCAGAGAGCTACAAGGAGTTGGAGTTGTGGACCAGTCACCAAATCACAGTCTGCTACAAATCTAGGTATTCTTTTGCCACCTTTGGTAACTATTCCAAGAAGAAGAGTCAATCAGTTTCAACCAGTATAGAGAGTAAATATGGGAGCTCCTGTTTCCCCAAGAAATTATGAAAGCTGGAATGCTGGCAGTCCTCTGATCCTCCCAGTACCACCAGATACTTATCCTATCTTAGTAGCGTATAAATTGACTCCTGATGAAGAGGAAATAATCTCAAACTTTCTTCTCACTTTGCAAGATAATGAGGAAGAACATGGATAATTCCTAGATCATATTTTAAATGATTTGTTTGAAATTATTGGGTCAGGGTATTCTATTTTGCAAGATAGCTGTGAATCGGTTATAGATGAACTGAATAGCATTAAGCCTCAATTACATGTGCAAAATTATTGCACTCTTTCAAGATTATCCTTTCAAGAGGTTAAAGTCATGAAAGAGGAGGATAATGCAATAGAGCTGGAGTTTGAAGCAAAAGAAGTTAAGTCAATAAGTGATAAGGGTCAAAAGGCTTTTGTTGATGAGCAAACCGTCATTGATTTCCTAGTAAGGCATACCAACATCAGGAGCCGATATTTGATGGGATTCCAAGAACAAAAAGAGCTTATGGATGTTGAAAGCATGTTTGACTCAGACTCACTCAAATGTAGGCAAATTCGTGTGGCCTACACAGAGGACATTTCACCAAAGATATACCTGTTTCAATCACTTGTATGGCAACATAAGTTGGCTTGTCATGAAGAAGACGTTAGAAATTTTGCTTTTGATCCTGGAGGGAGATAAAGATGCTTAATTAATGTAGTTAGGTAGTTTTCCATTCCCGCATTATTTTTGTTTTCTGTTGTTGTTTTCCCGCTTTCCTTTTAAATAAGTGTTTTAAACACAGAGTTGGCAACTTAGAATTTTTTTTAAATTCTTCAATTTTTTGCCGCATTGAATGCTTCCCAAATCTTTCGAAATCTCTAAGGTACCTTACACCGCAACTTGCATAGCGTGTCCACCTCATTGTTCCTCGAAGATTAAATAAGATCTGCTAACGGTCATCTGAATTTAATGCTATTTGAGACTTGATAGGTCCATAAATATCTCTTAGCAAGATTTAAAGTTTACAAATTCTCAAGCATTCCTGCACTTGTGAAAATATCCTGCTCCTTGCGATTTGTTAGTGCCTAGTAAAGTTTGCTTCAGCAAGAGTGTTTTTGTCTTGCACAAGGTTCATACCAGGTATTACAAAAAATATATAGAGATGGAGGAAGCATCATCTTCACAACAAGGAACGAGAACATCTAAATCTCTTGATAGGTTGTTTGTTAGTAAATCATATGCTTCAGCTCATGCGCAACTGTCGAGAACCTATTCGAGAACCAAAATCCCAGGAGTTGGTCAAGCTAGTGACCCATCAAAAGTAAAGGATTACGTAGATGGAATCATGGACCCAATCTTGCAAAAAACTAGTAGTAAGAATCTTAGAGAAGGGGCACACCAAAGGTGTCTTCAAAGGGCCAGAGTAGGGCAATACGAGACGTTCACAATGAAGATATGGACCTCACAACTGGCTTAGTTCATTATCCCAGCTATGCATCCATGCCCTGACTTGATTGAATTATGCACAGACTTGCTCCATGCACCATATTACACCATTCAACAGGGTCCATTTATGGTGCAAATCACACCACAAACTATTAGGGACGTGTTAGCCCTACATTATGACAATACCACTACATTCCCCACTATTGCTAAGATGTAAAAGACATGGGTGAATGTCAACACTCAGACAAGGTTTTTGAGGTCTGAGTTACAAATGGCCGATGCTGATACTACGGTACCCATGCTCCCTACACCAAGAGCTCAATTCACGCCAGCTAGCCAAGACGCGCTGTCAATGATGGATCTCATCTTTGGCATGAAAGATGACATGGTGGTGTATGCAAAATAAATGGCCATCCTTTTCAGGTTGAAGACAGTCAACAAGATGCAGGAGTATCGACTTGACTTCTCGGAGCACATTGCCTTTTCAATAGTGGAACAACTGACCCAATTCAAATCAAAAGGGGTGGTCAGGGATTCCTCTTATTTGTTCCATCTCATACTGTATCAGAACCCTGACCTTTTCACCCAACATATGAATCTGAACATGTATGACCCAGGTTTTGACCCCCAAAGGACCATTCTTGTGTCTGCATGGACACACATTTTATCAAGAACTAGTGACATGTATGATTTTTGGGAACTATTCGTTACCCCCTCTTTTTGTTGCCTTAGCCCTGAACCTGTTATGAATAGATTATTTCCAAGTGTTTCAAACCTCCTGGTCAGTTGTCCAATCTCGTGTGACTTCTATTTTGGGTCCCACCACATGATCATAAGAGTTCATGGGTTTTGTGGGGAACCAGTGTTGTTACCGAAGACTTTAAATCTTAGGTTAGCATTCTTGGAGGTCACCAGGTAGGTGTCAGTAGTCGACAACAAGTATGGCTTCAAGAAGAAGAGAAAAATGTACAATCTCCCATGAATGACCAACAGCATGGTGTTAAAAACCAGAGATGATGAGACTGTGTTGCTAAGAAAGCTAGCCTTCCTAGGTTTCCTGCTAGTCGAAGACAAATGGGTTTACGAACCAAGTGGTTTCATAGCTTCCTAGGTAAGGATCAATAGGATTGGGGCCAAAATTGTACATGAAGGCCGCCCTTTTTGGGAGACCAGAAAAAACCCTATAAAAGATGTTCCTGGTCTTTATGTTGAATTGACAGATTTGCCCCTGCCACAGAATAGGCCATGGGAAACCTTCTATGATAAGCAAAGCAATTATGATCCCAAAGTCAAGATGACTTCTGATTTGAGAAGGACATTGAAGAACAAAGATTGGGATGCGGAGAAGATTGAAGCCTATTGGAAATATAGGCAGGAAATTTTTCAAACCACCCATACTTTCAAAAGTGAAGATGAAAGATGGGAAGAACTCTGGGATGAGTGCCATCCCTCCCCTGCATCTATCCCAGAACCAAGCAAATTATCGACACTGGGTACAGGGCAGGAAGCTAGAGCGGGACCAAGCCAGCAACCACAGGCCTCAGAGCAAGCTGCAGCTACAGTCACTACATCAACCTGGCCCTAGCCTCTTAGCATCATGGAGCAACAAAGGAGTATGGTGTCTTCACCACCAAAACCTTCCCCATCATCGAAAGTGATTGAAATCCCTAGTTCTCCACAAGCACCACTGGCAACAGCAGATGCAGCCAAAATTAGAGACACCCAGGAAGAGAAAGAGGGTGCAATTTCATTTTGATTTAGAGGAGGAAGAGGAACCTTCATGGCACCAATTACAGAGCACTGTAATTCCCCCTTAAGCAAGTATTACTCCTCCTCCTCCCTCTCAATATGTTCTTCCCCTGTTAGCGTGATGCCTCCACCTAGCTAAATGACACCTCCTGCCACCTTTGCCATCCCCATTTCGCACTTCACCCAATCCTTGACGCTTCAAGCCCTAACATTACCCCATTTCTCCCCCTCTATTCCCAAAAAGATGCCCCTTCATCTTGCCCATAGCCAACCACTGGCTATTCAATATGGCCTACCACAGGGATATCCTTTTGTGAGATGACACATTGCATCCCCTTCCACCTTCTAGACATAGGCCGATGCTGCTAGGAAGGCAAGAGAAGCCAAGATGGAGAAAAATAAAACTAAAGAGAATAAAGCATTGGTTGCCCCACACTTGTGGTCACAATTTGACCCTATTCAGTAACAACTGATGATGACATATTTGTCACTCAACGTTGTCAAATCGAGAGAGCAAATGCAACCAAAGGATTATACAATGAATGCAGTGGCCATTTATATGTCCTTATTTAGGCCCTAGGACAGAGTTGAACTTTTGATAGAATCCACTTCTGCAGTCATAGAAGATTATTTGAA
Organism: Torreya grandis; assembly: GCA_037957365.1. Classification (NCBI taxonomy): domain Eukaryota; kingdom Viridiplantae; phylum Streptophyta; class Pinopsida; order Cupressales; family Taxaceae; genus Torreya; species Torreya grandis. The sequence continues at coordinate 208,478 of JARHVA010006522.1, read as the reverse complement.
AACATCAAGAAGACTACAGAAGTGGAGGCCGATTTGGCCAAAGAAAAGGCAAACTATAGCAGTTTGGTCAAAGAAATCAATAAGAAAGATAATGAAATATCAAGTTTGAATAAACAGTTGCAAGATATTATTTCCCTTCAAATTCACTGGGCAGTCCAAGCCCATAATGATTCATTAAAAGCAAAGCTAACACATGCAAAGGATGCAGTGATGATCCTTAGGTGGGAAAAAGCAGCGGTGTAGGGAAGATTCGAAGGACATCAGCTGCAAGTTACTCAATTACAATAGAAGTTGTTGGATGAACAAAAGAATAATATAGTTTTTCAAGCCCAATTCCAAGCAGAGCAGCAGAAAGCGGCACAACTGACGCTAGAGCTGGCTAATAGGCCAAAAGGTGTTAGAGTGATAAAACTGGTAAAGGATCTCTAAAAATCAATGTGGAAAAGAATCACCTCAGAGATTATTTAGCTCAGGCCATCTCTCACCTTCTTGTTCAACGCACAACAATTGTGTGAGAAGGTGAAAGATTCAGTGAAGAACACTTTGGCTACAGTCTCTGACAGAGTCACAGACTCCCAAACCTTGTTGTAGAAGCTCTACGATGCAACGGATGCAACATTGGTAGCCACAGAAATCACTAACAGAATGGTTACCATGAAATGAGTCAATGAGGTGCTCAGTTGCAATGCCACGGCCAATAGTTGCAAAGAGCTTCTCGAAGTCATGAAAGAAGGCATCGGCGAGATGAGACAACATATTGAAGATCTAGTGCAACTAGGTCTTTCTTCTGTGTTTCTAGATGCCAACATAGTGCTGATGGTTGATCAAATTGAGCCATTGTTACTGGCCAAACAGAAGGATCAAATAGTTTTCTAGATCCTGCAGGATGACTCCTCAGTCTCAGAAGTCGAAGCTATTATGGTTCTTGTTTCCCAGCTAGAATTCAAATTGAAAGCTACAGTCCAAATTCTACTAAATTTTTCACACAAAGATATCATTAACCTTGATCTAGCTTTCGTTGAATTGTAGAACAAGCAAGGGTTATCTGACCATGAATGGTCCATCTACCAGACAACACTTTTGAAGCCGTAAAATTTTGAAATTTTGACAGAGCGGGAGTTGTGTTTTTTTTAGTAGGCTCAAAATTCTTGGGGTTCACCAGTAACTGTAGAGTAATTTTTTACTCTGCGTTGCATTCAAATTTTTAGTCGTGCACTGCAGTTTTGGTTCTCGCATACCTTGGTCGTGGTGGTAGAGTTTTGGAGCAGAGCGCGAGTTTGTTTCTTTCAATTCTTTTTCGTCTAAGTATCGAAGTGCAGTGGAGGCTACCAAGTGGCATTGTCTGAGCACGGGCTTTCTTTCCCCTTTTTTATTATTTCATTTCATCTTGCCTAAGTGTTGAATTCGAGTGAAAGCTGCCAAGTGTTGCTTTCTAAAACATGGAGCCAGCCAATTGGCATCGTCTGAGACCCTTTTCATAACTTTCAAGAGGGTTGTAGAGTGTGCCACATATCCAATAGCAGTTAAGCGGAATGCACCATGTGTCAGCATTCATGTCTCATATTAGCACCCGCATTTCATCTATTTTTCGCAAAAGGGTTTCAATAAGCTAAGCAGTAGGATCATGCGGAAAGCACCAATTGGCAGTCATAGAAGGCCCTGGACTACTTTTTTAGAGGAAAGCAGAAGCCACCGCGTGTCGATATCTGAGAGATAGTCAATTCAATGCCTAAGTTTAATGCCTCAATTCAATGTTTATGGTTTAATACCTCGGTTAATGTGCAAATGGCATGCAGTGTTGAACTGTTGAACCATTGAACCATTTTGGTTCATTGAGTAGTTCAAGGGAGTGTCCCAAAGACCAAAAGGGGTCAAGTATCTTTTCAGAAGGTAGAAAGGTGTTGTTTCATTTTGTTTTAGTGCTAAAGATCAGTAGAGGTCACCAAGTGTCACTTTCGGAGCCCCTTTCTACTCCATTCCTGAAAGAAGCAGAAGACACCACATATCCCTAGCAGAAGAAGCGAAAGACGCCACGTATCTTCCCAAAAACATGCAGAGACTGCCATGTGCATCCATCCCCTTTTTAAAAGTTGCTCAGGCAAGGAATGTGGTGAGTTTTATTTTGTTAAAACTGCTAAGTATCGAAGAAGTAGATTGTGACAGGTGTCGAAGGTGGAGCGTTCCTAAGCAGGATATAAAGAAAGCAAAAAATGCCACGTGCCTTCGATAAATCAGGTGAAAAGTGCCAAGTGTGGTTCTCTAGTGCCTTCTAAGTAATATGGAGAATTTTAGGAAATTGACTAAGTGTCCTCTTCTATTTCAACAGAACAGAGTGTTTCATGTATCTGTTGCCGCAAAGCGAGATGGAGGGAAACTCAGCGGGAGTTACTTCTGGTAGATGGAGCAATTTATCGGGTAGATTTTTGGGGTCTACAAACATTAAAAGGGTTGTCTTTTTATCCCCTATAAGCGGAGGTAGAATAGACAATTGAGTGGCTAAGCAGGTGATGGAATGAGAAATTCAGGCATGAAAGGAGGTACTAGTCATGAATCGACATGCCGCAGACAGGGCAGCCGTCCCGCTCTAGCATGGCCCTTCCTGATAAGACCAGGATACATCCAAGGCATTGAATGCGCTGAATGCCACACTATTTTATCTGTAAAATCTGAGGCTATAAAGGAGGGGGAAGATATATAAGGGGAGGGGGTTTAGACTTTCTAAGGTTTTGTGACTAAGTAATGTCATTTGTTTTTGTCTCATTTTCTTGAGTTGTAAAGTTGATGTAAATGTGCATGTTTTTGTGCCTTTTATGTGGCTGAAAGAATTAAGAAGATTGAACTCTATGCCTTTGTTGATATTATGTGTCATTTGCAAAAGTAGCCTATACTGTAGACTTTCTAGAGTTGTGATTGGGAATGTCATTTGCTTTTGTCTCATTTTCTTGAGTCGAAAGTTCTACATAACTGTACGTGTTTCTGCGCCTCTTATGTGATTGGAAGATTCTTATAAGAAGATTGAACCCTATGCCTTTGTTGACATTTTTTGTATCTCAGCCAAAGAAGTCTCTGTTGTGAGCCTCTGTTTCTATTATTTCAATATTTTACATTGATCATGCACTTGTTTGCTCTTAAATGTAAATGAATCCTACATATAGTCTCACTGTGCTCAAGATTAGGATCAAAATTACACTCAGGCACATCGCCATAGTTAGGTTTCATTTCCTGAATTTGTGTTTCTATCCTTTTTGCCAACACTTGATACAAAAGAAGAGACCAGCTTCTCTAAAATCTGGAGGTTGTTTCAAGCCGTAATATCCCACATCTTAAAACTTTCCATTGTTGTTGATTAGAATCAAGCACAATTTTAAGCATTCAATAGAAAATATTATCATGAATAATATGTATAATGCATGAATTTTGAATTGGGGGGTACTCGTGTTAAAAATACAAAGGAAGTACAAATATGATAAGTGTCCATAGCACACAAATTTCAATCCTGGGGTGTTTATATAAAATAATTTTTGATAGGAAATAAAGCAACAAAAAAATTCAATACTTTAACTAGGGCCATTTAAAATCCATGAAGTAATGAATAACAAGGCAGTTTAACTAGAGTATGTGGATGGTATGAATCATAAAATAAACACTAAATGTGTCTAAATTGAAATTACATGGATTTTTCACCACATGGCATGAACATGGTTGAGTTTGAAGACCAAAATAATCAAATCAATGAAATAAATAGTACTAGGTAAAAATGCAATGTGAACCAATTATAATTTATAAAAGTAGATGTAGTTCTGGGGTGAAGGCAACCAATAAAATGCACTAAAATTTTATAAATACAATATAAAAGTCAATGTGAAATGAAAAATGAATTCTAAACTATAAAAATAATAACAAATTGTGAAACCCCAATTGTAAGAAGTAAATGTTATAAAATTATATAACCTATATGTTCATTAATTATTATTTTCCCCTTATATATCACCATGTGACCACCAAATCTGAATAACTAATCATCTGTTGGAGAAGAATCCATCAACATATAGTCTCTTATATTAGTATTTTTTTACCACAACCCTCTGTTTTACCTAAAATGAACATTAGTACAAATAACCTAATGTATAAGGCACATAAATGACCCATACAAATATGCAGGGTTGACATGAGGGTCCCTCTATCTATATATCTCCACTCACCTACCTGTACCCTATAGGTCTATCTAGAGATCAAGTACCTATCTATAGTATCCCTCAACCTCCTGAGCATGCATAGGGAAGATGGCATATAGTTGGGTTAGACTAGGCTAAGTTAAGCACTAACCAACCCTGTATAAATCTATATATTCCCACAACCACCACCCCCTCTACCAATGCCTTCTCTATAAATAGGGACAAAGGCGGGTCCCATTACTTCCTCACTTATTATAAAGTTGTTTGTTACTTAATATTGATAGGGCATTGATGAAACTTTATCTTTATATAACATATGCTTAAGAGACTAAGGGCCCGTATCTATATAGGCTAGTGTCCCTATCTCCCTATTTCACTATAGGGAAGGACTATATATATAATCACTATGAGAACCCTATCCACTACCCTAAATTATAGACTCAGGGTGCACTCATGTAAATAGTAGATATGGGCATACATAATATCAATTTGATATGAAAATACATGATTTTGTAAGATATCATGGATATAAATATATGTATTCTTCCTATGAGCTCCACCAACCATGTAATCAACCAACTTGAAATGACCAGCCAAAAGGGACAAACCATAATCTCACCTCTATAGACCAACTCAATATATGTTTCTCGAACCTTATAGATCAACTCTTCAAAAAATCAAGGCATTTATGAAAATAGGTACCACCTAGATGACTAAAAAAACCTATCATTTCACATTCATTTTCTAGCTATGATGATGCACTCAAAGCTTATTAACAAAAAAAAATGATTTAGATGGTCCTTTATGGATTTGGTGGGGGAGATATATTGATATCCGTATTTTAAATTTAATGTCCTAGATACATCCATTCTCAAATAGATAGATTTAGGATGATTGTAACACGATAATTCTTTATTCATGTTTTGGGAAATGACACAACTTTTCATTCTTAACTCGAATAAAGGATGAGGGATAGCCCACGCTCGAGCCCCTATATATCTAGTTGGTGAGGGTAAATAGGGAACACAAAGATTCTTAAATAAATATAGTTTGAATGGTAAATTAGAAACCTAAATACATTTGAAAAAAAAACAATAGAATAAGTAATTTGACAAAAATAAGTAATAGTAATGAAATGACATTGGATGTAATAATCCAACACACCTGGGTATAATCGTGGGAATGTTAAACTTGAATAGTGATCTATAAGTGTTGGTGCAAGTACGTGTCAAACTCTCAAAAGATGAATTTTATGCTTCGTAGGTTAATGTAGAGTGTGCCCTTGGTAAATTTGACACAACACCGAATTCCTACTACATTAACTACTGAATATGTATTCAACTACTCAATATGTACCATAACTGCTAAATGTGTCCCAAAAAAATATAAAGCAAACAAATAAATTAAAAAATAAAAGAAACAAAGATCATGGGATTGCACAAAAAAATATACAAGAACATAAACACATGAAAAAGTAGCTAATAATACCCTAATTCAAACCAATGGACCATATACACAAAACAAGACTAAAAACATTTCAATAAAAAGCCTTGTATAAAAATTAGGTGCATACATCATTAATGTATAGTCCTTTGTCATATAAGCTTTTTTATCCTATTGCTCTATATTGATGTTTTCACTGAGTCGAGTGTCCTTATTGTTTAGCCCTCAATAACTCCAGAGTTTTATATGAATTAATTGTACATCATCGCAACTTTTTTGTAGATGTAATGTCCTTCTTCCCTATTGTTGTACGCTTCATTACTTATTGTATACTTTGTTACTTATGCTTGTGGAGTTTGGTTCAACAAAGGATTCAAAGAGGGTGATGAGTAAGGATTTAAAAAAAATGGGAATATATATGTGAATTTATTTCCCTCCACTTATGAGGAGGTATCCAAATACATAAACCAATTCATTGTAGGTGGCAATACTTAGTATGTATATCTTTTTCTCATCTAGTGCTTTATAACCCTGAACTTTGATTCTTGATTCTTGGTGTGCTTTGTTACTAAAATCACATTGACCTACTTGAGATAGGTGGTCCACCAATTTTGACCATCGATTCATTTATTTTGACAAAGTTAGGATAGGTGGTCCACCAATTTTGACCATCTTCTTTTTCTAGGTCCTTTCCACCTTAGCCTAATTCCCTACACCTTGATTACCACTTATCACTATCTCATATGGTGTATGTCTTGTATGTGTCATAGTGAATCCCATATGTATAACTCTACCATAGTCATTTAACATCAATAAATATCCTATCAATTGGTTCCTATCATCTTTATCCCTTACAAGTCAAGTCTCTCATGCATAATCATCAAGTCTTATTAAGAGTTATGCACATTTGTCCAAGGAGATTGCACATTGAGCCTAAATTTCATCAATATCAATCCAAGTTTCATGCCATATGTTTTAAATAAAAGTGTATAAGGGCTAAACAACCTAAGCACAATAAGTTAATATAGGTGCACAAGGGTGATCTAACAAAAAAACCATGAATACAGAGAATCAAATATAACTTAGTGGTTGAAAAATGAATATAAAAAACAATCATAAATGAAATGATTTGACAAGCAATAAATAATTTGAGAATTTAAATTGATGGAAAAGCCACACCCAATGATCAAATCCAGAGTTTGGAAGCGAATTTGGATTGTGCAAGTGGCAGAAAAGCTCTATATGAAATATGGAGTGGTTAATGTCGAAGGATAGGTTTAACACCTATTTTCATGTCATCGAATATGCCCTAGGTAAACTCAACTATCGAATGCATCCTGCTCCTATGACTAATGAATTTGATTAGTAGTGTTAAATTTGTAATGCACACCTAACCAAGTTATGATTTTTTTGGTTGCTTCATAGTCTAATTTTTTACAATATTATTCTTTCGATTTATTGAATTCATGATTAAATTTTTTTAATTTGATCTTCTTTGTCTTTTTGGCCTAATTTGCCAAAAAATAATTACATAAAAGAGAAAGGGAAGAAACAATTGGGTTAATAAACCTCAAGGGATTTTCCACTACATCTCATGCACACTATAATCATATTGACCCCATGTAGTTTTTATGCAATGTGAATAGATAATTCAAGTGAGGGATTAAACATCATCTTCCTAGGTGGAGATGTGTAATCACCTAAAAATGATGCTTGAATTCTAAGAGTGCTACTTGCGACCACATATCCCTAGCTTAGCCCTAGACCTATATTAGGCCTATTTTCACACTTATCCCCTTTGTATGGGCCACATGTGTCCCTAGTCATTCCTAAATCAATCTTAGACCCTCATTCTTACATCCTAGCCCTTCGTGACTTAAGTTTTGCCACTTAGACACTAGCACTATAATAGGGATAGTAGTACCACATGGTGCTAATGTCCTAATATTGGTGTTACTATCCTTTCCCTCCTTTTTCTATAAATGGATATCTTTTCAAATCTTATATTTCTTAGGGTCAGCCTAGACCTCTTTTAACACATGCACAAGCACCAAAACAATATATATACATGAATTTTAGCCCTCTAACCACTATATGGTAATGAGATGTAAATTACACATACAAACTCAAAGAAAGTTGTGCATAATTAAGGTTATCAATCCCTATTCTACCCTACTTCTGCATACTATAATCTACAACATTCCCAAGCTTTGATTACTCGGATTTCTATTCTCAAGCACATTCAAAGCACTCAGGTCTACAATCATACTAGCTTCACTTGCACTTGAACTAGAAATAGATGGGTAGAACTAAATCAGGCTTGATCTTTCTTCAGTGTATTGGTATGTAGGCAACTCTCATCATAGCAATATGTTGAGAAAGTCTAGTCTACTGCACTAACAAACACACTTTATTGCTTCGATCAACATGATGCCTTGGTAACATGGAAGATTAGGGTTTGCACATAAAATTAGTCAAAATAGGTCATTTATAGGGTTTTAGAACTCATGTGTGTAGGAATAAGCTTGACAAAACTAGACACAACTATACTTAAAAGCTCAAGATAGTTTTGCATAAAGGACACTACTACCATAATAGGGACACTAACACCATATGGTGTTATTATCCACTTAGGGTGCTACTGTCTGTAAGGGGTTTTGACACCTATATCTTATTTGCAACACGCAAACCAACCTTTGCCTCATTTTTTAGCCTCTAGATCATTCGTTAATCATTATCTAACTATGTTCTCATTTACATTATTTATTATTATTATTTTTTAAAGCCTGGTAAACTTTTTAACGTGACCGGCGCCACTGGCTAGACACGACTAATACCGGTACCACGGTGCCTGGGGGTAACTCGAACACTGGACCTACAGAGCCGCAACGAAAATACCCAACCAACCGACCATGCCCCTCGACCCTTATTATTAGTTTTGGAAACGAAAATTTTAATCAATTCTATAACAAATTAGTGGCTATTTTTATTGCATATTTATACCCTAATTTAATATTCTAAACCCTTTAAAAACATAAGATTTCCATTCACTAAGTCCTAAAAGGTTAAAATAATTGATGAACCTGACGTATTTCGAATATTGCACAAACCCTAACCCTAGATGCTCTTAGGGTTTGTATCCTTTTTGTCTCTATGCTTAGATATTAATTCTAAAATCTCAAATTTGTGTCGGTATTTACTTCTTATAATCCTTCATAGATTTAATTTATTTAAAGGTTCAAAATATACAATAGTTTATTTTCCTACTCTCCAGACTACAACGGAAGAATTAAACAACCAATTTGATGAAATTGATAAGAGACAATTGCAAGATTTTGTTTCCAAACATTCAAATACGCAAGATGCCCTTATTAATATTATACACAAGGAACTTTAAAAATCAAATAACAATCAATATTCTACTCCCCCAGATATTAACATTGTTACACCTACTTTGCGGCCAATTTAGCTAGCATAACACCATTGTTAACTCAAAAACCTTCAGTGGTGTTGGGTGAATATTTTGTCATCAACTAACTGATGGCAAAATGGGGATATCAGCCACAGCATAAGGGAGATTTACACCACGAAGAGGGTGGCTTTACCAGATCTAGACGAGGTAAATCTCTCCTCTCATCAAGGGGAGGTTCCCTATCAGTATTTGCGTGCTAGAAGTATGTATATAATTAAGCAGAAAATAACACATGGGGGGTAGGACAGCATCTACTTCTCTTTTTTCAGAAGTAATGTAGGAAGGACAAAAGAGGAAAATCCCTGATCCAAAACTAACAACACTCCTCTTCTTTCAGGAATGGTATCAAACGAAGAGCAAAAGTAACAAAGTCACAAAAACGCTCACGCAAACACAAAGTCTTCCGTAGCTTCTTCACGGATCCGGAACAAGTATAACCGTAGAGTAAAGTGAAGCACAAAGTCTTCACCTGAAACTACCAAAGATAAAAGAATCTCAAAAGTAAAAGTAGCACAAAGTCTATCTTCTACCCTCAAAAAGTGCCCTTAGATAATATCAACACATTCACTTTGATTATTAAGTCAGATAAACAAGAGGTTATCAGGAAAGAGTACATAAGAAACTATTTCCTAGATGACACAGATAACTTCAACACAAAGTCTGAATCACTTGCTTCTCATTCATTTGACAAAATCTGATTTACAAATCTGAGCACAAAGTCTCAAAAGTTGCTTCAATTTCAGCAGAGTGTTTGCTCTCTATTTTTTCAAGAAGAATTTACAAATGAGGTCTCCACTATATATAGGGAGAAAATCCTCAAAAACAAAAAATAATAAAATATAAAATATCTTGGTCAAAGATGACTCATCTTTGACTTTTAGATATTTTCTAAAAATATAATATTCGTAATTACATATTACAAAATTGCACGCATCTGCACAAAACAGAAATGCATAAGGATAGAAGAAGAGAGAAGGGGAGAGAGGGTGTCAATTCTTGCTGCCGGATTTCTTCAGATGAGCATCGTATATGGTTATTGATGCCTGAATTCCTATGCTGTCCGGTGCAACTGCATTTTTGGAGATGACCCTTGATCTGATTAGTGCGTCTTTCAATGCTGTGATGGCTTTAGAGTGGCCAGTTAACCTGGATTTTAAATTCTCCAAAGTCAACTGAGCATCCAGAACGCTATCTACTGAAGTCATGGAGAAAGATGCTCCTTTGAAATCCCTCTGAATCATCCCTTTGAAATTCTGAATCATTTCATCTGCTGGGAGGAACTGATGATCCTTAGAGGTCAAGTCGCAGGGTAGCTCTTCTAGTTTGTTTAACAAGCTCAGGTCACTTTTATCACTAGCTTCTTTAAAAGCTTTGAGATCATCAATTAGATCTTTGAGTACCTGGATCCTGAAGATCATCGCCTCCTTGATCTCAACGTATGAATCCTTGTTGGGGATGACACCGATAGATATCAGGGTACTCTTTTTTAGATCTTTCATTTCCTTCCATCTATCGAGATCTTTCTCTAAGCCATCAATCTCCTGAGAGGTAAAAGAGACAAAACTGTCCACCTGAGCTTTCAACCTCTTCATTTTCCCTATTCTTTCTGCAACCTCAGATAGCAGAGAGATTCCTTGATTATGCATTTTGTCAATATATTCCTCCATTACTTTTCCCTTCAAATAAGTCTTTTTGGCTTTTTGAATGACTGAATCATCCACAGAAAAGGCCTCTGGAGTCACTGCTTCAGGTAGGATGGTGAATCTTCTGACACTGTCGTTAATTGCTCAGCCTTGGCTTTATAAAAATCTTTCATCTCCTTTTCTTTGTCAAATTTTTGGACCATAATGTCCATTGCCGACTGAAAATCACTCTTCGCATCTTCGTGTGTAACCTTGCCAAGTTCAACACGAGAAAAGGAATAACTGCTCATTTCAAAACCCTCAAGGGTTGCGTCTTGTGGGGGTTTGGCAATTTCCATAAATTTTTGCCCCTTTTCCTCGACCAACTTGGAGAGGATTTTTGGCTTCTTGGGAGCTTTTGTTTTGGCCGGCACTATCTTGCTGAAATCGAATTCTTCTGGGGAGATGGCCCTTTTCTTTCTCTTTGGTGTGAAAGCAAACATCCAAGGTGGGAGAGAAGTACCTATTGTAACAATAGTTGCCTCCGCCAGTGTCATGGTAGCGGCTTCCACGCTACTGGTGGTGACAGTAGTCGTAGTTGGAGTGACCGACGAGACTGTACCAACTGCTGATTCAGGATTAGGCACAGGGCTTGGTGGCAGGTTGAAAGATGAAGATGATAAACTCAAAATGGATACAGAAGAGCGAGGTGAACCTGCTGAAGGATCTTGTAGATCACCAAAAACAACCTTGGAAGGGGAAGCGGCTCCGGAAGATGGAACGCTGATAAGAGAGATAGGAGAAGTGGGCACCGTAGGAGATTGAGGAGGAGGAGAGGAGCCCTGGGTCGACCGCACTTGTCCCGTTGAGGTTGGAGACTCAACACCTAGTCGTTCTGAAGGTTGTTCCGTTGACCCATTGGTTGAGCTGCCTATACCCCGGGACTTTGTTCTTTGGTTCCCTCAGCCACTGCCTCAGGCTCTTGTGCTGACCTAGGCTTCTTGGATACAAAGACGATCCTAGGCTTGTGAGGTCTAGAAAATGAAGGGACTTCGTCTTTGTTTTTGGTTCGAGTTTCTGCCTTTCTCTTCATCTCTGCTTGGTATTCAGCCTCTGACCCTGTGACGAACTCTTTTAGGGTGATTCCATTTACTGCCAACCAACTATTGGTGTTAGCCAATACTGGTTCGAATCTTTTCTTCAGAAAAGTCAACTCTTTTTGAGACCAGTTAATCAGAGGAAGAGGGGAACCGGTGACCTTGTCTATCAGATATCTGTTGTTCACGATATTCCCATTGTCAATCAACCCTGAAGGGATCTCAGCAAGCTCGAGGTACTCTATTTGCTCTAGCGTGAGACGGCAATAGTCCATTTTCCTTACCTCTTCAGCCGTCCTCAAATCCACCCAGATGTCCTCAATCATGGGCTCGTGGAACTGAGTCTTCCTTCGGATTGTCTCTCTGACTCCCCTATAGTCAAATTTTTCCTGCCTTTTGAATGATTTGATGGTAACCATCTGCATCTCTGTTTCCATAACTTTGGCTTTAGTCGATGTAGCAACGGAAAATCTGCCAATCTGGATAGGAAACTTGAAACCAGGTCTTTTAAGCTCCATCTGTTTTGAGTGCACGAAGACCAATTGTCGGCAAAGCTCCATTAGGACCAACCTGTCTGAAGGGAATCTAGGGAGCATATAAGGGTATCCTTGATAGAAACCCACCCGAAGATAAGAAAATGTAGAGAATTGGAAGAACATGCAGCCAAAACTGTTCACTACTGTCCAAGCCTCGTCTGATATTCTCTTATGTTCCAGTTGAGGATCGAAGAGACATAGAAACACGACAAAGAATGCGTCATTCACTCACCTGAAATGACGTGTCGACCCCTGAAGTGTCAGCTGCGGATAGTATGAATAGACCAGGGTGGTCTTTGTATCCCCCTCTATTGTTAGACCCAGGAAAGATCGCATGGCAGCAGCTATGTAGACCAGGTACGAGGTCATGTAGAATTTGAAGGAGGTTTGTACCCTAGTCAGCTGCTCATGAATAGCGTTGTTGATCTGTTCTCCCCAGAAGATGGCCTGTTTGCCTTGCAGGATGATCTTAATGAACGGATACATCCATTCATGGAATTGTGAAGAGGACGGGAGGCCCCGTACTCTGCTGAGGAGGGTGATTAAGTCACCAACTTCTTCAATGAAGTCGCTTCTGGGGAAGCTTTTCGGCCATCTGGATAGGCTGGCCCTTGGGGTTTTTAACCACTTATGGTTTATGACCCTCGTTGCCCTCTCGGGGTCTTTGTCATACTCCCTCTGTGCGTTCTCGAAGTCAATTTGGGTTACTTCGGTAGCTGGTGGACATAGAAAAACTTTGTCGATGAATTCGGGGTCCAACCGAATGATCATGCTGCCACTGGCGTCTGAGACTGATCTGGTCTCTTTGTCGTAGAAGTGCGCGCATTGAAGGACAAATTCTGCATGATGGGCTGCTACTAGAAAGGCGACCACTAGGTGGATGTTGCTCTCGATAATTCTCTTTATCCCAGTGCTGGGATTTGTTGCTTTGGTTCATCCCAGGAATTTGGCCATATCTACGTGGCCGATCTCAGTGTCTCGAATGTCATCGACATTTGAGGTAATTGCCGTGAGCGAGAAGACGCCTTGGTATTTGTATTTCATCGTCTTCGCCTTTGAAGGAGATGCTTTCATCATGGGGGACGATCTTGTTTGGACGGGAGCAGGTGTGCAGGAGCTTGCTGAAGGTGCTGCAGCCATAGTCGAAAGGAGAGTGAGAGAGAGGGGGAGAGCAATTTAAGTGACATAGGCTACAAGAGGTCACTTAAAAAGGCCAGAACGGGCAAAGAGATGGAAAATGAAGACGAAAAAAAAAGAGCTTGAAAAGGACAACCCAGAAAAAATTTGGGAGTTAGTTGAAAAAAGAAGGAAAATGCAGGGGCGGCGAAAATCGCCGCCCTTGCATGAGGAAGGCAGGGGCGGCGAAAATCGCCACCCTTGCATGAAAAAGGCAGGGGCGAACGGTGGCAAGGAAAATGCCGCCCTTACGAGGCCGCGGGGTAGAGGAAAGAAAAGATAAAAAACAAAAAACAAAACCTAAAAACAAACCCTACCTGGAAAATGCGCGCGCCACAAAGTCGGATCCGCGAGATGGCACTTCGCAAAGTCACTTGGAGCGCTCAGGTGTAAGAGGCAGGAGGGGAAGAGGAAAAAGTGAGAAGAAATGAGGCCCAAAATGGATTATATAGGGTGAAAAACCAACCCCAACAACCCGCCGCACAGGGCCATTAATGCCTTGCACAGAAATCGAGACATGCAGGGGCGGCAAAAATTGCCGCCCTTGCATAAAAAAAACAAAAAAAAGATTAACTCTAGAAAGAGGAGAAAAAGGAAAAGGGGAAGAGGAAACCTGGTCTCGACGGGATAGTAACCATTTTCCGATCCGACCAAGATGAAAACCTACTACGGAAACGGCCTAAAAATGAACTTAGAGAGACAAGACAAAACAGACAAGTTTCGTGGGGGGGTTGCTTCCAAAATGAGATAAGCTAGTTTTGAAAACAACAGCTGGCTCCTGTTGGGGAACTTTCGCTCGATCAAAAAGATTAGCAGAAGTAGAATCCAGTCTCTAAGTGCCTTCATCCAAGCCATTGAGCTACGGAGTCGAGCGAAAAGAAAAGAAAGAAAGACAGACAGAAAAGAACTGTACAATTTTACAAATGGACTCATCCAAGCTTCAAGGGTTGAAAAGCTTTAGGTGCTGCCCATTGTGAGGTAGTGTAAACGGCGTTCCATCTTTATACTCCAGCAAAAAGCTGGCTTCGCCACAGAGCTGCCGAATGGTGAAGGGACCCCTCCACAGGGAGTCAAATTTGCCGTGCATCCCTTTTGGTTCACGCCGCTTGTCCCATAACAAAACTTGATCTCCGACTTGGAACTCACGCGCTTTAGCTTTTTTATCAAAAAGTGCCTTCACCCGGTTCTGATGTTCCCTGATCCGATCTACCACCATAACTCGTTGTACATTCAGCTCCGTCAGATACATGATACGCTTGTCAACTGAGCCTTCAAAGGTCGAGTCTTCGATTGCTCTGGTTAACCTGAGTGCTGGTAGTTCAAGGGTGATGGGGATTTCTGCATTTCGTCCATATAGGAGTTGGAAAGGTGACATACCTATAGCTCTTTTAGGTGTTATCCTGTCGGCCCATAAAGCATCATACAAAGCTTTGTGCCATGTTCTCTGATTGTCGTCCACCAACTTCCTGATGATGGTGACCAGGTTCCTGTTACTTGATTATGCTTGTTCATTTCCCTGAGGGAAATAGTCTGAAGTGTGAGACAAGGTAATCCCATAGTGGAAACAAAATTGAGTGATTTCATGTGACGAAAAGCAGGCTGCATTATCCGTCACAATTTTTAGTGGAACCCCAAACCTGGAGATGATATTTTCTTTGAGGAAGGTGCATATTACTTTGGAGGTAGCATGTTTAGTTGGTTTGGCCTCCACCCACTTAGTAAAATAGTCTATTGCGGTGAGGACATAATCATGTCCGGCGCTTGAAGATGGGTTAATTGCACCAATGAAATCGATACCCCACTGCTGGAACGGTTCGTCGATCACAACTGGCCTGAGGGGCAAAGCAGGTAGCTTAGGTTTTCCGACGAATTGCTGACACAGCTCACACTTACGCACCCATTTGTAAGCATCCTAAAAAAGCATAGGCCAAAAGTACCTTGCTCGTAGAATCTTGTGTGCCGTCACCGGTGCAGAAAAATGTCCTCCACAGGCCAAATTGTGGAAAGATTCTAAAAGTTTTTCTTGTTGAGTTTTATCGACACAACGAAGAAATGCCCCATCCAGGTTTCTCTTGTAAAGACCATGGTCCCATAGAACATAACCAACTGCTTTTAATTTAACATTCCATTTTTCTTTAAAAGAAAGATGAGGAGGGCATTCACCATATGTTAGGAAATAAGCAATGTCAGAAAACCACTCATCAGTAGTGGCGACAAAGAGAACTGTGGGCATGCTTTCGATATCTTGATCTTCATTTTTAAATTCTTTTGGAGTGTTGTTGGCGATCAATTGGCAAAGGCCCCGTCCCCGTATGAGCTTGGTTGGTTTGATGTCCAAATCGAATTCTTGAATTTTGGCAATCCAGTTACCCCTCTTTGTACCGAACTCTTGTTGAGTCAAAATAGATTTTATTGTTGTATCTGGCACGAGGACTTCAGTGTGAGAATTCAGGATATAAAATCTAAAATGCTTGACAGCCTTGACCACGGCGTATGCGTGTTTCTCCATAAGGGAATATTTTAACTCGTGATTTTTTAGTGGGCAGCTCATGAACGAAATAGGAGATTCTGCATTTTCTGAATTGGGCTGAACCAAAATAGCTGATAGTGTATGCTCAGAGGCATAACTATATATTTTGAAACCTTTAGTATAGTCTGGATAGACCAAGATTGGTGCCCCTGCAATTGCTTCTTTAATTTCTTTGAACGCTGGTTTGCCTTCGACAGTCCACCTAAATGTGGCATTGCTCTTCATCATGTTGACAATGTGACGGGTTTTTTCGGCGAATTCAGGAACAAATCTCCTAAGAAAATTTACCTTCCCAAAGAAAGAATGAACTGCGGTCTTGCTGGTAGGCAAAGTAAGTTCCTGAATGGATCTAACTCTTTCTGAATCAATTCTGATACCTTTTCGGGACACTATGTGTCTGAGAAGCTTCCCTTCAGTTACTCTGAAAACGGATTTTTTTGAGTTTAACGAGATGCCGTTTTGACGACAGCGCTCTAGTACTCTTTGCAAATGGTGGATGTGCTCGGAACGCTATTTTGAAAATACCGTCAGATCATCTAAGTATACTACAATGAATTTTTCCATTATATCTTTGAAAGCGAGTTCCATAGCCCTTTGAAAAGTAACACCTGCATTTATCAGACCGAAAGGCATCCTGTGGTAAGCGAAAGTACCCCAGGGTGTGGTGAATGTTGTCTTATGTTGATCTGCTTTTCCGACCTCCACTTGATTATAACCCAAAAAACCGTCAAGCATTGATAACATTTTCGAACATGTTACCATCTGTAGGACTTGATCCATAATGGGAAGGGGGTAGTTATCTTTTAAGGACAACTGATTCAAGTTTCTGAAATCTACACAGATTCGAATCTCACCATTTTTCTTTCTGACGGGTACTATGTTAGCAACCCATGTTGAGTGATGGATCGGAAAAATTATCCGAGCATCCAGCATCTTTTGTATCTCAGCTAAAATAGTATCTGAGATTTTTGGATTATATTGCCTGGATTTTTGTTTATAAGGCACAGAGTTGGCTTTCAGGGGGATGTCATGACGGATGTCATGTGGCCTGAGAGATTTTAGGTCGTCATAAGAATAGGCCAACACATCCCTATATTGACAGAGTAAACTAGCAAGCTCAAACCTTTCCTTGGAAGTGCAACATTTCCCAATGTTTACCATCTTAGGGTCGTGCTTGGTTCCCAAGTTGATTTGATCAAAATCTGAAGAAGAACTTGAATCTGTTCGTTGTTATTTGACAAACCGGTCATGATCATCGAACAGCTTCTCTAGGGAAACTAAACCTTTGGTAATTTTATTCCCTTTGAGCTGCAGCAAATCTTCACCTGTATGGGCCTGGGTTTCAGGGGTTAGTCCATACTCTCGAGGCTTACTGCCTTCGAAACACAATTGTTTGAAAGTGTCTTTTTGCTCCAAGAAAGCGATGATTTGATCATCGTCATTAAATACTTGCCAGTGGTCAACATTGTTTGGTACACTTGGTCGAAAAACCAACTCAATAGTATACTTATCTCCCTTGAAATCAGGATGGGGAATTAGGAGAGTTGCAGAGACAGCTAATGCGTCTGCTCGATCATTGAATTCCCTCGGAACGACGGAGATATTGAAGGCATCGAAGTCCTCAATATGATCCCATACCTGATTGCGATAATGGCGCAACCTCTCATTTTTGGTCTGATAGAGGTTCCTTATCTGACAGATTATCAACTCAGCGTCTCTTTTAGCATGGAGTTTCCTTACGCCCTTTTCTTTGGCAGCCTGTAGTTTGAGCAACAGGTATTCGTATTCGACCGTGTTGTTAGTATTATTGAATTGTAATTTGTAGGAAAAAGGAGTAATTTCTCCTTGAGGGGACACCAACACAACTCCCGCTCCTGATCCAATAGAAGAGCAACTGCCGTCGAACTCCAACGTCCACAGCTCATCAGGTATTACTCTTTCCATAAAAACTTTCCCGTTTCGGGGAAAAGATTGTTTTATGTGTTCATTTTGCTTGGGCGTCCCATCCTTCGCGTCAGCTGAAACCAAAATCAAATCATCACCCGTAGGAGTTTCATCTAATGTACTGCGGATCTCGTCTGTGGATAAGAAATAAGTGCCCATGCCTGATGACTCAAATAAAATCTGAGCTTCAAGTACTGTGGAACGGGTAACTACATACTTGGCTTCCTTCTCAGGAAGCAATCTTTTCATGACGCCTTGCACCGGAATCCTTGCTTCAAATAGGTCCATGCTTAACTCGCCTCCAACATCTTTACGGAAATTCCACCCGAGCAGGATACCGTAAGATGCTGGAACATCCGCTACTAGAACCATCATTTTAATTCGCTTTTTTGGAAAAGTCGCGAAGGCGTATTGGGCATTTTTTATTTGGCCAAGGAGGGGAACTTGCTTGTTTTCCATGGAAAAACACCTCCCAAAAGTTTTGGTTAAAGTTAAGCCGAGAGAATCTGCTACTTTTGCAGGCATGACGTTATCTGAAGCCCCAGAGTCTATAATGCAGTTACTCAGTTTGAAACCATTTATAAGCAGAGAGACATAAAAGGGTTCTATTTTTCTGGGAGCGACGGGAGGTGTCACAACCAGATTATTTTGGGCTGGTTTGTCTTTGGGGAGATCCGGAACAACTTTCGAAGGATTTTGTCCTACAGGGACAACTTTATTTTTAACATATTCCACTAACCTATCAAGTTGTTCTGGGTTAGCTCTCAAATACTCAACCTCTGTCATTTGAATCTTAGTCTTTTTAGCATGATCAATAATATCAAATGATTGAAAGGTGGTTGCAATAGAAAAAGGAGCAATCCCCTCATCAAAGACTTTGACAGGTTCTTCACCGGCCTGAGTAGTAGGAGGGGGGATATTAAGTGACCAAAAGCAGCTACTCTTTTATGAGTTACCTGATCTTTTGATTTCGGAGGTAATGGAGTCCCACGTTGGGCAATGGAAACTGCTGGCTAGAGCTCGTCATCTGCTTTCCCTTTGTCAGCGCGTGAAGCCGATTGATTTTGAGATCTGGTAAAGACAGCATAAGCTCCCTCTGAATCTTCCCCTTTTTGTCCGGCTTCATCTTGGTAATCTAGGAAACCGATACTGGAGTCACCAGCTAATTCCTCATCCTGTTCATCAAAGAGGTTAGCACTTTCTGATTGATCTAGCTACGGCTGAAAGGAAAGGTCGTGCTCAGCTTCTACGTATCCAACCGCTGAATTTGTAGGTGATGCTTCAATGACTAATCTCCCTGAAGGGGGAGGTAGGCGATTTGATTGTCCTTGGGTTCGGGCAGTATTACTCTGATATGGCTGATTCTGAAATGCCCTCCTGGGTGCATCTCGATAGGTAGGGGCAGACGGGCCTTGAGCGATTTGTCTTTTTAAAGCAATCAGTTCATTTGTTAATTTTTGCACCATAGGATCAGTAGTGCCCGTGGAGGAGCTTTCAGCCGGTGAGGGGTACTTGTTTTTACCAGAATCTTTTCTGATTTTGCCTGCCAGGATAAGATCGTCTTCAATCTCAGTGGCCAATCCTTGAGCCAAGGCTAGGTCCATAGGGCCAGCTCGTCTCAACAAAAAACTTACTTCGGGGAGCTGTGAGTTGATAAAAAAGCATTTGAGATTCTCCGGCATGGGTTGAGCCACAGTAGGAATTCGATTTCTTAATTTGTTGAACTTAGCTATGAAATCCCTCATGGGTTCCTGGGATTCTTTTTTCATCTGTGTTAGCTGAGCTAACAAAGCATGTGCATCTTCAGCGGGTTTAAACCTAGCTTCGAATTTGGACTTGAGCGTATCCCAGCTTGTTACTGACCCAGCTTGCAAGTGATAGAACCAATCCGCAGCAGCACATTGCAAAGTCTCCACAAAAAGTCTCACCGCCACATCTTCAAATTCAACACCAATTACGCCACATGCTATGGAGAAAGCGGCAATATGCTCATCGGGATGAACCTTTCCATCACCGAAAAACATAGGAAAATTTTTCCTAGAACTACGAGGTAGTTCATGCAGAGGTGGGGTTAAATTAAGAGGACCAAAAGAATTACCCCACGGGCCTTGAGCCATTATGATAAGGGGATGAAAAGGTGGGATAACAAACCTTGGTGGAGTGTTTATAGGTAGGCGGCGATTGACAACGGAAAAAGGAGTTCTACCTTGTGTTGGTGACCTGGCAAGGCTAGAAGGAACACTCCTAGACCGTCAGAGAGAAGTTGATGGGGGAAACAGATCAAAATTACTCTGTTGCGCCAACTCGAACACCGGGTCAACAACACCCTTAGATCTCTGACCTCTGGTGTAACGTGGGGTTGCCAGATTTTTAAAACAAAATTGAGACCAAAACCACTTCAAGTTGAAGCTTGAGGCTCCAAGATGTGTGTTCTTCCCATCAGCTTTGGTTTTGCAGACCAGATAATATAAAGGAGGCAACTGGTAAAGCTAAACTGATAATGGGTAAGACATGAAACGGAGTCGTCAGATTACGCAATGGAGAAGGGTAGGGACTGCTTCAATCTGAAACTTGAGGTTTCAGACTGCACATCCGTTCCCCAGCGGAGTCGCCAAAAAACTGTTGGGTGAATATTTTGTCATCAACTAACTAATGGCAAAATGGGGATATCAGCCACAGCATAAGGGAGATTTACACCACGAAGAGGGTGGCTTTACCAGATCTAGACGAGGTAAATCTCTCCTCTCATCAAGGGGAGGTTCCCTATCAGTATTTGCGTGCTATAAGTATGTATATAATTAAGCAGAAAATAACACATGGGGGGTAGGACAGCATCTACTTCTCTTTTTTCAGAAGTAATGTAGGAAGGACAAAAGAGGAAAATTCCTGATCCAAAACTAACAACACTCCTCTTCTTTCAGGAATGGTATCAAACGAGGAGCAAAAGTAACAAAGTCACAAGAACGCTCACGCAAACACAAAGTCTTCCGTAGCTTCTTCACGGATCCGGAACAAGTATAATCGTAGAGTAAAGTGAAGCACAAAGTCTTCACCTGAAACTACCAAAGATAAAAGAATCTCAAAAGTAAAAGTAGCACAAAGTCTATCTTCTACCCTCAAAAAGTGCCCTTAGATAATATCAACACATTCACTTTGATTATTAAGTCAGATAAACAAGAGGTTATCAGGAAAGAGTACATAAGAAACTATTTCCTAGATGACACAGATAACTTCAACACAAAGTCTGAATCACTTGCTTCTCATTCATTTGACAAAATCTGATTTACAAATCTGAGCACAAAGTCTCAAAAGTTGCTTCAATTTCAGCAGAGTGTTTGCTCTCTATTTTTTCAAGAAGAATTTACAAATGAGGTCTCCACTATATATAGGGAGAAAATCCTCAAAAACAAAAAATAATAAAATATAAAATATCTTGGTCAAAGATGACTCATCTTTGACTTTTAGATATTTTCCAAAAATATAATATTCGTAATTACATATTACAAAATTGCACGCATCTGCACAAAACAGAAATGCATAAGGATAGAAGAAGAGAGAAGGGGAGAGAGGGTGTCAATTCTTGCTGCCGGATTTCTTCAGATGAGCATCGTATATGGTTATTGATGCCTGAATTCCTATGCTGTCCGGTGCAACTGCATTTTTGGAGATGACCCTTGATCTGATTAGTGCATCTTTCAATGCTGTGATGGCTTTAGAGTGGCCAGTTAACCTTGGAAGGGGAAGCGGCTCCGGAAGATGGAACGCTGATGAGAGAGATAGGAGAAGTGGGCACTGTAGGAGATTGAGGAGGAGGAGAGGAGCCCTGGGTCGACCGCACTTGTCCCGTTGAGGTTGGAGACTCAACACCTAGTCGTTCTGAAGGTTGTTTCGTTGACCCATTGGTTGAGCTGCCTGTACCCCGGGACTTTGTTCTTTGGTTCCCTCAGCCACTGCCTCAGGCTCTTGTGCTGACCTAGGCTTCTTGGATACAAAGACGATCCTAGGCTTGTGAGGTCTAGAAAATGAAGGGACTTCGTCTTTGTTTTTGGTTCGGGTTTCTGCCTTTCTCTTCATCTCTGCTTGGTATTCAGCCTCTGACCCTGTGACGAACTCTTTTAGGGTGATTCCATTTGGTGCCAACCAACTATTGGTGTTAGCCAATACTGGTTTGAATCTTTTCTTCAAAAAAGTCAACTCTTTTTGAGACCAGTTAATTAGAGGAAGAGGGGAACCGGCGACCTTGTCTGTCAGATATCTACTGTTCACGATATTCCCATTGTCAATCAACCCTGAAGGGATCTCAGCAAGCCCGAGGTACTCTATTTGCTCTAGCGTGAGATGGCAATAGTCCATTTTCCTTACCTCTTCAGCCGTCCTCAAATCCACCCAGATGTCCTCAATCATGGGCTCGTGGAACTGAGTCTTCCTTCGGATTGTCTCTCTGACTCCCCAGTAGTCAAATTTTTCCTGCCTTTTGAATGATTTGATGGTAACCATCTGCATCTCTGTTTCCATAACTTTGGCTTTAGTCGATGTAGCAACGAAAAATCTATCAATCTGGATAGGAAACTTGAAACCAGGTCTTTTAAGCTCCATCTGTTTTGAGTGCACGACGACCAATTGTCGGCAAAGCTCCATTAGGACCAACCTGTCCGAAGGGAATTTAGGGAGCATATAAGGGTATCCTTGATAGAAACCCACCCGAAGATAAGAAAATGTAGAGAATTGGAGGAACATGCAGCCAAAACTATTCACTACTGTCCAAGCCTCATCTGATATTCTCTTATGTTCCAGTTGAGGATCGAAGAGACATAGAAACACGGCAAAGAATGCGTCATTCACTCACCTGAAATGACGTGTCGACCCCTAAAGTGTCAGCTGCGGATAGTATGAATAGACCGGGGTGGTCTTTCTATCCCCCTCTATTGTTAGACCCGGGAAAGATCGCATGGCAGCAGCTATGTAGACCAGGTACGAGGTCATGTAGAATTTAAAGGAGGTTTGTACCCTGGTCAGCTACTCATGAATAGCGTTGTTGATCTGTTCTCCCTAGAATATGGCCTGTTTGCCTTGCAGGATGATCTTAATGAACGGATACATCCATTCATGGAATTGTGAAGAGGACGGGAGGCCCCGTACTCTGCTGAGGAGGGTGATTAAGTCACCAACTTCTTCAATGAAGTCACTTTTGGGGAAGCTTTTCGGCCATCTAGATAGGCTTGCCCTTGGGGTTTTTAACCACTTATGGTTTATGACCCTCTTTGCCCTCTCGGGGTCTTTGTCATACTCCCTCTGTGCGTTCTCGAAGTCAATTTGGGTTACTTCAGTAGCTGGTGGACATAGAAAAACTTTGTCGATGAATTTGGGGTCCAACCGAATGATCATGCTGCCACTGGCGTCTGAGACTGATCTGGTCTCTTTGTCGTAGAAGTGGGCGCATTGAAGGACGAATTCTGCATAATGGGCCGCTACTGGGAAGGTGGCCACTAGGTGGATGTTGCTCTCGATAATTCTCTTTATCCCAGTGCTGGGATTTGTTCCTTTGGTTCATCCCAAGAATTCGGCCATATCTACGTGGCCGTTCTCAGTGTCTCGAATGTCATCGACATTCGAGGTGATTGCCGTGAGCGGGAAGATGCCATGGTATTTATATTTCATCGTCTTCGCCTTTGAAGGAGATGCTTTCGTCATGGGGGACGATCTTGTTTGGACGGGAGCAGGTGTGCAGGAGCTTGCTGAAGGTGCTACAGCCATAGTCGAAAGGAGAGTGAGAGAGAGGGGGAGAGCAATTTAAGTGACATAGGCTACAAGAGGTCACTTAAAAAGGCCAGGATGGGCAAAGAGACGAAAAACGAAGACGAAAAAAAAAAAAGCTTGAAAAAGACAACCCAGAAAAAATCTGGGAGTTAGTTGAAAAAGGAAGGAAAATGCAGGGGCGGCGAAAATCGCCGCCCTTGCATGAGGAAGGCAGGGGCGGCGAAAATCGCCACCCTTACATGAGGAAGGCAGGGGCGGCGAAAATCGCCGCCCTTGCATGAAGAAGGCAGGGGCGAACGGCGGCAAGGAAAATGCCGCCCTTACGAGGCCGCGGGGTAGAGGAAAGAAAAGATAAAAAAGAAAAAACAAAACTTAAAAACAAACCCTACCTGGAAAATGCGTGCGCCACAAAGTCAGATCCGCGAGATGGCACTTCGCAAAGTCACTTGGAGCGCTCAGCTGCATGAGACAGGAGGGGAAGAGGAAAAAGTGAGAAGAAATGAGGCCCAAAACGGATTATATAGGGTGAAAAACCAACCCCAACAACCCGCCGCACAGGGCCATTAATGCCTTGCACAGAAATCAAGACGTGCAGGGGTGGCGATTTGACAGGAAAAAAGACCAGACCATAGGGGTGTTTTAGTAGGGGGCTTAATGGAGACACAAGCAAAATGAACTTACCATAGGCACTGTAGAAAACACACTGTCTAATAGCTATTCTTCTATCTCTGCACTCCAGATGAAGCACTTCCAGTTAATCTTATAGAAATGGCTTTGGCTACACTAGGTATGTTGGTGTCAATTTTGTGAAAACATCAAGCTAAAATGACTAAACACAGAATTGATACACAGACACACTCAAAATCATGACCAGTTAGATAGAGGTTAAACACATTCTTATTGATTAAAGGTGAAATTTGGCAGGGCTTCACCTTATAAAATGAGATATCTCCTCAATTGAGAGGTTACAATATATATAGCTTCAAGGAAAAGACTTTGGCGCTTTCTAGAATAAGCGACCCATATTGCATTGAATACATTAAAAAGAGGAAACTATTAAAGGGACCATGTTGTGGTAGTCGCAAGTCTTGACTTTTGGTGCTTAAACCATATTAAATATCACTACAAAAGCATGGTTCACTATCTCTCATTTGTAGCAATAACTTCTTGTGTCGAAGCTTTCTATGCCACCTAGACTATTTTGATTCATGTTTGTGCTTGGCTGGGTACGTCCCTTGAAACATTCCAAATGTTCTCGTATGTGTGCATAGCCATGTTTTGGATTCTCTATTTTGTTCCCTCTTTCCTTGTTATTTCTTGTCTCTTTCTGGCAATTTGAGCTCTCGAGCTATCTTCCATCTTTTACTAGCTCCTCAGGCTCCTTTCTCAGTGGGTCACTAAGTTTAATTGCGGCCTTTTGCCCTTGGAATTCATTCGGGTTTGTGAGATTGAACTCCTTTCAGGCACTTACCTGAAAGAATTGTCTCTTTGGTCTATTTTCAATGACCGATGCATCCCATCCAAATTGGCATCTGCAAGCCTATCACTATTCAAAAACCAAGGGTTACTTCATCACCGTAAAATTGATATCTGCAGGCCTATCACCATTTGAAAACCAATGGCTAGTTTGCCATGCCAAAAATTGATGTGCTTGGGCCTGTCATTACTTTGGTAATTCCTTCAACTTTCTACAATTGAACCTTTTCGAAGAGAAGGTATCCCTTTAGAAAATTGGAGAAGGCCCCTTTTTGGTCATTGCCTGCTTCCGCAGGGGCATTTATCTTTTAGGCTCCTTAATTTCTTCGAACAAAATGTTCGAAGGAATTCCTTCAGACATTTTGCTCAAAGGAAAACTTTCCTTCAAAGTCTTGGTCTTTTCTTTGTAAATCCCTTTGGACAAAAGTCCAAAGGAATTCCTTCGAGCTTTTTATCCGAAAGAATTTTGCCTCGGGTTTTTTCCTTGTGAATTTCTTCAGACAAAATGTCTGAAGGAATTCTTTCAGGAATTTTATCTAAAGGAATTCACCCTTTGATTCCCTTTTCTTAGATTTCCTTCGGACAAAAGTTTGAAGGAATCCATTATCTCTTTTGCTTGTCATTTTCCTTAAGGAAAACTTTCCTTTCGGCCTTCTCTTTAATATCTCTCTCTATGTGTTCCCTGCCCTCTACAAGGGCACCTTGGGCCCAAAGTTACCCTTCGAAGCCTATTGGAAGGTCCAATTACTCACCCTTTTACCCTCCACAAGGGCACTTATCCTTCGAAGCATGTCGAAAGACTCATATCCTTTAAAATTGGCCTGTTCCTTTGCCAAAAGGCTTTTGACAATCAACTGTCCAAAGTGAAAAAAGCCTCCAGATCAACCCAAAACATCAACAAAGATCAAGTCACTTGGATTTTTATAGAACAGGCCTATTATACATAAAAAATGACAATTGCAATAAGGTGAAGATGTTATAGGCTGGCTAATCACGATAGCAAGGAAGGAAGGCAGACCAATTTTTTTCCCTATAAGACCAAAAATGATCAACAAATTTGGTGACTCACAGGTGGAGCATGCCTGCTATGCTAAAGAAGACTGGTAGCCCCAAAGTCCATTAGGCATGGATTCAGGACGTAGCTTGAAAAAGTTAGCAACAACCTTTTAAGGACCTATGAACTAACAAAGCTTTACCCTAAGTAACAAGGAAAAAATAACACACAACAATGCTAAAAAAACACTACACTTATGTGAACAACACTTAGGGAAAACAAAGACAACTAAAAACAAACTACTATATACAACTAACTAGGTATATTTTCCTCCCTCCTGGATCAAAGGGAAAACTTCTCAAGTCTCCATGGCAAAGAAACTTATGGTGGCAGACAAGTGATTGAATGGAATGGAGACTTAGTGACTTGCCCTTCTTGCCTGCCAACTTGGTTGGCTTGTATCCGAGTGGATCAAGGTCAAACACGTCTCCAACATCTATGTATTTACTTTGCCCTTTGAAACTTGATTCATGATGGCCCCTCATGTTGGTGTATTTCATCAAGAAATTAATGGCTATTAGATTATCACCATAAGTCTCATTTAGCTCATATCCCCCTTGACATGCATCATGGATCGATTTATTTCCTTCTGCCTCATTTAAGAGCCTGTCAAATTGATCTTCTACTTCATCATGGCTTTCTTAAAGAAGGGTATTTGTTGTGATGTTTGAAATGAGATCACAAACTACTTGCTTATCCCATATAACATCACCTTCTTTATGAAAGCTCTCTTCTTCAAAGATTTCAACAAGATGGATAGGCCTCTCCCTTTCTTGCTCAAAAATAAGAGTCTCTAGTTGTTCCAAGACATGCTCCTGATCCTCCTCCAACTCGGGTCCCATGGCATGGTCATTCTCTTCATCCAAGAAAAAAATAAATTCATCAAACAAGGGAGGAGAGAGATCACCATGCTTACTGTCCTCATCATCCATTGTTGATAGGTAAATTTTGTCATCCTCTTTTTCATATTTCTTGAACATTCGCATGTATGCATGACCTGTGTCTTCTCCTTTGTTGATGATGTCTTCAAAGGGAGAATCCATGATGATCTCATCCTCATTTTCACTCATGATAGCCTCTTGGGTAGTTGCAAATTGGATCCTATCTTCTTCACTTGCCTCTTTCAAAACCTCCTTGAGAAAGAATGGAGTGGAGGGTTGATGGACAGACTAATGTGGAAGAGAAGGCAGTCCTTGAGCTAGAATCAAATGATTCTCTTCCTTCCATTTGGCCAACACTTCATCTAAATTATATGTGGCTTGATAGCTCTCTTGAAGGAGTGTAGATGGGGTGTGTTCAAACATGAAATCTATTATTTGGTCTAAACCATCCATCACACCCTGGCTGAGGAATCTCATTCTGGACTCCAACTCTGTTATTTGCTTGGATATATTCTCTTGTGAGAGCCTTTTTTGGAGATCATGAGGATCACCATGAGCAGCAGAAGATTCATCATTTCTAAGGCCCTGAGTTGGTCCATGATATTCTCTCCTCCAACTTGGAATCTTGACATCATGTTGAAAGACTTGAGGAGGTTGAGGAAGATTAGGAAGAGACTGTTGATGCACAAGAAGAATTTTTTGAAGAGAGATGCGTTGTTTTTTGAAAGGCATAGGATGATTCCTTTCAAAGGAGGATTCACAATCTAAGGAATTGAGAAGGTTCATTTCCATGGGAGGTTGCTCTAATGCCCTTTGATGTTGGAAAGCTAGGTGCAAGGGATTATGAGCAAGAGTGGTTACTGCATCAAATGAGCTAGAGTGAGCAAGTGATATTTGGTATAAATGATTTGGTGCATAAGAGGGGGCTTTCTTTAGAATAAGAGGGGGTTACTTTGGAATGGGAAAAGGCACACAAGGATCATTGCCTTGAATGAATGGACTCTCCCATTTCGATACTTCCTCCTTCATAGATTGCAAGGCCTGAGCTTGCCTAAACAAGCACTCCTCTTTATACAAAAGCTCTTGTTGATATATATTCTGCCCATGCAATATATTTATCTCCATCACTTGCTTCTGAAACTCTTGCATTACTTCCTTTACACTAGGTGAAGGGCAACTAGGAGAGTTGCTTGAGGTGATTCCATGAACAACCTGAGCTTGATCAAAGTTATATGAAGGAACACAAGGCCCATGCTGCTAAGCAATAGAATTATACATACCAAAATGTGATTTCTTGATGGCACCAGGACTACTTAACCAGCTGATTCAGCTCAGAGTTGCCATTGGTATTGGTTAAAATGCCTCCAAAGGTTGATTGGTTGAAAAATACACCAAAAAATCCTTCAACTCCTTAGACAAATTGTCCCACCAGGCCTGTCAAAAACTATTGATGCAATGGATTTCACCCTTGAAAGAAGGTTGAGATTCTCTCTTCCACACGGCACAATGGAGACTCCCCTCTTATTGTGGGTTTTGAAAAACTAAGGGGAGAATCTCTAGATAAGGGCTAGCTCCCTTTGATGCATCTTTGAAGTCTTTTACTACTATTACTAATAATGGGGGGGGGGAAGGGAGAAGGATACAACCAAAATAGAAACTAATCTAAGTGGTGATGCACCAAACAATTTTGATCTACTCAGCTATTCACACTTTAAACTAGAAGGTGGTGGACATACACTTTATCTGGTAAAAAGACCAAACTATAGGGGTATTTTAATAGGGGACTTAATGGAGACACAAGGAAAAGGAACTTACCATAGGCATTGTAGAAAACACACTGTCTAATAGCTATTCTTCTGTCTCTACACTCCAGATGAAGCACTTCCAGTTAATCCTATAGAAATGGCTTTGGCTACACTAGGTATGTTGGTGTCAATCTTGTGAAAGCATCGAGCTAAAATGACTGAACACATAATTGATACACATACACACTCAAAAGCATAACTAGTCAAATAGAGGTAAAACACATTCTTATTGATCAAAGGTGAAATTTGGCAAGGCTTCACCTTAAAAAATGAGAGATCTCCTTCTCAATTGAGAGGTTACTATATATATATATATATATATATATATATATATATATATATATATATATATATATATATATATCGTCAAGGAAAAAACTTTGTCACTTTTTAGAATAAGCAGCCCATATTGCGTTGAATACATTGGAATGAGGAAATTGCTGAAGGGATAATGTTGTGGCAGTCACAAGTCTTGACTTTTGGTGCTTAATGCATATTAAATGTCACTATAAAAGCATGGGTCTTTGTCTTATCTATAGTAATAACTTCTTGTGCCGACACTTTCTATGCCACTTGGACTGTTCTAATTCATGTATGTGCTTGGCTAGGTGCATCCCTTAGAACATTCCAAATGTTATCATATGTGTGCGTAACCATTTTCTAGATTCTCTATTTTATTCCCTCTTTCCTTGTTATTTCTTGTCTCTTTCTGGCAATTTGAGCTCTTGGGCTATGTTCTGTCTTTTACTGGCTCCTCAGGCTCCTTTCTCAGCAGGTCGCTAAGTTTACTTGCGGCCTTGTGCCCTTCAAATTCCTTCGGGTTCATGAGATTGAAGTCCTTTCAAGCATTTGCCCTAAAGAATTATCTCTTTAGTCTCTTTTCAATGGTTGATGCATCCCATCCAAATTAACATCTATGAGCCTGTCACTATTCAAAAACCAGTAGTGACTTCATCACCGTAAACTTGACATCCATAGGCCTGTCATCATTTGAAAACCAATAACCAGTTCGCCATGCTAAAAATTGATGTACTTTGGCCCATCATTACTTTGGTAATTCCTTGTATCCCTCTGAAAAATTGGAGATGGCCCCTTTTTGGTGATTACCTGCCCTCCGCAAGGGCATTTGTCTTTCAAGCTCCTTAATTCCTTTGGATAAAATGTCTGAATTATACCTTACAACAGGCTCCGAAGGGCAAATTTGGGCCCAAGGTGCCCTTGAGGAGGGTAGGGAACACTTTCAGAGCGCAGGGAACACATAAAGAGAGATTAAAGAGAAGGCTGAAAGGAAAGTTTTCCTTTAGGAAAATGACAAGAAAAAGAGACAAGGGATTCATTCAGCCTAAATCCAAGAGAAGGGAATCAAAGGGTGAATTCCTTCAGACAAAATGCCCGAAGGAATTCCTTCAGACATTTTGTCTTGGCATGCCTGGTGGAATAGTTTGTCTAAGGAGGTGAAGGATTTTTTGGTGTGTTTTTCAACCAATCAAACTTTGAAGGAAAACTTTCCTTCAAAGTCTTGGTCTTTCTTTATAAATCCCTTCGGACAAAAGTCCAAAGGAATTCCTTTGGGCTTTTTGTCTGAAAGAATTTTGCCTTGGGTTTTTTCCTTGTGAATTTCTTAATTCCTTCAGACATTTTTCCCAAAGGAAAACTTTCCTTCAAAGTCTTGGTCTTTTCTTTGTAAATCCCTTCGGACAAAAGTCCAAAGGAATTCCTTCTGGCTTTTTGTCCAAAAGAATTTTGCCTTGGGTTTTTTCCTTGTGAATTTCTTCAGACAAAATGTCTGTAGGAATTCCTTCAGGCATTTTGTCTAAAGGAATTCACCCTTTGATTCCCTTTTCTTGGATTTCCTTCAGACAAAAGTCCGAAGGAATCCCTTGGCTCTTTTGCTTGTCATTTTCTCGAAGGAAAATTTTCTTTTCAGCCGTCTCTTTAATCTCTCTCTATGTGTTCTCTGCCCTCCTCAAGGACACCTTGGGCCCAAAGTTTCCCTTCGAAGCCTACTGGAAGGTCCAATTGGTCACTTGCCTGCCCTTCGCAAGGGCACTTGTCTTTCGGAGCCTGCCGAAAGACTTGTATACTTTAAAATTGTCTCGTTCCTTTACCAAAAGGCTTGTGCAAATCAACTACCCAAATCAAAAAAAGCCTCCAGATCAACCCAAGACATCAACAATGCTCAAGTCATTTAGCTTTTTATAGAATAGGCCTATTATAAAGAAAAAATGATAATTGCAATAAGGTGAAGACGTTAGAGGCTGGCTAATCAAGATAGTAGGGAAGGAAATGAGACCAATTTTTTGTCCTGTAGGACCAAAAATGGTCAACACTACACATATCAATCACATCCACCACCAAGATCATATCACACTACTACAAAGGATGCACACCCATTACACAATATCATCAATGTGTACCATACTATAGCTCTAACTAGACCACTCATCAATTTCATGGAGTAGGAGTTTGTTTATGATGATTTAGATTTATATGCACTCTTTGTACGAGCCTACATAGATCATGATCTTATTTAGATTATTATGGTTGACAATGGGTCAAGTATTAATATGTGCACTATCACACTTTAATAAAATTTGGGGTATTCAGAGAAGGATATATCTCCTATAGATAATTATTTGTGGCTTTAGTTGCCATATTCAGAGTTCTATTAGGGAGATTGTACTTCCACTATAGGTTGGACTAACACATGTAGCCTCTATATTCTTAGTATTACCTAGTCCAGGCATATTTGTCATGTTATTGGATAGGCCATGGATACAATAATTATGATCCATCCCATCCACTATGCACATATGCCTCAAATATATACATGCAAATTAGGTGATCATAGTTGAGGGTCTTTCATATGAGTATACTCTACCTATCCCACAAGAAGTTACACCACAATTGCCAGTTATAATGTAATTACTAGTTATAGATCCAACCATAGTTCCTATTAGTACACCATAGAGTTCAATGGAGCCACCTGTGTAGGTGAGGTCTACTCCTACAGTGTTGCCATATACACATATTCTCCCCTAGAAACCATTATTAGAGAGACCCCTATGTTAGAGATATGTGGTAGATTCTAGAAGGCCTCCCTCTACTCACTTTCTTCCTAGATCAATATTATTGATTTCTCAGGGTTCTCGGCATAGGGCACCTATGCCAACTAAAACATCTTCTACCAGATGGGTTCTTAGGACTCCTAAAGTTCACAAGATACCACAGTCAATTTCATAGATTCCTAGCACTTCATAGATAGTGCCAACTATAGATCACTCAGTACAATAGGTTTTGGGACCACAATTACCTTTTCAAATATCATACATGATCAATGTTCCTTTGTTTGACACAAGTCACATTGATAGCAAGTCTCCCATGAGACTCATTGGTTAGTAATTTTCCTCCCTTCTTGTACATACTTTCCTTTCTCTTGCTCCTTGTACATAGTTTCATTTTCATGTTGCTTGTACATATCTTATATCTAGAAAATACAAAAATAATATAATATTTAAAAAAAATAAAAAAATTAAATATTTACTTATAAAACATAAAATTATAAATTGTATGCATTTTCATGTTTACAGTTCTTATATTTTCTAGACATTACATATGCTAGTTATCTTATTATAGTCAATTTTATCAAACATACATGCTTCACTTGTTCTTGTCAAATGCTTGTAGCTTCTTATAAGACTCGGGTCCACTACATTGATCCATATTTAATATTATCTACTCACTGGGGGCATATGTAAAGATATATGGACTCATTTAACACATTCGCCCATTTGGGGGCACCCTATACACAGTTTCAATTGCCAGGTTACATCTTTATAAACTTTACATCATGGATTCAACATTGTTATATCTTGATATTGATCATGTTACACTTACTCAAAATTTTTTTGGCTATTACTACTTTAGACTTAACATATGTACATCTTAGTGCTTATACAAATTTGTATTACATTTTCATGCCTACTTTTATTTATAGCTTTCCTAGTTTAGACTTGATTGTATGTCTACGCTTATTCTATTCAAGGGCATTTGAGTATTCCATTGCTCTTTGTATCTACATCACTTCTTTTCATAATCTGTATGCATTAGACATGTGCCCATGTCCTAATGTGTGCTTTCCTGATTATGTATGCAGACATTTGAACATGTCTTTCTGTGTGCCTCTAAGTCAACTTGCTTATCGTTTGCATAGGTGGACATTTGAACATGTCCTTTTATGTCTTGCTTTCTCAAATTTTTTGACATGCGCCCATGTCCCTTGTATTATGGCTCCTTGACCTACTTTATGTGCCTCATGTGTGTTGTATGTATATTTTTTTGTGTGTCATGGCTATGACACTTGTATCTTGCTTATTACACACTCTAGCTTTAGATGCCATGAGGGATCTCATTCATCTCCCCTTATTACTTGGGTGTCATGATGGACATCATGTTCCATCCCCCTAGGTAGTTACTCGGTTATTACTTAGATTTTTTATTTACATACATTGTTATATCTAGCTTGACAACCTTGTGAATGCAAGACATAACATACATCACACATTAAAAAATTATGCTCAA
This sequence comes from Torreya grandis, assembly GCA_037957365.1. Lineage (NCBI taxonomy): Eukaryota > Viridiplantae > Streptophyta > Pinopsida > Cupressales > Taxaceae > Torreya > Torreya grandis. Next base: position 174,929 of record JARHVA010006522.1, on the reverse strand, counting down.
ATTATCTCACATCCCTGCATTAGTATGCACATTATATTAGATTATTATGCAGATATTATATATGCTCCATCTAACATAAATCTTGCAAAGCTTTTTATTTGGAGGATAGGTCTTGAAAGGTTCAACAAGTTCCCTCAAAAGAGGGGGCATTCATAGTGGTTTATCATAGAGATTAGGCTATCATAATGTACTCAAAGTATAATTTTCCACACATAGGCTCAGATTACAAAAATCAGACTCAGGTAAACATAGTAAGAAACAATGATATAAAGATCAGTACAGTTGTACATAAAACAAAATAGCTAGACATTAGCACCCAAATTGGGACACTAGATCCACATGGCACTACTATCCAACATATGGTGTTATTGTTCAATAGCCTTAGTTTCAAATGAATCTATATTAGCTATAAAATTACAATAGGTATAATCCAGGTTTGCACAAGTTCAATTATATATTTACTCATTTAACTTAGATTCATATTAGTTTAGCTCAAATTCATACCAATTTAGCTCAGATTCATACCAATTTACTCAGATTGGGGGCATCATATGCGATAGACCATTTCCATTTTCAGTTCAAATACTTAGATACAAATTATTACAACTTATTGTAGAAATCATATGCTCAAATATCAGATTTGGGTGCATGTGATTGGCACATTATTCCCATATGCTCATTTACACACTAGTTGATTAGATGGAAAGACACACTACATGTCATTCTCTATGATGTATACATCAAACACTATGTTCTAAGTTGTACACCAGATTCATGCATTACTCCATCTACAATGGTTGGCATTACTATTGTCAATCAGACCTACACCCTTGTGAAGGTAGTTTTAGGCCTTCATAGTCTATTAAAACATGGAAACAATCCTAGGTTGTGGGTGATCTAATCAATGGATTGAGTCTCTAGATTCTAAGGGCTATCTCCCTTTGATGTATCAATTAGGATCGTACTACTCTACACTACAAACTACCTAGGAAAAGAGAGAGAAAATTGAAAGAAAATCCTGTCTAATGACAGTGATACACCTAAATGATTAGTTGATCCACTCAATTGGAGCTTCTAAAAACACTAATTTAGATAAGCAAAAGGTTGAACCTTCAACTCTAATTGACCAATGTGCATAAGTATTTCATGAAAAGGTTCTATCTTGTGATCAAAGCTTGAGGGAAATGATGGAATAGGCCTAATTCAAGGCACTAACTAGCCACTTGCATCCATTGTAAACTCAGCTAAAAGACATTAAACATAGAGCATGACTTGCATAATATGATCATCTAGTAACTAGGTAATAATCAAGACTTGATAAGGAAGAAAACTCTATCACTTATGCAAATCAATGACATAAATACACTATACCAACAGTTGGAATCTAAAAACAACTGTCTTTCTATTAATCTGAGAAAAGGTTACAACTTAATCTTTGGCATAATTTAGTCTTGCCAAAAGAGGGATATATTTCAAAGCTGAAAAGCCAACTTATATAGAAAAGAATACTTCATCCAAGAGGTGGCATTGAAAATACAAGAGGAAGATCAACTTTTACATTAAACAAGTCCAACTTTTACTATGCCAAGATAACAAAACCTTCTAAATTTGTCTTTTCTTGTCCTTTGTCTTGCATTGAAATTAGATGGTGGGCTCAAGCTTGGACTAATCTTTCACATGCATAAAATCCATGCTAATGCCGGATTTAGAATTTTATTTGAACTGCTAAAATGTTTGAAAGCTTTGGATTGCATGAACACCAAGGAGAAGCATGATTTTAGTCAAATAGTCCAAAAAAGCTTTGACCAGTCCACTAAAAATAACATACGCTTGCATGGATAAGGATCTTGATAAACGAGAGATGTATTCAAATTGAATCTATTTCTCAATTTTCTATTCTTGGTTTCTTTGATCCTGTGTATGCATGTCTCTTGGCTTAATCTGTTCATGGCTTTTCAGGGTCTATTTGCTCCTCGATTTACTCAGACAAGAAGTCTGTGACTTTCTGTGTCTATTCCCTTGGTGATCTTCCTATGGATTTTTCCTTTGTATTTCAATATGAAGTCAAGTGTTTAACGATCATTTTTGCACAGTCAATTTCCCATGGACAAATTGTTTATGGGAATTGTCTAAGACTTTTTATTTTTATTTTTATCGGGTCTTTTCCCCACAAGAATTGCATCTCCTTTGGAATTTTCTCAGGATTATTCCCTTGATTTGTTCATCTCTTTAGACCTTACTGTATTTTGCTCGAACCTTTATTTTTTCCACTTTCCCATGAACAAAAAATCCACAAGAATGATATAAGACTCTCCCTTGTCTTTCCTTTTTCGAAAGAATTCCTTCAGATAAATTGTCTAAACTATTTGCTTGTTTATTTCCTCTTCCTTCTAGATTGTTCTTTCAATAGCATTGTAGAGTAACTTTCTTGAAGGGTACATACCCTTGGAGAATGTTGTAAATGTACCTTCCCAAAGGGCACATGCCCTTCAAGCTTTTGTAAAAGTCCTTAGACTCATGAGACGAACCTTCCCGAAGGGCACATGCCCTTTGGGTTTCTTGCAAACGTCCCTTTCAATCTTGAAGTGAACCTTCCTAGAGGGTAGGTGCCCTTCAAAAAATTTGTCAATGACCCTTTCGAAGGGTACATGCCCTTTGGATTTTTTGAAAGTGTACTTTTTTGAAGGGCACATACCCTTCAAAAAAATTGTAATGGACCATTCCTTTGAAAAGAATCCCCTCAGATTTTTTGACTTGGCCTTTCTGCCTTTCAAGAAAAATGGAAGTGTCCTTTGAACTTTCTCGAAGGGCACCTACCCTTCTAGATTTTTGTACTTGTCTCTTTGAAAATTTTGGAAGAGACCCTTCAAGATTATAAAAAAGGTCCTTCCATTGCTTGAAAAAATCCTTCGGGCTTTTGACTAGGTAAGACTTTAGATTTTTGGATGGAAGCAACTGAATAGTGAAACACCATAGTAGAAAACCTGAACCAGTAATGAGGCAAGAGAAATCTAAAAAGGTCTTGGGCAGTGTTATTTAGACTTTCAAGAAGTAAAGACTTTAAGTTCTTCACAGTGGAAGTCTTTAGGTGCCAAAAACTTGAAGTAAGCAATGAGATGTCAAAAACCCAAAATATACTGAGAAGAGTAAATCAGGATTAGGAACCTGCATTACTTCTACTGATGAAACTTCATAAGTAAAGTGACTTGGAGAACCTAATTTTCACTAGGAGGAGTAAATTAGTGTTTTAGGCCTGACTTGCTTCTACTTGTTGGAATTTTATAAGTAAAGTCAGTTGAGAAACCCAATTTGTATTAAGCCAATAAAGCACTTCCCAAAACCTGATTTGCACTAAGCAAGTAAAACACTTCAAACATTTAGTTTCTTCTACCTTGAAATTGCTTTAAACACCTTGGAAAACCTATTTGGATCCATCCACTATAATGACATAAAAATATTCGAATAGTAGGGTGACAATTTGACCTGTAGGGTCAAAATTATCAACAATTATCGAGTGGAAAAGAGTCATCTAATATAGCCAAGTGGCCATAGAGCTAACATCTCCATTTAGACATCACCAGTTAGATATCTCCAGTTACATTTTTCCAAATACATCATGCAATTTTAGTTTGAGATGCTTTTACTACACATTTACTACACATGGGTAGGAAATGATGGAGTCATAGTCTACTTGAGTTCTTAAGCCACCTACATGAGAGGGTTAGACATACCATAAGTCTAATCCAAGCTATTCACAACTCATTATCCACCAAACAAGGGTGCATAATGATGGTGTCAAAACTAGATTGATTTATCAAGCCATCCACACATGAGAATTGAGCAAGCCATCAGCTATATCTAATTTATTCATTGATTGATCAATACACACACACACACACACACACACACACACACACACACACACACACAGGTTGTCACTAGGTTTATGCATTGGTTCACACACCTAGTGAGGTGTATTTGGTCCTTTCCTCTTTCTTATCTCTTTAGCCAGTTTTTACTTCTTTACTTAGTTTTGTCTTTGCTTTTGATATCTCTTAAGTAAGAACTAATCTATGCATGTTTTACTTATAGGAAATGTAATGGAATATGCTTCTCATACTCAGAACCAGACTCATAGGCTTCACCTCTTATGTAAGTCTAGATACATGTCTTTTTTCTTTATCCTAGTCATTTGGCTTTGTTGCATTTCTAGAATATAGTGGGGAAAAATGTAATCACATAAAAATGACACTTGAGTGATAAGAGTGATACTTGAGACCACCCAGCCCTAACTTATCCCTAGACCTAGCTTAGGGTCTATTTTCACACTTATCCAACCTTTGTGTGTGCCACAAACATCCCTAGTCATCCCTAAAGTAGTCCCAAACCCTCATTATTGCATCTTGGCCCTTCGTGCCTTAGGTTATACCATCTAGACACTAACACCATAACAGGGATAGTATCACCACATGACGTTAGTGTCCCAATATTGATGCTACTGTCATTTCCCTGTTTTCTTTAGAAATGGATATCTTTTCAAATCTTAGACCTCTTAGAGTCAACCTAGACCTCTTTTAGCACCTACATAAGCATGAGAGCAATATATGTGCATGAATTTTATCCCTCTAACCACTAGATGGAAATGAGATGTAAATTACACATACAACTCATTGTGTAAAATTAAGTCTATCAATCCCTATTATGCTCTACTTTTACATAGTACCATCTATAACATTCTTAAACATAGATTTCCAATCTCAAGCACATTTAAGTCACTCATGTCTACAATCATACTAGCTTCAATTTCACTTGTACCAACACTTAGGTGGGAAAAAGTACATTGGGCTTGATCTTTCTTCAAATTATCTATATGTAGGTAACTCTCATCACAGTAGGGTGTTGAGGGTGTCTAACTTGATCCACTAATAAACAAATTGTATTGCTTATATCAACTGGATGCCCTATCAACATGAAAGATTAGGGTTTGCACATAAAATCAGTCAAAACATGTCATCTATAGGGTTTTAAAGCTCATGCATACAAGAATAGGCCTGACAGACCTAGACATAAGTGCACCCAAAAGCTCTTAACAATTATGCGTAGAGGACACTACCACCAAAATAGGGATACTAGCACCATGGTACTACTATCCAATTAGGGTGATACTATTTAAAAGGGGTTTTAACACCCAAATCTTGTTTATGACACTCAAACCATTCTTTGCCTCAGTTTTTAACCTCTAGATCATTCATCTCAGTTATTTTCCAGCTATGTTCTCATTTACATTATTTGTTGCTATTTTTAGAAAGGTCAAATTTAGTCAATTCTGTAACAAACTAGTGGTTGTATTTATTGCATATTTCTACCCTGATTTGTTATGCTCAACTTTGTAACAACATAGGATTTACATTCACTAAGTTCTAAAAGGTTAAAATAGGATGCAACTTCATGCACATTTACCTATCCTTATTTTGGTACAAGATGCAAATAAACTTTTGTTAGGTTATTCATTCAGTGATTTAATTCACCATAGGAATATTGTTGTATTTTTTAAATTTTTGCACCTGTTTGTTTATTCTGGGTTCTTTGTTAATGCACCATCCTATTTTCTATGATGTAGTCGTGTTATTGTCTTGCCTATCTAATATCCCTTGTAATTTGAATATGGGAGCTGAATAATATTATTATTTTTGCCCATCATTTGGTTTTAGAGTAGATTTATTTTTTTTAAGAATCTAGGAGAAGTGAAATGGGGCCCCAAGGCACCCTCTCTTTCTCTCCTCTTTCTTTATTCTATTGTTGCAACTAGTTGGGAGAAGCCCGTGTTCCTCCATAACATGAATTTGAGCAAAAGCATTTTTTAGAAAGAGTGTTGACAGCTAGAATGCCATCCCAAAAAAATGCATTGAAAAAAATCCATAACGTTGAAGAAAATTTTGAAGCATTAGAAAGCATTCAAGTCATCAAGAAGTTGAGATGGCAAGCAGAGTAGTATTTGAAACAAAGAAAAATCAAGCAAAGGCATTAATTAAGTGGCAAGGAAAGGTGTTTATCAGAGTGGCATCATGTATTGTGTTGGCCTAAGGTTGGTTATTTATTTTTTTGTTTGGTGTATAAATAAAAAAACACAACTCAGTTTTTTAAGCTCCCAAATAATTTAAAAAATCAATAACGCCATCCTATCATTTATTTTACTTCTATCATAATCCAAAATAAAAAATTTGTTGTCTAAAACCACTCATAATACCTTCAAAACCACCTCACAAATTATTTCATTACTGTAAATTTTTAAAAACAACCTCTCAAGCAAACCCGTGGTATTGGCTAGGCTAGTGGTTTTGTCTTCGAAACAACAATTTAAAGCCTTTAAATACAAATTTTGTCTTATTAAGAGATGTATTAGTGCATAGCTGAGTTGGTGAATGTATTTTTAGTAAAGTGGAGGTGGGAGGTTCAAATCCTCTCAAAAATATTTTTTAACGATCCCTCTAAATTTGATAGTTCCACCAGTTTTAGTTATAACTAGCTAAATTTAGCTAGAAATGTACTAATACAAAACATAAAAATAAAAATAAATAAAAAAATGGGGAAAAGGCAAAATAAAATTTAAAAAATTATCGAAAATAGGCCAAAGAGCCCAATTTGTTTAAAAAAACACAAAGGGGGGATATTATTTTGAATAATGTATTTAGTGTTTCAGTATATTGTATTTATTTTCCAAGCAGTGTAATTTTTTTTCATTTTTTGTAAGCAAATAAATCATAAATCATGAGTTTTCAAACTCAATCACAGTATTTGATATAAGTGGTGCTTTTGACTCACGTTTATGGGTAAAGCCATTGTGTTTGAGTTACTGCATCCATAGCCTAACATAACTACAACAACGATGTTTGGAAATCATCCCTTTAAATTATCGAGGAGAAATAAGGGCACATGCACTCATTGTCATCCCTTCATCTACTCATTTATTTCAATCAAAGGGCATAAATCTTGACTGGTGATATTTCTAATTATATAGCGAAGTTATGCACACATATACATAAATCTATCCAAGCAGGTGCTAGTGATTGGATGAACCCTTTTCAGTACTATCAAAGTACATGTACTAGACTCTTTCATGCATGTTTAACGATCCCTCTAAATTTGATAGTTCCACCAGTTTTAGTTATAACTAGCTAAATTTAGCTAGAAATGTACTAATACAAAACATAAAAATAAAAATAAATAAAAAAATGGGGAAAAGGCAAAATAAAATTTAAAAAATTATCGAAAATAGGCCAAAGAGCCCAATTTGTTTAAAAAAACACAAAGGGGGGATATTATTTTGAATAATGTATTTAGTGTTTCAGTATATTGTATTTATTTTCCAAGCAGTGTAATTTTTTTTCATTTTTTGTAAGCAAATAAATCATAAATCATGAGTTTTCAAACTCAATCACAGTATTTGATATAAGTGGTGCTTTTGACTCACGTTTATGGGTAAAGCCATTGTGTTTGAGTTACTGCATCCATAGCCTAACATAACTACAACAACGATGTTTGGAAATCATCCCTTTAAATTATCGAGGAGAAATAAGGGCACATGCACTCATTGTCATCCCTTCATCTACTCATTTATTTCAATCAAAGGGCATAAATCTTGACTGGTGATATTTCTAATTATATAGCGAAGTTATGCACACATATACATAAATCTATCCAAGCAGGTGCTAGTGATTGGATGAACCCTTTTCAGTACTATCAAAGTACATGTACTAGACTCTTTCATGCATGTTTAACGATCCCTCTAAATTTGATAGTTCCACCAGTTTTAGTTATAACTAGCTAAATTTAGCTAGAAATGTACTAATACAAAACATAAAAATAAAAATAAATAAAAAAATGGGGAAAAGGCAAAATAAAATTTAAAAAATTATCGAAAATAGGCCAAAGAGCCCAATTTGTTTAAAAAAACACAAAGGGGGGATATTATTTTGAATAATGTATTTAGTGTTTCAGTATATTGTATTTATTTTCCAAGCAGTGTAATTTTTTTTCATTTTTTGTAAGCAAATAAATCATAAATCATGAGTTTTCAAACTCAATCACAGTATTTGATATAAGTGGTGCTTTTGACTCACGTTTATGGGTAAAGCCATTGTGTTTGAGTTACTGCATCCATAGCCTAACATAACTACAACAACGATGTTTGGAAATCATCCCTTTAAATTATCGAGGAGAAATAAGGGCACATGCACTCATTGTCATCCCTTCATCTACTCATTTATTTCAATCAAAGGGCATAAATCTTGACTGGTGATATTTCTAATTATATAGCGAAGTTATGCACACATATACATAAATCTATCCAAGCAGGTGCTAGTGATTGGATGAACCCTTTTCAGTACTATCAAAGTACATGTACTAGACTCTTTCATGCATGTTTATGATTCTTTCACATACTATAGAGTATATAGAAAGGGAAAACTTCTTTCATGTATCGATGGGTATAAAAGAAGGGTGTGTATAAAGAAAGGTCTTGCATAATGGACTGATGATATATAGAAAAGGAGACCTTTATACCTAAAGTGATACGGAATAAATTCATCACCTTTGGTAAAGTGGAGGTGGGAGGTTCAAATCCCCTCAAAAATATTTTTTAACAATCCCTCTAAATTTGATAGTTACACCAATTTTAGTTATAACTAGCTAAATTTAACTAGAAATGTACTAATACAAAACATAAAAATAAAAATAAACTAAAAAATGGGGAAAAGGCAAAATAAAATTTAAAAAATTATCAAAAATAGGCCAAAGAGCCCAGTTTGTTTAAAAAAACAAAAAGGGGGGATATTATTTTGAATAACGTATTTAGTGTTTCTGTATATTGTATTTATTTTCCAAGTAGTGTAATTTTTTTTCATTTTTTGCAAGAAAATAAATCATAAATCATGAGTTTTCAAACTCAATCATAGTATTTGATATAAGTGGTGCTTTTGACTCACGTTTATGGGTAAAGCCATTGTGTTTGAGTTACTACATCCATAGCCTAACATAGCTACAACAACGATGTTTGGGCATCATCCCTTTAAATTATCGAGGAGAAATAAGGGCACATGCACTCATTGTCATCCCTTCATCTACTCATTTATTTCAATCAAAAGGCATAAATCTTGACTGGTGGTATTTCTAATTCTATAGCGAAGTTATGCACACATATACATAAATCCATCCAAGCAGGTGCTAGTGATTGGATGAACCCTTTTTAGTACTATCGAAGTACCATGTAATAGACTCTTTCATGTACGTTTATGCTTCTTTCACATACTATAGAGTATACAGAAAGGGAAAACTTCTTTCATGTATTGATGGGTATAAAGGAAGGGTGTGTATAAATAAAGGTCTTGTATAATGGACTGATGATATATAGAAAAGGAGACCTTTATACCTAAAGTGATAAGGAATAAATCCATCACCTTTGGTTAGATTTTACATAATGGCTAGAAATGGGCTAAAATTCTTTCTGTTAGACTCATAGCTTCTTCACGATGACAACTATGCCACTTGGAAAGCTAAAATCAAGACACGTTTGGATTTTGAAGGCATTTGACCTGTTGTAAATGGCACTCTTACCCAACATGCTACTAACATTGACCATCAAAGTAAGTTTGGCATAGCTAATTAGAAGGCAAAGTTGATAATCATGTTCAAAGTATCGGATGAGGTATAATCTCATATCTGTGAGGCCACAACAGTAAAAGATGCTTGGGATAAGTTCCTGATAGTCTATGAGGCCAAAAATGAAGGAACCATTCTTCATTTATAGAGTCAACTTCATTATCTCAAATTGAAGTCCAATGAAAAAGTGGAAGTTTTTCTTCACCATGTTGCAACCTTGAGGGCCTCACTACAAGCATCAGGCAAAATAGTGTCAGATTCATATCTTGTACCTATTGTCCTAAGAGCACTACCACCCTCCTATAGGATCTTTGTGAATACTTTGATAGTTATAGCATAGAAACCATCTTTTGACAAGTTGGTAAACATGTTGCAATAGGAAGAGTCTATGCATACAAAATAAGAAGAATCAGAAGAACATGCTCTTGCCTCTAATCAACAAAAAGGAAAGAAGCATATCAAGTCTTCTAAACCAAAGCAAGGTTAATAACGCCATTCACAGGGGGATAAACAACAGAAAATTTGCCTTATATGTGTAAAAATAGGCCATGAGCTAAAGAATTGTTGGTATAACTAATTTGCAAAGGGCTCTTTAAGAAACAAGAAGCATAGTCACCCACAATCATCTCATCCACATAAAGGACAAGGACAAAAGAAAGGGCATTAGAAGAAGAAATCCATTTATCAAGGCAACATTGTTGAATAGGAAGACACCCACTCTAATGAGGACTTCCTATATGCTACATAGTCTCATGATGAATCAACATCATAAAGTTTTGTATGGTATGCGACTCAGTTGCAACTTGATATATGATTGGAAGACAAGAATGGTTTTACAACATGAATGAGACTTCCCCAAAAAATCATGTCTCTTTGGGTGACGACTCATCCTACCAAGTTCAAGGCATTAGTAATATTTTTTTCCCACTTGGATGACATGATTAAAAAATCTCAAATGTCCTATATGTCCTAGGACTCACAAAGAATCTTATATTAGTTAGTCAACTCTTGACCATAGCCTCAAGGTTGACTTTGATTGCAAAAGTGGAAAAAATATGTGTTTGATCAAAGATAAGTCAAAACACTCGAGAATTATTGCATGAGCCTTAGGAGTTGGCAAAATGTTCCACTTTGACTTTGTTCAATCAAACAATCAAGCACTTGTAGCTCAAGATTCAGACTCAACCAATATGTGGCATCATAGATAAGGTCATGTCATTTTTGGATACCTCAAATCACTTATCAATCAGAACATGGTCTGTGGACTTCCCTAGTTGAAGAAAAATGCAGATCTTTTCACTAGTTGTCTAGCAGGGAAACAAAATCAAACATCTTTTGTTCAAAGTTCCTCAAGAGCATTTAGTAAGCTTGATCTATTGCATATCAATCTTTGTGGCCCCATGATATCTAGTCACTATGGGTTTCAACATTTCATGCTCTTTGTTAACGACTACTCGTGCAAAATATGGGTCTACTATCTAAAGACCAAAGACCAAGCCTATAATACTTTCAAAGAGTTTAAAGTAACAGTTGAAATTAAAACTAATCATAAAATCAAGGCTCTCCAATTAGATCAAGGGAGAAAATTCACCAGTAACACTTTATTTACTTATTTGAAAGAACATGGCATTCATCAAGAAATGACTCCACCATACACTCCATAGCAAAATGGTGTTTTAGAATGGTAAAACTGTACTATCATGGAAATGGTGCATAGCCTGATTGAAGATTTAGGTTTTGCGTGCACATATTGGGCATAAGCAATGAAAACAATAGTTTATTTATTGAATAGGTCACCCATTGCAACTCTTCATAATATGACTCCACATGAAGCCTAGACAGGGCATAAACCTTTCATTTCTCATTTTCAAGTTTTTGGATGTAAGGCTTATATGCATGTTCCTAAAAAGAAGAGAAAGAAATTGGATAACAGATCTATGCCTTATATCTTCTTAGGGTACAATGAAGAGTCATTAGCTTATAGATTGATGGACCCTAAAATAAAGAAGATTTCCATCAGTAGGGATGTAGAGTTTGATAAGAAAAGTAAAACCTATTTGCCTTCCAAAAACTCACATGATTCAGTAATCAGACCTCTAGATAATTTAGAAGGTCATAACCACACTGAAGGTGACAATGATGATGAGGACGATCAATCAGTTAATATAGATCAACCCATAGGAACAATGCAATGTATGCCTAAATGGTATACAAGTACATTAAGAGATGCTAAACTGGATAGAGTTCTAGACACATCGACTACTTGACTAAGGACTCACAATATGACTCAAGTAGAAGTCAATTTGGCCCTAATGAGCACAATGTAGAATCATTAGAGCCCTCGATAGTTTAGGAAACCCTAGACTCTAATCCTTGGAATGATGCCATGGATGTAGAATATCAATCACTGATGAAACACAAAACATGATAGCTTGAAGATCTTCCACCTGGGAAGAAGCCATTTAGTTTTAAATGGGTCTACAAACCAAAATACAAATTAGATGGTAGTATTGACAAGCACAAGGTATGATTCATAGCAAAGGGTAATGCACAGAAGGAAGGCATAGATTATGAGGAGACATTTGCTCCTACAGCCAAAATCAAAACAATCAAAATGATATTTACTCTAAATGCACAATTTGGATGGAAAATCCATCAAATGGATGTAAAAAGTGCCTTTCTCAATGGAGATATACAAGAAGAGGTTTACATGAAACAACCAAATGGTTTTGTCTTACCTGGTAATGAAGGAAAAGTATGTAAACTCATATAATCTTTGTATGGTCTCAAACAGGCTTCCCAAGCTTGGTACATAAATATTGATGAACATCTCATCCAACATGGATTGTAGAGATGTCCCTATGATCGAAATCTCTACCTAAAACAACAAGGATGATATATTGTAATTGTTGTAGCATATCTCGATGATCTAGTCATCACTGGTAGTTTAGTGGAGATTATAGATGCAACTAAGAAAGATCTTAACTGATCATTCAACATGACAGATCTCAGGCTTCTACACTATTATCTTGGATTAGAAGTATGGCAAAAGGAACACCACTTCTTAATGTCCTAGATGAAATATGCCAAGACAATGCTCAAGAAATTTAGGATGATTTACAATAATTTAATTGTTACACCTATGAAGATAAGGCTTCAGTTGTCTAATATAGATCCATCACCATAAGTGAATACAACTCTCTATCGACATTTGCTTGGGAGTCTTATTTACTTAACATATATTAGGCCAAACATCACCTATGTAGTTAGCTATATTTCAAGGTTCATGCAGGAGCCAAAGATATCTCACTAGAAAGCAACAAAGCAAATACTAAAGTATATCAAGGGTACAATGGACTTCAGCCTAGAATATAAGAAGAATGATAATTTCTTCTTGATAAGATATTCTGACTCAAATCATGCAGACAATATTGATGATAGAAAATCCACATTTGAATATGTGTTCTTTTTAGGATCTGGTCTTTTATCCTGGGGGAGCAAGAAACAAAACTTTGTTTCTCGATCTTCCACTGAAGCAAAATATCATGCTACAAAAGGAGTTATCTACTAAGTGATATCATTACATCGCATATTGGAAGGATTAAGAGTACCACAAAATACACCTACCATCATGTACTGTGACAATGAGGGTGTTTTCAAACTTGTTCATAATTCAGTCTTTCATGAATGCACAAAATATGTTGAGGTGCAATTTCATTTCATTCATGAACATGTACAACATCCAGCTCCAATATTTATTGACAGAAGAACAATGTGTAAATGTCTTTTGTTCACTTCAAGCTATGCTGAATTAAGGGGGAGAATGTTAGATTATTTATTTGATGATTTAATTTAGCATAGGAATATTTTTGTATTTGTTTTTATTGTTGCACCTATTTATTTATTCCAGGTTTTTTGTTAATGCACCATCCTATTTTCTAGGATGTAGTTGTGTTATTGTCTTGGCTACTTAATAGCCCTTGTAATTTGAATATGTGAGCTAAATAATATTATTATTTTTTCCCATCACTTTTTATGACTTGTCTTAATGTAGAAATGAATCTTTATAAGGTGTTCCTAGACTTGAAAATGATAGATAATTCATCGTAATAATTCATATTAAAATGCCTCTAAATAATTTGTATATATAGACTTCTCAAATTTTATTTAAATACCTATTTTCATGCAAGCTGATAAAAAAGCAAAGAGTTGACATATGTGGATCCAAACATCAAAAGGACATTAGGAAGGGTAGAATAACCCATAAAAATATATTGTAAAGATTTTGTTGGCCATCAAATAAACTCAAAGCATATTTGGTGAGAACGTTGAATATGTTCCAGAGGAAAAAAAACTGGATAACAAAGGCAAAACACATAAAATAGGCATGCAAGCACAAAAAAAAACATAAAATGAAAAAAGCAAAAAAAATAACATGAGATCATATATAGAACAAACTAGTACAAGAAAAATATGTGGGGTCCACTTAAAGACTGTATTTATCTCTGTGCTACTTGGTTAAACACTCAAACTCTTAACACACACATGAGCACACTCTATGGACTTGAAACTAAAACACACATCTTCATTGAATTCATCTTTAAAATAATACAATTCAATGAACACACTCTTACAGATTCTTGTAGCCATTGATTACATTATATGGAGATGACTTAATCTCACTCATAGTCCATTCTGGACTAAAACATACTCCCTACTCTTTGCTCTATTCTCACGAGCTCAACTCTTAGAGATTATCCTTTCTATCACTATTCTTGGCCCTTTCATTTAAAATTTTGCATCTTCTCTGACATTCTCTAACTTTTTCAATGTCTCTTCACCTTCCTTAGCCTCTTAGAAAAGCTCAAAATATATCTACTCATCTTTATGGGTTGTTACTTTCTTTTTGCATTAAAAATAGGTGAAATCACCACTCTCTGTGGGCCATTAATTTAAAAACCACTATGGAAGTTATGAAAATACCACTATAAGAAAACTAGAGGTTACAAAACCATCGAGGTAGTTTTTCAAGCTTGTGAAAGTGCTCCTATATGCAGATCATTTTTATCATTGTGAAAATTTGCCAACTTTTAGAGGCTGTAACTTTTGCATACAAACTTGGATTGAGACAATTTATTTTTTGAAATTGTATAAATTTTAAAAAAGAATAAAAATATGTAATTTGATTTAGGCTTAGGGAAGTTCTTAGTGTCCTTTTTTCATTTTCCCCACAACCTTTTTGTTTTAGCCCTTGAATGCAGCCATTGACATCTTAGATTATACCAATAGTTGAGAGACTCAACCAATTTACTTATAATCATGTGGCTATCTAAAATTGATACTTATTTGATGTGCATGATACTATGTTAGTGTAGGAGTACTAACACTCATTTGGATCATCTTAACCATGCCAAAAATGATAAACACATGAACACATGGCAATCTATTTTTGGGTTTATGAAAGATTGCACAAACCCTTAGATGTTCATACATTAGAAGGAGAAATACCAAAACACACATACAAGTGACATTAAGACCCTAATTGAAACCAATAATCCATATGCACAAAAAAACACTAAAAATATAGTAATAACAATCATTATAACAAAATTAGGCATCTACATAATGCCCTTACTTTGATGTGTGTATGTGATCGAATGCATGCACAAGTCTAAGTATAATAATATATAATTGAATCA
The DNA here is from genome assembly GCA_037957365.1 of Torreya grandis. Lineage (NCBI taxonomy): Eukaryota > Viridiplantae > Streptophyta > Pinopsida > Cupressales > Taxaceae > Torreya > Torreya grandis. The sequence goes on along the minus strand of JARHVA010006522.1, from coordinate 159,573 downwards.
TACACCTTGACTTACCTATGGAAAGAAGGATAAAGTTTTTCCATGAGTTAATCCACACTCTAAGTATTATAACAAAATTAGGCATCTGTATAATTCCCTTACTTTGATGTGTGTATGTGATTGAATGCATGCATGAATCAAAGTATAATAATAATATATCATTGAAGCATATACCTTAACTTACTTAGGGAAAGAAGGCTGAAGTTTTTCCATGAGTTCATCCACACCCTGATTGTTCTTAAAACTCTTGTGTACTTATGAGTAATGGCCATATACTCACAAGTAATCATTGTTGTATAAATAAAATATAATAACTTTGAAAAATGAGCATAATAATGAATTCATTGATTCATACTTGGAACAATGTAGCTGATGCTTGAAAGATAAATCATTGTTCTAATTATTTCAAATGGATTTTTTTAGAAAAACCTTAGGCATAGTTAGGACTTCTCAGAGAGTTATAACAACCCAATCTGCCTCTTGATCATGGAATTATACAAATGGACCATTATGGGTGTTATTGGTTCACTCAATTTCACTCACTATTTTGCATAGTTCTTGAAAAATATGTATAGAATATCTAGATATATGCCCCCATTTTGAGGTGAAAAATGATAAAAATTATTCCTCCAATCACTTATCTCAAAAGAAAGAGTTAAAAGTAACATGTGTTATAATAGTATATAACTAAAGCTATGAAAATACTTAAAAAATAGTACAATCACATATATGTAACCATTATTTAATATCTTCATGTAAAGATAAATAATAAGATAGACAAGTAACATGTTCAAGTGCAACCACATGGGAAAGATAACATCATGTAAAATTCCATGGAAAGATATAACTCTAGGGATTATGAGGATTGAAGGCGATGGAAATAGTATATAAATAACTTGTACAAAAAAGGATAAATATATATTACGTCCATGCAAAATCATATAGAGTAGATGGCATTGTGCAAAGATCAATATGTGTTTGCATCCTACTATGAGGATGAAGGACCAAAGGAGAGGAGGCAACAACATTCCTAGCTATAGATGCAATAGGAGAGACGAACAAATATTATGTACATGTAAAACCATGTAGTATAGATAACATCATGTAATGCTCAATATAAGTGTGCATCATGCTATGAAGATGATACGATGTGGGGGGAAATAACATGCTCTATTATAGGAGAGATGGACATGTTGTAGAGAGTTAGTATCTCAAATTATTTACTTTTTCAGGTGCTTATCTGGTTATCCAAGTCGATTATAGGATTTTGACAACTAGGCATAACCCTAGACCAATCCTGTAGCATTCAACATTTGTCACTTGACTATGCCAACATCAATTCACATAAGGCATAAGACTTATGAACTCACCTAAAGTACAACAGGGAAATAATTGGGACCCACATTGGGCTTGTCATGCTATGACACAACTCATTCTTCAAGAGGGTCATTACAATAATGACGTTGGCAAGGATATTAGCATAAGCTATTCAAGATAGATTCTAATGGTATGTAGGCATAAAGTCTATATGGGGTTGGCTCTATAGTTTCATGGGTGTAAGCCTCTAGTTTTCTTAGCTTAGAATCTTCCAAGCACTTGGAGGGTTCAATGGAATACTTTTATATTGAAGGGTCATCACCATTTACACAAAGATGCCATTAACAAACTAAACTAAAAGCTTACTGGAACTCAGTGTTCATATATTCAACTAAGCATCATAACTATTACAATCATTACACAATCAATGAACACTACCATAAACATATACACTAGATCAATACTCACTTAAGTGCAATACCATTCTTCATTAAGCATTGTTTAGATAAATAGAGTACACGATAAGTAAAATAGAGCAAATGTTCATCTAACACTACTAAAGGCCCATAGGCTCATAGGCGAGCTTAGGCACTATAATGGGGAACCTCAAGGACATCCATTTTAGTCATAAGTTTCAATGGATATCGCTTTGCTATGTCTAGAACCAATTATGCAGAGCTTCACTATCTCAAAGTTGTGTCCCTTACATATTGGTTCAAGCTTGGATTTATAGAACTAACATCTTCATGACAGGGTGGAGGGTGCATGTTAGGTGGTGAGATAGAGACTTGGTTGATCATTTCATCGACTCTATCAACTTGTGCCCTTTGTGCTCTAGTCACCACGTGCAACCACTTATGAAGATGCCCTTTAAAACCCAAGCACCAAGTAGCTACCTTCTAGTTGACACAAGATCTACAAAGATTCCTCTAGCTGATGCAAAAGGTGCGAAAATAGTAATCATTCCACATGATCACCTTGTGCTGAGATATTTACTAAGTTGGCAGGGATCTATACTTAGCCAAAAGAGGCCCAACATTTACCCATACAAAATTGTTATTTCATCCTCAAACTAGTCTTTCAATGCTCTTGGTGCGTAGAACTCTGATGTGCTCTCCTTTAATTCAATGTTAAATTCCTTAAAGCCCTTAATGGTGAGTGTGAGTTCTTCAAAGGCATTGTTTATCTTTGTTGAAATGGCACTAAGCATGAGCACATCCATCTTGTCTAACTCTTTCTAGAAGGCTTCAAGGTTTGCCTTAGCTTTTGCCACTCCTCCATCTAGTATTTCTCCTTATTCACAGGCCTTGGTTTGTAAGGAGTGGAAGAGTGATTTTAGGCTTTGTTCCTAGTCTTTGATTTTAGTTCTCAAGGCATTGACCTTTCCCATGATTTGTCTATGATTTGATCTACTCACAGTATATACCTACACCATCAGCTCCTCCTTCTCCCCATTTGTCTTTTTGAGGCGTGCATCTATGATTGACACCTAGTTAAAGAAGTTGTAGAAGATGGCATCAACAACATATGTGCCCTCTTGAAGTTTTATGAAGAGGTCTTTCACCTCTTTGATCTTTATAGCTATCTCTTGCTTTATTGCAGTGCATGGGTTCTCTTCTTCTTCTAACACCAGCTCTGCATTCAACCTTGGGAGCATTTGCTCCACTAGCACACATACCTTATTAACCTCTGAGAAGTTCAAAGTGTTAATATCATCCAAGAGGGATGGCTCAGCTTCTTCTACATGCTCATCCAATTATTGTAATTTGAATTTCATGGCCTTTACTTCTTCTTCTATTTCCAACATGATCTTCTTCCATCTTGAAGCTCTAATATCATTAATGATGTTCTTTTGCATTAATTTAGAGGTCATCTGAATGAGTGTATTCGCTGACCTAATTAGGTTCATTACATTGGGGTTTATAAGAAGGGGGTGGTTCACTATCACTCACTCCTCTCCCCTCTCCATATAGATTAGATAGAAGGGAGGCATTGGCCCTAGATTTAGTTGGGCCCCCGACTATAACTATTAGGTATTACGGTTGAGTTGGTGACTAGAGAGAGCCACCCTCGATCTCCTTGACTTTGAGTTGGCCCCTTCTAGAGTTATTTTTTGGCTAGATATAGTTGGCTATAGATAGAGATAGAGTTTCTTTGGCTTTGGCTATAGATAGAGATAGAGTTTCTTTGGTTTTGGCTTTGATATTGGCCCCATCTAATCTATAGGGCCCCATCTCAATCCCCATCTATAGAGATCATATCAGATCTAGGCAGGTGGGGTCGGGTGCCCCCTCTCTAATTTACATTTATATATGGGGTGCCACAAAAATATAGACCATGCCAAAAAAATATCAGTATAGATCTATAGGGGTGGCCAAAAAATATAGAGTAGAGATATGGAGATAGGGGTTTCTCATAGATATATAGGGGCACCCTCGCCCTATAGATTATCTGGGGGTGACTATCCATTGTCGCCAACTCAATCCTAATATAGAGTGGGGCCCTAACTAGATCTTGGGATGATGCCTCCCCTATATCTAATCTATATAGGCCTCCTTGCCCCTCCCCTCTATATAGATGGGACAAGATGGGATGGAGATGGTCTATGGGCCTCCCAGACAGATATATGGACTAATAAACTATTCACTACTCCATCTATAGTTTATATGGGGTGGGGGGGGTAGCTATATAGTATCAACTCCCTATGTAGAGATATAGCGATAGGATGAGGTAAAGGATCCCTTTATATCTATGGGGGTATCTTATATATATAGACATGACAACTTCTATTCCATATGGGATATGGGAACTCGATCGACCCCATATATAGAAAGGGAAGTTGAGGAGGTCCTCGATCTCCTTAGTTCTCAATCTCATCCACAATGGAGAGGTTGGGTGCATGAATGCCCTGCCAAGAACTTGTCCCTATTTTTTACCTAGAAACATCATGGTGAACCTCTCCTTATGATCGGGATGAGGTAGGTGTTGTTAGGTTGTGGAGCTAAAAGATTCACCAGGATGCAAATAGGAGAAGTTACGGAGGATGCAGAGTTGCAGAGAGTTGCAGAACCAATTGCAGGGCAACCAGCATCAGTCTGATCAACTAATGTTGGTCAGATAGTAGCAAAGTACCAACTGGAATTGGTTACCAGTCGGTCGACATCGGTCATGGAGGAGCCGACGTCAGCAGCCTGTGCGTGAACATGCAGTTTGCATGTTGATTTCAGAGAGTCTATTTTGAGACTATTAGTTTGCATGTTGAAGGCTAGTCTTAGTCTTGAGTTGCGTGTCTAATTATTATAATTAAGGTAATCTAATTATTGTAAGCATGAGATCTATATATGGACTCATGGGTTGTATTGTAAAACTTGTAGCTAGAGAGTAAGAGAGCAATTAAGCTCCTTCTGAGAGAGGAGAGCAATGGTGTGTTCCTCTTAGTGCCACAGTACCAAGGTGGGTACTGGTTTGGATAATTAGAAGGGTTCTTCGTATTTGTATGATCTTAGTCAGCAGGTGAGCATGGCTTCTTTTGGAGATCTACAATGGTGAGTAAGGTCTAGTCATTTGTAGGTAGTAGCAGAGAGCAAGAGATCTACTTGGAGTACGGTTGTGTACTTGACATATTGGCAGCGTGTTACTGACTGGTTGGAGAGGTGAACATCAATTCTGTATTGGAGTTGATTGTTGGGACCGAGAGAGAGAGGGAAGATGGTCTTGAGGTTTGGAGAGCCTTTGAGGTGGAAGAAGAAGTGGCATCTTCTTTATTGTATATTCTTCTGAGTGATTATTAATACAATTGTGTATTGTCTCTCATATTCCTGTGTTGTTTCATATTTCTAGTTACTTATTGATTCTGGTTAAATTCCGTGTTTAGTTGCTAATACAAGAAGTAATCATATGTGCTCTATTGGTGGAGCAAGATCCTGACAAGTGGTATCAGAGCATATTTATTGTTTTAGGTTCCTAACAGGTGCCTCCTAGTTGGTGGATCGAATCAGAGTTTCCTTGGGTGGACACCAACCTACATTGATCCCCAAACTCTCATGCTTAGTGGAGAAGTGAACAAAGTGATACCTCCTTCCTCTACCAAAGTAGATTGGTATTTATCTCCAACTGAGTTAGATTAGAATGACATTGTAAATGGATTACCCATCTTCTTCCTATTAGGGAAAAGGGATGAAATGACCTCTCGATCCAATCTATTCACTACATACTACGTTCTTGTATTGTCATGTATGGTTGCATATGGATATGGATGAATAAGGACAAACATTATCTGGTCCAAGAGCCATAATGAGTTATTGTTCCCATTTTCATAAGATCGATCCAGTTGTTGATACCAACAAGACCTAGCCAGATGATGTCTACTAGCTGGTAGTTGGAGGACTCTTAGTACTTGGAGTGTTTCCCAAGAAGGATGTATATGGATCTATATAGGTCCAATCATTTTATTACTTGCTATTTATCAGTAGTGAGAAAGGAGTCTATCTATCTACCTAGCTCAAGCGGAATTTCCTTGACTCAATCCACAATCAAACTTGGGGGAGGAGTTTGATGAATTAGCAGCAGTTTGGAATGGAGTTTCTCATTTGGTGGATCTCCAAAATATAGAGTTCTAGGGGAAGGGGATGATATGTACCAAAAGGTAAGTCAGATCCCCTCTCTCCCAACCCATCCCATCCCTATCCCCATCCCCATCTATATAGAGAGTGAGAGGTAGAGGGAGAGGCCAACTAGATATTTGCCCTCCTATATATATCTATAGATAGATCTATATAGGGTGGGGAGAGGCCCCCATATATATATATCTACTAGATATTTGAGAGAGGGAAAGGTGGGGTAAGCTAGAGCCCCTCTCTCCCATCCCATCCCATCCCCATCCCCATCCCTATCTATATAGAGAGGGAGAGCCCCCCAATATATAGAGCCATTTAAACTAACTCCCATATATATATATAGGCACTTTATATGGTTGGGCCAGTTTAATGGAATCTATATATTGGGGGTGGCCCAACTGTGTATCATTAATCAATCAATCAATCTATATAGGTTGGGAGGGGGAGGCCAAAAAATCCTTGTTTATATAGAGGGGGGAGGAGAGGCCCATTTTATATCATTTTTTGGCAGCCCCTCTCTATAAACATGCCCTTCTTCTGATTCTTCTATGCTTAGTATGGCATTTTATGTCACCTTAAAATGAGGTTCATCCATATAACTATTAAAGGTGAATGTCAGCTTCTAGTGCATCCTTGTTGTGGTAGCTTCAGGGGGCATGTACTCAAACATATAGTAATGTTTGGTACCTTCTTCCTCAATGATGGCCAACTCTGTCTATTCTCCTTCCTCTTCATCAAATCTAGCACTCTCTTCAGTGCTTCCCTCTAAGGTTCCATCCTCTTGTTCTAATAGGGGTTCTTCCTCAAACTTGTCCCCTTGGTTTATTTCTTCTTCTACCTTGGCACTAGCTTTGCCCTCCTATTTTTGATGGGTTTCTTCAAAGCTTTTCATTTGATCTTTCAAGGTTCCAGTATCACCTTCCTTGTCTCTAGTCAACCCTTCACTACTTGGGTATGCCTATGGTGCAGCTTCTTCTATTGTGTTGGTGGGGGTACTAGGTGCCTTTGCTACTTTTTCCTCTATTGGTTTCATGCTTATGGAAAACTTCTTTTCTTACTTTTATTTCTTGTCCCTTTCCTCCTAGGCCTTCTTTTTCTCTTCTTCTTCTTTATTATTTATAAGGTCTTTTCTTCCTCATCCCTTATTTCCTTGGCCTCAACATTATCAATCTCTTCTTGGGTCATGTTGAATGCCTTCATGGCTGCTCTTTTTTTTTTCTAGCTCTAGCACCATCTCTATTTGTTCTTCGGTGAGGCCTATTTTCTTCCAACAACTTCTCTTTTCCTCCTCAATTAGCGGAGGTTGTGTGGAGGAATCTTTGGATGAGTTGTTGGGCATATTTTCTACCTCTTTAAGTATAGTGGTAGTGCCACCTTGGAGGGCCTCTTGAACCTCTTTAGCACTGGGCTCTTCTTTTACTAATGATTCTTGGATGATTTAAAATTTTGTCCCTATTTCTTCCTCCTCCATCTCTTCACGTGCCTCTTGTGCTTCCAATTCCTCAGGCACCTCTTACTTATCCATCTCCACTAAGGTTATTGTGGGAATTGCAATTGGACCCTTTGATTTATTTTACTTTTCCCTTTATTTGGGCAAAGCAATCCTTGGTATGAAGGCCATATGTTTTTTCTTTGGTGAAAAGGGAGTGGCTTCATCATTTGAGGTGATCTTCAGTTTGATGTGCTCCTACATCTCCTCAAGTGTCTCCCCCCTTTTATTTTGGGGAGACTTCTTATGTGTTATCAGTGCCAACTTCCCTTCATCATCGATCTCAAGGGGGAGGTCATCGTCATTCTCGCTGCTTGTGCCCTTATTTCTTGCCTTCATCTCATAGTAAAACATGTGGATGTGCCTGATTATGACTTCCTTTTGGTGGGGATAGATGTCAGTGTGATCTGAGTCATCCTCCTCATCTTTGGTCACTTTCCCTCTTGGGTGCATGTATTAGTATTGTAACCTGCTTCATTTCAAATCCATGGTTTTCACCAGAATGTCTAGTTGTTGCACGTTAGAAATTATTCTAAGTGCATCCCTACAACATTTGGTCAAAAATGCATAAGGGAGATTCAAATAGTCAAATTGGTTTCTATCTGTGATCACTATGTGCACTACACAAAATTGATTCATACTGACAAAGGTTTTCATTCCAAACATATTTTGGGGGAGCTCCTCTAGGATGTGTCATTCCTCCTTGAATGATTTGATATACTAGGTGTACCACCTCACTACTATGGTATTATGCATTTGGTAGAAGGCAAGGGGGATAGGTAAATTTTTGGTACTTTAGCACCAAGGAGTCCTTATACTCTAAGAAGACCCAAAGGTTGTCCTCATCACCATCAGGCACACTAATCTCCTCTATTATAATTAGAATTAACATCGACCCCCATCGAAAGGTTTATTATATTGTATGACACTCAAGTGCATTCTTCACTATTTCTTTTGCAATGAACTTTGCTATATTAAACTTTACCCCCTATTCCATGTGGTGGGTGATGTATAGGTAGGCCTTAGTGATATCTATCCACCAACTACCAGGACATAGTTTTAAACTCACAATACATGTAAATTTTCCTCATTTTGGGGTCATTGATGTCTTTAATTGGGAACGTAAAGCCTCCCTTGTATTACCCAAGGAGTTTCTTCACCCTTTCAACTTCAACATCATCTGCCATCATCTAGTGTATGTCTACACTGGAGTCTAGGAGCCCAGTGATTCTACCAATGAGATTGGTTGACAACTACATGTGCCTCCCCACAAAGTAGAAGTGGTTCTTGTGCATACATGAGAGGAGGAACTGCATAAGTTCCTCTAGCTTCTTAAAACATGACAACTCAGAAAGTTGAGTTGTGCCAGTGGTTGTAACTTTGTCTCAAATGGAGACATCAAATAATGTCATGCCTACTTTAGTCTTGGCCCCCGTATCAACCACCCAATCTTGTGCCAGATCTTGTGCATTATTTAAGTTACATTGGTTATATTCTTTGAGCTGGTAGATGTGCATGAAATATGTCTGCCTCTATCCTACCAAGACCTCCTTAGGAAGCTACATCTCTCGATAGGACATTTTTGTAATCACCTTTAAATCAACCTTGATGATGCTAACTCCTTCTAATGGCTATGCTTTCTTATTTATTATGGCCATTTTTTAATTATCTATGCCCTCTTGGCATCCTTTTATCCCTACAGTGGGCCAAAACTCATTTGCTTCTTCCCCATTCTGAACTGGTTGGTGTTGAAATGTGGTCTATTTACTTTTTTGAAGCTTGTATCTTTTGTTAGCACTTCTTGTAGTTGTGATATCTATGACTGTGACTTCATCTCTCAAGCTTCATTTGTCATTAATAACAACCTTGACATCACTCTAATTTTCTACTACCTAGTTTTTAGGTAATTTGTGCCCCACACTTCTCTATGTTAGTCTTAACGGGAATGTAATTCCTCTCTTTATTCAATCGTTGACTTTTGGCATTTGTGGGTACTTAAGGTCTCACTATACTAGCATTTTCTTACTTTGAATTTGGTTTATTGGTTCAATTGTGGTTCATTGTTCTACATTTTTAAGTGCAAATTATCTTGAGGTTTGTTACCTAAACCAGATGGACTTTTTCTTATTTTATACCCTTAATTCAACTACCTTCTTAGTTGTACATGATTAATGGTGTGGCGACACCTTGATTTCTTGGAATTCACTAAAACCCATGAAATTCATGAAAATCCTCTACCATGCATGAATTTAATGCAAATATTTATGCCTCTATTGTCACCTCAATAAATTCTCCTAACAGTATTTTTGGTGAAGTGACATGTAGTTCAAATGGCCAATTTTCACTTCACTTTAGGTAGATTCTAGCTTGTCCTAATAATATTTATCCTACACTTTGTTCACTTGTTGTGACCTTTCACCTTCCTTATGGAAACCTAGGTGTAACACCTCACATGCACATGATTTAGCCTCCATTTTCCATCTTATTTTCTTGTGATTTCATTTCAAGTGTGCTTTCCTATCTTAGTGAATTTCTATGTGCTTTTATCTCTTTGCATTGGCCTATCCTACCCCATAAAAATCATTTGCACTAGCCCTCTAGCACTTTAATCTCTTCATATATTTTCTTTCACATGATCATCTTATGTTTTTGCTTTCTATCCATTATGCACTAGTATCTTGTGCACCTTTTTTTATCTTATGTGCATGAGTCCCCTTTGTGCCTTTCTTTCTCCTTTGGTGCTCATATGTTCAAATTTTGGAAAATTCCATGCACCTATAAACTTAGGTGTTTGACCTCAAACACTTTGAAAAACATTTGTGCTCAACTTAGCAAACTCATACCTTGGTTGTTTCTCTCAATTCTAGACCTTTCCTGATTTCTTAAGTCTCACATCTACTCTATATTATGCCACTTGGCCTATCTCTTAGTCTAACTAATCTTATGTTGATGACCAAGGCCTTCTATCTTTCCCAAAATGCTTAAAACTTGCTTAACTTCCACATCTACAATTTTTGAGTCTGTACCTACTTTCTTGCTCCTTGAACACTAACATCTAGGATAAATACTAGCGTTGACGCTAGTGTCCTGATCTAATGCCCTAAAGTCATCCAGTTTGTAAATGAAATGTATCTTAATGTTCATCCTACATGTTTTAATGCAAGTTACTTCTCTAAAGGGATTGATATATGTACAAGATCAACCCTAATTCATTTCTCACCTAGCATACACCTATAAACTTCTTACATACTCACTAGGTAGCTTAAAAAAGGTATTCGATCAAGCACTCAAGTGATCAAAGATTCCCTATTTTCTCCTATTTTTATATCAATCATAGGGACAACATAAACATATGTCTAAAGTACTAAAGGAGTAGCCCAAGAGCTATATTTACCAAGTTATAAGCTAGGTCACTATTGTACTTGCTTATCACATATTTCATGATTCACACACAAGCTAACATGTAGGGGACAACTACATCAGTTTGAGGTCCTCTTTGAAGTATTGTCTATGTAGGTAGTGCTCACTAATAAAGGGGTCTTTAGGGTTAACTCAATACCATGTGCCCACTTACCCATTTTCCCCCAAGTTCACTACAAAGATGAAGAACTAGGGTTTTATAAATTCATGAGTGACAATCCATGACCTAGATCTGAATGTAATAGAATGAAGGTGAAGACAAACCCAAAATTATCTAGGTGGTCACATCCTTTTCTAATAGGTATTATATTCAGGATACTTGCATCTATTTTAGATAATAGTGTCAATGCAACCATCCCAAGTTAACGTTAGTGTTTGCAACTCCAAAAGCATCCAAATCAGAATCTGACTACTATTTCATAATCATTTTCCAACCTGTGTCTTACCTATTCCAGATCTATAATTGTATTATCATTAAAGAAAGCTAAGTACATTATTTCTTTGTCATTTATATATCTAACATAGTTGTAATTATTTTTAGCATAATTCAACATAAAAAAATTTGATGTATGTTTATATCTTAGTTTAGCACCCATTTAGCTTGTTTTAGATTTGATTATCACCCTTGTGCTTATTCACTTCTATATGCCCCTCTAATGAGTATCTAGGTAACCTCAACCTATAAAACAACATTTTAAGGTTAAGCATTTGGTGAACCTGACCTTTGTATCTTTTCATGTAACTCCTAGATTTTTCTAGCAACTTGTTGATTTTTCTGATTTATGATTTACTAACATTTGTTTCAAAAATTAGTTTGTTTTCAAAATCTAAATAATAAATCAACAAAATGGATTGTTGCTTATATTTTGTGTGTTTATCCTATGTTGTTATCATTTCTATATTTGGAACACTTCAAATGGACAAAGAAGAACCTCTTGATTATCCTAACCCTGAGGAGGGTAATAGTTATCATCCCTCTAACCAGGTTCATACTAACACATGTTCAAAAGGTAAAGTGGTTCATCTTATTATGTAAAAAGAGGGCAACCAAAAAACCCTCCCCATATCCCTTGATGGTACATGTATGCATGTTCAATCCTATATACATAGGATTTATATTTTTAAATCTCTCAAAGAACAAATCCATACCATAACCAAGTTAATTCATGTGTTACAAAAGAAAAACTAGTCTCTAAATTCAAAGATCACCTTATTGGAAAATTAGATTTCATATACATATAGTCCACATTATGCTAGTATGAATCATGCATTTTTATCCTCACCTATGAATGTTGTGCCAAACAAGGTTTCTTATCCAAATTCAAAGATAGAACAAAACACATCTAAAACAAGAAATCCAAACAATATACCAATGGTTACTAAGAGACCAAGTGAAATCCCAAAGGAAATGATTCGAGATAAAGTGATAAACTTGCCTTCTATATATCTTATAAGTAGATCCAAATACCATTGTGCGTATCATAAAATGCAAAGGCATCAAATGAATGATTTATTGGCTCTAAAGAAAAGGATACAATGTGTAATCAGTCAATACATCTCACCTGTAGACATAAAAGGTCTCAAACATTCCAAAAATACCCAAGAAATAAAAAAAATTCAAAAATTAAAAAAAACATTTTTGGCACCTACATATTTTGTTAGCTCATTGGCATCTATGTGTTAGTTCTATGTTAATGGATGGCATATCAGTTACTTCTACATATACATGTGTGCAACGCTTCTACTTGATGTGATACAAACATACACAAATACATGATTTATTCTTATTTCGGATGTTGGGCTTTCCCTCTACATATGTCATATGGACATTAGCGGCATCCACCTCTATGATCATGATACTTCTAGGTTATATTACGCTATGATCACTCTACATTATAATATTTTAATCTCACATATATATAGTTACACATGCCTTTATCCATGATTATATCTTTCATAGGGTACTTGATATTCCTTGCACTTGACATTTTTTGCTAACACATTTGATCCATGAGCTACAATGATATGTTTATGTTGGTTATTTGTGCTTTCCTCTATGTACTTCCTTGAGTGCCTTATCTTGCTATTGTCTTGATTATTCGAGCATTTGAATATGTTCCTTTGTTTGTGACCCTTGTGCCTATGTGTAATTTCTCAAAAATTTGAATGTCATTGATTATTGTATGGACATTTAAATTTGTTGTTCTTTATTTTGTGGACATTTGACTAAGTCATGTCCATTCAATTGTGCAATATTTGAACATGTCCCTTGTTTTTAGTCTCCTAGGACTCTTGCCTTTTGACTTGATTTTGAGTGTTCTTGTATGTGTGTTTAATTTACTTGTTGAACTTGTATTGTTACTATATAGACATTGTTATGATCCTTATCATTCATCTTAGGCCTTCATGTGATCACATTATTCTATGTACTTCAATGATACATTTACCTAGGCATGTTCATTCTATATGTTACATGGTTACATTCACAAATTATATAGTTGTCTTAATCTTTTGAGATGAGGTAACTACCAGTTTCTATTCTTTTTTCACCTTAAAGATGGGGGGAATATTAGTGGGGGCATGGCATAGAGACATGTTCTTCACATTTGACACGGTTTTAGATTTAGTGGGGGCATGCTTTGGAAGTATGTTATACACACTTATTTATTTTTTGGTACTTATATCAATTTTCAGATTTAGTGGGCGCATGTCATATAGGCATGGCTTCCACACACTCATAGTTTTTAGATTCAATGGGGTCATTCTTTGGAAACATGTTCTCGACATTTATTCAGTATTTAACATCCCCATATTACAGTAGGGGTATGTTTTGAAAACATGTTCTCCATAATGGTACTTATTTTAGTTTTTTAGATTTGTCCATATATAGTGGAGGAATGCTTTGGAAGCATGTACTCCACACTTACACAGTTTCAAAATTGGCCTAAACACACAGTTATATAAATTTAGAATCACAGTTGTGGTAGAATTCTATACATTTTTACCATTGTTATACATAGTTTTAGCATGAGACATATCTAAGGTGTATATGTTATGCAATGTGTGCCTAATATTTCAAAATCCAAATTGGTTTTATATTTCAAAACTCTTTTATGGACTATTACCATATTATGTAATTTTACATACTGATACCAGGGTAGACTTTTATGGATTATATTGACTCAACATACTGCAATAGTTGGTTTACTTTTGGCATGGTTGAGATGATTAAATCACTCAATATTTTTAAGTTTTTAGGTTGGAATTGATTTTATCATTTAGCCTTACCAAGTTATAAGTATCATTGGGTTACACGGTTGAGCTAATCTCAACTGTCGAGTGGAAACTCACCTTTTTCCCAAGGTTGAGGGCATGTGCCTTCCAATATTTCTCTCTTTATCTCCTTAGACATGTGAACTTTCCAAATTTATATATATTCATCCCAATCTCAGTTTTAGAGCTTTATAATGATATATATTTTAAAACCAAACTTGCCAATAAGCAAGGTGGTTACATTAACACACAAGTGTACTTCTAATCCTTCCTCTTTCCATTTCAATACTTTCAATCCAAGATAATATGCATTGATTATACATTGTAACAAGCTCATGACTATAGGTTAGTCACCACCAAAGCACTCAAGTTAGGCTCATTCAAAGATAAGGTGTGTTATACACACCCATATACCCATTCATTTTCTTTAAAATAGCAATTTCATTACTAAATTAAAAGGGGCTAAATGTAGACACTATTTTTGAATTATATGTCACCTCAAGCTTATACACTAGGAAAACTCAGACCTTGGTTGTTCCTCTTAGTTCTATACCTTTCCCACTTTTCAAAGTCTTGCATCTACTCTAACTTATGCCCCTTGGCCTATATCTTAGTTCAACCATTCTTGTGTTGATGACCCAGAACTTATATCTTGACCAGAATATTCAAAACCTGCTTATCTTCTACCTTTGTAAGTTTTAAGTAAATGCCTACTTTCTTTCTCCCTAGACCTAACATTTAGGACAAACACTAATGTTAACGCTAGTGTCTTGACCTAATGCAAGTGTCCAGTGCCCTAAAGTCATACAATTTGCAAATAAAATGTATCCTAATAGTCAGCCTAAGTGATTTAATATGATTTACTTCTCCAAAGGGATTGATATAAATACAAGATCAACCCTCATTCATTCCTCACTTATCATACACCTAGAAACTTCTTACCTACTCACCAAAAAAATTATAAAAAGCATTAAATAAAACACTCAAGTGATAAAAGCTTACCTATTTTATCCTATTTGAATATTAGTCATAAGGACAACATAAACACAAGTCTGAAGTATTTAAGGAACAACCCAAGAGCTATATTTTCCAAGTTATGAACTAGGTCATTATTGTACTTGCTTATCACATATTGCATGATTAACACAAAAAATAACATGTAGGGGAGAACTACATTAGTTTTATTCCCTCTTCAAAGTATTGGTTATTTAGGCAACACTCACTAACACAGGGGTCTTTGGGGTCATTTCAACACCATGTGCTTACTCACCCATTATCCCCCAAGGTCATTGTTGACTATTTTGACCATAAGTCAAAATAGGTCAACCCCCTATAGTCCAAAAACTTAGATAGGTTTATATTAGGATGTTATAGGGTGTGTCATGGTCTTATTTTATGTCATTTAATGTGTCATGAACCTTGGTCATGGTCAAATTAGTCCTAAGTTCTTTCATGTCACTTAAGGTCACTTTTAACGTAATTAATGAAGGTTGTACATGTTTATCAATTGGAAAAGTGTATAAAACTATGTTTCAACATCTTGAATGTCAGATCCTATTATTCATTTTCAGTACTAACTAAAAAACTTGCAAGTTCCTAACTAAAACCAAGAAAATGGTTGAAAATAAGGAGGTTTTAGCAATTGTACAACCTATAGAGGAGTGTGGCACATGTGGAAAGATTTTGTAATGACTATTCAACTTCCATGAACTTATTTAAATTCTTGATCAGTTTTGAAATACTCAAAAATGGCTAGAAACCATTTACTCCTCCATCGCTCCATTAGACATGCAAAACTAGTAAATAGGTTTCTTCATGGTATAGACAGTAGGAGAGGTTTCAGGTCAAATGACTCTAAGGGGTATTAATAAATTTGGTTTGATTTACATTCATGGAAGGATTTAAAGGATTGGTTGCCTATGCTTTATGAACCATCCTTTAGAAGTTGATTGTCCCATTTTGCATGCTAATCCCCACACCCTATACGTTTTCTTCTTGTATGAGATGATACATACAAATCACTTATTTAAATTAGTTATATATCATTTGGACATCTTTCCATCATGGTTTCCATCTTTGGTTTCATGTTTGGAGTTGAGTTTATAATCCAAACATCTCAAGTTGTAGGTTGAGATCACCATTACTATGTTGCAGGCATATTTCATCAAATAAAGAGGTCCTAGTTCTTACAGTGGTTTTAATAAAAGGTATATTTATGTTTCATGTTTATCAAATGTCATTTAATTCACCTAATTTCCTCCAAGATTAGTCTCACAAGCTATCATCAATGGATTTGTATTCAAGCAGAAAACATAGTCAGCTTCCTATAAGTATCCATATGCAGTCATGGTGTATGAAGGTCTTGAATACATCCATGGAGATGAAATAAAGAGTTTAAATAGGTGTTTAACACACCCTTGTTACATGAATAATCAATCCAAGCCTCTCAAAGGATATATGATGGCATGTGACAACTAGTTATCTTACACACACGGTCCTGTAGTCTAATGAACACCTATAGGTGCCTTACAGGTGGAAAACCACGTTGGAATGATTATATTTTATCTTTTTTAGAGCATTTCAAGGTTTTAAAGATTGGTCTAAATATTTTAAAGAAGTCTAATATTGATTATAATATCCTCCACTATGCACATTGTCCACATTATATCCTCACTACCCTATATACTGTATATTCACCTATAGGTGGCTCTCATAGAAGCTCGAAGGTGTTGCATAAAGAATTTTGAACATGTTTTGAGCCTTCATAGAAGGTTGAAGAGTTGAAATATACTATACTAATCATGTTAAATCCATAGAGTGGCAAGCAAATTTGAAAAGTCATGTTCAAGATGGAGAAGCTTAGTTCAGGGATCCATTACCTTAAAAACTCCAAAATAGAGCCTTGGTCTCTTTTGATACAATCATATAATGAGTTTAAATAGAGTCTAGTTAAGTTTCAATTCCTCCATCTTGTAACCTTCATGTAGGGGTGACACCTTGCAAAGGGAGGTGAGTGTTTGACTCCAATAAGTGGTGTAAAAAGGGCTCCCAATTCATACATTCTTTCAATGCAGAAGGTTAGTGTTCTCTATAGTATCCTAACTTCAAATGGTCTTATAGTTCATGGTGGCCTAACAAGAGCATATCTCTATGGTAAGTCATCCTATTCAAGTGAAAGGACACTATTGGCTCAAAGAAACTTTGAAATAGGTTGGAGAGTAGAGTCTTGACCTTCTTGGTCACTTATAGGTGTACTATTACTCCCAAGAAGGTCATCTATAGTCTGACTGTAGGTACCTACAGTCTCATAACATGAACCTTGGTGATTAAACCATGCAAACACAAACATTTTCCATTAGGAGTTGGTTCTAATACTTCAAAAGGATTCCATGAGCTGCATTACAAGGTATAAATGTGAAATGAAATCTATAGGGGTCCTTTTGATCCAAGAGTGGTCACCTACAGTCAATTATAGGGTGGCAGTGTACTAACATGACAATTTGGCCTCATAATATTATCTTTGAGCATGAAGTGAATTCAAATGAGGTTGAAAGTGAACTTGATGACTTAAATGGAAACATCTAAACTTGATGCAAGGTATGATATGCCAGTGTTCACCTATAGGTATGTTATTTTTAATCAAGCAACACAACAATAGTTGACTATCAATCAGACCTATCCAAATGAAGGGTTTACATTAAGAGTTTGGAAAAGGTTGAAATCATAAAACTATTTTAAGTGCCTCCATTGCAATAAAAGCATTTAATTCTACTCCCATCATATGGAAAAATATCATGGAGAGGTTTTAACTTGCAACCTACAGTCCATACTCAAACCCTGCACTGTCAGTGAGTGTTTAAGAAGTCTATCTTAGGTTTTGAGATTTTTGTGGGTGCTAAAGACATGACCAAACCTTGGAATATGGTAAAGAACACCTCTATTACTTTATCAAGCCTCCCATAGGGTTCTTTTATATGAATAAATAGGGTAGATGCCCTTTGTTCTATCTCAGATAAAGGGCACTCCCAAAAGGTGCAAATCTACAGGTTTACTGAGAAAATGGTAAGGTGTGTTGGGAGATGTTGTAACATTGAAGGGAGCTATAGATAGTTTTATGGAACATGTATGAACATGGATAAGGCCCTATAGGTAGTGGAAACCAACCATAGTGGCCCAGACTCACAAAGGTACAGGTAGACGTACTAGGCCTTGAATAAGCCTAATGCCTAAAAGAGGTCCAATTCCTTTTCTTGACACTATAGGAGAATTTTAAAGCATTATAACACTTTCATGGGGAGTTATAAGGATTTTTAGAACCTTTGGTATGTAGATAAGGACATGAGAAATTTATTTCTTGGCCTACGAACCTAATAGTGTATGCAAAATGTAAAGGAAAACTCGAAAAGGCAACTTTGGAAGCTCACACTTGTATATAGGCCTAACATTGGAAATTGAGGAGCTAAGATAAGCTTAAGAGGGTCCCAAACAAGGATCTAGTAGAACTTTTTCAAGGTTCCAACATCAAGCTTTTATGAATAATCCTTAAGGTTGAAATTTACCTAAAACCCTTACTAATGACCCGATGGATAAAATAAAGAAGGAAAGGCATCTATATGGTCTATTTTGGTCAAGGAGATGATTTGAACTTGTAGAGGACTCCCTATAACTCTTTCTCATCAAGTTATTTTCTACCCTATTTGTATAGACAAGGTATAAAACTACTTTTCTTGATAATTTTTGATGTTTTGTAGGTTCAAGAGAGAGTTGGAAGATGTAGATCACTTTGGGAGATATAATGAGACAAAGGGAGATAGAATGATAATTTTCTAACTCCCCATGTACATTTCTTACTTCATCAAAGCACACAATTATCTTTTCTAACACCTTCACTTTAGCCTGTCCAGAATGACATAGTGAATGAAGAGTGATCACCTAGTGAGAAGGTGATAACTACAATTGGGAAGCCTTTTAAGGTTTAACTAATGAATCCAAGGGTAGGAGGACTCTTGATAAGTGTCACATCATCCTCTATATAGACTAGGTTGAGAAACTAAAGCACACCTTGGTGTCAAGTGTGAAGGATGAGTGTAAGATGGGTGATTATGATCGAGAATAGTGAGAACACTTGGCAAAAATAATATTGATGATTAAGGACACATCCAATGCATGTTAGAGCTTGTTTATAACCCCATCTTCATATTGAAATCATGTTATCTATTCTTAGTCTATTGTTAAGTGCTCATGAAAGATCAAATGATGAGGACAGTTTCAAGAAGCCAACTGAGAGACCTTTATGCCAGATTTGAGGAGTTTTATGCCATTGAGGGACATTTGTTTAAGTAGACATTGCATTATCTATCTCATACTTCATTATCCTATAGATGTAAATCTTCTCAGCTTGACACTTATTCTTGTGATTCTTAGATTTCATTCTTCCCTCTTCTCTCTCACATTATATAAGTAGTAGCCATTTGGCTATTGTTTGATAATTCCATACCATGTGTGGACTCACTCACATTCTTCCCTATTCTCTCTCACATTATATAAGCGAGTGATATTGTATAAGTGTGTAAAGTGATGAATGGTGAGGTGTTGTGATTCTATCCTTGCTTCTCCTTATCCTTTCATGTCTAGTACAAATAATTCTTATTCTAATAGGCCACGTAGAGTTTAGCTAGTGTATTTAGATCCCTTCACATGTGTAAGTGTCCTTAGATTTAACAATTTGATCTCTGGTCTACTTACCTTGATTTTTCTCATGCACATCACCTCTATATTGAAATATTTATGTTAGAACATCTGAATACTTTGAAGATAGTTTGTAGGTCTTGTTTCTGAGTGAAAGAAGTATGATAGCATAGTGGATATCTTCATGGTATATCACCCCCTTAGAGTATCTTTATTTCATGCATACTTATATCCATTTTACCACAAGCAATTAGTTAGTGTAGTGATAAGCACTTCAAGGCAAATTTAGTGAGTTAGCCTTTAAACCTAAAGGTCTACTTTTACTATAGGTAAACCCACATACCTAGAAGTATTCTCTTATTTCCCAAATATTATAGTAGGCCTAAAAATCCTAATTTAGGGTGAAATATTTGGTGACAATAGTTATGGCATGACCAGTGGGACACATTGTCCTAAACACAACTTGTCAAGGTGAATGTTGGTCTTGATAACATCAGCTGCATATTGGTTTGCTACTTAGCATTTGGCGACTCCATTATAGGTAAAATATAGCTGTATACCATTGTTTTGTCATATATTTATTCTCATACTTCACACTCCTTACTATGTAATATTCTAGTGGAGTTTTCAATCCCATCAATCTACCTCTTCAACCTAAACTTCATCTTGAAGTTCCACACCCTCAACATATTCTACCCTTTAAAGAGCAAGAGGACTTTGCTAGCTAAGAGGACAAAGAGAGTGAGGAAGATCTTGAAGAAAACATGGCCAGGAAGCATGCTTTCATAGCCTTTAATACTGAGAATCCAATCCATCTTGAGGCCTATGATGACATTCCTCCTAATGCTACAAAGAGTGTTCATACATTCAATGGTAAAGGTCATGTCACACCTAGTGAACACATTAGGGATATCTATAATTTTTGTAGATTCCACAATGTCACTGAGGTCAATATTTCCATTAGACTCCTTGACATGTCGCTTGGATGGACATCATTTGATTGGTATAGGACTTTGCCTAATGGTTGCATCATAACATGGGATGACTTTGGAGTGTTGCTAAATTCAAGGTTTGAATATGAAAGTGATCACACTTCACTCATACATCAGCTAAATGTGATCCAAAGAGCCCCCAAGGAAATAATTCATGACTTCAATGAGAGGTTCAAAGAGACTTGGCATAAGTTTCCTCCTCCCATGAGACCACCTTCTAGGTTTGTCTTCCCTATATACTTGAGAGCCATTTGTATTGATATTGCCATCATGATACAATCCATGGGTGATTTCACTCTTCCCAAAGCATATGACCTTGCCATTGGATATAATAATTGTTGGATATCAAGCTCTAAACCTACAACCAAGGCTCTGATACCACTACTTGTATCAGAGCCTTGGTTTTAGGTTTAGAGCTTGATATCCAACAAGTGGTATCAGAGCTCAGGTTCACTAACAGGTGATTCAAATCTGTGTAGTGTGTATTGATTATAGGTTACTCACAGGGGTTTCTGCAGGGATTTCTATTTGAGTGGGAGAAGCAATGGCAGAAGAAAGTAAATTGAGAATGGAGAAGTTCAATGGCAAAAATTATCAACATTGGAGAATGCAGATAGAGGATTATATGTATCAGAAAGATCTATACTTACCGTTAGGTGGGATTGCAAAGAAGCCCATAGACATGGATGATCAAGAATGGGAAGTTCTTGATAGAAAGGCTCTGGGGTCTATAAGACTGAGTCTAGCATCTACTGTGATATCTAATTTGTCACAGGCAAAGTCTACGGTAGAGTTAATGACTACTTTAGCAAATTTGTATGAAAAACCCTCAGCTTCTAATAAGGTATATCTTATGAAGCAGTTATTTAATTTGTTTATGCAGGAAGGTGGATCTGTATCTAATCACCTGAATGATTTTCATGGAATTGTAAATCAATTAAGTTCAGTCAATATTGTTTTTGATGATGAAATTAAAGCTCTTTTAATATTATGTTCTTTGCCTGAAAGCTGACATAGCTTAGTAATGGCAGTTAGTAATACTGCATTTGCTTCAACTATTTTAAAAGTAGAGGATGTTGTTAGTGTTATCTTGAATGAAGAAATTCGCAAGAAAAGCATAGAGGAAACATCAAGGAATGCTTTAAGTTTTGAGAGCAGGGGAAGGCAAAAAGAGAAGAGCAAGAAAGGGAGATCAAGGTCTAAGTCTAAGGTGAGAGGAAGATCCAAATCCAGAAATGGCAGGAAGCCACAATGCTAGAATTGTGGAAAGATTGGGCACATAAGCAGAGATTGCTGGTCAAAGCCTAAAGAGGACAATTAGCACGAAGGAAAGGAAGAAGCAAAGTTGCAGGTATTGCACAAGATGCTTTAATATTCTCTTTGCATAATAATATAGAATCTTGGGTGTTAGATTCTGGTGCATCTTTTCATGCTAACCCTAATTGAGAATATTTTAGTGACTATATCCATGGAGATTTTGGAATAGTGTATTTAGGGGATGACGAGCCTTGTAAAATTATTGGCAGGGGTAAAGTGCAGCTAAAAATGTAGAATGGAAACACATGGGTGTTGAGAGATAATATGCATGCTCCTAGCTTGAAGAGGAATTTGATTTCTTCAAAAAAGTTAGGGGATGAGGGTTGTACAGTAACTCTCACAACTGAATCGTGGAAGGTGACCAAGGGTGCACTTGTTATGGCCAGAGATAAGAGAGTAGGTACTCTCTATTTATGTAATTGTGTTACTAACAATTCTCCTTCTATATTATCTACTTCAGATGTGGATGTAAAATTGTGGCACTCATGGCTTGGCCACATGAGTGAGAAGGGAATGTCAATTCTTAAGTCTAAAGGTAAGCTTTCAGATTTAAAAAGCATAGATCTGGATTTTTGTGAGCACTATGTTTTTGGGAAACAGAAGAGAGTGAGTTTTCTCAAGACTGGGTCAACAAAGAAGAAGCATAAGTTGTAGCTTGTTCACATAGACGTGTGGGGACCGGCTCAGGTTGCTTTTATTGGAGGATCACAGTACTATGTTACGTTCATAGATGATGCTACAAGAAAGGTATGGATCTATTGTATTAAGAAGAAATCTGATGTATTTGAGACTTTTAAGATTTGGAAAACTATGGTTGAGAATGAAATAGGCAGAAGATTAAAGTGCCTGAGATCTGACAATGGTGGTGAGTTCTGCAGCTATAAGTTCAATTGGTATTGTTATATGCATGGAATCCATAGGCAAAGGATGGTTCCAAGGACACCTCAGCAGAATGGAATTGCTAAAAGGATGAACAGAATAATTATGAAGCGTGCAAGATATATGAGATTGCATGCTGGTTTGCCCTTAGAGTTTTGGGCAGAAGCTATTGATACTGCAATGTACCTGATTAACAGAGGACCCTCTACAGCTCTGGATGGTGGAATTCTAGAAGAGGCATGGATAGGTAAAAAGGTAGATCTCTCTTTTCTCAAAGTTTTTGGTTGTGAAGCCTTTGTGCACGTTGATAAGGAAAATAGAAAGAAGCTGGATGCTAAGTCTATGAGGTGCACATTTATTGGCTATGGCTCAGATGATTTTGGTTTTAGATTTTAGAATCTAGGAACTAACAAGATAATTAGGAGCCGTGATGTTGTTTTCAATGAAAAAGTGATGTATAGTGATCAGCTGAATCAATTTGGGCAGAGCAATGAAGAATTGGATGAGGTGACGGTCCAAAATGAGCTCGTGAGAAAAAGAAATAATCACTTGCAGGAAAACACAGAGATCGACGTCGGCAAGGTAGGAACCGACGTCGATAGAACAGAAACTGATGTCGGTCATACAAAGACCGACATCAGAAGGACATGCACTGACGTCAGTCAAGCAAAATTGACGTCAGCCAGTAATAGGCCTAGAAGTGACCGAGGTCGGTCACTGTCAGAGAATTTGGGCGGACAGCGTGTTGTGGATGAGTCTTAAACGGCCATCAGGAGGTCATAAAGGGTAAGTAAACCTCTAATTTGATATTCCCCTTCATTATTCTATTTATTACTAACTGATGGTGGAGAACCAGAGAGTTTTGAAGAAGCAATACAGGTGGAGTCCAAGAGTCAGTGAGAGCGTGGCATGGTTGAGGAAATGGAGTCCTTAAAAGAGAACCAAACATGGGAGTTAGTTGAATTGCCAGCAGGTAAGAGAACACTGAAGAACATATGGACCTACAGATTAAAGGAAGGTGAGAATGGACAGATGAGATATAAGGCCAGATTGGTAGTGAAAGGATTTGGACAAAAGACTTCTATACGGGTTGTATTGTCTTTGGTTGGTATTGAGGATTTGCATCTTGAGCAGCTTGATGTTAAGACAACATTTCTTCATGGAGATTTGGATGAAGAAATATATATGGAACAGCTGGAAGGATTTGAGGTCAAAGGTAAGAAGAAGTTGGTGTACAGATTCAAGAAAAGTTTGTATGGCCTCAACAAGCTCTTAGACAGTGGTATTTGAGATTTGACAGGTTTATGACTGAGCATGGCTACATTAGGTGTCAATCTGACCATTGTGTGTATTTTAAGAGATTAGATAATGGTAGATATATTATTCTATTGTTGTATGTAGATGATATGCTGGTTGCAGGATCACACATGCAGGATATCTCTGAGCTTAAGGTGAAATTAGCTCAAACGTTTGCCATGAAGGATTTGGGAGCAGCAAAGAAAATCCTTGGCATGAGCATTAAGAGAGATAGGAAAAATCATAGGTTGATTTTGTCTCAAGAGGTTATGTGAACAAGGTGTTGAAACGGTTCAATATGTAGGATGCAAAATCGGTAAGCACACCTTTGGCTGGACATTTTAAGTTGAGTAAAGAACAATGTCCTAATTCACATGATGAAGAAGAGTACATGAGTAGAGTTCCATATTATTTTGCAGTATGGATTTTAATGTATGCATACTAGACCGGATATTGCCCAAGCAGTGGGAGTTGTAAGTAAGTATATGGCCAATGCAGGAAAGGAACACTGGAAAGCAGTTCAGTGGATCCTTAGATATCTGAGAGGAACCAACAATAGGCATTTGTGCTATGGGGGTTCAGATACTTCTCCACATGGTTATGTAGATTCAGATATGGCAGGTGATTTGGATGGCAGGAGGAGCACCACAGGATATGTTTTCACTGTTGGTGGAACGGCAGTTGGCTGGATATCAAAGTTGCAGAAGGTTGTTGCCTTGTCAACTACAGAAGCAGAGTATATTGCAATCACAGAGGCTAGCAAAGAGATGATATAGATGACATGGTTCATGGAAGAGTTTGGAAAGGAGCAAGAGAGTTGCAGATTATACAGTGATAGTCAGAGTGCAATTCATTTGGCTAAGAATTCAGCCTTTCACTCAAGAACAAAGCATATACAGCTTAGGTACCATTTCATAAGATAGGTATTGGAGGATGGTGAGTTGAAGCTGGAGAAGATCCATACAGATAAGAATTAGTTGGATATGTTAACCAAGCCGGTTACAAAGGAGAAGTTGAATCTTCATTCAACTTATGTTGGTCTTCATGATTGAGTTGAAGATGGAAGAGCTAGAAGATGTTGTTGTACAGGTACTAGTGCAGCTGTTTATCTCCAAGTGAGAGATTGTTAAGGTGTGGAGCCTAAAAGTTTCAATAAGAAGCACATTTGATTGTTGCAGGTTTACACAGTCACCGGCGTCGGTTAGGAGCGACTGACGTCGATCAGGAGTAGTTCAGGAGATGTCGGCGTCGGCAGAGATCGGCCGACGTCGGTCACAGGCAAGTAGGCAGGAACTGACGTTGGTTACCTGTGCGTCCAGAGAGCTATTTTTGAGGACAGAACTGAGTGTTTGCATGATGAGATTAAGTCATAGTCTTAAGTCCACATCTCTATTATTAGTAAGACTATTTTTAGAGCCCTTGTTCAAGAGGCATAACTGCTGGTTGTAAATGCATGCTCAAGTTTCCTAATTCTATATGTAGGATTAGATCTTCTTAGCTTATTGTAGAGTAGTGTAATGAATGTTGAATAATAGTATAGAGTTGAATCATTTTAGGTTGTTGGAGTTGATTGTACTTGAGAGAGAGAGCTCTTGAGGGAAAGAGATCTAGAGAGAGATCTGTACATCTGAGAGAGGTGTGGAAGAAAGAAGTTTCTTCAATTGTATTCCTTTTGTAAAGAGTTTAACACAAGTTTTCAAGGTGGTTTCTTGTATCTCTTGTCCTTTGATATTATCTCATTCTAACAACCAAGGCTCTAATACCAACAAGTGGTATCAGAGCCTTGGTTGTAGGTTCAGAGCTTGATACCAACAATAATAGCTTCATTCAGTGATGCCCATAGTTGTAGCTAATAAATTGGGTCTAAATTATGAACC
Organism: Torreya grandis; assembly: GCA_037957365.1. Taxonomy (NCBI): domain Eukaryota; kingdom Viridiplantae; phylum Streptophyta; class Pinopsida; order Cupressales; family Taxaceae; genus Torreya; species Torreya grandis. Next base: position 133,409 of record JARHVA010006522.1, on the reverse strand, counting down.
CCATAGTAAAGGAGTGTTTTATTTATATGTTACACTTGATAAGATAATAGTATTGATCAAAGGTTTGAAGTTTTTTCTCCGTGACTATCTTACTTTCCCTATCCTCCAAGACATTATTGTTGCGGACTTGCCTACTCATTTTGTAATTTATCTTTCAAGAGATTTTACAACTAAGATAGGAGGCTACCTCTTAGCTTATTGGTCCTTCTTAGCCTTTAGGACAAGATATGGAACAAAAGTGACCATAAGAACTCAACCACTAGCTATATTCCACATTAAACCCTATGTAAAGGCAAGCTCAAATTTGCATTATGTAATCAATGAGAAAGAGGAGTCTAACATGGATGATTTTGCTTCTTCCAAGGTTGAAGGTATAGCTTAATTTTTTTTATATGAGTATGGTGTATATGCTTATGAACATGATCCATATACATATTTTGAGCAAACTGACCTTGGCACCCATATCATCCATGAAGAAGCATTTGAGCAAGCTGAGGTAAGTGTTGAACATTCTTTCTCACAAGATACTATGAGTAACTTCTTGATTCATGTATATGATGATGATAAATTGAAGAGCCTAATATATCACCATGGTGATAAGGATAGTGTATTTATGCCTATAATTAATGAGGCTACCCTTGATGATGACATTCACGAGGAAGAGGAAGATGACCTATGGTAGAGGTTCAATATTATATGCCAAGAATTTGATCAGTTGGGTAAGACTCATCCTCAAAAAGATTCCATATCTGAGGTCAATTTTGTTGATAAACGTTATGAGCAAGTTGTTCAGTGTTTGATCAAGCCTGAAAATGAATGTCATGTTAGGCATGAGGATGAACATCAATCTGTTGTCCAAGAGTTTGCAGACATAGAGAGTCCTAATGAAGTTAAGGCATAAGTACTTATGTTCAAGGAGTAACTAACACATCAACCTGATGTTGAATCATTTATTTATGTGATCTAATAAATAGATATCAAGATTGATGATTCCATGTATCAAGCACATCAAGATAAAGATAAAGGTAAGATTGAGCTAATTGTTATTCTTCATAATGCTCAGTTTGAAAAGTGCAGATCAAATATGACAGAGATATTAGTATTTGTATCTCAAATCAAGGTCATTGGAAGGGAGAAGATAACATGCATGAAGGCTCCAAATAGTCCCACTTGTAGGTATGAGGAGGCATAAATATGGTAAACTTCTTAACCATCTACATAATCAAGTGATTGATGATGAGCATGGTTCACATAACAAGTTAATTTCATGTAGTGAAAAAGATGTAAGAGGCACCATATTTTACCTTGGTTGAATAATGGTAATATATTTTTCAACTCAAGAGTGAGGCCTTGTAAATATTAGTTTAGGTGTGTGTCCTTTCTTTCAATTGTGTGTGTGTTCCATAAGTGTTCTTGAGAACACAAGTTTGTTTATTTTGGTGTGCCTTGTTTTGTGTGTCTTTATTTTTTGTTTGGTGTGGTTTCAAAGGAAAATTGAGTGTCAAAATTATTCATAGGTGACTCAATGGCCCAATGGATAGGATTAGGCTGATGGTCTTGGCATATTAAGCATACCACCCCTAGGAAATCATCAATAATGTTGACTATTTAACCACAAGTCAAAATAGGTCAACCCCCTATAGTCTAAAACTCATATATGGGTCTATTAGGATGTTATAAGGTGTGTAATTGTCTTATTTTATGTCATTTAATGTGTTATAAACCTTGGTCATGGTCAAATTAGTCCTAAGTTCTTTCATGTCACTTAAAGTCACTTTTAGAGTCATTAATGAAGGCTTTATGGTTTTATCAAGTGTAAAAGTGTATCAAACTATATTATAATGTCTTGAATGTATGATACTATCAGTACTAAATTAAAAACTTGTAGGTTCCTAATTGAAACCAATAAAATAGTTGAAAAGAAGGAGGTTTTGGTAGTTGTATAGCCTATAGAATAGTGTGGTATGTGTGGAATGTTTTTGTAATAACTATACAAATTCACTAAAATCATCTAAATTCTTGATAATATTTTAAATACTCAAAAAAGGCTAAAAACTATTATGCTCGTCCATCACTCCACTATACATGTAAAACTAGTCAATAAGTTTCTTCATGGTACGACCAGTAGGAGAGGTTTCAGGTAAAATGCCTCTAAGTGGTGTTATTAAACTTTGTCTTATCCATATTAATGATAATATTTTAATTATTTTCTATCGATTCTTTATGAACCATCCTTTTGAAGTTGATTGTCTCATTTTGCATGTTAATCCCTACACCCTACAAGTTTTCTTCTTGTATGAGTTGGTTCATACAAATAACTTGTTATAATTAATTATAGAGGATGTGGACATATTTATCTCATAGTTTTAATATTTTTTTTTCATGTTTGGAGTTTATTTTATAAGCCAAACATCTCAAGTTGCAGGTTGAGATCACCATTACTAAGTTATAGGCATATTTTACCAAGTACAAAGGTCCTGGTTCTTATAGTGATTTCAAGTAGAGGTATATTGATGTTTCATGTTTATTATATTTCATTATTTTTACGTACTTCCCCCCAAGCTTAGTCTCATTATCTTTCATCAATGGAGTTATAGTCAAGTAGAAAACACAGTCAGCTTCCTGTAAGTATCCATTCGCAGTCAAGGTGTATGAAGGTCTTGAACACATCCATGAAGATACAATAAAGAGTTTAAATAGGTCTTTAAATATGTATTGAACACATCATATAAGGTTTAGGAGTTGAAACATGCCATAACAATCATGTTGAAGCCATATAGTGGCAGGCAAATTTGAAAAGTCATGTTCAATATAGAGAAGCTTAGTTTAGGAATCCATTACCTTAAAAACTCCAAAATAGAGCCTTGGCCACTTTTAATGCTATCATATAATGAGGTGACATAGATTCTAGTTGAGTTTGAGTGCTTCCATCTTGTATCCTTCATGTAGGGGTAACATCTTGCAAAGGTAAGTGAGTGTTTGACTCTAATAAGTGGTGTAAAAAGGGCTCCCAATTCATACATTCTTTCAGTATAAAAGGTCAATGGTCTCTATAGTATCCTGAATTAAAATGATCTTATACTTCATGGTGTCCTAGCAAGAGAATATCTCTATTTTAAGTGGTCCTATTCAATTTAAAGGACACTAGTGGTTCCAAGAAACTTTGAAATAGGTCGGAGATCAGGGTCTTGACCTACTTGGTCACCTACAAGTGTACTCTTACTCCCAATAAGGTCATCTACAATCTGACTATAGGTACCTATAGTCTCATGACATGAACCTTGGTGATTGAACCATGAAAACACAAACATTTTCCATGATGTGTATTACAATGTAGAAATTTTAAATGGAATCTACATGGGTCTTTTTGATCTAAGAGTGGTCACCTACAATCAACTATAGGGTGACACTACACTAACATGATAGTGTGGCCTCATCATATGATCTTTGATCATGAAGTGAATTCAAATGAGGTTGAAATTTGCATTGATGACTTCAAGGGAAACATCTAAACTTGATGCAAGGACTTACATGCTAGTGTTCACCTACAGGTATGTTATTTTGGAGTAAGCAACACAATCATAGTTGACTGTCAATCAAGCCTATCCAAATGAAGGGTCTACATTGAGAGTTTGGCAAAGGTTAAAATGATAAACCTATTTGAAGTGCCTCCATATTGGTGAGACAATTTCATGAGACTCCTATCATATGTAAATAAATCATGGAGAGGTTTTAACTTGCAACCTACAGTCCATACTCAAACCCTGCATAGTTAGTGAGTGTTCAAGAAGTATGTCTTAGGTTTTGAGATGTTTGGAGGTGATAAAGATATGACCAAACCTTGTAATATGGTATATAACACCCTTATCACTTGTTCAAATCTCTCATAGGATTTTTTTTGCATGAGGCAATAAGGGATATGCCCTCTATTTTATCTTAGATAGAGGGCACTCCAAAAAGGTGAAAATCTACACGTTTAGTAAGCAAATGGTAAGAAGGTGTGTTGGGAGATGTTGTAACCTTGAAAAGAGATGTAGGGAGTTGTATAGAACATGTATGAACATGCATAAGGCCCCACAAGTGTTATAAACCAAGCATAATGGCCTAGACTCACAAAGGTATAGGCATACCTACTAGGCCTTGACTAGGCTTAATGCCTAAAAGAGGTTCAATTTATTTTTTGACACCAAAGGAACATTATAAATAATTATAACACATTCGTGTGGAGTTATAAAGAGTGTGATAACATTTGGTATGCAGATAAGGACATGAGAAAGTCATTTTTTGTCCTAGGAGCCTAACAAGGTACGCAAAATGTGAAGGAAAACTCGCAAAGGCAACTTTCGAAGCTCACACCTATATGGAGGAATAGCATGGGAAATTTAGAACCTAAGATAAGTTGAAGAAGTTCCCAAACAAGGTTCTAGTGGAATTTTTTTAGGGTTCCAATGTCAAAATTTTATGAACAATCCTTAAGTGTGAAAACTACCTAAAACCCTCTAAAACCTTTTTAATGACCTGATGGAGAAAATAAAGAAGGAAAGGCATCCAAATGGTATATTTTGGTTAGAGAGATGATTTAAGCTTTAAAAATACTCCCTAAGGATATTTTCCATCAAGTTGGTTTCTACCTTATTTGTACAGACAGGGTACAAAATTGAATTTCTTGATAATTTTTTATGTTTTGCAAGTTCAAGAGAGAGTTGGAAGATGTAGATCACTTTCAAAGATAGAATGAGACTTAATCTAACTCCCCATGTCTATTTATTTCTTCATCAAATCACACAAGTATAACTTCAAACAATCCAAAATGACATAGTGAATGAAGAGTGATCACCCAGTGAGAAGGTGATAACTTTAATTGGGAAGCCTTTTAAGGTTTTCTTGATGAATCTAAGAGTAGGAGGACTCTTGAAAAGTGTAAAATCACCCTTTGTATGGGATTTTTTGATAAATTGAAGCACACCTTGGTGAAAACTATGAAGGATGAGTAAAATAAGGGTGATTATGACTACAGACAGTGAGAAAACTTGGCTAGAAGAATATTAATGATTAGGGACACATCCAATACATGTTGGAGCCTATTTCTAACCCCCTCTTCATAATGCAATCATGTTATATAATCCTAGTCTAATATGGAGCTCTAATGGAAGAGTAAATGATGAGGATAGTTTTGAGAAGCCAACTAAGAGACCTCTACACTAGATTTGAGGATTTTCATGCCCTTGAGGGACATTTGTCCAAGTAAATCTTGCATGGTCTTGTTAGCCAATTTATCACCCACATAAAAAGATTTCACCAATATGGATTAGGTTTCCAATGGATGATCAGATGGATAGGTTGTATAGACCCTTCAAAATGTCAAGAGTTCTTAGAATGAGTATGGAAGTGCATAACATCCATCTGGTTCTTCATTGTGTTCATCTAGACATTTTGGGTCTAGTGGTAAAAATTTTGAGTAGGTAATTTATTGACGCCATCATTGCCACACATGGACAAGTCAAGAAGAATTAGTCATATGGGTCTATTCACATTGGTCCCAAGAACATATGCACCAAGTTTCAGGTCATTTGACTAAGCATATTAGAAGTTATGAAGACTAAAAGTTGGCCTCTCATACAAATTTTGCTAAGTTTCCATACTTAGCCAATTTGAAAAGGAGTTCAAATTGAGCTGAGTGGGTAGTTTGATAATGATATATCTCACATATGTGGTAGCCTTAGGATAAAATATCCATATGGGTTTGTACAACTTAGTCCCTAGTTGCTAGGTACTAAGTTTCAGGTCATGCGTCTAAGTGCAAAGGAAGTCATTCATGTTCAAATTTGGCTCCTCAAATAGAATTTGATAAGTTTCCATAGTCATTGTTAACCATGAAAAGCACACATATGTCACAAAGGAGAAAATAAACCAATGAACTTGTGCATTTTTTATCATTGCTCAGAAGCCTCACACGACCAATGGATCATGTGCAATTGTAGTTATACATGCCAAGATCATCCTCAAAATTTTTCATTCTCATGCAAGCTTTTTGGCTCAAGTTATAAGCTTCTAAAGATGAACTTGTAGAGTGGAACATTTGCACTAATGTCAAAATAAAGATTTGATAAATAACCATTTAATTTTAAAAATACCACCAAAACATAAAATTGACATCCACATGCATGTCATTTGATAGGCTCATGAATGTATTTGATGGTTGTGCAAACATTAAATTTAAGATATAGTAAAGAGAAATCCATTAGATTTAAAATTTGACGGTCATGTGAATGTCAATGATGGTCATGTAAACATCATTTGATGGAAGCACAAAAACAAATTTAATCTCGTAAACTAGTAATTGGATTTAAAATAGTGGGTCCTAATAGATCAACGGTTGGTGTTTGATTGAACATCCAAGATCAATGGTATGTGAGTAGGTCAAAAGGTCAAGGGGATTAAAATCCACCACATGGTGTAAGAGTAAGAGCAAATAGAATAATGAACATATCCAAATACCAAATGCATGGGTGACAAGTGTCAACAACATGTTAGCTAGAGGAGAAGATATAAAAACATGCATTCAACCTATCAGATCAAGATCAACATAGCGATCAAAGGTTAATAAGTCAATGGAGCCAAGTTGGATTGTTGACAACGAATGGGCAAAGGACCAAGCCAGGACATTTTTTACTAAAGTTGATGGAGTAGTTCAACTTGGGCAAAGCAAATGAAACTTGGGCAAAGCAAATGAATAATACAGGGAACCAAAATCAAGCTTTATCTGAGTTGAACCAGGATGATAAACAATAAGGACCAAACATTACTAGCAGAGTCCCATAGAGGTAAAATAGGTCTTTTAGACCTAATATAGGCCAAAAGGGTGGAAAATTGTTGTAAAAGGGACTAGGCATTAATTAGAATGTCATATCTATATAGACTATAGGAAAACCAATAATCTTAGATTGGTTTTCATCTATAGTTAATCCAGGTCCAAGTTTTAATGTAGGAAAAACTATATGTAATAAATGAAGTGTCTTGATCCATGCTCTTGATAGATAGTCACGCAAAATATACATAATAAAATCTCAATTAGGTTTATGGATGTGAGGGTTTTGTCCTTGTGCAGAAGCCAAGTGGAAAGATGCATAGAAGATCAAAAATAGAGATTTGGTGGTTGGAGAAGTAGCCTGAGCATTTAATAGATTTTTATAGTGCCTCAGGGCCCCTTTCATAAATAGGATTATGACTTGCCATATTTGGAAAAACTCTTGTCTTATAGTGTATTACTTCGAGGCCATTAGGAAAAACAAAGAATTGTTCAAGATAGATTACATCTTGATGGAAAAAAGTGTGATAGAGCATCCCTAGAAAGCTGGTAGTTCATTAATTATTCTTGAAACATGCTCCCTCTTCTCTCTCCTCCCATTTTCCTATACTATCCCTTTCTCTTCTCCTAAAGGTTCTCAAATTTTAGACTTTGTATCTTTCTAGGAGATAGGGATACTCTTTAAGATACTATAAAGTATGATCCTCTTGATTAGGCTTGACCATGTCAAGCACATGTAAGAACTACCTCTTGATGCAACAAGAACTTTCTCTACCTATCTCTTACCCTTAGTCTATGTTATGTAAGTTGTGCATGATGGCATTGTGTGAAGGAAAATCTTCCTCATCTATTATCCTCTTGTTTGACCTTGTTTAGGGAGTTTTTAATGTTTATTGCAGGTCTAGATTAGTGTTCTACTTTGTACCTCTTCTATGAAATACTTATGAAAGTATCTTGATCTTGAGATTTTGTAAATAGTATTATATTTTATTGATCTAGTGTGGGTTTAAGCTTATGGGAGTTTCCCTTTTAAGTTTGGTGCATTACCTGATTAACTTTATTAGGATCCCTCATCCCCTTTCTAACCCTTTTACCCATGAAACATTAGCTTAGAATTAGTTTAGGTGATCATCAAAAAGAAAGTCAGCCTACTCCAGAGGTTCATTCCCAACATAGGTTACCCATAACCTAGGGTTGTCCCAATATTGTGACTTAATGGGAGAGTGTATGAAGAACCCTCTCCAAGGGCGCACATTATCATCATAATAGTTTCTAGCATGCCCAGTGAGACTAAGGTCCAAATTAGTGTAAGGATTTTTGGTGTTGTTCTTCTACATATTAGCCTTTAGAGGCATTCTATAAACATCAATGGCGACTTCAAACATATATCATCTAGTTAAGCAGCTTAACTAAGTGCCTAATCATCATAATATGGTATGTATAATCAATCATATTTCGATCAATATGTTTATTCTCTACCTCAACATCACACTTATCAAACAAATAATGTTTATGTGTTCCCCCCAAGTGGCCCTCAAACAGCCTATCAACCCTATTATGGACTTTGTCCTACTTCTACCCCTGCATATGACCAAGGTCAACCTCCTTAGAATTTAAAGTAGTCCTTTACTTCCCCTTATCAAGACAATGCTTACCCTGTTACATCCTTGTTAGGGGTCAAGCAAGCATTAATAGTTTATATTGAGTTGATAAGGGAGATTGGTAAGGGTTTACAGATTTCTCCAGCCATCCCTATCCATGCATTACAAAAAGGAAGGAGTGCTCTTTAGTTAGTGAAGAAAAGATGATCAACTTTTGAAAGTGAACGATGGTCATCTTGTAGGAATGAGAAATAACAATGATAAGAAACATGGTCCAAAATGCAAATAATATGTTAATATCTTATGAAGAGTAGTAGGCTCATTTGGACCAGCTTTATATGCCCTCTCCTTTCTAAGAGCCTCAAGCTCAACCTTTAAGAGTCCTTGATCAACCCCCTATCAACCTTGTTAAAATCCATCCTTGTCAAAACTCATAAAGGCAATATTGGACCAAAAAAGAACAATCACTAAAATCAAGGAGGGGGTCAAGCTTGGATAAGAATTCCCTATTCACGCCATAGAGGGGATAAAGATATTCTTACAAGAGTTTTGGAATGTATGGGCATCCATTGAGAAAATTGACTACCCACATGTTGAGAATCAAGAGATGAAGGGGTGGGTATTGTTCACTGGATAAATGTTTGAACAATGGGAGAAAGAGTATGTCAAGCCTGAGCCAATCAATTTTCCCTCTCTTACCCCTATGCCCATTCTCACTCAAGAGCATGAAGATATTCCATCATGGAGCCTCTCCTATGACCCTAACTATTTCATACCCTCTCTTGTGAAATCACCCTCTCCCACACCCATTAAGGAAAAAGAGAAGGTGAGCAAGTCTTGCACATTCCCCTCATAGAAATAAATCAAGGAGGGCACAAAGAAGGAAAAAGAGGTGTTAGTTGAGGTAGTCTAAGAATCGATCTTTGAAGAGGAAGGGTTAGCTTTAAAAGAAATGAATCAAGCAACCATAGCTTATCTCAATGAGCTTGGCGTACAAGAGTTTCAAGACTCTCTCTCTCTCCTCAATTTAAGAGACACTGAAAAGAACATTCAAAGTACCTAGCTAGAAGGATACCCTCCTAAGATGCAAGCAAGGTAAACTTCTTGACCCTCCAATCATCTCCCTCATAAAGGAGGAACATGTTCTATAAATGATAGAGGAGCTTGCATTCATAGGTGAACTTGAAGAGGATAGTGTTGGTGCCTATGATGAGGAGATCATGATAGGCAACCCAATCATAAGGAGGAACATGTTTCATAGTTCAAGTTGTAGGAGCTTGTGAGAAACAAGAGGACAACCTTCATGAACCTAATATGGAGGTCAAGATTAGCTCAAATAGTTTAGAAGATCAATGGCAGCATTTAAGCTTAGATTTCTTGAGTGAAATGGAGCAGCTTAATGTTGAAAACTTGCCTGAAGTGGATAATCCAAAAGTTGAACATGGAGCAGACCTTGAATGGACTAATAAATGTTCATTCTACATAAAATATGAATAAGATTAGAACCAGGAACTAGAGGTTGGTCCAATTCAATATGAGGTGTTAGTTGAGGATATCCCTAATATGTTAGAACTAGAGGGAAGCAAATCAGATCTTGAGCAAGACAAATATGATGTTTTAGACCTGGGATGGTCTAAACAACCCTTATTTTTAGTTTAATAAGAAGATGAAATATTGAGTGAGGTTGATGAAGGAGACATCTCAAGTGCTCAAGTGATTTAATTTGATGAGCATACCAATAAAGAACTTGAGGAGTTATGGTAGTGGTTCAATGCCATATCCAAAGAATTTAAAGAGGCTAAGGGACATGTCCTTCTTCCAAAAAGGCATGAACATGCTGATCTAAACATGATTAGTCCTGATTTACATAAGGACAAGGTAGAAGAACATGGTCTTTTTGAAACACCAACTGGACCAAGTGCAGTTTCTCCCAAGAGCCTGAATGAAGTCTTCATGTAAGACTTTCTCAAGAGTGATGAGAGACAGTAAGCAAGTGCTCCCATAGTCCAACATGAACCAAGATTAGAAGACTTGGATAAATATGTCATCATTAGGGACATGTTCATTCCATTCCATCTACTGGGGAGCACATCAAAAGGATTGGCCATCAAACTACTTGACCCACCAATTCTGATACCTCCAAAGCAAGGTCTTTTCCATCTTGATTTGTTACAAGTGGATGATAATATAAGTTTCCTTTTTGATCTAGGAGAACCAATTTTGAAAAGTTATTGTATATATTAGATTAGTTTTTATGCTTTTATCTAAGTACCTTGATGCACATTTGTTTAGTATGTTAGCTATTTTCCTTTTCTCTAAGTGCTTACGTGCACTTGCCTTTGTTCATTGATTTCTTGTTGTCCCTTTTGCTTCAAGATATTTTTTAAAGGGGTAGCCTTGTATCACCTTTATGATCAGTTCAATTCAAAGAGGATACTCAATTCCCAATGGACTGGACTAGGCAATTAATCTAAGTTCTTTTGCATAGACAGGAATGCAACCCCTGTGAATCACCAAAGATGTTGGCCAATTTTTAGCCCACATACCAAGCTTGCACCCATATGGATCAAGTTGAAAATGGATGAGTAGATGGATAGGTTGCATAGACCCTTCATAATGTCAAGTGTATTTAATATGAGTATGGAAGTGCATAACATTCATTTGGTTCTTCATTGTGTTCATCTAGACATTTTGGGTCTAGTGGTAGAAATTCGAAGTAGGCAGTTTGATGATGTCACAATTACCACGTGTGGAGAATTCAAGAAGAATTGGTCATATGAATCTATTCACATTAGTCTTAAAAACATATGTGCCAATTTTCAAGTTGTTCGACTAAACGTAGTAGAAGATATGAAGACACAAAATTGGCCTCTCATACAAATTTCACTAAGTTTTCATACTTAGCCAATTTGCAAAGGAGTTCAAATTGAGCCAAGTGGGTAGTTTTATAATGTTATATCTCGTACATGTGATAGTATCAGAAGACAATGGTCATATGGGTTTATTCATCTTAGTCCCTAGTTGCTACACACTAAGTTTTAGGCCATGCATTTAAGTGAGATGAAAGTTATTCATGTTCAAAGTTGCCTCCTCAAACAAAATTTACTAAGTTTCCATACTTGGCCATTTTAGACCATGACAAGCATGTAGAGGTCACATAGGAGAAAATGGTCCAGTCGTGCAATTTTTATCTTTGATCAAAATCCTCATGCGACCAATGAATCTTTTGTAATTATAGTTTTACATACCAAGATCATCCTCAAAAAATTTCATGCCTACACGAGCTTTCTAGCTCGATTTATAAGATTTTGAAGATGGACTTGCAGAGTGGAACATTCTCTCTAACATCAAAATAAAGCTTTGACAAATAACTATTTAATTTTAAAAAGACCACTGGAGCTTAAAATTGATGTTTGCATGCCCATCATTTGACAGGTTCACAAACATATTTGATAGTCATGCAAACGTCAAACTTAAGATATATCAAAGATAAATCCATTGGTTCTTAAATTTGATGGTCACATGAGAATCAATGATGGTCGCATAAACATCATTTGATGGGAGCATTAATGTCAATTTTAAGCTTGTAAACTAACTGTTAGCTTTCAAATAGTGGGTCCCAAATGATCAACTGTTGGCATTTGATCGAGCATCCAAGATCAATGGTACATGAGTAGGTCAAAAGGTCAAGGGACGTAGAGGCCATCACATGGCAAAGTGTGGGAGCAGATAGACTGACATGTAGATCCAAGGACCAACTACATGGATGTTAAGTGTCAACAATGCATTAGATCGAATAGAAGATCTAATGGCATGTGTTCAACCTATCTGATCAATATCAATGGAGTGAGCAAAAGTCAATAAGTCAATGGAGTTGAGTTGGATTGCAAATAAAAAATGGGCAAAGGACCAAGCTGGGACATTTTTTAGTAAGGTTGATGGAGTAGTTCGATTCAAGTAAAGTAAATGAATGGACCTAAGCTGGTGAAAAATATAGGGAGCTAAGCTCGAGCTCGACCTGAGTTGAACCAAAATAAATAATAAGGACCAAGCATTGCCACTAGATCCCCATAGAGGTAAAATAGGTCTTTTAGACCTAATACAGGCCAAAATGGTGGTAACTTATTATAAAAAGGACCAGGCATAGAGCAGAAGGTCATATCTAAACAAACTATAGGAAAACCAATTATCTTAGATTGGTTTTTATCTATAGTTAATCTAGGTCCAAGTTTCAACACAAGAGAAGCTATATGTAATCAATGAAGGAGTGTCTTGAGACATGCTCTCAATAGATTTCCACCCAAAGCAGACATAATCAAAGATCAGTTAGGTTCATAGATGTGAGGGTTTTTTCCTTGTGCAAAATCCAAGAAGAAAGATCCATAGAAGATCAAAGATAGAGATATAGTGATTGGAGAAGCAACCTAAGCATTTAATAGATTTTTAGAGTGGCTAAGGGTCCCTTTCATAAACAAGATCATGACTCACCATCTTTGGAAAAATCCTTGTCTTTTGGTGTATTACTCAGAGGCCATTGGGAAAAACAAAGAATTGTTCATGATAGATTACATCCTGATTGGACCAAATTGTGATGGATCATCCTTGGAAAGTTGGCATTTCATTAATTGTTCTCGAAACATGCTCCCTCTTCTTTCTCCTCCCTTTCTCCTATATTATCCCATTCTCTGCTCCTTTGTAAAGGTTTTCATATTTTAGAATTTTTATCTTTTTGGGAGACTAGGATACTCTTTGAGATACTTTAAAGTATGCTCCTCTAAATTAGGCTCAACCCTGTCAAGCATTTGTAAGAACTACCTCTTGATGTAATAAGGACTTTATTTACCTATCTCTTGCCCTGAGTCTATTTTTTATGAGTTGTGCATGATGGCATTGTGTAAAGGAGTATCTTCTTCATCCATTGTCCTCCTTTATAACCTTGTTTAGAGAGTTTTCAATATTGATTGTAGGTCTAGATTAGTGTTCTAATATGAGATACTTATGCAAGTAGCTTGATATTGAGGTTGTGTCAAATAGTATTGTCCTCTGTTGATCTAGTGTGGGTTCAATCTTATGTAAGTTTACCTTTTAATTTTGGTGCATCACTTGGGTAACTTTTTTAGGAGCCCTTATCCCCTTTCTAACCCTTTTCACCGTGAAGCATTAGCTTAGCATTAGTTTAGGTGAGCATCAAAGAGGAAGCTGGCCTACTCTGGAGGTTCAGCCCTAACATAGGTTGCCCAAAACCTAGGGTTGTCCCAATATTATGAATTAATGGGAGATAGCCTAAAGAACCCTATCCAAAGGTGCACATTAATGACATAATAGGTCTATCTCATATTTCATTCTCATGTAGATGTAACTCCTCTTAGCTTGACACATTATTATGACTCTTGGACTCCATTCTTCCCTCTTTTCTCTCACATTCTATAAGTAGTAGCTATTTTGGATCTTGTTTGATAATTATACACCATATATGATGAATACCTACTAGTTTGATGTTGTACTTTGCCTTTGAATAATACAAGCAATCTGGTTTTGAGTTCACAAACATTTTGTCTAAGTGTGCAAAGTGATGAATGGTGAGGTCTAGTGATTCTATCATTGCTTCTCCTTATCCTTTAATGTCTAGTACAAGGATTTCTCATTCTAACAAGTTGTATAGAGTGTATCTAGTGTGTTTGAATCCCTTTAATTGTGTAAGTTTCCTTAGATTTAGCAATCTGATCTTTGTTCTACTTACCTTGAGTTGTCTTATGCATATCACCTCTATATTGAAATATTTATGTTAGAACATCTTAGGAATTTGAAGTTAATTTTTAGGTCTTGTTTCTTAGTGAAAGAAGTATGATATCATAGTGGATATATTCATGGTGTATCACCCCCTTATATTAGATTTATTTCATGCATACTTTTATCTTTTTTCCCACATAATGACTAGCACTTCACGGCAAATTTAGGGAGTTAGCCCTTAAATCTAGAGGTCTACTTATACTATAGGTAAACCCACATACCTAAAATTATTATGATGTTGACCAAATCTTATATTAGGCATGAAAAACCTCCTATAGGGTGCAATATTTGGTTACAATAGTCATTATGAATATGAAGAATTAGGGTTTGATAAATTCATGAGGAGTAACAATCCATGAACCAAATATGAATGCATTAAAGTGAAAGTGAAGATAAACCTAAAATAATATACGTGGTTGCATCCTTTTAAAATAAGTACTCTTTATAGGACACTTGTGTAGAGTTTAGACAGTAATGTCAACATAATCATCCCAAGGTGACATTAGTGTCCAAAGATCCAAAAGCATCCAAATCAAAATTTGATGACTATTCTAAAACCATCTTCTAGCCTACTTGTTGCCTATTTTAGATCCAAAATTGCATTATCATCAGAGTAGATAAGTACAATACTCATTTGTCATTTCTATATCTAGCATGGTTGTACTTACTATTTTTAGAATAACTCAACACAAAAAATTTAATGTATGTTTATATTTGAGTTTAGCACCCAATTGGATTGTTGGCCATTTTTGGCCCACATATGAATCTTTTCCATCATCTCCAACCAACAACTAATAAGTGTAGAGGTATCATGGCTTAGTCAGGTCTATAGGTGTAAGAATTTTATCCTCATATGTAAGCAAACAAGTGGGCGATGGCATGGAGATGAGAGATAAAGATCAAGAAAATATAAAACATAGCTTGAGCATTTAAGACGTTCCTATATTTTTCCTTCTTAGTGGGCCATGACATCATTGTCCTCACTAAGTTTTGTCTTCCAGTGAATTTTTTGACCAATGAGAGGGATGGAAGACATTTAGAGCTAATGGCAATTATTTATTTGAAGAAGGGTTAGTTCTAATTAACCTAAGTGTGAGTGAGAATTCATGGAGGGTGGTTGGGGCTCATTTATTGATTTTTTTTGCTCGCTTCTTCTCTTTGGGTCTTCCCCTTTTTTATATATGTTGTGGTTCTTTTAAGAAGAAGACATCCTCATTTTGACAAGGAAGAACCCCATCAAAAATTTGTAAGAAAGACCTTTTGAAGCAATAAATATTATTTTTACCTATCTCTTATCTAAAAATCATGTTTAACAAGCTTTTGCATGATGGCCTTGTGAAGAAGTGTTCTTCCATGTCCCTTGTCCTCTTTTCTTACCTATTTTCAGGTATTTTCTAGTTAGTTGTAGGTTTAAACTTGAGCTTTTCTACCATTAATGGACACTTGGTGTGAATTTCAAAATTCCTCTATGCTTCATATTTGGCTTAGTGAGCCTAGTTTATGAAACTGATGCAAATTAATTAATTGTGAGGTTGTGTAAGTAGAATTATCCTATGTTGAATTAGTGTTCATTTCATGCTTATGTGGGCCACTCTCTATTTGGTGCATCACCTTTCTTAGTTCAGTTTTCCCTTTTTATGTTACCTTTATCTCCCTTTTCCTCGGTCAAAAATAGGTTTTAGTGTGTGGGAATAATTGAAGTGAAGCATATGAGGAGCTAGCATCATTAAAAAGCTTAGAGGTTCAACCTCACTACAAGATACCCATAGTCTGAGGTTGCTCCAATTTTATAGTTGGGAGTGAGAGAGCCTAAAAAACTCTCCCACAAGGGTGCAATTCCATGCTAAAATAGTTTCTAGCATGCCCAGTGGGACCTTTTCAAGAAATATTGGTCAAGTTCGATGCTGGTTTGATCAATTTGTAGCAGTTGTAGCTTTCATCTTCCAATATCTGGTGACTCCAAAAAATATTCAATAATTTGGTGGTAGAATAGTAACTATCTTTCATGCCAAAGGTAACTACAAGATCGACTTCTATAGGTAATCCTTTTGAATTTGTTGAATTAATTTTAAACTCAGAAAGAAGGTTAAGGTTCACCCATACTCACCCTTACATAAGAAACTACTTTCCTAAACTAGTCATAAGGCATACCTATGTGAGAAGATCATTGTTAGCCCCTCTTGCTACCATGATTCCCCAAAAGGATTTTATGGGTTTCATCAGCTAAAGGCCTTTGAATTTGCCACAATATGACCCTATGCCAGTAGCATCCCTCAAAAGTGTCCTGTATTACACAAGAGCCCAACTTGTAACTCCCACTGAACACATAATAGACAACCAATTTTTGCAACATCCATAATGTCATAGTATAGAACATAGCTGTTAGGATATTAGTTATATCCTTCAAGAGAAAGGTGTTAGATTGGTATAGGGGTCTAACTCCTAACTCTATCCAATCATGGGACCAGCTTGGAACAACCTTGTGTAAGAGGTCTACAGATAAGAGTGATCATTTGTCAGTTGCAGAATAGTTGACCACAATCAAGAGAGCTCCCCATGAAGTCATGCAACACTTCAATACAAGATTTCAAAAGGCTTGGGAGAGAATTGCAGCCACTATTAGACAATCCCCAAACTTTACCTTCTTCTATTATTTAAAGCCTCTAAATAATGATATAGTTGTAATGATCCAATCCATGGGAGGGGACATAATTCCAAACACTTATGAGGTGGCTATTAAAGTAGAAAATTGCCTAGTTCAAACTTGAAAGCTTACTCTTAGACACCTAATGCCCCTTTAACCTGAGATCAAACAACCTCTTGAAGTTGTTCCTCCACTTGATGTTATCCTTCCAACTCCAACTATTATAATTGTGCCTTCACCAAAGCAAGAGAAGGCTTCCACTAGTGGATCCACCAACTCCCAAGAGCAAAAGAACTACTTGGAACTTAAGAGCCTGCTCCAATCCTTGGGTAATGATGTGGTCAATGTCAAGAGGTAGCAAGCTTACAACAAACCATGTCAATCTCAATATTAGCCTTAACAATAGCCTTATCAAGAAAATAGGACACCCTGCAAAAGAGGTTTCCAAGGACAGGGGTAGCTAAATTATGCTAGACAACACAATTATAATCCAAATGTTGCAATCCCTTCAAATTCCTTGGTTTTGATTCAAAACAATATGGCTCAAGAGGCTAAAGGGATAATGCCTTGGAATCAGTCATTTGGGCAATCCATTGTCCTAACTAATGGTTCTAACCAGGCTTTCAATGACCAATGGCAACAGGCTATTTCTTATGGGTAAAATCAAGCTCTTATGGCTCAAATCATGGAGATCCCCATGATGACAAAGTTGGAGTATCCTCCACAATAACAAATACTAGATCAGGTATCAAACTAATTAGAATCTATAATCATTATCAGTGAGCAAGAAGAGTGCTATGCATCCAATCAGTAGGCCATCCCTAGTCTGGCTTACGTCCCAGTCTCAACAAACACAAGATTCAAAAGAAGGAATATGGGTGACAACCCAGAAGCTTTCAAAGAACCTCTTTTCACTGCTCCTTCATTGACCAAGCTAACAACAGTGACTCCCAAAGCATAAGCAAAGGTTACCAATACACCAATCAACATTATTGAGCAAATGAAGAAATCCAACATGAGCATACTCATGTGGGACAAGATAAGTGTTACATCAACTGCAAGCACATAACCAAGTAAAGAAACTAAGGTCCTCACTAATGCAACCCAAAGTCCTATGGGAGAAGGGTCAAGTAAAATGGTCAAGCCTCCTCCATCATACATTTCATTAATTATTGATGATTCTTTGGTACATAATTGTTTGGTGGATAGTGGGGCTAACACTTCAGTAATGCCAAAATCAATAGCAGACCAACTTGGTTTAAAATATGAACCCCAATATAAGGAAGTTTTGTAGCTTAATATATTTTCCACTAAACAAGCTGGTATTATCAAAGGTCTCATCCTAACCCTACATGCTTGTCTTAGTGTTTTAGTAGCTCAAGATGTGTTGATTCTAGAGGTGTCTCCTCATTTTGCCCTATGATTATCTAGAGAATTCACAACAAATATTGGAGGCTATCTCATAGTAGATTGGTCATAAATGGCATTCAGAACTAGGTATGGGACTAAAGTACCAATCAAGGCTGAATCCATGGCACACTTTCACATTGAACCCCATCAGTTAGATAACATAAACCTCAATTGTACTATCTTTGATGAGGATGAGTTTACAATTGGTCAAGAGTTGAACACTTGTCCTAAAGAAATTCTAAATTTATTTTTAGATGAACTATGGGGGGATAATCAATTTCTCAACCCTTTGGAAAGATTTGAAGAAAGAGACATGGGTGTTTATCTGCTACATGAATAAAATCAACTCGTGCCTTCCCTCACTAGACCTAAATATGACCTCAATGGCATGTGGAAGTTGTTCTTTGATGGTTCAAGGAGCAAGAATGGAGTAGGTGCAGGGGCAATGTTAGTTTCCCCTTCAAGTAACAATCTTTTCTCTTCCTATAAGTTCCATTTTAGTCACTCTTCAAGTGCAGCAGAATATGAAGGCTTATTCCATGGCCTTCAATGGGCCAGTAAAAAAGGAATCAAGTAGCTGAAAACATATGGGGATAATTAGCTTATAGTAGACCAAGACAATGGCTTAAACATTATGAAGAATCCTTTAATGAGGTCCTACAAAAATAGAGTGTGGGACATAATTGAATATTTTTAAGCCTTTTAAATTCAAGCTATCCCGAGAAATCAGAACCAACATGTTGATAGGTTGGTAGTCATGGGAGCTCAATTCAACATCCCAAGTAAGCTGAATGAAGCCAAGGTTTAACCACACATCAAAGTGGTGGTGAGGCCATCAGTGCTAGATAATGAGACCCATTGGTAGGTTTTTGAAAATGAAAAATAAATTACTTGTTTCTTACAACAAGAAGTTGAGTTCTCCTCCACTAATCAAGAGAAATTTCAATACCAGTATGATGATCAAATCATTCAACTAAAATATGATAAACTCCCTAAAGGGCTAGTCACCCTTGAAGGTATTTTCCATGAGGGAGACCATATGAGGAAATACAAGGCAATAATATCAACTAATGAAGAAAACTATGAGAGAGTCCTCATCTTCAAGGATAAGATTTTTAAGCTTGGGAAGGTAAGTAACAAATCTAAAAGGCATGTCTTATTTGAACTTTGTAAATAGTTTTTAGACATTTTTGCTTGGGAGTATAGCAATTTGAGAGGCCTTGATCTAAATTTATCCCAACATACTATAGAATTGAAGGATAATACTAAGCCTGTGAGGCAAAAGTAGAGACCTGTCAAGCCCAAAATAGAAGATCTTATGAGAAAAGAACTAAGCAAGTTGATTGAATCCAAGATTGTCTTTCCCATCAAACACTCATCATGGGTAGCCAATTTGGTGCCTATAAAGAAGAAGAATAGTGAGATCCATTTGTGTGTTGACTTCAGAGATCTAAACAGGGTATCTTTGAAAGACCATTACCCTCTACCATCCATGGATTAGCTTCTTCAAATGGCTGTAGGTTTAGAACATTTTTCTCTTTTGGATGGGTACTCAAGATACAACTAGGTGTTGGTGAAGGAGGATGATCAATACAATAATGCCTTCACCACTAAGTGGGACATGTATGCTTATCAAAAAATGTCTTTTGGGTTATCAAATGTTGGGGCCACTTTTTAAAGGGCAATGAACATGGCTTTTCAGGGGTTGCTAATGGTGAAGGTCTACTTGGATGACATCATAATTTTATCCAAGGATGCCAATGAGCACAAGGACCACCTGAGGTTGATCTTTAAAAGATACAGAGAGTATGGAATCTCTTTGAATCCTAAGAAATGTGTGTTTTTTGTGCATGAAGGTAAGTTTTTAGGCCATATTATTTCAATACAAGGATTAGCTATTGATCCTGATAGAATGAGTGCCATCTTGGCCTTATCCTTACCCAAGTATAATAAGGTATTCCAAATTTTCCTTGGGAAAATAAACTTTATGAGGAGGTTTATACCTGGTTTTGCAAAATTGGCCAAAACCATCATTAATATGCTTAAGAAGAACCAAGCGTTCACTTGGTCAAATGAAGGTAAATAAACATTCAAGGATATCAAGCAGGCCATTTCTCAAGCACCCACACTCATGAACCCTGATTTATCAAGAGATTTCTTATTGTATGCCTTTGTAAATATTGCTATTATATTAGCTATTTTGAAGCAGAAGAATGGTGAAGGACTTAAACAGCCAATAGCTTTTTTAAGTCAAGGTCTGGAAGGATATGAGGTGAGGTATAATTTCATAGGAAAAAAAGTCCTTGTAGTGGTAAGAATCCTTAAAAGGTTTAGGGCCATGCTCTCCAATATCAAAATCTATATCATGGTGTCTCATCCTGGAGTGAGAGATTTCCTTCTTAATAAAGACTTGAACAAAAAGAGGGTTGGCTGGATTACCAAAGTCAAGGAGAATGATGTAGAGATCAAGGTCACTAAGCTAGTGAGAGGCAAAGGTTTGTGTGAGCACATGGTTGATGACCTTAATGAAAACAAAGAGGTTATTTTGGTCACAGATGGATGCACTCCTACCTCACACTAGTTAGCTCTAGGATATGACATGTTTCTTGATGATAGGAGAGTGTCCATAAGTTATGGATAGAGCAAAGAGAAGGTATTTCATACTTTAGTCCATACCTTATGCATTGGTTGGTGAGGTTATATTCAAAAATGACCTCAATAGAGTGCTCCTAAGATGCATGGATTGTAACCATGTAACCAAGCTTTTCGATCATTTCCATAATGGAACTATGGGAGGTCATTTTGCTCTAAAGACCATAATAACAAAGATAATGAGGGCAAGTTATTATTGGCCCAACCTTTACAAATATGCTTATGCATGGGTGAGAAAGTGTCAAAAATGTGCCCTCTTTATGGGTAAGCAAAGACTGGCAGCCCATCCTCTCAACCAAATTTAGGTAGAGCAACCCTTCATGCAATGGGGGCTAGATTTCATAGGAATGATCAACCCTCCATCAATTGTGGGGCATAAGTGGGTGATTACTATAATTGACTACTTTACCAAGTGGGTGGAAGCCATCACGTTGAATAAGCTAATGAAAGTATAGTCTTAGACTTCTATGATAGCATCATGACTAGGTTTGGTGTTCTATCGACTATCATTTCTCATAATGCACTAGCATTCCTCGATCTAAAAATGAGTGAATGGGATCTCAAGATGGGAATCTACCTTAGCACCTCTTCCAGCTATTATCCTCAAGGAAATGGATTGGCTAAGTCCACAAACAAGAATTTACTGAAAATCATTAGGAGGACTATGGAGGAGAACCAGAGAGTGTGGCACACCAAACTAAAGATAGCCTTGTGGGCTGACAAGGTAACTCCTAAAGTTGTTATTGGTAATTCTCCATATGTTTTAGTATATGCAAGGGAGGACAATTTGCCCATTTCTCTTGAGCTACTTGCATTAGAGCTTGCCCATCAACTAGAGCTACTAGAAGATGAGCCCATGAATGTGAGGTTGGTAGAACTCATGGAGCTTGAAGAAATAAGAGACCTTGCAATGAAGACACTAGAATCACATCATGCCCATGTTGAGAAAGCTTTTGAAAATATATCCATAGAAAGGGATTTTAAATAAGGGGATCTAGTCCTTAAATGGGATTTAAATAAGGCTAAGCCAGGAAATCATACCAAATTTGACAGCATGTGGAGAGGTCCTTATTTTATCCACGGATGCAAACAACATAATGCTTTCCTAATAGCCTAACTAGATGGAGAGGTATTACCCATCCCAATCAATGGGATTCATCTAAATCCTTGTTATTAGAGGAGTTTGCAACCATTGTATATATTGTACATTTTGTATAGCTTTTCATGTTTTTCTCTAAGTGCTTTGTGCACATCTTTTTTAGTTGTGTTTTTCCCTTCCCTAAGTGCTTTGGGTACAATTTTGTTTTATTCTAGCTGTCTTTATTGCTTCAAAGGGAGGTTTTGATTTAGTGAAAAAGTGACTAGATTCCATGCCCAATGGATGGGTTTGATGAGGTAACATGGTCTAAGTTCTCCTGCATTGACAGACATGTAACCCCTGTGAACCACCAAAGATGTTGGCCATTTTTGGCCCACATATGAAGCTCTTGCATGGTTTGATGAAACATTAGGTCAAATTCTTAGAAATGGATCCAACAATAATGTTCAAAAGCAAGCATGCAAGCCAAAGGGCTAAGTGCAAAGTTTATTTATTCGGATAAGTCCTTATTCATTCTTCAGGGCTTTGAAAGAACTAAGTGTGTTTCTTCCTCTCAGGATTTTATTTGGTTTAAACTTCATGGTTTTCCTTTAGAAAAATTGTCCACACAATTTCTCGAAGGAATGTTTTTCTTTTCGGCCAAGTGTTCTTTTCAAGATTTTCATTTCCAACTAAGTAATGAAATTCTGACAGATAATTTGTTTGAAAGAAAGGTTTTGAAGAAATGAACTCATCAAGCAGGTGGCCCTATACAACTTTTCCAAAGGGTTATTTTCTCTGGAAAGAGGAACATTACAATATTTTTGAAGGGTTAATTTTCTGTCTGCAAAAGCCAAACACTTTTTCAAAAGACCATTTTAGAGGTTCTGAAAGTAGCTTTCAAAGATTTTGAAGGGTATGTTCCTTTCAGAAGGACCATTGAAATATTTTTGAAGGTCTCAAGTTAAAATTTTGAAGGGTATGTTACCCTTTAGGAGGTGCCATTTAACAAAGCCCGAAGGGTCTCTTTCCCTTTAGGAAAGTCCTTTTCAAGAAACTCGAAGGGTTCTTTCCCTTTGAGAAGGGTCATTTCCAAAAATCTAAGGGGTACCTTATAAAATCCCACAAAAAAGGTCTGAGACAAAATAATTCCAAAGACTTAAGACTCCAAAAGCCTAAATACTTAAGGTACAGAGAGCCTGAAGCAAGTTGAGCAGCCATGAAAGCTCAAAGTCATGATCAAATGAATGAGAGGCTACCATGTGGCATAAGTTGGAGCAGAAAAAACCAATCAATAAAAGACAAGTGGCACAAGGACGACTAATCAGAGCATAGGGGGAGTGAAAGTGACTAGCGTAAGTTGATCACTAAAAATTTATGAAGGTTTCTATCATTCAACATGGCCATCATCTTTGACCAACAACCGACAAGTGTAGAGGCAGCATGGCTCATTCAAGTTTATAGGTGTAAGAATTTTGTCCTCATATGTAAGGATAGTGGAGGATGGAATGGAGATGAAATATAAAGACCAATTAATTAAGAAAGATATCTTGAACATTTAAGATGTTCCTAGACTTTTCGTTCTTAGTGGGCCATGACATCATCATCCTCAGCAAGTTTTGTCTTCTAGTGCATTTCTCAACCAATGAGAGGGCTGGAAGACTTTTAGAGCCAATGGCAATTATTTCAATGAAGAAGGATTAGTTCTAATTAACCCAAGTGTGGGTAAGAATTCATGAAGGGTGGTTGGGGCTCATTTATTGATTTCTATTTGCTCACCTCTTCTCTTTGGGTCTTCCCATTTTTTATATATGTCTCGATTCTTTAAAGAAGAAGACATCCTCATTTTGACAAGGAAGAAACTTATCAAAAATATTTAAGAAATACCTTTTGAAGCAATAAATATTATTTTTCCCTGTCTCTTATTTGAAAATTGTGTTTAACAAGCTTGTGCATGATGGCCTTGTGAATAAGTGTTCTTCCATGTCCTTTGTCCTCTCTTTTTACCTATTTTCAGGTATTTTTTGGTTAGTTTTAGGTCTAAATTTGAGTTTTTCTACCATTAATGGATGCTTGGTGTGAATTTCAAAATTCCTCTCTGCTTCATATATGGCTTAGTGAGCGTAGTTTATGAAACTGATGAAAATTAACTAGTTTGTGAGGTTGTGTACGTAGAATTATCTTATGTTGAATTAGTGTTCATTTCATTCTTATGTGGGTCACTCCCTATTTGGTGCATCACATTTCTTAATTTAATTTTACCTTTTTATGTTACCTTTCTCTCCCTTTTCTTTGGTCAAAAATAGGTTTTAGTGTGTGGGAACAGTTGAAGTGAAGCATCTAAGGAGCTAGCCTCATTAAAAAGCCTAGAGGTTCAATCTCACTCCACAGCTTGAGGTTGCTCCAATTTTGTAGTTGGGAGTGAGAGAGCTTGAAAAACTCTCCCACAAGGGTGTAATTCCATGCTACAACATGGCCTGATGTAGATA
Organism: Torreya grandis; assembly: GCA_037957365.1. Classification (NCBI taxonomy): domain Eukaryota; kingdom Viridiplantae; phylum Streptophyta; class Pinopsida; order Cupressales; family Taxaceae; genus Torreya; species Torreya grandis. The sequence continues at coordinate 108,937 of JARHVA010006522.1, read as the reverse complement.
TGATTATCACCCTTGTGCTTATTCATTTCTATATACCCCTTTAATGATTATCTAGGTAGCCTTAACCTAGAAAACAACATTTTAGGGGTAAACACTATCAACTCAATTCATAAATTGTAATAACAATAGGGTATAAATATGAAACTATTCCAACATACTCCCTCATAATATTTCCCTATCACAATTAGTTGTTTATATCAGCATATGCCAAATCATTTCACTTTCATTTTTTAAAATTGTAATTGACCCTATCCAAGAGAGTGAAGACAATAGTAAGAGGCTACCTTTAATGGAGTGTTATATATACTCATGAAATCATAGGATCACTCCTATAAACCATTACCGCAAAGAAGCAAAATATTATGCACAAAATAATAAGACAAATATTATGCACAAGATAGTCTTTTCATTATTGCCTCCAAAAAAAATACAACCCACATATTTATCTCTCTCAGGCATTAAGGAGAAGCACAAGGAGTGCCTAATAAATAAGCAAAAGATTTATTTTCATAATAAACACTTAGTTGTTGTGAACAACTCGAATATAGGTGGATTATTTAAATAAGTGCACAACAAAATATTTGTTTATGCACACAAACAAGACAATCCAATGAATATAACAAAACTTCAAATCAAGTTGAACTCCATGAATGTGTGTAAACATGGCTAAAAACAAAACTAGTTTGGAAATGACTCAAACCACTAGATAGTGTGAACATGACTACTCCAAAACCCTATCTTAAGCAAAAAATAAGGAGTGAGAAAATATAAATCAAAGAGACTGAATGGGTCCCAGCAACTAGGCCTGATCAGATACCCATGTACAAATCACAATGAAATACAAAATGTCTTTATGATAATCAATCCATCTTACCAGAATACATGGATGTCAATTCCCTACAACTACCAAATCAAATAAGAATTTTTAATCTATATGAAGCTTACTTTGTAAAAAAAAATGATCACAAACTGGGGAAAATATTACCATGGATGAAATGTATCATTGTAGTATGTGCACTTGATGGAATGAAGCCCAATGAATAAAATATGTACTCAATCAACTATGTCCAAAAGAAAATGTGGTGTGCTAAGGTTTAGAAATGAACACAACACTTGAATTAGTATGTGCACACCCCCACCGTCCCCCCCCCCACCCCACCCCATAATGCTAAAGTGGGTGTAGCGACTCAAAAAAATGTATATGAGTGGTCTAAATCCACTACTCAAACACTAACATGATGACATTGTATTCACCAAAATAACTAATCTTTAAAAGGAGATCAATATTCATGATAAATTTGGAGAATGTCAACTGTCAAAAAAATACCAAAGATACAAAATAACTATCTCTCAAGAAGATGGCCCTAGTGGTGATGGGAACGTCAAAAAACTAAAAGAATGAAAAGGTACCTAGAATAGAGCACACAAATACATGAAGGTAGACAATTTTGAATCAATAAAAACCCTCATGGCACTTTTAAATTATTATGAGTACAAAAATATCCCATACACAAAAAACACTAGATGACACAAGAATCCTAGAATGTTATCAATCTGTAGAAGACACCATCAAGAACAAGAGGATTTATCCTAAAATTAAGGGAGTAATGTGAGGACAAAAAAGCTAAAAGATAGAGGAACCATGCTAGTAAAATCCTCAAAAATAATGTTGATGCCACCAAAAGTGATCTAAAATCCATCCCAATTGAATACAGATGGTGAAAGATGATGCTAGCATGTAAGTAGGTGCAAAGTGCATAATAGGAGCATATAAAAAGGAATCTGAATGTGTGTTAGGGTGAGCACATCTGATAATTATAATCTCAATTTGATCAATCTTGAGTGAAAGGTTCAACAAGTGGCATAAAAATGTACTCAATAAGGTAGGACGTTGAGCTATACTGAAAATTCATATGTGAGTATGAAAAATGGCATAAAAATATAATGCACACTCAAAATGAGACATTGGACTCCACTGAAAAAAGCATCTATTGGTGTGCAAAGTGTGATGACAAAGACAATAATGTGGGACAGGAGGATAAAAATGCAATGATAATGACCTCCAAGAAAACAAGGTAAGGAGGAGCAAGAATAAATTTGTTTTATCTGTGAGGGGGTTTGACCTCTTGCCAAACCAGATCTCACCCTCTATCTTTGACTAATGAGATGAAAGGTAAACACACAAAAATTCTTTTTCACTTTACAATAATTCTCGTCCCTTTTATAATATTGTTTTCATAAAAAATAATTAAAAAACTTCACTTTAATAGTGAGCATGACCACTTTCCATAATGTCCCACATGAAATAAAATGCACTATTTTTTTACAAATAAATATCCCCTTGTATAATGCCACTACCAATAATAAATTCCCCACTTCAAAAAATATCACAAAATAATTTTTAAGTAAAACCATATTTAAGTTAAAAGTATGGTTTTGAAGGAAGGGGTTTCAACCCCTTGACATCTCAAATTCAAATAATTTTGCCGAATAAGCATGTAAATCGACCAATCAATTTTTTCAATGAGAAGTATAACACAATATACTTTTGTTTTTTATACATTTCGTAGTTTAAATAAAAAAAGATATAGATCATCAAGCCTGAGGTTTAGACGAGTTAGGGTTTACTTAATGGAGGATTCGCAAAGAATGTTAATAAAAGCCAAAATTTGTGAGGTGAATTGATGCCAATGTGGGTTTTGTGGTACCAATTCCAATTCACTAATGTTCAAAGGGATCAATCCATATTATGGAGTAAGATAGAGTCTAAGTGAGAATTTGAATCCTCCAAGGTCAGTCTGATACCAAGATGATTGGGGATATGCCTTTCAATGGAGTGGTGTTGTTGAATTTCTCTGTGCACAATCTATGCTATGAATTTTTGCTAAAGCCTTGATGTACAAATATCCTTATAAGGCATGTGTCTTTCCTCTAGACCTCACAATTTATTTCATTCAAAATTTCCTATAAAAGAAACACAGATATACAATACACTTTTGTGTTTCTATGTGATAGCCATGAAAGAACACTTTAAATAATAAAATGTTGTGTATACACCAGATTCAACTAATTAATATGAATAATCTGATGTAAAAAATTGATAGTGAAGATCACAACCATTTTAGGAAATATGTTGTAGTAAACACAACTTGACACAAAATTGAAGGAGCCATCAAGTGATGTCACTTCAAATGCTCTTCAAGCTAATGCATACTGCCAAGAAGCTCTCAAAGCTCAACTAGGGAACCATCTCATCTATATAAGTTTGAAATAATTCAAATCTTACAAACATATACACTTAAAAAACACTTCTTCAAGATATGCAAAAATTCTTTAATGTAAATTAATAGTTTCTGCAACTATTTTTTAAACTAGACTGAGTAATGGCTACGTGGAGGAGCTCTGATACCATGATGGATTGCTATATGCACTTATGCAACCACAATATTACTCCTAAAAACCATTACCACATAGAAGCAAAACATTATGCACACAATAATCAAACAAATATTATGCACAAGCCAGTCTCTTCATTATTACCTCAATAAAAAATACAACCTACGTTTTTTCTCTCTCTCGACACTAAGGAGAAGCACAAAGAGTGCCTAATAAATAGTAAAAGAGTTGGTTTCACAACAACTGCTCGGTTGTTGTGAGAAACTTAAATATAGGTGGATTACTAATATAAGTGCACAAAAAAATATTGTTTGTGCACATAAACAAAAAAATCCAATGAATATAACAAAACTCCAAATAAAGATTAACTTTGTGATTTTGTGTAAACACGGCTAAAAACAAAAATAGTTTGGAAATGACTCAAACCTCTAGATAGTGTGAACACAACTATTCTAACAACCTCTTAGGGGGTCAAAACAAATCTAATTAAATATTTTAGTTTCATGATTTCCTTATTCAAGTATATTTATTTCTCATTTATCATCATTCATCTTACTTTCAACTACAACCTACTAAATAAAACAATAAGAAAGAAAATAAACAACACATAAAAGAACAACACAACCTGTTAAAGGGAACATTGACTAAGAGGATTAAGCTGCTAAAGCTACAATCTAACTAGGAAGGAGGACTAATAAATGACAAAACAAAGAAAAGATAAAAGACTAGAAGAACAAATCTAAAATTACAGTAAAATGAAAATTAACCTAGATAACTAAAGTTAAAATGAGAGAACAATAACACAAAACCTTACATATAAGGAATTACCACAAATTAAAGTAATATCAAAATTAATGTACGAGACAAAGATGTCTGAATAAGATACATATCTAGAATAAAAGTGAGAAATAAGTCATATAAGACCAAAATAGATAGAGATATTTTATTTAAATATCATAACAATACATTGATTTATAATTAAAATATCCGATTTGATCAAATCCAAAGAATCAGTTACAACTCTTAAAGAGCAAAGGGTTGTCATATAAATTTTGTATAAAGTATTCATTAGTAGATGGAAAGTGCATCGTTATCCCCAAATATATTACTACAAATATTATATAACCATCTAAGGATTAATCTCAAAATATCAAACAGGTGATCAATTAAATAAATAATAAACTTGAAGATACCTTAGTACTTTCAAATTTTCTACTTGTCCATGAGAGTAGATGTCATTTGATCCTCTTACAATTGAACCCAACTCATAACTGTATTCACAAAATTCTATAAAATGAAAAGAACATGTAGGGTTTTATATATATGTAGAGCTTCTTGATACCTATTCGTATCTATATTTATGTAGAGTTTCTTGATACCTATCCATGATCCCCATTTTTTCAATGAATTAATCCAATCTTTTAATGTCTCTAAGTTGGTTAAAAGGTAGTTATGAGTGAACCACAAGTTGTTAAGACAATATAATTTTGGTTTATAAAGTACAATGAACTATATATATAATTTATTTTAAATGAGCTATCTCATTTGAAAATAAAGACCCCAAAAAAGGTGTATAGGACTAAAAGCATTATGGATATCTCATGGGTATGGGTCCACTTAATCTAGACTTAATCAATTAAATAAAAGTAAAGACATGCTTTTGTCAGGGTGCGAAACACCGGAAGCACACAGTTGATTACCAAACCAAGCAACTTAATATGCGGAAATAAACCAGATTCAACAAGTAACTAGAATTCAGAATAACACAAAATATGAGAGACAATACACAACTTGTATTAATGACTCTTACAAAAAAGAATACAATAAAGAAGATGCCACTTCTTCTACACCACCTCTTCAGAGGTTTCCCACACCTCAAGTGAATAGTAATTCTCTCCTCAAAGCTCTCTCTACTAGGTCCCAACACCCAACTCAAACACAGAGTTGGTGTTCACCTTACACCTATGCTCCACGCACTCCACAAGTGCTCAAAGTACTTCAAGTAGATCTCCCATGAACCTGCAACACCCTGCAATTCAACAGACCATACTTATGGAAGGAACTGCCTTGCCTTCCTCTTAGCTCTCCATGTACTCCACGTACATGCCAATGAGTACACACCGTACTCCAAGTAGATCCTGCCTGATTTTGCTCCCTATTGTGTTGTTGTCCTATCTGATCTCCAACCTACAGATCAATACTGGTTCTGCACACCTGTGAACCTTGACCTTGCACACACACACACACACCTGTAGATCAACGATCTTACTTACCATGTAGATCTCCTATAAGGGCCATGCTCACCTGATGACCAAGATCATACATACCTAAAGAATCCAGCTGACTCTCCAATCCAGCACCAACACAACTGGTACTGTGGCACTAGGAGGAACGCACCATTGCTCTACCTCACACACCGAAGGAGCTTATAATTATGCTCTCTTACTCCCTAGCACTAATTTACAATACAACCATGAGTCTATTATATAGAACTCATCCAAACAATAATTAGACATCTAATTACAATAATTAGATCTGCAGCTATCAGTCTATAATTAGCACTAAGCATGCAAACACTTGGTTCATCAACCAACTGCCCGTAATAAACTCGCAGTCGAACCACACAAGCGACCGACGCTGATCCCTGTCCGCCTGGGGGTCACCGACGCCGGCCGATCTCTGACTGACGTCGGTTGCTCTCCTGCCTTTTTCTATCGACATCGATTGGCCTGACCGATGCCGGTGTCTGTGGCACTCAACAACCCTTTACACCCTCCTCCATGTCTGCATCAGTGAAGCTTTTAGCTCCACAACTTAACAATCTCCCACTTGGAGATAAACAACTGCATTGTACTTGTACATGTACTCCATCTAATCTATTTTCTGGTTTGTATCCCTCTTCAAGCTCAATCTTGAAGACAACCCACCACACATCCCGTGGTGCACCACCTGTCATCCGAGTACCCTGTCACATCCAAACCTACAAACACATGTAGTGAAGTCCTGACCCTGCATGTATACCTGCTGCTGGTCTCTCTCAAATCCCTGAGAACCCACTTCCTCGAATTGGCTCCTAACTCTTTGACAGCTCCCACTGCATGGGAATACTCAGGTCTATACCAGACCTCATGTGATTTTAGACACTGTACCTGTCCAGCCCTTAGTGTGCTCTAGCTCTGCATCCTGCATAATGAACCTCACCAACACCTGATTCACATCAGCTCCCACTGGAGATAAAATCAACCTGTGATCTCCATGCCTCCCATGTCAAAGAATTTCGCTGCTCTAAACTCCTCCTGACATGCCACTGAACTAATCTTACCCTTAGGTCAGCAAAACCCTGTATGTACAAACCCTGCTAGCAAATGTACCATCCACATACAACAACAGAATGATGTCGCGACTCATCATCCACCTGGTAAGTCAAACCACAGTAGTTACCCTGACATTGACTGAAGCCATGCTTCATCCTCCACCTGTCAAAACCTGTACCACTGTCTTGCAGCTTCCTCAAGACCATATGCCTGGTCTTCTGTCTCACATATCCATTCTCTCTATTCTTTAACTAAGGTATCCATTCGTCTTTGTGCTTTCATCCAGCTGGCAACCCTACCAAAACTCTCGTTTGGTTCTGCATCATATCCCTGCCATGCTCCCACCTGTTTCCTGGATCCTTCCTGCTCTACAATCATCAACGAGTATAAAGAAGAGGAACAACGAATTTGAGGGCTTACTTATGTCTTCAGTCCTCCATATGGGTGTTTGAGACTCCTTGACAGCATGCTGTCCACCCAAAAATCTGTTACAGTGACCGACCTCGGTCACTCCACAGTCTGCATCCGACCGACGTCAGTTCCCATGCGTCTGTCCCTGACTACCAACCTGCTAACATCGGTGTCCCTATTGCCGACGTCGGTCCTTCTAATCGACATCGGTCTTACCTACTGCCGACATCGGTCATACTGATCGATGTCGGTCTTACCCTGCCTGACATCACCTATTTTGGTCTGCACATGACCCACATCGGCACCTGTCTGTTCGACGTTGGTTCTTCCTGACAGACGTCGGTATCTGTGTTCGCCTGTGAGTGATGACTTTTTACCCGCGAGCTCCTTTGAATCAATCTCCTTGTCCAAACTACTATGCTCAGAAGTATCCAACACCATCCACTGGTTTCTATCTGCCATCTCCTCCAAGAACACCAAGGCTTTCCAGTTCTTAAGCCTATCAAATATATCTATCTTCCGCTTAAGAACATGCATCTCCTTCTTGCTCATGTGACCAAGCCTACGAAGCCACGTCTCTACAATAGAAGAAGAATCATTAATATAAACAAGTAGATAAAGAGTACTTGTTTTCTTACCACCAGCTAATTCAAGTGCACCCACTGTGAGAGTTCTTGTGCATCTCTCATCACCCAATCTTTCTAAAGAAATTAGCCATATCTCCAAACCTGGGACCTGCATGACCTTCATCAACACCTGTGTGTTGGCCGCCTGCAATTTCAGCTTCACTTCCCCTTTGCCAATTCTTTGGCAAGGCTTACCAGCTCCTCTACCTAGGGCTGCATGGAAAGAGGCAACCGAATCTATAAAACAAGATTCAACTTTATCCAAGAAACCTCCCAGAGCATCCTGTGCAACATCACCTGCAACATCTGCTTCTTCAGTTTCTTCATGTTGATCTTCCACAGACCAACAATATTCTTTTACCTGCTCTTTCTTTCCATGGGACCTTAAGTGACCATCTGTGCTTTTCAACTCCTCCATTATTAGCTTACTTTCATCTGCCATTGCTCTGCTCCCACTCAATCAGAAACCCCTGAGAGTGACCTGTAACCAAACACAAAACCTGCTTCCTGCAACCTTAGCTCTAATACCACTTGTCAGGGTGCAAAACACCGGAAGCACACAGTTGATTACCAAACCAAGCAACTTAATATGCAAAAATAAACCAGATTCAACAAGTAACTAGAATTCAGAATAACACAGAATATGAGAGACAATACACAACTTGTATTAATAACTCTTACAGAAAAGAATACAATAAAGAAGATGCCACTTCTTCTCCACCACCTCTTCAGAGGTTTCCCACACCTCAAGTGAATAGTAATTCTCTCCTCAAAGCTCTCTCTACTAGGTCCCAACACCCAACTCAAACACAGAGTTGGTGTTCACCTTAAACCTATGCTCCACGCACTCCACAAGTGCTCCACGCACTCCACAAGTACTCAAAGTACTTCAAGTAGATCTCCCATGAACCTGCAACACCCTGCAATTCAACAGACCATACTTATGGAAGGAACTGCCTTGCCTTCCTCTTAGCTCTCCATGTACTCCACGTACATACCAATGAGTACACACCATACTCCAAGTAGATCCTGCCTAATTCTGCTCCCTGTTGTGTTGCTGTCCTATCTGATCTCCAACCTACAGATCAATACTGGTTCTACACACCTGTGAACCTTGACCTTGCACACACACACACCTGTAGATCAACGATCTTACTTACCATGTAGATCTCCTATAAGGGCCATGCTCACCTGATGACCAAGATCATACATACCTGAAGAATCCAGCTGACTCTCCAATCCAGCACCAACACAACTAGTACTGTGGCACTAGGAGGAACGCACCATTGCTCTACCTCACACACCGAAGGAGCTTATAATTATGCTCTCTTACTCCCTAGCACTAATTTACAATACAACCATGAGTCTATTATATAGAACTCATCCAAACAATAATTAGACATCTAATTACAATAATTAGATCTGCAGCTATCAATCTATAATTAGCACTAAGCATGCAAACACTTGGTTCGTCAACCAACTGCCCGTAATAAACTCGCAGTCGAACCACACAGGCGACCAACGCCGGTCCCTGTCCGCCTGGGGGTCGCCGATGTCGGCCGATCTCTGACCGACGTCGGTTGCTCTCCTGCCTTTTTTTGTCGACGTCGGTTGGCCTGACCGACGCCGGTGTCTATGGCACTCAGCAACCCTTCTGCACCCTCCTCCATGTCTGCATCAGTGAAGCTTTTAGCTCCATAACTTAACAGATTTTCCTAATCATACTGTTGTAAATTAGAAAAAAGTTTTAATTGTAAATGAAACTCCTATGTCATCCAAACATCTTGAATTTAATTTAAAATAAGTATGAGATTTAGAATGCTTATTTTGAGATTTTCTCGCCCTGAAGTCTAAACGAACTCTTCTAAAAAATAAGACTAGCAATGGGAACATGACCTATTTTTATAAACTATCATCTTAACATGAATAATGAGTATATTGTGTGAAGATATAAAATAACATCCATACTAACATGAATTATTTACTTCTTTACCAATCAATATCTCAGACATATTCCAAATTTGAAAAACATTTCTACAACTTTCAACATTTTACAAAAACTTAAGAAGAATTAAGAATCTAAACCACATTTTAGATCTTGGAAATGGATCAATAAGATCATTACAAACCTTATCAAATTAAAATGAGATATCCATGATATTTTAAACTATTCTATTCTCCTAATTTTTTCAAAAGATGACCTGAGACTATTAAAATAAATAATCTCACTAAAACTGACAATTTCTCATGAATGTCTATTTTCAATAAGGTTAAATCAAATTCAAATGCAAGACTTATTCATAGAAAGAATTGATTTCTTCCACAATTAAAAACCATAATATCAACATAAATCACAAAATAAAAAGAGAATTTGTGAGTTTTTTGAGGTGACATGAGATAAACTAGGATAATCACATTGAGGTTGACAAAAAAATTAACATTTAACTGTAGCTTGTAAGCATTATTACAAATATTTTTGTATCATTCAATGGTTATCTTCATATTTTACCCAATAATGTGCTATTCCCATTGTTCTTTAAATATTTCAAGTCAAGAAATAAGGGGTTGTTAAAACAAAATCCATTTGATTTAGAACTGTCAATACAACATTATTTTATCAAGAAGAATACATATCATGAAGTCTTTGAGCCCCTAACCCAAAACAATAAATTTTTCACTCATATATTTTCTCTTTTTATTTTTAGCATTGTCAAATATTGTTTTTTATGATTTTCTAATGATAAGTGGGCTGACTAATATCTCTCTAAAACCATATAAATATTTTTTTACACAAGTTAAATTTAGTTTCAAATAAAATCACCATATAACATGTAACTTTCATACAAGTTCCAAATGGTGTTTGCATAAAAGAGTGGGATCTAGGTGATCATTTGAGATACAATGAAGATCGCTCCTTGGAACTAATTTTTACACTTGAAGACAAGGCTGTGGATAAATTCACCATTATCAAGGCAATGAGATACTAGATGTGGGAAGGTGGTAAATACGATAGATGTTATTTGGTTGTTGTTCAAGGTCCAATGACTCAACAATGCATGGTTTTATTAGAGTCAAGCTACATACAAATTTTACACCCCTGAATGTGTGAAGGAAAATTTAAGGAGGATAAGAGACTACAAAATGGGTTCGCCATTCTAGATTGTAGACATGTTGTTATCCACATTTCCAACTTGCCCAACATTTTGTTGACAACCATACCAGTGTTTCCTAGCAGAAAGTTGAGTGGTTTTTAGTTTTTCATCATTCTTAAAGTATTTCAAGTCAAAGTGTGGTTGTTTTTAGCCTCTAGATTATTTCCATTGATGTGTTTTACAAAGGATTTTAGGTATGGTATTTATTGTACCATAATTTCATCTAATTCTAGTGATAATTGCATCCCCCTTTACCCTTTTATGACAACCTTAAAAGGATTTTCAGTCACATGGTGGAAGAATTTCCAACCTACTATGAATTTTGAGGCATGTACAAGTAGTGAAAATTATTTTCTAGCCACTACAAGTTTGATTCTGAGGAAGAATATACAATGCTATAGCCATGCTTCAGGTAGCATGAATGAAATTTTGAAAGTATCATATGAATGAAAAATATGAGTAAAATACAAGCAATGGAAGAGAGTTGGGAAACATGTCTATGATGCATGATGAAGTGATTAAAAGAGTGATGTTGGAAGCTCTTGATTTCCATAATGTGGGTGTTCTATGTGTAGGTCCAGCAATGGAGAAGATATAAAATAAAAGAGGTGAGTGTGGTTCAATCCAACATGCTCATAGGTATGAGAAGTGAATTAAATAAGTAAAATGAGATGATAGTATGGTAGTGATAGTTGAAGAGATAGTTGATAAGGATATGACAATAGTAGATAATAGTCTTCAAGTCATCATGGTGATAAGAGAGAGTGGTAAAGTGATTGTACAAGGATGTTCCCTAAAATACATGCAAGATGAATTCCAATTATAGTAACTAGGAGACATTAATTTTGTTTAGGTAAAGCCATTGCCTCCATTTGAGAAATGGTTGTTTCTTGACCATAACTATCTCCAATTCTTGGTAGATCAGGGATATGAGGTTATGGTAGTTTATATGGCTTTGGATAATGAAATATCAAGTGTAAGAAAATAAAATAATTAGCCTAGAAGGGAGGTAGAGAGTATGAAGGAGAAAGAAGATAAGGATGAGATAGAGCAGTTGAGTTTTTTTATCAGCTCAAGCTAATGATTAAGAGTATGGGGTTACAACTGGTGTTAATGGGATGGAGGAGATGCTTCTCCAAGTATTAGAATCCATGTTGATGAATATGGAAATAATGATGAGGTGATATCATCATATGATCATGGAAATATACCCAAGATAGTTATAGGCCTAATTTCCAACACTAGTGTTGTTGTCATCAGTATTATCATCCATCACATCACTACATGGGCACTCACACAAGTGATTTTTTAAGTTTTTCCAATCATAGGAAATAATATTTTGGTGATGACTGATGGAGAGCATTTAGTCCTTCTATGGTTACCTATTACCTCTACATCAATCACATTACTGGATTTGCATGGGTTTTTCATATTTATAGTTTTTACATCATTTCTATATTGTTGGTCTTAATATTTATGGTCATGAAAATTTATACATTTATGCAAATTGAGAGGGATTCCTTGCATGGAAATGTTAGTATAGGGGTCCTATTATGGAAGACAATCATCCTAGCCATCCTAGTGCTAATTTGGATGGAATTCCAAGTGACTTATGGTTGTTATGTATTTTTTATAGCTTACATGAAAGCTATGTTGTGTCATGAATTAGAGGGATCAACCCATAGTAACATTATGGGACCCATTAGAGCTCAAGGCTATAGTCATGAAGTAAGCGTTTGGTATTATTCATCATATGAGAATAGTAGATGGGTACAACATAAATTAAGTGGTGATCCCTTGGGTCAGCCTTTGGCCTTAAGTAAATGTATGGAAGATCTTTTCATACCATGGATAGAAAAATATATCAAAGGGGAGCATATAAATGTGGGTTATGGATGGAGTAGACCCCATGATACTTATTGGCATAGGTTGTACCACTTGACGGTTATGGGACAACAACAACATAATGGAGAGAGTATATGGAAAATTTTAGTCATGTGGGAGTTTGTGCATGCCTTGAGACATCATCAAATTTTAGATGATCATCTTGTGGATGAATTGCATTCATTATCCATTTGGGATATAAGAGACATATCACACTATGTTTTTTAATAGGAGTTATCCCACTTGATAGGTATAAAATCTAGACTCTATGGGTGCATAACATGACCTATCACTTTGGCATAGTGATACTTGAGCATAAGAGGTTGTAATTGCATGAGGGCAAGTAATTTTGGGAAGGGCAAATTGAAATGTCCCCTTTTTTAGATTAAAATAGTTAATAATATTTCTTAAGTTGGGCCCAATCATTTATACTCTTTTGGGCAACTTAATAATATTATTATTATTAAAATAAAAAATATTATTAAATACTTTAAAGTAAACTTAATAATATGACTAAGTGGCTGAAAATTTATGTCAACAACTTATGTTTTATTATTAAAATAAAGTAAGTTTGGAGTTTGAGTGTAAAATGTATAAAATAAGGTGGATAGGTATTTATATATATCATATATCAATCAATTATTTTGAATATAAGCATGCTTGCTTGCATGTTCAATAATTGAGGATGAAAACCCTCAAATTTATCTTGGTAACTTCATTTAGGGGTCACAATTGGGTAGAATATCACCTTTATTGGAATCTAGGTCCTAATTAAAAAGTAGTATAATAGTTTGGGAGTCAGTTAAGCATGAGCATATCTTTTTGGAAGGTTTATTAAGGTGGATGCAACCATAAGGCAGTGTTTGGGAGGTGGTCACATCTCAAAGAAACCTTTGGGAGGGGGGTAACTTCATTAAAAGGGTCAAACATTTGCCTTGATATTGTTTGAGGGTTATAATATTATTATTTTTCACTCATACTATCATCTTTTTTTAACTCTAATTATCAAGCTTATATTTGAGCTAAAAATTAGATTTGATGTTTAATGGTTTCACCCAAAATTGACAATTGAATTGACATATTTCTATGAGGGTTTTCTAAGTGATATCAAATTTATTCTCATGCATAATATGCACTTTTAGAATGCTATGAGTTTTTTGAGTTACGGTTTTAAACAAAAATTTAGAATCGATGTTTCATTCTTTGGGATAGCTGCAAATTCTAAAATTCCATTATTTTGCCCTAAGTGAGACATTTCAACAATGTATAAAATGGAAGATAGTTAGATGAATAGTCAGATATGAGGATCGACACTTGAAATTTTGCTAGGATATATCGGTGTTATAGATGACACAACACCTAAAAAGGGTGGTCAATGATATCTACTATGCATGGATATGATCTAAACTTTTTTATGTGTGCACGGTTAGAGGTCTATAAAATGGTAAGATACTTCTAGAGTAGGTTTACAGACTTTCATAAGGCCTATAAGACTATTTAATAACCCACTAAGTATAACCATTAGTTGATTGCATGAAAATAAAGCTAAGTGACCTAGCATAGATGGCAATAAATGAGGGTTCAAAACAAGCCTTTGTAAATCTTAGAATCCAAGGAGGAAACTCTATTATAGTGATTCCATAGAGGGAAGGAATCTTGGTAGGAGAGATAAGGCCTATAGCCTTGAACAAATGTTAGTCTAAGGACACCATAGTAAAGAATTAAGATCTAGATCTAAGGACTAGTTCTAAGAGATATAGAGCTCCATTGTAACAACTACAAAGCTAATAATATCTTTGTAACACACTTAACATAAATAAATGAAATTTTTTAAGGGGAAGATACACTATGAGCAAATATAAGGATTGTGAAGTTAAGGGATCCCTTCAATGAGAACCCTGGCCCTAACTGAACTAGTTCTTGTATCAAAACAAGGTCTTAAACCTTGAAAGCATGAAAGCAAAAAATATGGACCTACAAGTGAGATGTGAGCTATCAAAAGGAAGGCTAGCAGATTAATGAACATGAGGCAACTAGAGTGATATGGTTTTCCACCATGAGAAGGTGGGTGAGAACAAAGGGTGATGAGAAAATCAAAAAATAATATTAACATAACACTGAATGTGAAGCAGCTATCAAAACATCATTATCCACTGAATAATGTGGGTAGGAGGATCCCAAAGAAAATTGGGTAGAAACCCATTGAAGAAGAGAACCTCAAATATTCAAAGTTGTGCATAGAATTAGCCTAAAGATGATGTGTAAAATATAATTGGTAGAGAAGGTCCTAATGAAATTATGGAGTGGGTTTTGGATTCTAAGCAGTATTTCACATTAAAGGATGTAAGGGACTCCATGAAGGTGGATTATGCATAGATAATTTTGTGTGGTAATAGAGCATAAGGCTAGATAAATATCTAAGAGAGAAGGATGTGTAAAGGCAAGAAGAGGGTGCTTAGTTTGGAACATAGAGTTTCCAAACTACTGAACTAGGTAGTGCATCCTAAAGGCCATCTCAAATGGTGGATAAGACTTAAATGTTTTAGGAAGGGTCCTTCAAAACCCAATTGTCTAAGGGAAGAAAAGAGAGTCATAGCATTAGGTAGTATGCAAGAGGAGTCAATATGGGAGAAATGTTGAGGTAGATAAGAGCCTTGTGAGATGATGGAAAACCCCCATTAAATCAAGGTGGATATCATTCCACAAGATCATGTAGAAGCACAAAGAGAATCACAAGGTGTACAAGTGGTCTAACAAGTATTATTATGCATGACATGGAGAATGTGTCAAAGGAAGGATAAATACTCATTGACATGATTATCATAGAGTTTGATGAAAAATAAGGCTTTAGAAGATTCTTAACCAAAATAAGAAACATCCCTAGAGTAGTTATGAAAGGAAGCAATAGATGAAGGTGTCGAAGAAAGATAAGTAGTTATCATGAGTGCAACTAGAAGCTGTTGAGTCAAACAAAAGTGAGGGCAAGGTGTATATTCCCAAGGGTGCATGAGAAGAGATAAGGTAACTAGAACAAGCACTAATGGAATGAATCTACCCTTTGGGAGGTGCAAGGATGGAGGGATAGAATAAATCAAGTGTCATTACATGATGAAATTGCCTAAGGCCCAAAGGGGAATATATAAATAGGTATCACCCTATATCTAAACTTGAGTTATCATGAAGAAAACAAAGCATCATGATAGGAAAATGATTGTGAAGAGAGGAAAGATGGAGATAATTTAGGAATGACTAATCAAATTGTGCATAGGTAGGTTTTGCACCAAGGGGATAAATTTATCATAGAAGATATTATGGGAGTACGTACAAGGAGTCTCATAACTGGGTACATAAATATTGTAGTGGTATTCAAAAAAGAAGAAGGCACAAAGATACACATTGAGAAGAATGAAGTCAACCTACAACTAATGAGGATGTAAAATTATTTTCACATGACAGAGAGAAGATACTATAAGAAATTGGTCAATATTAGTCTAAATATTCTAATAAAGCCACACTCTTTATTGCATAATATTCAAGAAGGCCACCAAAGGAGAAGAAAGAGTATCAATTTGGAGTTGATATGAAAGGTGAATTTTTTATTCCAAGGGAAAAATGAGTCACTACCAATCAAGTATAAGGTAGGAGACCATAAAATTAAATATAATAAGGGAAGGAGACTGTAGAATATATCAGTCTAAGTGCACATAATAGAATCACATTAATAGAGGGAGAAGAGAGGATGGTAATCAATGGATCCCATAGAGACTTGCATACTATAAAGAACATAAAATTAGAGGAAACAAAAATGGATGAGGAAAGTGGAAGAACCACACAAATATGCCCTTTTAGAAACAAATGAAATAATAACCTGAAATTATGTCTACTTGTTGTGGGCGATGGAATAAATAAGATGCACATAAGAAAAAAGAAGCATAAGTCGTACAAGAGAAAGGAAGTGAAAGGTATGAATACCTTTTGATGGATGTGGATGGATGAAGGTGGGCATAGAACCATAATTGATGAACATGGTTGTAGACCCATAAAATACAAAGGTGAGGGAAAACTTACAAGAGATGAATTTGATTGCATACCCATAAAAATAGATTAAAGTAGAGAAGAGTGTGTCGGAAGGAGGTTGAGTGATGTGCATAAAAGAAGTCTTGAAAACACTTAGAGGAAGAGGATGGTTTTTGGCCCAAGGAGGGTCTAGAAGAGATAAAAGCATCAAGTGAGCTTATTCGGGTGCCACATTGGGTGGAGGGGAACATCATGGTCAAGGAAGCTGACTATAAGAGTCATTCTACCACTCTAACCATACTTTTAAGTGAGTGCTTACATTTTAATTACATAGGGAATCTAGTGTAGGAGATCCCAAGTAAGTTTGTAATTTTGTATCACCCAAAAAAGGAGTCAGTCATTCAAAGAAATAAACTAATTGGGTGTGCATAGTGGCATAACACAACATTATTCAGAAGTTATTTTGGACAACGTAAAATTCTTCTTGCATAGAAGAAATGTAGTCAATTTTTATCTAAAATAAGAGAATAAGAAAGGGGATTATAAATTTTGGCTTTGGATAAGGAAAAAAATGCATGTAAATAATTATAGATCACATAAGTTCACTAAGGACTAAAAACAAGGTGCAAAAGTAAAGGCTCGAGTGACAATGCACAAAGAGATCAAAGCCTTCATGGCCTAATGAAGAGACACAAAAATATTTGATTGAAGATGCATTGTATAAGTAAAGGAAGGTGGAAAATAAAGTGAGACTCAACTTGACCAATTAGTGAATGAATAGTTGAGTAGTGTGTAGAGTGGCTGAGAAGTACACAAAATACACAAAGAGAAAGATAAGGTGTTAAAATATGATTATGACACATGAAATGAGATTCTGAGGCAAATGAACACAGAGAGAGGCACATAATATACAATGCAAAACCCATGGAAGTTGAATTTATTTGGATGAACAGTCAGCTTTGAGGACCAACACTTGGCCTTTCCTTAGGCTAAGTTGGTGTTGTAAATGATATGATAGTAGAAAAGGACAACTAATGATATTTAATATGCATGGATATGATCTAACATTTTTCAATTGTGCATGGCCCAAGGTCTATAAAAGGGTAAACTAATTCAAGGGTGGGTCTACAGACTTGCATAGAGACAATAGATCTATTTGGGAACCCATTAATTACAGTTGTCAATTGTTTATGTGAAAATATAGCTAAGTGATTAGGATTGAATGTCTATAAATAGGGTTTTGAACAAATCCTTTGTAATGCTTAGAATCCAATGAGGAAAATTTGTTAGAGTGATCTCATAGAGGGAAATAAGTGGAGATAATACATGTATCCTTGAGTGGATGGTAGTGTAAGGATGCCATACTAAAGAATGAAGATCCAGATTTGAGAACTGGTTCTAAGAGTCATATTTATCCATTGTAATAGCTATGAATCTCATAATATATTTATAGAAACCTTAAGACAAATGATTTAAAATTATTTAATGGAAATATTTATTGTGATAAATTATGAGGGTTTTGAGCTTAATATATCTCTTCATTGGGACCCTTAACCTCAACTACATCACATTATAACTCACTCTTAGGTAAACCTTGGATTCGTTCCATGGAAGTTGAACTAATTCCTTATATTGATGCTTAAAATTTGTGCATGAGGTATGTTTACATACATGTGATGCAAAAAATCATCCTTTCAAGTATTTCAAATTTACTACCTGATGATTCTCACTTCTGGATAATGCCTCCATTACATGCCATACTAGTGGAATTAGTACATACATATGAGGTTGAAGATTCAAATCAATCTAACAAAAATTACTTGACTCAAAATTTATCACTCAACCAAGAGATAGTAAAAGATTCACCATATATTTTTGAAGCACAAAAAATAAGATACCATATCTTCCTTTATTGGTAAATATAAAAGATCTTGATCATATAGTTATAGAAGATTATATTGATGATGATGAAAATGAAGTGCTTGTGAACATTGATGATTATGTGTCTCATCTAAGCTTTACACCTATATGTCTAGGAGAGTATCAAATCGATTTGAATATGGTCAAAACTAATAAATTATGAGATACCCTTCATGTGAAACCAAAGTTAGATAAAGATAAGTCACCCTTTGCAACTAATTATGAGGATATATATGTAAATTCTCATTTTAATGTCAACTCGTGACAATAATATCTCATGATAAATGCTCCATTGAGACAACATTTTATAAAATCTAGTATGACAAGATCATAATAGACATTACATATTACATATAAAATAATGTATCAATGATGAATATCCAATGTTTGTGAAAAAATTAGTCAAAAAAATAGAATTCAGGGATAGATAACCTTCCACATATCATAGGGAAACATTAAAATATTTTGATGTACAATAACAACTAAGTATTTTATTAAAAATTTTACTTGATAGAAATTTAATCATTCCACCCTCCACTAGGCATCAATCTATAGGTCGATTATCACATCAAGAATGGAATTTCATATTGTAGTTATCATTGAAAAACTGAATATGGAACAAACAGTTGTGAGACCTAACATAAAAATGTTCATATGTTTAAGGATTAATGTGTCGTCATTTATGCACAAGTTTCAATTTCTAAAAAAATCAAGAAAATAATAGATCGAAAGTGTAAAAGCATCTTGTAGATGATATTTTGTGATTCTATAGCACCTTAGTCTTTTACACTTGGAAAACTCTGACCTTGGTTTTTCCTCATAGTTATGCACTATCCTTGCATTCACAAGCCTCACATTTGCTTTATCTTATGCCCCTTGGCTTATCTCTTAGTCTAACTAGTCTTATATTGATGACACATACATTTTATCTTACCCAGAACGCTTAAATTGTACTTATCTTACATGTTTGCAAGTTTTGATCCTGTACCTATTTTTCTACTCCTTGGACACTAACATCCGAGATAGAAAATAGCATTGATGTTATTGTCCTACCCTAATGCAAGTGTCTAGTGCCCTAAAGTCATCCAATTTGTAAATGAAATGTATTCTAATGGTTAGCATAAGTGCTTTGATGCAATTTATTAATCCAAAGGTATTGATATAAATACAAAATCAACCCTCTTTTATTCCTCACCTATAAAAGACCAAAGAGACCAAGTCACTTATCAAAAATCACTCTATCAAGCATTCAATTGATCAAAGCTTCCCTATTTCTATACCAGTCATAGGTACAACACATCTACATGTTTGAAGTACTGAAGGAGTAGCCCAAGAGCTTGATTTGATAAGTTATAATCTAAGTCATTATTGTAGTTAATTTACACACATTGCTTGATTCACATAATAGAAAACACATGGGGGATAACTACATCAGTCTGAGGCCTTCTTCAGAGTATTGGATATATAGGCAACATCTTTTAAAAACTATGTCATTGGGGTCAGTTCAACACTGTATGCCCACTAACCCATTTTTCCTTAAGGTCACATTGAATATGGAAATATAGGGTTTTGACATTTCACAAAGAGTGATTGTCCATGACCCAAAACTAAATGCACCATAGTGAAGGTGAAGCGAAACCTAGAAGCATCCAAGTGGTTGCATCCTATTTCACTAGATATTCCACACATGACACTATCATTGGACTCAAATAGTAATGTCGATGAAACCATCCAAGGCTAATGTAACCATTTAGATAGCTAGAGACACTAGATCTAGAATCTGACAACTATTCTAGAACTATCTTCCCACCTGCTTTCAGCCTACTCTAGATCCATAACTACATTAGCATCAAAACAAGTATTTATCTTCTTTATCATTTTATATCTAGCCTAGTTTTACTTTCCATATTTAGACTATCTCAACATAATAAATTCAATGTATGTTTAATATGAGTTAGCATTTAATTGGCCTACTATAGATCTGATTATCACCTTTGTACCATTTTATTTCTATATTCTTAACTCTATGCTTAAAGTGAAATACATACCCCATGACATTTCATTTTATGGTTAGACACATCCATCCATGGACCCATTGAATATTCAAGTATTCATAAATGGAAACTATTAGAAAGATGTTAAATTTTATGAATAATAAGGGGCCAATACATAAACATTCAATTTCTATATCATTTGGGCCACACAATGGATGAATTACCACACATTATACATTGTGATGGATCCATAGGCCATACTACATTATCAATTGCTTATGGAAAAAAGGTTTTGGTCACATTAATATTTGTGATGCATATTAGATAATGATTGTGTGATACACTTAGATAACAATGGTTAGAATAGATGCAAGCTATCGTCGATGCTCCAAATAAGTGTATTACATTCACATTTGAGAATAATATAATAAAAATCATCTTGATAGAAATAACGAGCACCAAAAGGAAAAATAGTCAAGAAAAAGTGAAGTGTCATCACTCAATAAAATGACACTCTATCCCTAACATAGATTAAAAATAAATGCAATGCTTGTGCATAAACACCTCAAGAAGGCAAAGGAAAAGATGAATGACTCTTAGTCATGTCTAACTCACCTCAGATTTGATGAATAGGATACCATTGACAAAATTTCCAAATCCCATTCTTAAATTATGTTCCTTGAGCTCATGAGGACTTTGTCACATCATTTCACTAATTGATGCAACTTTTATTTGACATGAACATTCCCCGACCTCCACCTTTGGGGAAATAAGCTACCTTGCTCGTGTCTGAGAGTAGTATCTTATAACAGTGTGAAAAAATGTCCATTAAATTGTATGAGACTTTAAATGATATTTTATCACATAAATTTCCTATTTCTTCTATGAACCCCAAAGAAATATTAATTTGTGCGGATGATCCTCCTCTTTTAATTAGTGTCCAAGCTAGTGACATTTGAATAAAGCATGCCTTAATAGATGAAGGGTCTGACACCTTTTTCACCTCCCTTGAGTTCATAAAAACCCTTGTATACTTTGAGTGCAACCTTAGGTCTACCTAAAACACATGTCAAGGTTATGATAAAATATAAATTCCTCCCCTCATATATGCATTTGGATTCCTACCATAGTTCCCCCTATCATGTTAAAAGTTAAGGTCATTAGCTTTAACTTTCCATTATCTTAAATCTTTTTTCTTGGTCAACCTTGGACTCATCCATGAGAGCATTTGCCTCCTTTGCATGCTAGTGTGTCAAGTTTACCCATAAAGGTGTTATATACAAAATTCAAGGTGATACCAACCCTTATAATTTTGAATAATTCTAAGAACATGGTGTCTTTAAAATACCTACCCTTGAACCTTTGTCTAGCATTATCTTTTGATAATAATGCTTTAAGTATCTCATCAATTCTAACCAAGGTTATAATGGTCATCCTGAACTTATGGACAACATACCCCCTAACCTATTAGATTATGATTATGTTAAACCCAATTAGATCAACCTTAATATCAGGACATTAGACCTCCCTTCTATCATTATAGCTCAATTACCTCCTTTGTAACCTTGTTCTCACAAGAAGCTGATTAACAAGTTTCCAACTCTTGTGGTTAATCATAAGAATCTTTCATCCCACTCTTCCTCTAGTGACATAGTGGTTGAATCCCTTCACATTCATATCCATACACTTGATTAGTATTATGAGTATGTCCTTGATGACCCATACTTATTTGGTTATGCTCAACCTAAGGAAGTGTAAATCCTCTACTATCGATTCTCTCTTCAACACTCCTCTAAGCCACCTTCATATTATTATTGTATTTATTTATTTGATATCATGTACTCTCCTTCTAATTTACCTGATATTATTCCTCATTTGGTTGATGTTCATAGGTTAGAGATGGAATGTGTCTTTGCTTCTACTTCTTATTCTACCTTAGTTACTTATGAGCCTCTTTGGAGCATGTTCCTTAGTTGTGCTATGACTAGATGTTGACGGTTTAATAGGATTTTCAACACTTTGAGCATGAATCCTCCTAAGAATTTGGATACCATGATATGGATTGCATTGAGGCAAACTCCTAAAGAATTACTTTTAGTGTCATTTTTTAACCTACCCTCAAATGCTTTGATAATGATGACTTATTTGATAAGGTTCCACAGAAACCCCAATATGATTTTACTTCTAGGTTAGATGGAAGTTAATAATTTATAGTAAATGGTGATTTACTCATGTGGATGAAGAACTGTAAGTCATGCAATCCCTAATGAGGATGAAAGAGATAAGTTGACAAATCAAGAGAATCTACAATAACATTTTATTCTTGTGGGATTGTTTCAATTGTAAAAGATGTAAACTCTTTGGTAAGAGTGGAAACAAGTTGATGGTATACAATTATATTTTCAATTTTACATTGATATACGCCATTGAATTTAAAATATATAAGTTATTAATCTCCTAAGGCATGTAAGAAGGAATGTCTAAATCTATCATTACTTGCATCCCAAGGATCAAAGCTTCGTATTCAGCCATGGACCTTAAAGATTAATCTAAAACCTAGAGGGATAATTTTTCGATAAGATTCATATACGATATAGCCTACCCTAACTCATTTAAGGAACTTACCTCCATCAAATTTAAGTTTCCAAGTTTCCTCGTGTAGTTTTATTGTAACTTTAGGGAATTCTTCTATGATAAATTTGGATTTAGGTTTAAAGACCACTATTTGGGGCTCTTTGAGTGTTTGTGCCTAAAGGTAAACCATGAAATTGTGTAAGTAATATTTGATAGAAATAAATAGGTCAATAGTTTGGATCAAGAGGACATCTTCACTAGGAATAGTATCCCAAAGGTGATTCATAGCTAGGACATGAATTGCATAAATTTGATCAGTAATCACTTGGCCTTTGACTGATTTTTTAGTAATAATTCTTAACATTAATTCTCCAACATCATAAGTAGGATTATTAATGCTAAGTATCCAACATCGAAAGTACAAACTTTATTTTTTTTGTTATGTTGTTTACCTATGCAAGCTTTGTATTGGTAATTTTTCTATAAATCACCCTTATATTTATCGTCAAGGAGATATAAAGCATGAATACAGGATTCAAAAAGATCTTCATTAGGGATGGTGCCATGAATAAATATGTGAAATGAGGGTAACTCTAATTCTAATGGTAATATAGTTTCTTATCCATACACAAAATAAAATTGAGATGCCTTAATGTTAGTACAAATACTAGTATGATAAATCCAAAGTGTGATGTATAGTTTGAGATGTCAGTCCAAATGAGAATCTCTTATAGTATTTTGTAAGATCTTGTTAAGAATTTTGTTAGTATTTTCACCTTGACCATTACATTGAGGGTGATAAGGTGTAAAAATTTTACACGTAATTTTGAATTTTTCACACAATTTCTTCATGTATTTGTTTTTTAAATTCACATAATTATCATATATGATGGTGTGAGGAATCTAAAAATAATATCTAATTTGATCAAGGATAAAATTTGAAATAGTGATGTTAATGGCATTTTGGGGCATAGTTTCCACCCACTTGGTAAAGTACTCAATGGTGGTAATGATGAATGCATGGCCTCTTTTGACCTACGTAACTTGTCAATGAGATATAATCCCCACATAAAGATAGGCTAAGGAGATTCAAGTGTTTGAAGATTAGCCAGAGGAGAGTGAATTTGATCATCATGGAGTTGACAAGGATGTCACTTTTTAGCGAATGTGATGGCTTATTTTCAAGGGTAGGCAAAAATTATCAAATCTTAAGGAATATATGGGTTGTAGCATGTTACCAATAATGACAACCACAAATTCCCCCATGTGCTTACTTAATAAGAGAAGGAACTTTGTCTTGAGTAACATAAAGATTAGGGTACCTTCAACATTATGATAATAAATTATGTTATGTCTAAGTACATACTTACAATCTTGCTTGTAGAGTCTAGTATTTTCACAAAAGTCAGCTTTGGGAGGATAAGTATAATGTTCAATGAATTGGATGATATATTTGTACCATGAGTTTGTCGAGTAGTGATGGATTTAATGTGGAAAATAGGAGAATCATCCTTGGATTTTATGGTAGATGGTGGTTTCCTCATGTGTATGAGGAATTGAAAAACATGTAGTACCTAACGAGGATGAAATAGATAAGTCGATGAAGCAAGAAAATATACAATATCTTTTTTCTCATGGGATTTCATTAATTGTGAAAAATGTAAACTCTTTGGAAATAGTGGAAACAAGTTGGTATGCAATGAGATTTTCAATTTTGCATTGATATGCACCACTGACTTGAAAATATATAAGATGTGAATATATAAAGGCATGTAAATAAGGAATGTCTAAATATATGTATTTTTTAACCCCAAGGACGAGAGTTTCATATTCAATCATGTTATTAGCGACCTCAAAGTTTAATCAAAAAGCTAGAGGGATGATTTTTTCATAAGGGTTGGCTAGGACACAACCTGCCCCATCTCTTTGAAGGCACTTGATTCCATCAAAGTGAAGTGTTCAAGTTTCCTCATGCATATGTATTGTAAATTTGGGGAGTTATTCTATGACAACTTTGGATTTAGATTTGAAGACTAATATTTTGAGTTCTTCAAGGGTATATACCTCAAGATAAGCAGTGAAATTATGGAATTAATATTTGAAGGAAACACCTTGGTTAATATCTTGGATTAAGAGGATGTCTTCATCAGGAAGAGTATATTAAAGGTGATTCATAGATGGGATGGGAGCATGGAAAGTGTGATCATAAGAATCTAAGAAGGGAGGTTAGTATAGTGCTAGTTCAAGAAATAAAACTTCAAATAAACACACTAACACTTACACTCCTAGCCTAGAACTTAGGGAGAGCTTAGTAACAAATGATAAATGAAATCACAACAAAAACATAAAAGACTACACCTCTTTTACCTTCTTTGGGAGCTCCAAATGCTTTGTTGAGTGGCTTCCTCGGCGTGTGCTTCAAGAAGTATTTGGAAATGGAGGTTGTGTAGCTCTTTCTCTCCTTGTCACCTTGGCTTGTAATGTGGCTTGGCTTAAGACTTTGGCATTATAACCTTACTTGATAGGCATTTAGGCATTATAAAATTACTCTTGTCAAATCTTTGAATTCATTTGTGCGTGATAACTTTGCACCAAAATAGCTTATGTCTCTTTCCAAATGTGCATTAGAACTTTGGATAATGAGAGCTTCTTGAAGATATTTGTGCATAATAACTTTGCACCAAAATAGCTTAGAATTCAATAGGTAAGGCATTATATTTATATAAAATGGATTTAACACTCACCCAAGGTGAGTTAGGGTTAAGTTAAAGCTTGGAATGGGTTTAAACATAACCTAGGTGAGTCAAATATAACCCCAATAGAGTTAATAGTTGTCAAGTAATTATGATTTGTAATTACTAGGCACGACTCTCCAAAATAGATATTTAGGATATTTTCAAAGAGCTTGACAACTCATAAAGGCAATGATGAAAGACTAGGATATTTTGAATTTTTGAAATTTCTTTTTTAGATATTCATTAATTTCAAATGGATAATTCAACTAGCCATTTAATTTGGTTTATCTTGTTAATTAATTCTGATTAACCTTTTAACATTTCCAAGATTTGATTTAAGTGTGCAAGTGTACCACTTAATAGGTCCATAGGCTAAATTAACTTTTTTATGCCACAAGATGATTAGAGATAAATTTGTGAGAGGTTATTATTGCATACGATAGGATACCCCAATTAGGGATGCCTCAATGTGATTATGAGCTATGGTGAATAATGTGCAAGCAAATTTGAGATGTTCAGTGATTCTTAAGCTTAATTTGCAACGGTTGGTAGTAATCAGTCTGAAGTCCAGTCGAAAGCCAATTGTGGCTAGTTTTAGGTGTCTAAACAAGTTGATCAGGAATCACTTGACCTTTGACCTAGATATGATGACTCTAATGATGGTGACATGTGTACATTTTATATGATTATGTATCCAGAGGTAAAACATTTGTCACTAGATCCTACATCTATGTTTAAGCATCCCTTAGATATGATCTTAGGACTAAAAATAAAAAATTAAATAATAAAAAAAATTAAATATTCAAAAAATATAAAACCAAGATATATACATGACATGCTTTGTTGATTCAAGATCGATTGATGTTATCATTTTAATTGTTGCTATAATATTTTTTCCTTAATCACATTTATTTTATCAAAAACCTCTTTTTGTTCCCTAAAATTCATAATAGATTTTCCAAAATTAGGGTTTCTCTATTTTCACTAAATTTAGTCTAACAGGAAAAGGATGTATCTTTTTATTTTAAATTATGGGTTTCATATATATATTGATATTTATAAAAAAAAATCCCAAAACTCATCATAGTTTTCTTGGGTTGATTGGTTATTTAATTTTGTCAATTTATTTTTTTCACATGTACACCCTTAGGATTTAATTATTTGGGCATTGTGTAATTGTAAAAATTGAAGTTAATAGTTTATATTTTGTGATCCAAGATATGATTATCACAATTACATGTTTATTTATTAGAATATACAAAAATTTTACAATCCATGCAATACAATGGTTTAAATTTATCTATAATAAAGCTAAGGATGGTATTAATAATTATGAATTCTTAGCTCTCCTTAGGAACACATATTATAGGAATGTTGAATTTGAAATGCTCCAGTTACTAGTTGAAGGGAAAGGGAATGTATGACTTCTTTCATTCCTCCTACCCTAATACCTCCTGGTAGTGATAGTCAACACCCATCCCTTATTATTTTCCCTGGGATTATATTAGATAAGCAATTTCATGTTATAACAACATGAAAATGTAGGGTGCATAATCCTATAGGGATTTACATGAATGCCAAATCTAAAATGTTTGGGGTTTTTGTTTAGGAAAACAAATATTCACAACTCATTTGAATTGTTATACCTAATGTGGCCATTCATGATAAGACTTAACCTTGAATAAATATAACATCTTGAAGTAATATATAATGCAATCATATATATATATATATATATATATATATATATATATATATATATATATATATATATATATATATATATATATGATTGCATTATATATTACTTCAAGATGTTATATTTATTCAAGGTTAAGTCTTATCATGAATGGCCACATTAGGAAAACAAATATTCACAACTCATTTGAATTGTTATACGTAATGTGGCCATTCATGATAAGACTTAACCCTTGAATAAATATAATATCTTGAAGTGATATATAATGCAATCATTCATATATATATATATATATATATATATATATATATATATATATATATATATATATATACCCTGGGATTATATTAGATAAGCAATTTCATGTTATAATAACATGAAAATGTAGGGTGCATAATCCTATAGGGATTTACATGAATGCCAAATCTAAAATGTTTGGGGTTTGTGTTTAGGAAAACAAATATTCACAACTCATTTGAATTGTTATACCTAGTGTGGCCATTCATGATAAGACTTAACCCTTGAATAAATATAATATCTTGAAGTGATATATAATGCAATCATATATGTATATGTATATGTATATATATATATATATATATATATATATATATATCTCATGATGTCACAGAATGTCTATCAATATGCTCAATCTAACAAATGTGATAAATCTATTCAATTTGATAAATCTCCTTGCTCTATTAAATCTGATAAATTTGTTCAATTGGATAAATATAATCAACTTGACCATTTATACTATATTGATTCAAACTAATATTATAATAAGTTTCAAACTCAATACTTTGAAATTGGTAACTTCTTACTAAACTAAAATAAAAATAACACTAACATAGTTTTAAAAAGCAAAGGTTAATTCAAACCAAATTGGATATTACTTGATCTAGGGCCCAAGAGAAGACTCGACAGATAAACTACTTGAACAAATTGAAGAGGGTTCTGAATGGAAGTGAATTTTTGAATGAAAAGGGATATGAAATTCAATGCATTAAATAATGACAAAGTCAAATAATATGATGATAACTAATGTATAATTGTAATATAAAATTTGTATTATGCTAAGTTATGTATAATATCAGAGATATCTGATATCTATGTACTTCCTAACTTCATTCTTTTATAGTAACCAACTATAAATAATAGAAGTGTATATTAACATACTATGGAGGGAGATGAAATGTTAATTAAAATATGACAAGATTTGGTATCAACTACTTCATAATCGATGAATGTTGTGATGTCATAAATTATAGCTTCTGATAAGTTGAGGTCTACATTATTGACACTCCAAGAGTTATGCGGTATCATAAATGCAAAATTTAATCTTAAAAATTGGCATGTACGTGAGGAACCAAATGTAAATGTTGTTGATGTTAGTTTGAGGATATATATGCAATAGCAATAAATTGTGGTAAGATCTACGAACCCAGATCCTCAAATTAGAAACATGCACTTATGTAAACTACTTTCCCTAGGAAGACACTTGACTTAATTTGATGATCTAGAAGATAGGGATATTTTATTGATGTGTCCATTTGAATTAAGAATTAATGACTTGATATGATTTTATTGGGATGTTACAATTTGGATTGATTTCTATCTACTGAAGAGTCTCTATAGTATCTGGATTATCCAACAAGGGTGGAAAGTAACAATGCAATAGGTATGCATTGAATACTAGATGCAACCCAAGGTCACATGGAATATTAAGTTTGAAACTGTTCTCTCCTTATTTATTGGTTATTTTATAGGGCCCATAGTAAAGTGGATGATTATTTTGGTAAGGTCCTACTAGTATTTACTTATGTAGGTGTAGATAGAATCAATCACCAATCTGGAAGGTGTGTAGTTTTGATGCTTGTCATGGTGTTGCTTGTATTTCACATTACCTTGTTGCATAATGATTTGTAGTCATTGTTGAACGTGATAAATTTTCTCATTGAACTGAATAGCTTTGTCAACTTCCTTTTTATATGGAGTTGTTACTATTGATGTTAGAATAGGATAAACTACATTGATGGATGCCAAAGGTTTGAAACCCAAGCATATTTGAAAAAGGATATGTACGATAGAGATGTGTAGAGCTCTATTGTAGTTTTGATCAATAAAATTCATTTTTTCATACCAACTGCATTCCTTATTTCAATTGTACACTCTTAAAAGGTGCATTATATCATATTTACTACTTTTGTATGTCCATCAATATGTGGATGAAAGGCAATGGATTTTCTCAACTATGTGTCTAGAATAGACCAAAGTGCTTTCCAAAAATTTATTAAGAACATTATATCCTTATCAAAGAATATAATTTCTAGTATTTGAAGTGGATTCAAACATACTAAAATTATAGTTGAGTAGTTTCCAAAGTTGATATTACTTTCTTGCAAGGTATGAGAATTTCCATAATTGAGAATCTATCAACTACTATGTAAATACAGTCATTAACATGCTCAGTAGTAGGATAGCTTGAAATAAAATCCAAATAAATGGATTCACATAGTCTTGTTGAAACTATCATA
Source organism: Torreya grandis (assembly GCA_037957365.1). Classification (NCBI taxonomy): domain Eukaryota; kingdom Viridiplantae; phylum Streptophyta; class Pinopsida; order Cupressales; family Taxaceae; genus Torreya; species Torreya grandis. The sequence goes on along the minus strand of JARHVA010006522.1, from coordinate 78,678 downwards.
GGTGTGTATAGAACTTTCTTCTTTTTTATTGGCTTAGCAATTACACATGTGGTTCAAGACTTAATGTATTTGGGTACATCATACTAGATATGTGGCTTGAAAAAGTACATCTGTAGCACCACAAGATTAATTTCAACTCCAAAATGTCCTATGACTTTGATAAAATGAGCCTCCCATATTATTTTATGTCTATGCCTTATTTGGAATGTACAAGTGCCCAATGTGATATAGGAGTCCATACTACAAGCATAAATATATAACTGAATTATCGTAAAGTAAATTTTGATAGATATCTATAAAATCCATGTCAAATGGATACAGTTATAACCATGCACTAAATTCATGTCCACGTGCATCAAAGATATAAAAGGGACCTTAAATCAGTGGATGGCTTAGATAATCTACAATACATTGGTGCTTCCCTTCTTATGCTTGATGTTCAGATGGAACTATTGAAGATAAGAAAACCATTTATGATGTCACTCTTGTTTCTACTTCCTCTAAGTCTATAAGAACTAAAGTTATTTGTGATCAATGTGAATCATAGTCTCCTTACCCAAGATATAATGCTTCTAACACTTTCATTATTGAACAATATCATAAAACTTGTGACCATAGGTTGGGTGTTTTTGTACTAGTGTGGCGAGTGTTTCGTTGTGGTAAATAACCAAGTGAGAATATTGAGTGAGAAATACTTCAAGTGTGAATTTAGAGGCATCTATCTCAAGATCAAATGGTTTTTAAAGATTTGGTAATGCAAGTACTAGTGTAGAACATAGTTTACATTTCAATTTTTTGTATGTTTTTAGTTGTGTGTCTTCTCAAATAAACTTTTATTCAGTAACACCTTTAGTAAATTGGATTAGAGGCCAATTCACATGAGAAAAACCACGTAAAAATATCTTGTAGAAATTTTCTAACCCTAAGAAAATTCAAAGCTCTATGAGATTGTTTGCTTGTGGCCTTTCTTGGATGACTTGAATCTTGGTCAGATTCACATGCACTCCTTGTGAATCTATATATATCCTAGATATTGTATCTCATGCATATAAAATGAGAATTTTTCCATGTTTGCATAGAGATTGTGTTTCCAAAAGGTCTCAATCACTTGTTCTATATGATGCAAATGTTCATCCCATGTTTTATTGAAGATTAGCATCTCGTCAAGGTAGACTAAAAACAATGAGGTAGTGAATGACCTGATAATTTCATTCATCATCTACATGAATCTAGTTAGAGTATTGGTCAAATTGGATGGCATGACTAACCATTAAAATGAACCTTATTTGGCCTTAAAGGTTATCTTCCATGAATCTTGAGGTTCAACATGAATATGATGATACCCAGACTAAAGATCAATTTTGGTAAAGTATTTTACACTATGGAGCTGGTCCTTCAAGTATCCAATCTTTGGAATAGGATATTAATTCTTCACTATGATCTTGTTGAGAGCTATGAAATTTATTCACAACCTCCATGTGCCATATTTATTTGGTGAACATTCAATTCAGCTACTAGGAGTTGGGCTGATATGTCTTTTTTTCATGAGTTATTGAATTGTCACTTAATTTATTCATTCTCTAAAAATGATTTATGGTATAAAGAAGCATTATGTAAAGTTAGTACAAGGATGAAATCAAAAGTGTGCTTCACTACACAATGTGTAGGCATTTATTTTGCTAATTGAAAGATAACCTTGTATGCTTCCAATTTATGGTTAAAATTTGAGGTTTTTATTTCTCTTATTGGAAGAATTGTGGTATTGATGCCACAAAGACATTCTTACATTCATATCTTACCATAAAAATTACTAAATGTGAATATATTCTTACACTAAATGGTGATAATGAGTGATAGCTTTAGGACTACTTCTTTTATATCATATCTCATATCACCAACATCTAAGACAACATTCCTAGGATTTTCCTCATAGACTGCATGTCGATGATAAAAATTTGGTTGACCATCTAAAACATCACATACCTTCAATGGAGTTGTTGGAAATTTTTGGCCCATGTATAAATATCTCACATGGTTTGATGAAGCAATGCATCAAAGTGGATTAGAGAAGGATCTAAGCAAGGTTTTCAAGGGTCAGGTAGTAGTGTTCTCAGATAAGCCTGTAAGCTAAAAAGCTAAGTGCAAAATCTCTTTCGGCTAAGTCTTTACTTGTTCATTATTTCAGACTCTTTATGGAGACTAAAGAAAAGATAATTATTTCAGGCCTTTTCTAAGATAGGTTTCAATTTCCTTACGAGAAAATTATCTGCACAATATCTCAAAGGATTTTTTTCTTTTTTGGTTAAGTGATCTTTCTTTGGGAGTTTTATTTTCAACTAAGTGTTGAAATTCCTTTGGATAATTTATCTGAAGGAAAGATTTTGAAGGATTATCTTTTCAAGAAAATTACCCTAAATAATTTCTCTGAAGGGTATTTTTCTCAAAGAAATGGTCCACTTCCAAATTTTGAAGGGGCACTTGCATTTTTATCGAAGGGCACTTCCAAAGGCAAAAAGGTTCTTTTCAAAGTTATGAAAGATATCTTTTCTTGGGGAAAATGGACCTTTTAATTTTATCCAAAGGGTACTTTCCCTTCATAAAAAGGAACTTTTCAATTTATAAAAGGACTATTTCAAAAAATATGTGCACAAATTGTCCGAAGGAAAAATCCATTTCTGAAGCCTGAAGGGATTGTCCCGGTGCAAATAATCCAAAGTCAAAAGGGCGAAATAGATTTTCAAAGAGTCAATCCTATGGGAGAAAAGGTATGAAAGAAAGTATCTGTTGGCATTCAAAAACCATCAAAGGGGTCTCTATTCAAATACAGAGACGATGTGTGGTAGCATTTTAGGAGCCAGATCTAATGGCGCATAATCAAATCTTACATAAGGAATCAGCTAGGAGAGGCCTTATGTAAAAAATTTATAGACAAGAGTGACCATTTTTCACTAGAATAATAGCTTACCATAATCAAGAGAGCCCCCCATGAAGTCATGCAAGACTTCAACACAAGATTTCAAAAATCTTGGGACAAAATTTCAACATCTATGAGACCGTCCCCTAACTTTGTGTTCTTATACTACTTAAAGGCTTTGAATAGCGATATAGTTGTAATGGTCCAATCCATGGGAGGGGACATATTTTCATATGCTTACGAGATGGATATTAAAGAAAAGAATTACCTAGTTCAAGTTGACAAGCTTGCTCGTAGACCCCCAATGCCTCTTTTCTCTGATATCAGACCACCCCTTATGGTTATCCCCCCACTTGATGTTATTCTTCCAACTCCAACAATTTTTGTTATACCTTCACCTAAGCAAGAAAAGGCCTCCACTAATGGATCGAGTGATTCCCAAGAGCAAAAAAACTACCTAAAACTTAAAAGTATGCTCTAATCCTGGGAAATGTAGTAAATGTAAAAAGGCAAGCTCAGTTCAATAAAACTTATCAAGCTCCATATTAGCCTCAATAGCAATCTTATCAAGCAAATAAGCCACCCTATAATGGATATCTCTAAGGACAAGGGCAACCTAACTTGCTAAACAAAACAACTATAATCCAAATGTTGTAGGTTCTTCCAACTCCTTGCTTCCTATTCAAAACAATATGGCTAAAGAGGCGGAAGGGACAATGCCTTGGAATCAATTTTTTAGGCAATCCATTATCTCAACTAGTGGTTCTAACCAGACTTTCAATGACCAATGGTATCAAGTTGTTGCTTATGGATACAATCAATCTCTTATAGCTCAAAACATGCAAATCCCCATGATGACAAAACTAAGACAGTCTCCACAAGACCGAGGATCTGATCAGGTACCAAACTAGTCAGATGCCACAAGGGTCATCAGTGAGAAAGAAGAATGTTATGCACTCAATCAATAGGCTAGTTCTAGCAAAGCATACATTCTAGTGTAAGCTAAGACAAGGTTCAAAAGAAGGAATATGGATGGTAATCAGGAACCATTCAGAGAACCTCTTATCATTACTCCTTCATTGTCTAAGCCTAACGTGCCTATTATCACTCTAAGGGTCCCGACACCTCCTAAAAATTAGAATTAGGAGAAAGGTTTTAATCCACTAAACTCATAAATTCAACAAACAACAATAGTATCCCCCAAAGCTCAAGCAAAGGTTGGTGTTCCACCAATAAATATTATTAAATAAATGAAAATTTCCAATGTAAGTGTACCGATGTGGGACATGTTTTTCATGCTTGGTTAAGTGGATATCCTTCAAGAAGGTTTATCCAATATAGGTGTTACAACAACTACAAGTAAATAACCAAACAAAGAAACCAAGGTCCTCACCAATGTAACCCAAAGTCCTTTGGGAGAAGGATCAAGTAAGGTGGTCAAACCTCCTATGTTCTACATTTCATTAATCATTGGTGATTCCTTGGTGCATAATTGCTTGGTAGATGGTGGAGCTATCACTTTGGTAAGTCCAAAATATATAGTAGACTAGCTTGGTTTAAAGTATGAACCTCAATCTAAAGGAGTTATACAACTTGACAGTTCTTCCATAAAGCCATCTGGTATCATCAAGGATTTGAGCTTGACCCTGCATGCTTGCCCTAGTGTTTTGGTGGTTCAAGATGTGTTGATTGTGTTGATCCTTGATGTAGCTCTTTATTTTGCTATATGCTTATCTAGGGAATTCATAGCCAAAATTGGGGGTTACTTAGCAGTAGATCAGTCTTACATGGCTTTCAGAATAAGGTATGGGACTAAGGTATCAATCAAAGCTAAACCCATGGTACAGTTTCACATTGAACCCCATCATCCAAATAACATAAACCTCAATTGTACTATCCTTGATGAGGATGAGTTTACAATTGGTCAAGAACTGAATACTTATCTTGAGGAGATTTCAGATTTGTTCTTGGATGAGCTATGGGGGGATAATCAATTTCTCAACCCTTTGGAAGGTGTTGAGGAAAGAGACATGGGTGTCTATTTGATACATGAATTAAATCAACTCATGCCTTCCCTCATTGGACCTAATGAAGACCTCATTGGTATGTGGAAGTTGTTATTTGATGGTTCAAGGAGAAAAAATGGAGTAGTTGCAAGGGTAATGTTGGTTTCCCCTTCAGATGATAGGTTTTTCTCTTCTTATAGGTTCCATTTCAATTGCTCCTCCAATGCAACATAATATGAAGGTCTAATCCATGGCCTATAATGGGCCAGTAAGAGGGGAATCAAGTAGTTACAAGCATATGGAGATAGTGAGCTTATAGTGAACCAAGTTAGGAGCCTAAACATTACAAAGAATCCTTTGATGAGAACCTACAAAAATAGAGTGTGGGACCTAATTGAAAATTTTGAAGCCTTTAACATTTAGGTTGTGCTAAGGAACCAAAATCAACAAGCTAACAAGTTAGCAGTTGTGGGAGCCCAGTTTGATATTACAAGTAATCTAAAAGAGTCCAAGGTTTAGCCACATGTTAGGGTGGTGGTGAGGTCATTAGTACCAGATAATGAAGTCCACTGGCAGGTCTTCAAAAATGACCAACAAATTACTTGTTTTTTGTAGTAGGAAGTAGAGTTTTCCTTAATAAACCAAGGTAAAATTCCACATCAATATGAGGATCAAATTGTTAAACTGAGGTCTAACAAACTTCCTAAACGGTTGGTCACCCTTGAAGGTCTTTTCCATGAGGGAGACCATATGAGAAAGGACAAAGCAGTAATGTTAACTGATGAGGAAAATTATGAGAGAGTCCTCATCTTCAAGGATAAGCTTCTCAAGCTTGGGAAGGTAACAAGCAAAGCTGAAAGGCATGCTTTCATTGAAATTTGTAAATAATTTTCAGACATCTTTGCTTGGGATTATAGTGATCTGAGAGGATTTGATCCAAAGTTAACCCAACATCCTATAGAATTGGAGGCCAATGTTAAGCCTGTGAGGTAGAAGCAAAGGCCTATCAATCCAAAAATTGAAGAGCTAATGAGGAAAGAATTGACTAAATTTATTCAATCCAATATCATTTTTCCCATCAAACACTCCTCATGGATAGCCAAACTAGTACTTATGAGTAAAAATAATGATGAGATCTAATTGTGTGTTGACTTCAGAGACTTCAATAGGTCTCTTTGAAAGATTGCTGGTAAGGGAAGAAGATCAATACAATACTACCTTCACCACCAAATGGGGCACGTATGCATACCAAAAGATGCCTTTTGGCTTATCAAATGTTGGGGCCACATTTTAAAGAGAAATGGACATGGCTTTCCAAGGCTTGTTGAATCAAATGGTGCTGGTATACTTGGATGATATCATATTTTTCTCCAAGGATGCCAACAAACACATGGACCACCTAAGATTAATCTTTAAGAGATGCAGAGAGTATGAGATCTCTTTGAATCCCAAGAAGTGTGTGTTTGTCATGCATGAAGGTAAGTTATTGGGTCACATTGTCTCAAAACAAGGATTAGCTGTTGATCTTGATAAAATAAGTGACATCTTGGCCTTATCCTTACCCAAGCATAAAAAGGGACTTCAAAATTTCCTTGGGAAAAAAAACTTTGTGAGAAGGTTTATCCCTGGTTTTGTAAACTTGGTCAAATCCATCATACCATGCTGAAGAAGAACCAAATGTTCACTTGGTTAAATGAAGGCAAATCAGCATTTGAGGCTATCAATCAAGCCATTGCCCAAGCACCCACACTCATGAATCCTGACTTCTCAAGAGATTTCATATTGTATTCCTTTGCCAATATTGATAATATATCAGCTATGTTGATGCAAAATAATGGTGAAGGACTTGAGTTAGCCAACAACATTTTTCAGTTAGGGGCTTGAGGGGTATGAGGTGAGGTATACTTTTGTAGAAAAATAGGTCCTTGCAGTGGTAAGAAGCCCTAAAAATTTTAGGCCAATGCTCTCCAATAGAAAAATCTATCTTATGGTGTCTCACCCTGGAGTGAGAGACTTCCTTCTTAACAATGACTTGAACGAAAGGAGAGTTGGTTGGATTACCAAGGTCATGGATTATGACATGGAGATCAAGGTCACTCAACATGTAAGAGGTAAAGGCTTGTGTGAGCATATGGTTGATGAGCTTCATAAATATAAAGAGGTTATCTTGGTAACACAAAATAACTCACAAATAGATGCACCTCCACCTCACACTAGTTTGCTCCAGGATATGACATGTTTCTTGATAATAGGTGAGTGCCCTTAGGGTCTGGACAAGGAAAAAAGAAGGTATTTTAGACTTTAGTCGATACCTTATGCATTGGTTGATGGGGTTTTATTCAGAAAGGACCTCAACAGGGTACTCCTTAGGTGCATAGATGATGACTAGGTGACCAAGTTTTTGGATCAATTCCATGATGGACCTACAGGAGGTCATTTTGCACCTAGAACCATAGCAGCAAAGATAATGAGGGCTGGTTATTACTAACCCAACCTCTTCAAAGCTATGTATGCATGGGTAAGAAAGTGTCAAAAGTGTGATTTCTTTATGGGCAAGTAAAGATTGGTAGCCCTTCCTCTCAACCCAATTGAAGTAGAGCAACCCTTCATGCAATGGGGTCTAGATTTCATAGGATTGATCAACCATCCATCAAGTGCAGGACATAGATGGGTACTTACTATAATTGACTACTTCACGAGGTGGGTGGAAGCCATTGCATTGAAAGAAGCTAATGAAGTTGCCATCCTAGACTTCTATGACAGCATAATGGCTAGGTTTGGTGTTCCATCCACTGTCATTTCTAATAATGCATTAGCATTCCTCGATCTAAAAATGAGTGAATGGGCTCTCAAGATGGGCATCTCCCTCGGCACCTCTTGCAACTATTATCCTCAAGGAAATGGATTGGTCAAGTCCATAAATAAAAATTTGCTAAGAATCATCAGGAGAACTATGGAAGAAAATTAGAGGACATGGCACACTAAACTAAAGACAGCCTTTTGGGTTGACAAGGTGACTCTTAAAGCTACCATTGGAAATTCTCCATATGTCTTAGTATATAGAAGGGAGGCCAAGTTACCCATTTCTCTTGAGCTACTTGCATTAGAGTTATCCCATCAGTTAGAGTTCATGGAAGATGAGACCATGCATGTGAGACTAGTAAAACTCATGGAGCTTGAAGAAATAAGTGACCTTACAATGAAAACACTAGAGTCACATCAAGCTCAAGTCAAGAAAGCCTTTGATAAGAGAGCCATAGCAAGCAACTCCAAGGAAAGGGATCTAGTCCTCAAGTGGGATTCAAATAAGACCAAGCCAGGCAACCATACCAATTCGACAGCTCGTAGAGTGGTCCTTATTTGATCCATAGATGCAAACAACATAATGATTTTTAGCTAGCCCAATTAGATGGAGAGATACTACCCATCCTAGTCAATGGGATTAATCTAAAGCCTTGTTATTAGAAGATTTTATAACCATTGTATATATTGTACATTTTGTATAGCTTTTCATGGTTTCCTCTAAGTGCCATATGCACATCCTTTTCAGCTGTGTGTTTCCCTTCCCTAAGTGCCTTGGGCACAGTGTTCATTTTGTTCTAGTTGTCCTTATTGCTTCAAAAGGGAGGTTCTAGTTCAGTGAAAAAATCACTTGACTCCATGCCCAATGGATGGATTTCATGAGGTAACATGGTCTAAGTTTTCTTGCATCGATAGGCATGCAACCCCTGTGAGCTGCCAAAGATGTTGGCCATTTTTGGCCCACGTATAAATATCTATCATGGTTTGATGAAGCAATGGATCAAAGGGTCTTAGAGAAGGATCTAAGTAAGGTTTTTAAGGGTTAGCCAGTAGTGTTCTCGAATAAGCCTTCAAGCCAAAAAGCTAAGTGCAAAATCTCTTTCGACTAAGTCTTTACTTGTTCATTCTTTCAGACTTTGTATGGAGACTAAATAAAATATAATTCTTTTGGGCCTTTTCTAAGCTAGGTTTCAGTTTTCTTTCAGGAAAATTATCCACACAATTTCCTGAAGGAATTTAATCTTTTTTGGTTAAGTGTTCTCTCTTTGAGAGTTTTGTTTTCAACTAAGTATTAGAATTCCTTCGAATAATTTGTCTGAAGGAAAGGTTTCGAAGGATTATCTTTTGAAGCAAAGTGCCCTAAACAATTTCTCTAAAGGGTATATTTCTCATGGAAATGGTCCACTTCCAAATTTCAAAGGGGCACTTGCATTTTTGTCGAAGGGCACTTCTAAAGGCAAAAAGGTTCTTTTCAAAGTTTTGAAAGATATCTTTTCTTAGGGAAAATTGACCTTTTCATTTTATCTGAAGGGTAATTTCCCTTCAAAAAGATGCACTTTTCAATTTTGTCAAAGGACTATTTCAAAAAAGTCATGGACAAATTGTCTGAAGGAAAAGCCCATTTTTGAAGCCTAAAGGAATTGGCCCACTGCAAATAATCTGAAGTCAAAAGGGTGAAACAAATTTTTGAAGAGTAAATCCTATGGGATAAAATGGTCTAAAATAAAGTAGCCATTGGAATTCAAAAACCATTAAAGGTGTCTCCAGCCAAATGCAGAGATGATGCATGGCAGCATTTCAGAAGCTACATCCAATGGTGCATAATCAAATCTTACATTGAAGATCGATGGTGAGTGGAGGTCAAAGGGGTCAACGAATCTCAAAAGTGAAAGTTTGCATGACATGTGTCAAAGACACATTCAATTGGTAGGAGATCAATGACTCGCAGTCATCCATGCACAAACAGATCAGTAGACATGCAAAAAATCAAAGATGATGTTGATTTTAATATATAAAGACCATATAAGTCTAAAACAATAGTTAAGAGCATGTTAGGTTTTAAATTCAAGAGATCAAATCATGTGCACTTGGTGATAATATATAGCTACCTATGACATGGTTCTCTCAACTCCAAAAAGGGAAGCCTTGAATGCATGAAGGGTTCGAGGAGATTTGTGGCGATCCTAGGCAATTCATCTCTTGATCAATGTAGTTGCATGTTTTAAATGCAAAATAACTCAAGGATAATGGTGGTGGTTGCAACCATTTTATGGCATTCCTCTCCATTTCTCATGAATCCCCTTCTTCTCTCATCCCTTTATGCTATATATAGAGGCCTTTGAGCCTTAAAATGGATCCCTCGACTGGTGATAGAGTTACTCTATCAAAATTTCCTTGTAACACTCTCTTGAAGCATACAAGATAACTTTTTGATTTTCATTTAAGTCAAGTGTGCATTATTGGAGTTTAACTTGCAGAATGTATGTTCTCTCTCATCATCTAATGATTTCTCTAAGCACCTCACTTTAGTTTTCTTTGTTTATTTTAGGTCATGTGATGTGTTAGCATTTGGAGCCTTTTTGAAGTGTTACAAGTTATAGTGTCTCTCAAGCAGACCTATTCCTTCTTGCCCTTCAAAGTGCATCCTTACCTTTGACCTCCACACAATTATTCATGATTGTGGCTTTGAAATAAGGTCAACTAGACTATGTCTTGTTTAAGTTCAGTAGTAGTCATTAAGTTTCCTAGTCTGAATGTGAATCACTCTCTATTTGGTGCATCACCTCCCTTAGCTTAGATTTCCTTTTTATGTTATCCTCTTATCCCTTTTCCTTAGTTAGAAGTAGATTTTAGCATGGGAAATAAGAGCTAAAGTGAAGCATCTAAGGAACTAGCCTCATTAAAAATCTTAGAGGTTCAACCTCACTATAGGATACCCATAGCCTGAGGTTGTCCCAATGCTTGTAGCTAGGAGTGACAGACCCTGAGAAACTCTCCCACAAAGGGCACAATTCTAGCCTACAATAGGAGTAACATCAAAAAATATTGCATCTTGAAAAAGCTTGATGTTGTACACCAATTGACACTGTTGAGTGACGTGTTTCTCAGATCCCACACTGAACCATTCAATATAATATGGTTATGAGTGAGGCATTAGTGGAAATTTAAATCTATGAATTGCTTTAGGAGAAATCAGGTTCTTCTAAATTTCATTGTCAATGATGAAGTGTATTAATTAAGCATTGATCCACATTTGAGAATGGAACAATATTTTTGCCTCTTTTTTTTCTACATGGGTAGTAGATATGTTTGTGGTACCCAACATGGTGTTAGGTTTAAAATCCACTATCTACTTACTTTTCTTCAATGATGTAGTGTTTTTACCTACAACTTCAAGTTGTGCAAGTAGAGTATCCTTAGTGTGACTTTGTTCATTGGAATGACTGTTGGAGTTATGAACATAACACCACTTGCTAGTCTTGGATTGTTTGTATTGATCATTTTATGATTGTTGCTTCTTCTATAGAGGATTTTTGGAGTTATTCCCTAGTTTGCAATTTTTATTGGAATATATAATCATCTTAGTCTTACCCTTGGCCTTTTATTCAAACTTGCAAGTAATCTATAGGCTTATTTGATGAAGATATTTGTAAGAAATCCATATTTGACTAGATCAGAAGTCTTAAGCCTGACCTATATTTAAAAATAATGTTTTGTTCTAGACCCTAATTTCTGAGTTTGGACACCAAAGTATGAAAAGTATATGTGTAATTTTGCACATATTGTTCTTTGCCTTAGCATAACTGAGATAACTTTATGTACTAGTCATCATTGTTGCCAAAAGAGTAATAGGTTTCTTTGAGTGTTTCTACAAAACTATTCAATGTCTATAGATGTGTTTAAGCTAACTTCATCTTCACGATTTTCATGTGAAGTGTGTAATTTTCCCACCATTTTTTTAGTTAAAAATAAATTTTCAAAAGATAAAATGTAATCTTTTCTCATAAGAGAATTGATTAACCATGTAATATGAATAGATTAGATTAATCCAATTATCTATTGGATATGAATTTATTTTCCTTCAAAAATAGGGATGCCTAGATTGACTTGTACCTTGTATGTATTTTGACCACCAAACAACATATGAGAATGAGATGTTGGAAGGATTTTTTTTATTAAGGTATCAAGAAGTGATCAATGATACTAACTCATTCACATGCATGACATTCCTCCAAATATTCTTATTGTCCTCTCAATGCATCCTCTATCATCTTCTATAACATTTCTCAAGTTGGCATCATCAACAATTTCTCTCCCATTTCAGGATGTGAAGGAAGGTACAATGAAGGGTAATGAGTCTCAATCCTTAACTTCATATGCATAGACCTTGCATAAGTGGGCATGCAAATAGAGATGAATTTCAAAGCGTTTATGATTTGGTACCATTAATTCAGGGCCTTCGAGGAGACCTAGTGGACAACCTACTAAAACATATTTACGAGGGTTGTGAATGGAAATGAACTTATGAATAACATGGGATATGAAATTTAATGAGTTAAATAATAAGGATAGCAAAGAAGAAAATGACAACCAATGTAGAACTATAATAACAAATATGCATTATGTTATGTTCTGTATAATATATAAGAGATCAAGTGTATGATGTTTATGTATTTTCTAACTTCATTATTGTCTACATAGCCAACTAAAAATAGTGAAAGTGTACATTAATATACAATAGAGATGAATTATCGATTGAAACATTACAAGAGTTGGTTACAACTGCTTCATAACCAATTATTGTTTTGACGTCAATAGTGTCATTTCTGATAAGTTGAGGTTTACAATACTGACACTGAAGGAGTTGTGTAGTAACATATAAGTGAAATTAGATCTTAAAAATTGACACGTAGGTGAGGAACCTAATGTCTATGCTACTAAAATTAACATAAAGCTAGATATACAACAATCGTAAGCTACAATAAGATCTACAAACCCATTTCTTCCTGAATCATGATGATTTGTGATTACATAGAATCTCAACATAGGGTTTTATTGTTTGGATTTAGTTGATTGAAAACTTGTGAAAAAACCTATGAACATCATGCATTTTCATCATTTTTACACTTACGTATAAATTCAAAAATTTAAAAATTCAATATATATATACAAAACTAGGACCTATGCATGACATGTTTTGTGAGTATACATGATTGATTGATGTTATTTATCATATAAATGGTGAATTATTTATAAATTTTATATGCACGTGTTTTTGACGGCATATATGCATGAGATGTAGGACATACAAGTTACATATTATACAAGGATATATAGATGCATGATATTAATTACACCCATGGACTACCTTTCTACATTGAGGGGATGCCTACACTAGGAGCATATTTACACATTTAATAGATTATATGTTTCTCTATTGATCCATTGATGATAGTAGACTATTATACATGACTTGCTCTTATTTATATTTTCTAGAGCATTATTTCCTATAGATATTATGCTTTGTTATATTTGGTGATGACATTGATCAATTATGTCAACTAATTTTTTTTGTTCCATGCATGTTTGATACTGATGATTAGTACATTGTATGATCATTAATGTCTGTTAAATTTTGTGTTCTATGAGTTCATTGATTATGTTTTGTCACATCGTGTGTTAGTTGTATCAAATAATTATCTAGACCATGTCATGGCTATGTCATGTATGTGTTGAGTTAGAGTTGAATCAAAATTATATCATATTTTAGACACCTAAATTTTCTATAGACACTTGGAAATATCATTTTTTACAGTTTTTTGAGATACATGATTTGTGTGCACACATTTGACTCTTACTGACGCTTTTACTTGTCATTTTACCTATTTATTATCTTGGCCAACCCAATTTTCTATCATTCACATGCAATATCTCCCTAGTCTATGCCAAATGACTTTATAATCCTAATCAGACCATCACCATATTCCATAACCCTAGTTTTCCCTTTGTGGATAGTGTTGGCAATAATCAAAAAATTATGGTTACCACAGGTGTTTGTCTTCATTGGCAATTTCCCATGACCTTTAATGACTACTTTTCAATTTAAACATCTCTCTTGGGTTATTAAATCATGTTTCACATGTTATTAAGGGGGGGAATACAAAATATTCATCTATAAATATAAATAAATCCTAAGGTCATATCTGCCTATCATTCATATGGGCTAACTTGGTCATTACTTAGCAATCACATTGAGAAGTCAATTAGCATTCTCTAGAGACATTTTCAAAAAGGTATAAATATAAAAAACTCTTGAAAGTAAAATCCTTAGAGCCAAATTTGAATACAAATATAGGTCAGAGTTTCATGGTTTCAAGTGTCGAAAGCCAAACATTGTATTACATTCTAGCATGATCACAATTGAGCACATATACACATAGGTTAGTGAACTACATGTTATTTGATGCATCTTCAGAGTTGTAGAACATAGACAATAATAAATAACTCGATGAGGAGTGGCTTGGGTTATCCAACCCTTCTTTATATCCCATTTTTCTAATGCAATTGTGTGTTAAAAGTGAAGCTAGGGTTTCAAGGCAAGGAGAGACAAAACTAGGATCCACGCATAGGATCAAGCACAAGAAAGCATATATAAATCATCTAGAAAGGTAGGTGTAGTGACCTATGGCAAAGTGGACTAGCACACTCAAATTAGACGATGACAATAGACAATGGACAATACATGTTTTCCACAAGTGTTTGAGCTTTTCTGGTAGCATCAACACCAGTTTTGACTGTATGTTTTCTGATTCAAACAATTACAAAGCTATTATAGAGTCATTTTGAGGACTGTGATGTTGGCAGTGAGTAGTACAAATTAGAAAATAAACTAAGAGTCTTATCTCCCCTCTTTGCTTGGTAATTTTTTAATTTATTAAGTGAAATCAATCTCTTTAGCATTCAAATTTGTACGGTAAATTTTATATCTCACACAATTTGAATTCAATAGTTTTATGCTATTTAGTTCACTTCCTTGAGACCGCTTTGGTATTATACTCAGTGCACATTTTGTATTGACATAGACTATGGCTTGTTTAAATCCCTTTTATTCCTCTTATCTCTTGGGCTTGCTTGATTAGATAGATATATGCTTAAATTCAAAATATTTCAAAAAATACAAAACAAACAAATAAATAAATTTAAAATGTTGAAGAAATTCAAAACCAAGACCTATGTATGACATGCTTTGTTAGTTACATGATTGATTGATGTCATTTATCATATACATGATGAATTACATATCCATTTTATATATGTGTGCTTTTCACAGTATACATGAGTGGGATGCAAGATATATAGGTTACATATGATACATGGACCTATAGATGTGGGTAATTCCTTACACCCAAGGGCTATCTTTCTACATTGCATGCCTACACCCGAGGAATCTTTTTTTTCAAATTGTATCTTTTTATATTGATCCATTTTCCATAGTAGAATGTACATGGCTTATTCTTCCATATAATGTTTAGGGTGTTATTCCATATGGATATTGTGTTTTTTAATATTAAAAGATGGAATTGATATTTTATATGGACTAGATTGCTTATTCTATACATGCTTGATGTTGTTGATTATTACATTGTGTAATGATTGATGATTTTTCTATTGTGTGTTTTTACGAGTGCATCGATTTTTATCACGTCGTGCATAAATTGTGTTAAGGATCCTATAGTACATGCCATGGCCATGTTGATTGTGTTAGGATATAATTGAGTCAAATTAAATTCATGTCTTGAGTGCTTTTGTGCATCATGATCATGACATTATGTGTGTGTGTATGTATTTTAGTATATGTTGTTGAGCTTGTTGTGATTACTATCATGAATTCTTATATTGTATGGGATGCCATGATTTATGTCATGCATTTTTTTGTGTTTCTTATGATTGTGTGTCTAATTGTTATATATGTTTAACATGACAGTTGTAATCCCATTGCCTTGGATTACATGTTTAATGCATACGTGAATAATCAAATATTTATATGATTAAATATCTTATCATGTTAGTATACATAATTTGAATGATTACATTTTTTGATAAACACATGATATGTATAACTCTTTCTTTTGAGATGAGTGATTGCAGGTTTCATCCCTCACTTTAAAAGGGGGCATATAATGGACTTGTCTTAAAGATTCAGGGCATGACAAACAAATACTTTAGATTTTAAGTCAAATTATATGATTCAAATGGGATAGATTGAGCAGAATGAGACATATGTGATGCATATGTGAAAAAATTTACAAGATTGTGATTCAAAATTGGATATCCTATGATATTCTGAGATAGATTATGTGGGTTAGCTTGAACAGTTGAAATACATTTTATGACATTATGAAAGATAGATGATGGCATTCTATATCACTTGTAGGTACAAATGGATCATATTTAGGGCATGAATGTGGTTCATGAAACACCTTTCTTTGATGAGGATCTATGGTACTATGTAAGCACTTTGGGTCTAAATCTATCTATATTCAAATTTATAGTTTACATATGAAACTAGTTTGGGGTTCCACTTTTGCATACGAAGTTTTGGGGTTCCACCAAAAGAGTTATACTAGTATTTTTAGTAGTGCGGTTGAGGTTGTATGTCACTCAACTAGCACTTTTATGTCTCTAACTAGGGTTGAGGCATTTATACTTCTCAAACTACTTAATTAACGATTGCATATTATGAGGGCATAATCATCCCATGTCATTCTCCAAATGAGTTCAACAATGGAAGCATAATTCACATACCCTCGGGGGTATTTGTTTCTTAACCTTTGAATTTCAAGTAATTCAACTATCTATATTATTTCAAATTTGTTATCATGAGTGAACATTGGTTTTTACATATTTCCTTGCAGTTTTTTCATGGAGCACGCTAGATATTTGGGGCATACCTGAAAAAACAAAGCGTGATTACACATATGTATAAAATTGATTTATATTATCTTTTTGATTTATATTATATTATTTTGGGATGTGACTTTTCCATCCATATTTTTTGTATGATTAGTTATGTACTATGTCTTATTGTATTAATAAAAGTGTGTTATTCAATCAAAAATATTTCCAATACTAGACTAAAAAGGGGTATTTTTAGACATCTAAATTTGGTATTAGACACTTGAAAATATCAATTTTGACATATCTTTGATATACATGACTTGTGTGTACACATTTAACTCCTATCCACACTTTCTTCTATTTTGTTACCTATCTATTATCTTGGCTGATCAAATTTACTATCATTCATATTCAAGATCTTTATAGTCTGTATTAGAACACTTTATAATACTAAGTAGACTATCACCATATTCTATATTCCTGATTTTCCCTTTCTAGGCAGTGTTGGCAATAGTTAAATGGTTATTGTTACCGTAATTATTTTTCTTCTCTAGCAACATCCAACGACATTTAACGACTACTTTTCTAATTTAAATGTCTCCCTTGAGTTGGCCAAATCATGTTTCACATGTCAGTTATGGAGAGAATAACAAAGAGTTATTTATAAATATAAATAAATCCTAAGGACATATCTACCTAACATTCATATGGGCTAACTTCATCACTACTTATAAATCACATTGAGAAATCAATTGGCACTCTCTTGAGACATTATCATAATGGCATAAAAATATAAAAAAAACCCTTAAAGGAGCAATCTTGGAGCAAAGTTTGAATACAAACGTAGATCAAAGTTGCATGGTGTCAAGTGTCAAAAGTTAAACATTACATAACATTCTAGTATGATCATGATTGAGCAAACACACACCTAGGTGGGACAACTACCTATAGTTTGAACCTTCTTTAGAATATTAGAATTTAAGCAATGTTAAATCACTTATTGCGGAGTGATTGGGGTTGTCCAACCCATCCTTTGAACTCATTTTTAATTCAATCTAATGTCGAAAGTGAAGCTAGGGTTTTAAGGCAAGGAAAGACAAAACTAAGATTTGTGCACATGATTTAGGACAAGAAAGCATGCAAAATTCATATAGAAAGGTAGATGTAATGATATATGACAGATCATATTGACATAGTCAACTTGAATAGTTCTATCAAATAGTAGAAAATACCGTTGTTGTAGGTGTCTGAGCTTTGTTGGAAACATCCCTACAAGTTTTGACAATTTGTTTCTTTATTCAAGCAATCTTAGATATATTACAGAGTCATTTTCAATATTGTCATGCAGGAAGTGAGTGATATAGATCATAAAATTAGCTAAGTGTCTTATCTCCCCTCTGTGATTGGTCATTTATATATTTAGTAAGTGCAATGAATTTTTATTTGGCATTCATATTTGTATGGTAAGTGTTATATCTTACACAATTTGAATTCACCTAAATATAAAAATAAATAAAACACGTCTCGAGTGCTTATGTTTTTCATGATCATGATATTTTGTGTGTGTGTGTGTTTGGATACATATATGATTGGTTTTGAGCTTGGTTTCACAATTTGTATCACACATGATTATATTTTATTCAACAATATTATTTATAACGTCCATCTATTGTGATTCTTATTACTGCATGTTTAATTGTTATATTTATTTGACATGACACATGTATGTCCATTGTCTGAATTACATATTTCATATGTGTTTGAATGATCAAATATTTATTTGATGACATATTTTATCATGTATGTATATATACCTTACATGATTATATTTTTATATATAATATATGATGCATATAACTCTATCTTTTGTTATGATTGATTCACAAGATTCATTCATCATATAGAAAGGGGGCATATAGTGGGCTTGTCTTAGAGATTAAGGCCATGACATATACATAGTTCATATTTTGGATTGGATTATATGATTATGATTTGGATAGGTTGGATAGATTGAGGCATATGTGGGGCATTCTACATGATTATGAAGAATATTTGATATATTCTATGACATTCTAAGTTAGATTGTGAATTAAAATTGAGTAGATTTGTCAGATTTGTCAAATTGATTAAATTGATAGACATTCTATGACATTATGAAAAATACATGATGGTGTTCTATTTCACTTTGAGGAATAGATGGATCGAATTTTGGACATTCTAAATTAGTATTCTTATTGTGAGTTTTATCTATTTCAAATTAATATGTAAATGTTGCATAAATCTAGTAGCCATAGTAATCTATGCACTTCATTGTATGTCAAGAGAATGTGTTGGTTTCTTTTGTGAAACACGGGCACAAACTTTCTATTAGTCTACATAATCAATCAATGTCATCACGTTCACCAAAATGTTCTATTTATTTTATGATTATTATGATTTAAATAAGATAAAATTATGAATAGTCAAATTATGTAAAATAGGGCAATAATTATATAAATATGAATGTAAAAGGGTATATTGATATTGAACTTACTATATTTACAGTATAAAATTAAAGGAGATTTATACTTAATTTTGATTTTTATAACTCACTATATTTGTCATTGTCTTTGAAATGGCTCTATGTTTGCTCTGTAATCGCTCAGATTAGGGAAGAGGATCTCAAAACCCTACATGGATGTTGGTGAAGTTCTTACTCCTGTAACAACCAGTTTTGTTTGGGCTCTACTAGTACTATCCCAATTGACTGTACAAATCTGGGATTCCTTATATTGTTGAACCTACACCTATAAATATCTCATGTATGTACACTCACCTTCGATCCTGTGTGTTGATCCCTATTCTATTTCGCCTTGTTTTAAAGCCATAATCATAATTTTGACAAAACATTACCCTTAAAAAAGGGGTTAGTAAGTTTGGTTGGACAACAATAACCACTCTCCACTTAGAGTCTAAGTATTGCTTACATTTTAATACTCGAAAGAGGGCTCAAACTACACGTACTTATCCCATTTAGATGTGTGTGTGTGTATACCATTGTAATCATGCTAACAAGCAATGCAATTTTTGGTTTCCGACACTTGACACCATGCAACATAAATTTGTGTTTGTATTTAGACTTGTCTCTAGGGCTACTTATTTGAGAGGTTTTTAGATGTATATGTATTTTCTGATATTGTCTTAAGAGAGTGATAATTAATTTTTCAAGCTTGTTAGGAATTTCCAAGATATGTATAACCTTAGGCTCTATTATGTTTGACCCATGAAACGTGTCTAGGTTGTCCTAATGTAGAAGCTCCGATTTGAAAAATAGTCACTAAGTTCCTGGACACTATTGACAGAAGCAAACACTTGTGACAAAAGTCCAACTATTTGATTTTAGTTGATACTATCCTAGGGGTGAAAATAAGTCTAAGATAATGTGATAGTCTTCTTATCATTTTGGAAGGTCATTTCACATACTAAGGTGATTCTAAACATGTATATATGTAAATTGTGTTTGTCAAGAGAATAGGTGGCTAGACAAATAGAGAAAAATGTGCACAAGAGTCAAATATGTACACAAAGTCCAAGTATGTCAAAATGTGTCAAACATGATGTTGTCAAAGTGTCTAATACCAAATTTTTTCTAAAAATGCCCCATTTTTAGTTTAATATTGAAAATGCTAGATTTTAAAAAATAAAAGAAAAAATTTGTTACATGTGGTTAATTGCACTTTGTGTTAATAAGGATGCCCCAAAATGTCATATTTTATTTTTGGGAAATCTTCAAGGAAACAAGTATAGATCAATGTCCATTCACGATATATATTCTAGAATAATACTGATCATTGAATTGTTTGAAATTAAAAAGACAAGGAATGAATACACCTAAGGTTATGTGAACCACACTGCTAACTGTTGAATTTGTTTGGAGAATGCCATGTGGTGATTACTCTTGAAGAAAATAATGACTGAAACCATGTGATGTGTTAATGCCTCAGCCATCGTTGGAGAATGAGAAGTGCTAAAAATTGAGTGTCATTGAAACCCCAACTACACTGCTTTGAATATCATCATAATTCTTTTGTGGAACTCTAAAATCGGGGTCGAATGTAAAGGTGGAACCTTGAAACAAGTTCATATGTAAAAATAGAACCCTGAAACAGGTTTGTATGTAAAATTGGAACCCCAAAATAGCTTTGTATGTAAATTGAAAATTTAGATCAACCACTACAAATAGATTTTAGATCCAAAGTGCTTACTAAATATTATTATTCCCCATCAATCTTTAATATATAAAAAAGACAGAGTATTTGCATGAACAACATTCATGCCCTAAATCTAATGCATTTGTAACTTAAAGAAATATAAAATGTCATCATTTATTTGTCACAATGTCATAGAACGTCTATCAATCTATTCAATCTGATAAATTTGTTCAATCTTTCTCATTTGAATCACATAATTTGATGCAAATTATGAACTATTTGTCTGTCATGACCTAAATCTTTAAAACAAACCCATTATATGCCCCCCTTTTGAAATATGTGTGAAACCTTTGAATCACTCATCTCAAAATAAATAGGCATGTTCCCTATGTGTTATATATAAAGATGTAATCATGTAAAGAATGTATACAAATATGATAAGATATGTCATCATAGAAAGATTTGATCATTCAAGTCAATATGAAACATGTAATCTAAGGCAATGAACATACAAGTGTCATGTCAAGTGGATGTATCAATCAAACACGAAATAATAAGCATCATAATAGATGCATGATATAAATCACATCTCACACAATATGTGTGATATAAATCATGAAACCAAGCTCAACAATAGTCATATATGTAACAACACGTGCACACAATATCATGATCATGATGCACATAAGCACTCAAAACATGACATGATTTTGACTTGATATTTACACAACATGAACATGACTCGGCTTATAGAATCCTCTTACAAAACTAACACAAAATATTACAAGACACAACCAATGTAGTCATAGAATCACATAATATAATACACATCAATGATCACACAATATAATCATCATCAACATCAACATACATGGAGCAAGCAATGTTAGTCGCCATAATCAATCACTGTCATCATTCCTAGACATGTTTCATGGATTGGTCATAGCAAGAAATATCAAAGAGTTAGCTACAACTACAAATAAATCATAATTTCATACTCAATTAACACTCATCTTGACAAGTCCTAAAAAGTTTGAGAAACCTATTATCACTCTCTGTAGATATTATCAACGAGACATATGCACATGATTCCAATTGTCAAAATCCAAACATTACATTGCATTTAAGCATGATCATGATGGTGCACACACACAAATAGAACTAAGTGTGGTTTGAGCACTCTTTAGTGTATTGAAACATATGCAATGCTCAGTCACTCAATAAGGATTGGTTAGGGCTTTCCAACCTAACTTACTAACACATTTTTTAAGGGTCATCTTGTGTAAAATGTGTGATAGGATTTTGAAGCAAAGAGAAGTTAAAAATGATCAAGCACAAGATAGAAAATGAGTGGATAATATCACTTGAGGCGCTTGTGTGTTTTATGGGTTCCCTTGCCTCGTGATTGATATAGTAAAAAATCAAAGGAGATATATATTTAACTTAATTCTAATTTCTATAACTCATTATGTTTGTCATTGTCTTTAAAATGGCTCTATATTTGCTCTAAAACACTTAGATCAGGGAATGAGAGCTCAAAGTCCTACAAGGATGTTGTCAATAAAGTTCGGACCCCTGCAACAACCAATTTTGTTTGGGCTCTACTAGTACTATCCCAATTGACTATACAAGTCTGGGATGCCACAAATTGTTGCACCTGTAACTATAAATATCTCGTGTATGTATGCTCACCTTTGGTCATGTGTGTTGATCCCTATTTTGCTTTGCCTTGCTTTAAAACCATAATCATATTTTTGACACAAGATTACCCTTAAAAAAGGGTTAGTAAGTTTGGTTGGACAACCCCAACCATTCTCCATTTAGAGACTAAGCATTGCCTACATTCCAATACTTGAAAGAGGGCTCAAACTACACGCAGTTATCCCATTTTGGTGTGTGTGTGTGTGTACCACCGTAATCATGTTAACAGTCAATGCAATATTTAGTTTTTGACACTTGACACCATGCAACTTAAACATGTTTTTATATTTAGACTTAGCCCTAGGGCTACTCATTTGAGGGTTTTTCAGATATGTGTCTTTTTTCATAATGTCTTAAAAAAGTGTTAATTAATTTTCCAAGCTTGTTAGGACTTTCCAAGATATGTATAACCTTAGGGATGATTTGTATCTATAGTTGACTCTTTAATATTTTTCACTATGTTTGACACATGAAATGTGTCTAGGTCGGCCTAATGTAGATGCCCCAATTAGAAAAATAATCGAAGTGTTCCTTGACACTACCGACAAAAGCAAAAACATGTGACAAAACTCCAACTGTTTAATTGTTGTTAATTTTATACCGGGGGTGAAAATCAAAGGTCCAAGATAAGGTGATAGTCTTCTTAGTATTTTGGAAGGTTATTACACAGAATAGGGTGATTCTAACTGTGTATATTGGTATATTGTGTTTGCCAAGACAATAGGTGGGTAGACGAATAAAAGAAAATGTACATCAGAGTCAAATATGCACATGAAGTCCATGTATGTCAAAGTGTGTCAAAGTTGACGTCAAAGTGTTTAATACCAAATTTAGGTGTTTACAAATACCCCCCTTTTAATCTAATATTGAAATTGTTAGATTAAAAAAATAAAAGAAGAAATTTTGTACAAGTGGTTAAACACACTTTGTGTTAACAAGAATGCCCCAAAAAGTCATATTTTATTCATGAAAAAACTGCAAAGAAACAAGTATGGATCAATGTCCATTCACGATAGACATTCTAAAATAATTTAGATTGTTGAACTATTTGAAATTGAAAAGTTAAAGAACAAATACACCTAAGGGTATGTGAAATACATTGCTAATTGTTGAACTTGTTTGGAGAATGCCATGTGGTGATTATTCCCCAAGAAAACAATGACTAAAACCATGTGATGTGTTAATGCCTCAGCTACAAATTGAGTGTCGTTGAAACCTCAACTACACTGCTCTGAATATCATCATAATTCTTTTTGTGGAACTCTAAAATTAGGGTCGAATGTAAAGGTGGAACCTTGAAATAAGTTCATATGTAAAAATAGAACCCTGAAACAGGTTTGTATGTAAAATTGGAACCCGAAATAGGTTTGTATGTAAATTGAAACTTTAGATCAACCACTACAAATAGATTTCAAATCCAAAGTGCTTACGTAGTATCATTATTCCCCATCAACCCTTATTATAGAAAATAGACAAAGTGTTTGCATGAACAACATTCATGCCCCAAATCTAATGCATTTGTAACTTAAAGAAATATAAAATGTCATCATTTATTTGTCATAATGGCATAGAATGCCTATCAATCTATTCAATTTAATAAAAAAAATTAATTTGATAAATTCGAATCACATACTCTGATGCGAAGTATGTACTATTTGTCTGTCATGACCTAAATCTTTAAGACAAACCCATTATATGCCCCCCTTTTGAAATGATGGATGAAACTTTTGAATCACTCATCTCAAAGAAATAGGCATGCGCCCTATGTGTTATATAGAAAGATGTAATCACGTAAAGAATGTATACAAATATGATAATATATGTCATCAGAGAAAGATTTGATCATTCAAGCAAATTTGAAACATGTAATACAAGGCAATGGGCATACACGTGTTATGTCAAGTGGATAAAACAATCAAGCCTGCAATAATAAGCATCAAAGTAGATGCATAATATAAATCATGGCATCACACACAATATAAGTATGCATGATAGAAATCATGAAACCAAGCTCAACAACAGTGATATATGTAACCACACACATACACACAATATCATGATCATGAAGCACATAAGCACTCAAAACTCCACAATACTCTGACTTGACATTTACACAACATAGCCATGACTCAAAGTATAGGATCCTCTTACACAATTGACACACAACATGACAAGATACAACCAATGCACTTATAGAATCACACAATATAACACACATCAATGATCACACAATATAATCATCATCAACATCAAACACACATGGAGCAAGCAATGATAGTCCCCATAATCAATCAATGTCATCCTTCCTAGACATGTTTCATGGGTCGGTCCTAGTCAGAACTATCAAAGAGTTAGCTATAAATACAAATAAATCATAATTTCATACTCAATTAACACTCATCTTGGCAAGTCCTAAAAAACTCAAGAAATCAATTAGCACTCTCTTTAAATATTATCACCGAGACATATATATCTGAAAACCCCTCAAAGGAACAGTGCTAGAACCAAGTCTGAATGCCAAATGTAGGTCAAAGTTGCATAATTCCAAGAGTCAAAATTCAAAGATTACATTGCATCCAACCATGATCAAGATGGTGCACACACACAAACAAAACTAAGTGTGGTTTGAGCCCACTTTAGAGTATTAGAACATAAACAATGCTCAGTGACTCAGTGAGGATTGGTTGGGGCTCTCCAACCCAACTTACTAACACATTTGTCAAGGGTCATCTTGTGTGAAATGTGCGATTAGGGTTTTAAAGCAAAGAGAAGTAAAAAAAAGATTGGTGCACAAGACCGAAGGTGAGTGGACATGGATGAGGTACCCAGATGAAACATTCTCATTTTTTTGTATTTTATAGAGATTGTTCATATCTTTCTAATTTCAACAAAGCACCTTCACAATTTGAAAGACAATCTCATAACATGACACATTATTTCGTACTATTATTATCCCAGAATATATTCTTCTAGTTGTCAGATTTTTTTCATTTTGGCTAGCCTACTTTAACCCATGCACATAAATTGGAGGCATTGTTGGACGTCTTTATAATATATCCATGTTTGAACATTTTCTAATGTTAAATCTTACAAGCTGCTCATGTTACCGGTTGTTCTTGCATTCAATGAATTTCAAATCACAAACTTGGTTTATAAAGTCCTTGGTGAGCCTATTTTCAATGTTTTGTTCTTTTAATGGTAATAATATGTTTTAATTAACAAAGGAGTTTTGTAAGAATTTATAAATCACACGATTTGAAAAAGAATTCAACCTTTCAATAAGATTTGAAGGGGATTCAAAACAAGTCTGTGAAAAGAGAGAGCTTCAAACGTGGTACATTAACACATTTGAAGCTTGAATAGTACTTGCATTGGAACGAGCATGCACATGTTGTCAAATGTTGGGCCAAGTGAACGCTCAAAGCACTTTGGTGTCACCCTGCAAAGCATCAAAAGCCCATGAGACGAATAACAATATTAAAATTTGTTCTTCTAAGGAAAAATTGATATGAAAAAATAGATATTCAAATAAGATTCTCGTGAGACATTTCAGTGTTCCATCTTTTAGAGGGTGGTCTCATGGAAGGGGCAATTGCAACTATTTTGCAGTTGCAGAGGGTCTCATATAAGTGCATCTATTGAACTGCAAAAAATAGAATCTTTTCTTAAAAAATAGGAACAACCACTGTATAGGAAAAATATTTTTAGAGATGGGTAGCAATTGGGGGCAAAAAGTTGCAGTCCCTGTAGAGAATTTTTAAGCACTTTACAACCAATAAAAAATGTTCTATAAATATATTTTTTTAATTTGGTTTGAAATTCAAACTTTTTGAATTTCCTCTACGAGTATGAATTTTGCAGTTTATGAAATCTCAGTAGAAAATTTTTAAGCACTTTATGACCAATAAAAAATGTTCTATAATTTATTTATTTTTAATTTGGTTTTACATTCAAACCTTTTAGATTTCCTCTGCAAGTATAAATTTTACAGTTTATGAAATGAAATCCAAAGGACCGTTTCACTGTATACTTACTCGTAAATAATCTTTGCAGCCCCTGCAACTTTATTTGCAGTTGCAGTGCCATAAGACCAGGCTCTTACATTTCCAATTTTCCGTGCACTGCTTGACCTGCATGCCTCCATTGCATGACCGACTTCGTCCACCCCTCGTCAGACTGCCCCTCAATGGTAAAAATATTTTTTCTTTTTTTAATAAGAACATGTGTCACAGAAATATGTTGCATTTTTCAAGAGAGAGAGGCTTCTTGTAAAGAGAATACCACAGGGAGAAGCGGATGCATAGTGCCCATCTAGTCACTTAGACTGCCTTATATAATCTTGACTCTCCAAAGCTCAAAGATGTTACAGACATTAAAACATTCGCACGTTTATCTTTGTGCAAACGGAGTGTCCTTGACCTTGAACCATTACAGGGAGTGCCCTATAAATGAAATTGATTCCATTGCATAGAGAAATTAAAGATTCTCAAGCTAGCAGCATCTATTTGGATTCAAGGTTTGTCATCTACCTCACTTTTGCTTGCCATTTTCATAATTTCTTGAGATATATAGAGCTACGCATCTATATATGTTAGCAGCGGACACATCGTGAAACACGTTTGCAATTTTTTATTCTAAAAATCAATTTGATTCCATGGCATAGAGAAATTAAAGATTCACAAGCTGGCAATGTGTACTTGGAATCCAGATTTTCCATAGAGCTCACTTTTGCTGAAGCCAATGTCATTATTTCTTGAAATTTATATGCATCTAGGTGTTTGTTGGCCTCTTCCAATGAACCTAATTGCAAGGTGCTAGCATCATAGAAGAATTGAAAGTGTTCTGACCAACACGATTGATGTAGAAATTAGTTGATTTCCAGCGGTATAAAAATCATTATATGTTGTTGCAGCATGATGCAAGAAAGTTTCTGAATGATCTTCAATCACACAGTGATCAATTGAAAATGGAAGTTCATCAGCAGAAAATAGGGAAGTCTGTGCTGCAAATCATTAGTTTTCTTTAGGTGCTCTAAAGTGAAACAAATAGCACTCCAAGTAACATGGAGTGTGCATTATCAATTTTCTCACTTTTGAAGTGCAGTCGGCAGCAAATATGGTTAGTTTTTTGGGATGAGGTTCTCTAATGATTCCAGATTGGCCCATTACTCTTTCATATTCTGGAGCTGAAAATTTCAGTAAGGATGAATTTCTCGAGTACCTGTTAATGGATAGGGTTTTGGCACAAACATTCCCAGTCCAGTATCTCCAGCTTCGTCTGTCTTTCTGCCATCTGTTACAGACGGATATAATTTTCAGGTTGAAGAGGTTCTCTCAAGTAGATTTTTAGATGCTGACTTAATTAGTCCTGTTCAACTTTGTATTACTTAGGGAAGTTCCCATTTTTTTCAATATTAATTCCTGCGTATTGCAACCCTGTAGACCATTTCCAGTTATTTCTTACACACATCATCTCTTCGTCATTTTGTTTCCATATGGACTAATTCTAGAACTATGGAGTTTGCGTGTGTTGGCTTCAACTTGCGCTTTGTCTAAAATCTGCTTTATTGTCCGTTATTGCCTAAAGGCTATTATGAGACACTGTGTAATGTTAATATTTATCCAGGTCAGCAAATGCATATTCTACATAATGTGGGGATGCATCTCGGAGTTGAATGACTTGTTCTGTTTCTTAAGGAAACGGGGACAAGAATTAGGGTGAAGTCAGAAAATGCCCTTGGTCTTCTTATTTTGCAGGGAATGCAAGGAGATGCTGGGAATGTTTCCTACTTAATCTTATTCCCAAAGCAGAATGGTAGGAGCAGCAGAAAAAAGGATTAAAATTGTTGATTGAAGGGATTATGAGTGTTTGTGGGATTGACGGTGACCAACAGAGGAATGGGAATTGGGTCCAGCAGATGTATAACAGATTAATGAGGAGAAGGTTATGAGGTTGCAAGAAGGCCTGGTTGGTGTGCCACTGGGGATCTTCGTTGAGCTTGAGGATAGGGGTGGGGTCAGTGATGCTGACGATCATGAGTTCCATGCGGCTGTTATATCACCTGGAAGTGGAGGATTCTGTTTGGTTGTCTTTAATGACGTGCTTGTTTGTTTATCCGAATGATTAATTGTCCTATCTCCATGAAGGAAAAGTCCATAATAAATTGGTCATCTCCTGTTTGTAGACTTTTCATAATATAAAAAGAGCTATCATGTACGTTTTCTTCTATTTTTTGTTGTGTATAAATTAGAAAAAATCCAAAATCAATAAACAATGAATCATGCGTTCTTTATTTTATAGTTAAAAATGAAAGTTTAAAGGTCCAATTGCAGCTAGAAAGTTTTGTTACTCGCCAAAATGAACTTGAATAGAGCTAGAAGGTTTAACTATTTTTTTGTCAGCTTGAAATCCTTTCTCATTTAATTGAGGTTCGCCCCTTATAGAGCATGTTCTCTTAGGTTCGCTTCTTTTTCTGCCTTTTTTTTCTTAATGTTGCAGCAATTCTTTCTGGTTAAGTATTTCATTATTTTGTTAATCAAATGTCCCTTGGAATTTCTAAATGTTAAAGTTCAATCACAGCTTCTGTTAAATCCTCCTCTAAATATGTTCAATCAC
This sequence comes from Torreya grandis, assembly GCA_037957365.1. Classification (NCBI taxonomy): domain Eukaryota; kingdom Viridiplantae; phylum Streptophyta; class Pinopsida; order Cupressales; family Taxaceae; genus Torreya; species Torreya grandis. The sequence continues at coordinate 49,552 of JARHVA010006522.1, read as the reverse complement.
ATCTTGTGTTAAATCCTCCACTAGTTAAAGATATTTTAACCACTCATATATTTGGTTAAATGATTTAGGTCCTTTCGTGGTCTTTGGATTATATTTGGACTGGTCTCCTAAGCACATACATTTTTTATTCCTGCAATGCATTTTCTTCTTGTGTTTAATTTTCTGATCGAAGGCTATTTGATATTGAGGTGCCTATCGTGCCAATCCTTCTTTTTGCATCTTATCTTAGGTTTAGGTTGCTTTAGAAAACTAGTTCTTTGTTTGGTGTTGTTTGATTGTTATTTTTCATGTATTTCATTCCTTGTTTAATGATTGCTCAACTCCTCCTCATTTAGATATTTTAATGCTTCCAAAGTTTCAAAGGAATTATTGCATTGTAGTTTTTCTTTTGGAATATGGCGATTATTACACCTTCCATCTGCTCTTCCCTTCTAATGTTTTTCATGCTAAATTTGGATGACTGTTATTTATCCTTACCTGGTCAGATCCTTGCCAAGTGTCCATGCTCAAAATAGACCCCTGTATTTGAAGAGAAGGTTTCACGAAACATTCCTGTTCCAAGGGCATATATAAAGGGTTATTTATGGCTATCAGGCTTGTAGAAGTGCAAGCCATTCTCTTCAGCGGTATATGGTCTTTTGTCAGTTACAAATCGTTTGACTGAAATTTGCAGCCTGTGTGACATTACAACCTGAAAGAGAAACTTTTGTTCTTCTGCCTGTCATTGCAGTATTACCTATATCAACTAATTGACAAAATTAGTCTTTTCCTCATTGCAATTCTTGAGATCACCTAACCTACAAAATCTCATAGGTCGTTCATATTATTGTACAATTACACATTACACATTTACCATCTAAGATGGCATTATACAATATGCTAGCTAGCAATATACTGCATTTATCATTTTGTTTCGTACACTTCCTTAAATATTTACATTTGTAAGGGACAGTCTTTGTTCTGCTTGTCATTATCTTCGTCTTCAACAGTTTTGTTGCATTTATATCGTCAATCTTTAAAATCCTGGCAATCATTAAAATCTGCAATTTCTTCAGTCTTCAAATTTGTAGTCTTCTTCATCAGCATCATTTAAATGTTACAACTCTACCAATCCGGAAGCAGACTTTGGGGTGAAACTCCGTATGTGTATATGTGTTAACAACTTCCTTCTCTCCTTTAATAACATCGCTTGGGGCGCTTGTATGTTTTGTGGGTTCTCCCTTGCCTTGTGATTTTTTACCAATGCACATGAGAGAAAGGTCATAAAAGAAATGACTGCTTTATGAAAATTTGTCATCAAAGAGATATTAAGAACATGGTTAAAAATTCGACAACCAAACCAACTATATCTAAAATCTTTGGTGACCCTCCGATCTTCAACATTCAGAGGCTTTGACATTTTTAAAGTCCTCAACATTATAGGTCTTCAGCCTCTCAAACAGCTGGCAATCTTCAGCTGCAGAGGCAAGGATGTACACATAGGCAGACATGATCTCACACTTGTAGGCCCACGGATGAAAACACAGTTCATGACACATACAATTGTTGCAATCGCATCTTGTGAACCTGAATATGACACAGAAGCAAGACAAAATAGGAGTTATAAGGCATTACACGTTCCAAAAGCTTTGTCAATGTGGAAAGAGGCTAGATTATGAGAAGCCCAAAGCGGTGGCTTGCACATGCTTTAAGGTGCTTGTATGCTAAGTGGATCTGCTTGCCTCGTGATTATTACAAAAAACACATGCAGAAAAATGTCATTAAGGTAATGACTACTCATGGAGGCCATTTTGAGATGACTTAAACATGCACGGATAAAATCCAACAAAATTAATAATCTCATTAAATTTCCCATGTCATCTACTATTTTGCTTCCCGAACAAATTACTCATAAATCATTTTGTTAATTGTCTCTTTTCCAACCTTTATCGACAAAAGCCAAAATCTATTAGTTTGTGACTTGTTATCATGGACAAGTATTTATGTTTTGTTGCATCTTTTCACTACTTTTGGATTTTTAAACATGCAAATTTTGTGGTTAAACCTGTTTTTACAGAAATCAACAAAAGCCCAAATCTATTATCAAGTTTGTGACTTGTTATTAAGGACAAGGATTTATGTTTTGTTGCATCTTTTCACTACTTTCGGATTTTTAAACATGCGAATTTTGTTGTTAAACCTGTTTTTAAAGAAATCAAATCTATTCTGTATACCTGAAAACCCACATTTCATAGACAGTGAAAGAGGCATTAAATGATTTATCAAAATACACGCTTATATATGGGGAATGTACACACTGGTGATTCAATGAAAATGTTTTGTTACATCTCCATGCAAAGCCTTCCACCCTTGTTCTGTCTCCATTCAAGAGTTGTCCCCTACCTGTCTTTCTGGAAAGAAAATGCTTTTCTTGTAAAGACTGTGTCCTATGAAGAAGTACAAGTTTCAGAAACCCAAATGTAAAAATTCACCAATCCATGTTCTCCAAAACTATATTTACAACTACAAGATTTCAGATTATGGGATTTGCCATTTCAGTTTCCCATGCATACCTATTGAGATGGCAGTTCATTGTCAGAGATAATATGAATTCGCAATAGCGCCCTCTAATTTACTATGGGCTTTCATATCCACTGAAACAAATAATTAAATAGAAAATCCTGGCTATTGCAACCAATATCATCTGTCCTAATTATTATGAATTTTGTTTCTGCAACGGTTTAAAGTTGAAAATGTTTATTGCAAATTGCCTTTTTACTATTGAGTCTTGAGTTTTTTAATTCTCATATTACAAATTGTCTTTGAGGGATTCTAAGTTTAGATATAAGTATTGTTATTGAATATGACAGAATTTATTAATTGTATCACTGGTGACTATGCAGGACATCCAAGCTCCAGGTGTATGGGCATCGCAAGCAGGTGTTTAATGAACTGTGGAGGCAGTTGTAGTAGCTTAAGTTTAAACAACTAAAAACTGCAACCCCTTCCAAATAGTAAAATTGGAAAAAGGATGTATCCACCAAAATGAGTAATGTTTACCAAGAGCCATTGGAAAGAATAAATAGATACAAAAACGGATCATGAGCCCACAATATTAAAGTGAAAAACCTCAAACATTTGGCCAGATTTGTTGAACCCACAATATTAAAGTGAAAAATCTCAAACATTTGGCCAGATTTGTTGAATAACCAAACAAATTCAAACCTTAAACCTGCATGTTCAAGGCCTTATCATAGCCAACAATCCAACACAGATTACCACCAAATTTCAAAATTTTCTTGATCCTAAAATTTGTTTCTATGAGTTTGTGGCACTTAAATCAATACTTCTAAGTTTGAGGGTAGACTGGTACAATTTATAACTCATTAACTAGCAAACATTCTAGAATACACAGTCTCAGCCCAAATTACCATATCAATACATACTTTAATTATAAAATAAAATCACTTATTTGATAAGAAGCAAATTCGGAAATGTATAGTAGGGAAGCAAAAAAAACACTCAAATTATATACGAATACTCACATGACCATCAGATTAAAATTATTTTTGTGCCTTCAATTTGGAATACATGGGGTTAAAACAAATCTTATACCTTCAGTCTAGAATTAACTCTTTCAAAACACAAACTGACCACATCATTTACAAAAAAGTGAAAATTGCTGACAAAACCATTTTAGCATTTAACCTTCCATCTCTTCGTCTTCTTGGTCATTGTCCTCAAGTGTAAGATCATTGAGCAACTCCTCCAATGGCACAGAAGGAGCATCTTCACCATCAGTCATAGAGGCTGTCTCTGATGGATGATAAGCCTCATTTTTATACAAGGCAATCTTGGACCGCATCTCTTGGTCTTCCTCCAATTCTTCCAAAAACTTTTCATAGTCCTGATCTTCCTTTGCATCCTCTGTTCTACCTCTAGAAGATGGCTCCACCTCCATAGGTAGATTATTAAGCTTCCAAGGCCGAGGCTTGCCTCTCTTCTTCTGACGCTTCTCTTCGTAACTTTTCTTCACCAAAACCACGTCAGGAAGATTAAGTCCTTTATACTTGTCCATTTCCAAATCATTAGTATTTGCACCATATAAATCAAAACCAAGAGCATAGTCTCCAGGATTCAGAAGATGACCCAGATGAGTTTTCACAGTAAAAATAGTGTCATTCTTTCCAAAATCTGAAACACGAGCCACCTGTGCATCTGCCAATGAGTACTTCATACCACCCACGGTACTCAAACCCACATTAACCTCAACATCCAGAACAATATACTCCACCAACTGCCTGCCTGAAAGAAGAGACCTAAAGGGCACCCTCCAATACTGATTTGCATCCATAAATGCATGCCTCAACGTAATTGGGTCAAGCAGCATAATATTAGTACTCACTTTTGTGCACAAAACAAGAGGACCCAAGTTGCCCAAACTTGAAGAAACCTTGGGGGGAAGGCAAATCAAATCCTCCTTGCAAATAGGACAAATCTGAACAGAGAAAGTATACTTGTAATTATAAGTACTATTCTTCACATCCTGTGACACCAGCTGCTTATCATTCCGACTCAAAATAGGCACCACACTCCCCAAAAAGTTCACAAACTTAGAACCATGGCTCCTATTAGAAAAGAAAAAATCAACTCCCTCATGAATTTGCTTAATATTAACTGCCTGAGCAGCTGCCCCATGTTTAAGTATCAACTGCTCCAGATAGAAAAATGTTCTCCTATGGCTAACATGCTGCCTAACCTGCACAACAGCAACAAAAAGATCTGGGTTTGTGTGAATCCTCCTACAGCTATCACACATATGCTCTTGTTGTACATACTCAACAACATAGGCCTGTTCTAATATAGCCCCGTTGAGGACCTCCTTCTGTATTTTCAACTTGACCTTGATCCTCTTAGAATGGGGCTCAGTCCATATAAACTCAGCATGCACAAGCCTGACCTTATTGAGATTTTTAAGCCTTTTGATGCAGAAGGTCAGAAGCTCTTTGGATTCTAACTGCGCTTTGATCCATGTTTTGGGGGGCTGTAAATAGGAGTTGCATTCAGGGCAGTGGAGAATTGTGACATGTTTTTGCAAGCCCTCGGTGATGTCAACTTGGGAACGGATGCAATTCACACACATGTTAGCTGCATTGGGTGGCATCGAAATGCCACACATACAACACAGGACTTGACCCTTGGTCTGCTGGACCGTAAACATGTCCGCAACAGTACCCTCGTCGGCCATTTTTACAGGGGTTTGGACAAAATCGAACCAAAAAAAACTCCAAATGAGGGTTTTTCGCTATCTTGGCAATCGCCAAGATCAGAAATAACTGCAAAAGTAATATTAGACTTCTTTTAAGCTTTTTTGCAATGATCCAGATAACAAACACTGCAAAAATATGGATGCCAATTAGGGTTTTCGAAACTTTTTTTTAGTAATGTCCCAAATCAGAAAAAACTGCCAGAGAAAAATTTAAATCTACAATGGAGTTTTTTATTCTTTTTAACAATTACCCAGATCAGAAAAAACTGCAAACAAAAATTTGACTCTAAATTAGGATTTTTAAAAATTGTGAATAACCCAGATCAGTTTTATAGATCTCTTACCTCTGAACTATATCTTCCAATCCTTTTGCACCTCGCGATTAGTGGATGTTGATAAAACCCTCGGTTGCCCCGAACTGCAGAAAATAATATCTTGTAGGGTTTTAGATGTATAGAGAGGATTTTGTTTTAGGTCATTGCGCATAAAAAGGGTGCGGTGGCTTTCTTACAGGGAGAAAACAAACCCATGAAATCGCAAATGTGGCCTAACTTTCGGCAAAATGTGATAAGGGCAACATTTGTTTTTAGTTTGATTTATGTAAAGGTGTGAAGAGGAAGAAACAAATTTGTGTTAGGATGCTTTTTTATAATATTGTTTTTTCTTTTGTTGATTTGAGTTGATATTTTTTTCAATATTTTTATTTTATTTAAATCATTGATTTGTTGTAATGTGATTAAACGTAAGATAGATAGGTTTTAGATATAATAAAATGAAATTAAATATACAGAAATACGAGAATGAAAATTAAAATATTATTACTTTGGACAAAAAAATAAAATAAAAGTAATAAGATGCATGCAAAACAAAATTAAGCAAAGGAATAAGATTAAGAGATATATGTATAATGATGTTCATATTGTTACAAAATCGATTGCTATATCCATGCGCATTGTAACTCATGTTTTGTCACCTTTTCATTGCATAAAGAATGTTTGCAACCTCATTAATGGTAAAGAAAGGAGCAAGAAGAACAAAGCTCGACATCTATGGTAAAACCGCCCATCTAGAATCTCATCGAGATATTGATGGTTAGGACATTGAGCTCCGTGTTTTCCTATCCAAGTGTAACCATCAATTGTCCCTTTTCACAATTTCAATCTTCCTTGGGCATAGGAGAGTTGTTCATGGTGAATAATAGGGGGCATTTTGATCCGAGCAACAATTCAGGCGACAATTCGGGTGACAATTCCACCCCAGTTGATGACGAAATTTTTGGGAGCCATAACTTTTGCATCGTAGCTCCAATTGACTCGTTGTTTGAACTGTTGGAAAGATAAGAATGAGGAAAACGTCGTGAGATGGTGTTGAGCTTTGCTCCATAAAGTTTGGCCCCAGAAACCCCAACAAAAGTGCCTCAATTTTCAATTTTAGTAGTGCAGTCTAAAAATAGTAAGTTTCTAAAAATAGTAATTCCTCAAAATCTGTATTATTTTAAATCTTGGAAGTCGAACCACTTAATCTCCTTCGAGATTGGTGACCTTTCAGATCCTCCCCATGCCTTTAAATGTGTATAAATGAAGAGGTAACCTGAAATGTGAAGACAGACATCTCTTCCCAGAGATAAGCATATAATTGTATTGCACTCTTGAGTAATACTACATCTCTTCTCAGAGAATTCATTGTTACTGTGTTATTTCTATGTTCTTGAAATATTTATCAACCAAAACTTCTAACTTTTGGATCAGTGGTATCAGAGCGGTTTGTCTTGAGAGTGTATGATCCCAAGGACGAGGTCAAGCTACAAGAAGCTTGGGTGGGAAACAACAGAGCTTCCAAACTTTCCACCTGTTTGCTCCAAACAACTTCAAATGGCGAACGACACTGAGACATCTGATCCTTTCAAGGAAATGGTGAATGAAGCCCTTCAACGGCAACAAGCACAAATGCTGCAACAATTTGCCCAAATTCTTCAAACACTCTTGATGGGAAATTATGGCTCCGCAGCTGCACTTTCTGGCTCCTCATCTAGGGAACATCCTTTCAGTGCCCCAACACCCTTCAAGGTTCAGGTAAATTTTGATATTCCTACATTTGAAGGCAAAATCAATGCTGATGCAGTAGAAAATTGGTTGATCAATTGTCTTCCTACTTCTCTGTAAATAAGTTCACTGATGGAGAAAAGATTACTTTTGCTCTTTTGAAAGCATCATTGCCCATGAAAAACTGGTGGGAAGTGTACAAAAAGAGGTTTAGTAAAAATGACATTGGCCTTGAGGTGGAAGCTACCTGGGATGATTTTGTGGAAGCGGTGAAAGAAGAATACTATCCCATCGGAGCATATGATGATCTATGCATACAGTGGCAACAACTTCACCAAAGTAAGGACCAATCTATTCAAGATTACACAGACATTTTTTATTTTTTGTCTGCAAGATTGGGCATCCAAGAAAGTGAGAAATATAAGACTCTCAAATATCATGGTGGACTACAATGGTACATATGGGGGGAAATGGAACTCTTCAATTTGGAAACCCTTGGTGAGGCATACAAATTCGCAGTGAAGATTGAGCAGAAGCATGGCAAAAAGAATATGAAGGGTCAACCTTCAAAATGGAAAAGTGACAAGGAAGGTTAAACACGAGGCCAAAATTGGAAGCAAAAGGAGTTTCAGAATAAGAAACCCCAGAAGGGGAAGGCTGGAAAATGGTGTAATTACCATAAAACTGGAACTCACTCCAAAGAAGAATGTTGATCCATGAAGTCACTACTTTCTGAGTCACAATACTCGACATCTACTACTCTGCCTCATACACAACCTACAGTCAAAGAGGATGAAGAAGAAATTGTAGATGCTAAGCCCGACACCATCATCACTTCATCACAGACCCATGAGGAAAGCCCAGATGACAAGGAAAGATTATTTCACTCCAAATTATGGGTAAAAGGTAAACCTCTGCACTTCATTATTAATAGTGGGAGTCAAAAGAATTTAATCTCTGCTAAAGTTGTGAAAAGTTTAAATCTATCCATGAAGCCTCATCCAAATTCCTATAGTATTGGATGGTTGAGCCCAGGGAGAGACCTCCATGTCACCCATCAGTGTCTTCTTTCATATGCATTAAAACTATTCCAAGATGAAGTTTTGTGTGATGTGGTCAATCTAGATGTTTGTGATGTACTCCTTAGTCAGTCGTTCATGTATGAGTGACATGGCATCTATGAATCATGAACCCGAAGAATCACCCTCACTCTTGGAACACGACGCTATAGGGTACCAAAGGTACCACCTCCCACATCTGTCTCCTTGATTAGTGCTAAGCAATGCATGAGATTGGTGGAGAAGACAAAGCAATTTGTTTTCATGGTGGTCAAACCACAAAAATCCAAGAAGGCTGATGTTGCAGTCCTGACTACACAATCAACACAACAACAAAAGTAGATAGGACAAATCACAAGAGAATATGATGACTTATTCAAGTCACCCACAAGAGTTCCACTGCATTGCCAGGTAAAGCATTCTATCAATTTGATCTCAAGATCACCTTTGCCTAACAAACATGTGTATCACAGATCAGTTTTGGAGAATGATGAGATAAAAAGATAGATTCAAGAATTGATCCAAAAGGGTCACATCAGGCCAAGTTGTTCACCCTGTGGTAGCCCAATTATCTTGGCACCAAAGAAAGATGGAACATGGAGGCTTTGCATTGACTATCGAGCCCTAAATAAAATCTATGTGAAGAATTGCTACCCTCTCCCGAGGATTGATAACTTGCTAGACCAGCTCTGTGGTGCGAATTTCTTCACCAAAATTGATCTCAAATTTGGTTATCACCAAATTCTCATCGATCCCACTGATGTTTGGAAGACTGCATTCAAATCTAAGGAGGGGCTCTTTGAATGGTTAGCTATGCCTTTTGGCTTAACTAACGCACTTGCAACCTTCATGAGGATGATGGATGACATCTTACGACCCTTCACCAACTCATTCATGGTTGTCTACTTGGATGACATACTCATCTATAGTAAAACATGGGAAGAACATTTGCAACATGTTTGTAAGGTACTTCAAACTCTTCAGGAGCACAAGTTGTATGCAAATCTCGACAAATGCACATTTGGGATGACAATAATTCAGTACCTCAGTTATGTTGTGAATGAGGAGGGGTCCATGTTGATCCAAAAAAGATTTGGGTTATTCGAGAATGGCCCACAACAAGGACCCTCACAGAGCTTCGCAGCTTTTTAGGTCTTGCAAATTTCTACCACAGGTTTATTCTTAGATTTTCACATGTTGCTTGTTCACTAACCCAAGTGACTAAAGGAGGAGCTAAAGCTACATTTCAATGGGGTGAAATACAACAAAGAGCATTTGAGAATTTCAAGAATAGACTTTGCTCAACCCCTGTTCTTGCCTTGCCAGATTTGCATCAACCTTTTGAGTTGATGACAGATGCATCTAAGTATGCCATGGGAGTTGTCATCATGCAACATGGCCATCCTGTTGCATATCACAGTGAAACTTTCACTAATACAGTCAAGAAATATCCAACATATGATAAAGAGCTCTATGCCATTGTGCAAGCCTACAAATAATGGAAACACTACATCTTGGGGAAAGAAACGATCATCCACACTGACCACAGACCATTAGAATTCATCCAGACACAGAGCAAACTATGAAATGAGAGGCACCAAAAGTGGGCCACATATCTTCAACAATTCCACCTGATAATCAAACACAAAAAGGGGAGCTCAAATATAGCTGCAGATTGTTTGAGCTGCCCACCAATTATTGCACTCACAATAGTTCTTGACCTGTGCAGACATGAGACAACCACTTGGGGTACTCTGTATGAAGCAGATCCTACCTTTGCTGATACATATCAAGTGCTTCAAAAAGGTAAACATGTTTCTAATTTCTATTTGTAAGATAATGTCCTTTGTCATATGGGGCACATCTGTGTTCCAGCTACAAAGCAACAAAATATGATATGGGAAGCACACTTCAGTAGGACAGCTGGACACTTTGGTATAGAAAAGACATTGGTAGTTCTTCAAAAACACTTCTACTAGCCCCATATGCGAAAGGATGTGGAAAGATATCTCAAATCTTGCACCCCATGTGTGATAGCCAAGCCAACAAATAAGAAGCAAGGATTGTACATGCCATTGCCAGAACCAACCAGGCCTTGGGAATCCATCTCAATGGATTTTCTCTCAGGTTTGCCCACTTCAAAACATGGTAAGGACTATATTTTTGTGGTAGTTGATCATTTTTCAAAAATGGCTATCATGATTGCTTGTAAGAAAAATATATATGTTAAGGAAACTGCTCAACTATATTTTAGTCATGTATGGATTCATTTTGGTCTCCCCAAGTCCATTGTCTCATATCGAGATAGCAAGTTCCTGAGCATCTTTTGGTCCACTCTATGGAAGATGATGGATGCCAAGCTGATGAAGTCCATAGCCTTCCATCCACAGACTAATGGTTAGACAGAGGTGGTAAATCACTTGATTGTTCACATGATTCGGATGTATCACTCCAAACATCCACACACATGGGATGAGGGACTTCTCTTCATACAACATGGATACAATCAGGCACTGCACAGCTTGACCAAGCACAGTCCATTCCACGTATGTTTTGGGTTCTAACTCATGGAACCAATTGATATAGTTGTTCCATTTTCCACCATGGAATACACACTTCATAGAAGATCTGAGGTAGCAAAAGCAACAAAGTTTATTGAAAAAATGCAAGACATCCAGTAACAAGTTCATGACATCCTAGAGAAGATGAATCAGAAGTATAAGCAATGCCATGACAAACATAGGATTGCACACCATTTTGTTGTGGGTGACAAGGTTTGGTTGCAGTTTTAGAAGGAATGACTTGCAGGGCCACATAGAAAAATTTGGCCTTTGCGATATGGTCCCTATACCATCACCAAAAAAGTTGGAGAAAATGCTTTTGAGTTGAACCTGATAGCCTACCTTGGTCTACATCCAATATTCAATGTGGAGCTTCTCAAACCATATCATCTACCTCTATTGGACACTTAAGTTGTAGCAGAACAACCAGACATTGATGAGCTTGATCCACAGAGTTTTGCTCACATAGAAGAGGATCAAATTGTGGACACCTGGATGAAGACAACAAGAGGACGCTCTATTCCACTTTATCGAGTGGTCAAAAGGGGCCAGCTTAGCCACCAAGGTGAGTGGCTCACAGAGAATCAAATCAAGACACAACTACCACACCTGATGAATAACATTGATGCAATGGGGACCATTGATTTTCAAGGAGGGAGGAATGATCCAAGCAATAATTCAGGTGACAGTTCCACCCTAATTGATGATGAAACTTCTCGGAGCCATAACTTTTGCACCATAGCTCCAATTGACTCATTGTTTGAACCGTTGGAAAGATAAGAATGAGGAGAACATCGTGAGATGGTGTTGAGATTTTTTCAATGAATTTTGACCCTAGAAAACCCAACAAAAGTGCCCCAAATTTCAATTTTAGTAGTGCAGTCTAAAAATAATAAGTTTCTAAAAATAGTAATTCCTCAAATTCTGTATTATTTTAAACCTTGGAAGTTAAACCACTTAACCTCCATCGAGATTGGTGACCTTACAGATCCTCCCCATGCCTTCAAAATATGTATAAATGAAGAGATAACCTGAAATGTGAAGATAGACATCTCTTCCCAGAGATAAGCATATAATTGTATTGCGATCTTGAGTAATACTACATCTCTTCTCAGAGAATTCATTGTTACTGTGTTATTTCTATGTTCTTGAAATATTTATCAACTAGAAATTTTAAGTTTTGGATCACATTTTCAATGGAAAGATAAGTTCATAAGAGTTAGTGGAAGCCATTGATTTAAAAAATATGAGCAGAAATGAATAAAAAACACTGCAAGGAAGAACCCATGTCAACCAAGTTGGAATGAATTTATAGAATTGTTGATTGTACTCAGTCTGATGTGATTAAACATTTTCATTAATGAGTTTGAAGGTCAAGATTTGTCATGGAATTTGAAAGCATGTATGATGTGACAACGTTGTGATTTTGAGGTTATACTTGTGAAAGAGACACATACACAATTTTATAGTAGGAATCAATTTTCAGAGAGGTATTTTCAGAGGTTAAAAAAAAAAAATGTGTTGAAGTTGTGGATTGCCTTCAATAAATGTTCTAGTAGATGAGCAGAGTATGACATTATATATGGCTCAACACATCCAAGGGGTGTCATCCCAGGATATTTGCTTTGATAGATAACAAACACATGTATGCATCACATTCACGTAGAAACTAAGTGTCATTAGATATCAATTTCAATATTATATTTTTTATATTGGAAATAGTGCAGGCGACATTTGTATTCAATGGTGAACTAATTTTTGAAATTATTTTTTTAATCTCTTCCCATTGATTTATGAGTATTCATTTAATATTTTCACTGGTTGATTATTAGCAGTCGGGGGAAGTAATAGATGTTTCAAAAGCCAATTAATAAACGTCATCATTTTATTTTAATTTTGTATGGTCTGAGTAGTTATTAATTGAACATTAGTGTTGTAAGCAAAAATTTGACAAGAGACGTATGTCTCCATCACGTTCATCCAAAGCCCAAGAGGGTCATCATATATCAAATTTTTCAAGATCGTTCTTCTTCAAGAAACTGTGCCCACACCATCTATATTCAATGTCAAATTATTTTGCATTTTTTTTTAAATTTTGTCTCACTAATTTATGATATTTTATATAATATTTTAATTGATTGATTGTCTTAGTTTGATGAATGGAGAAATAATTCAAGTGAAAAATCCATGACAAAATTGTTTCAAATTTTGAAAGGCGATGAAAATTAAACAAGCATTGAAAGCAAAGCTCTGATTTTATTTTAAGAAATAAATGTTTGTTTCTTCCAATATAAAATGGAGCAAGATTAGAAAAACAACCTTTAATTAAAAACCATCATGAAGAAAAAAATGTTCGCAGATAGGGTTGAGTAACAAATTCTATTATCGATAGTACAATGTGATAAACTTGCATTTTCAAGATTGAAATCTTAAGAAGATGCATGTGAAAGTTAATAGAAATAAAATTAATGGGAAATTGCTATGCAGGGTGATAGACACATGTCCTCTTCATGCCATTGGAAATATGAGAGTGTAATGAGTGTAATGACATGTCAATTTTGTTAGTTTCAGTGGTCTTCAGGCGACCATGTGTGTGCCATGTATATTTAATGCCAATTTAATTTATGTAGGGTTTTTTGGTTTCATCTTGGTCATTTATGGCTAGTTATTTTATTATTGATCAATTGAGTTGCTCGGATGAAACAAACAAATATTAAAGCAAAAAATTTATGAGATAAGTGTTTCAAATTTCAAAAAATAGTAGAAATTAAATAAGGATTAAAATTGAAGTTTCGATTTAGTTAAATTAGTCATGTTGAAAATGTCAAAAAATTGTGAATGATTAGAATAAATATATATCGATTTAAATAATTAATGAAGTTTATCATTTTTTATTAATTTAGTATGATTTGAATAGCTCTTAGGTAAATAATAGAGTTGGAATAAAGTCTCAGATGATAGGCACACATGTCTCCATCACGTTCAGTTGAAACCTAAGAGAGTCTTCATATATAAATTTTGTCACTATTATTATTTTTTGAAAAATAGTATGTATCCATGTGTATTTAATGCCGAATTGATTTGTGCATTTTCTTTTTTTGGTGATTTATGACTATTTATATAATATCTTGATTGATTGATTTTTTTTCTCGAAAGAATTGAAAAATGATTAAAGTGAAAAAAACCATGATATGATTGTTTCAAATTTGGAAAGGCAATCAAAATTAAATGAGCATTGAAAGTAGACCTCTAATTTAATTTCAATAAATCATTTTACGCAGTGAACAAAATGTCAAAAAAATATAAACAATTGTGTGTGTGTGTGTGCATGTGCGTGTCTCTCTAATTTAAACGATTAAAGTGAGAAAAACCATGATATGATTGTTTCAAATTTGGAAAGGTGATCAAAATTAAATGAGCATTGAAAGTAGACCTCTAATTTAATTTTAATAAATCATTATACACAGTGAACAAAATGTCAAAAAAATATAAACAATTGTGTGTGTGTGTGTGTGTGTGTACACACACGCGCGCACACAATATTTAATGTTCATTTATTTTAATATTAATAGTATCAAGATTTGGAGAGAAATTTCCAATAAAAACCTATAATGGAAAAAAAAAATTGATCGATTGTACAATGTGATAACCTTGCGTGTTAAAGATTTGAAAGCTTAAAAAGATGCATGAATTTTAATACAAATAAATTTATTAGACGTGTCTTAATCACATTTACTCATAACTAGGGAGGGTAATGATGTGATTTTTTTTAGTTTTAGTCATTGCAAGAAAATCATGTGCATTTAATGCACAATTAATTTATGGAATTTTTTTATTTTATCTCCGTGATTTATGACTTAGTTATTTAATATATTGATTGATTTATTATCTTACTTAGATGAATTGAAAAATTATTAAAGTGAAATGTTGTGACATAATTATTTTAAATTTTGAAAAATGATCAAAACCAAATGAGCAATGAAAGTAGAGTTATGATTTAATTTTAAGAAATCATTATAAGCAGTAAACTGGATATCGAAAAACTATAAACAATTATTACACACACACACACACACACACACAAACACACAATAGTTTAATATTGTTTCTTCTAATGTGAACTTTAGCAAGATTTGGAGGCAATCTTGAATAAAACCCCACAATGAAAAAAAATTGTCAGGTAGGGTTGAATATCAAATTTTGGCGTTGATTGTAGGATGTGGTAAACCTAGGTGTTGAAGATTTGAAACCTTGATCAAATGCGTGTGAAATTCAATACAAATAAAGTTATTACAAAATGGGCAGGCAAGTTGATAGACACATGTCATCATCGTGTCCACCCAAAACTTGAGAGGTTAATGGCATGTTAATTTTTAATAGTTGTAGTTGTCTTTGGGAAACTGTGTGCACCATGTGTATTCAATGTTTATATTGGAATTTAAAGTTGGATGCATTTTTTACATATATTTGTTATTCATTTTCGATATTAACACATTGAAAACCAAGTTGTAAAAATATAGTAATAGATCAATTGATAGAGATTAGATTATGCAAAAGTTTAGTGGACAATTGACTATAAAGAATGGAGAAGAAGAACTCGACTATGGTTTGAAGGCTTCTTTAAGATCTACTAATTTTTTAATTGAGGTAGATAGCTAAGGAATCTATAGGTTTGGCTAGCCACATAATGCATTTTCTAGGCGGGGATATGTTCTCTCCAACAAACCATCCTTCAAATAAATGGTTGTTAGAGTAACCACATCAGTCTTAGAGAATGAGATCGATGCCTTTATGAGGGCAACAAGTAAGAATAAGATCAAAAATTTGAATAATGGAGCCACAAGAACATGCATGCAAGTTGCGGATGAAAACCTAATTGCCATGCTAAATCTAGTAGAAATAAAAAATATATATAACAAGGTTGCATGACTTAAGCTTGATTTGCAAATTCATGGGTGCTCAATTAACCCTGGACGAGTTACATGCATAGACTAGAAGAAATTGGAAGAAAAATGGAGAATATGAGCTGAGGACCTCTGCCAAGAGGTAATTCATAGGGGTGTTTACAAATGAATCAGATAGAGATAAAGTGTTTGGAGGGGGTTCATATTTCTTCAAGAATGTGGGGCTCTTTATGAAGCACTAGCACATAGATTTCAAGCTAACAAAGGAGCTGCCAACCACTACACTGGTTTGGATCTAAATGTATGCTCTCCTACAAGAATTCTAGTCTAGGTATATTTTTGAAACCATTTCCAATACTATAGGTAGACCAGTTGACATATCTAAGCCATACCATGGGAAAGAATTGTCTAGCTATGCTATAATTTGTGTTGAGCTAGATCTCACACAACCCTTTCCCAAGAATGTTAATCTTAAATCGAGAGATATGGAATAGATCTAAGACCTCAACTATGAGAGTATCCCATTTTGGTGAAAAAATTGTCATGAATATGGACATCTCATTAGAGAATGTCCTACTTTTTAGAAAGTTAATGGCCTAGAAAAGGCCTCAAAAGTCATGGAAAAAGATTCAGAAGGTTTTGTGAAATGAACTATAAAAATTAAGAACGAGATGGGTAAAAAATATGTTCCAAAAGGCTCAAAAAGGCATAAAATAAAAGTCTACTTCAATGGAAGGAATAGAATGTATCCCAAAAACTCAACCTCAAGAGAACTAGAATAGAAAAGAAATGGATTATCTGCTCAATGACACTAATACATGGAATGAAAGAAAGCAAAAGAGAAATAGTGGGTAAAAAAAGGGAATAGAGGAAAAAAGTCATGGGAAAAGGGCAAAAATATAAGGAAAACTAGATAAGTATGGATGAAGATGATGAGACAAGATTAGAGATAGAGAAGGAAAACATAGGAATTGTGCAAACCCCAAATCTCAACACTAAAGGAAATTTCCAAAAAAATAAGAAGAGGGAAACCCAACAAGAAGAAAAAAAGGTAGGAAGAAGCAATGGAAGCCATAGGAGTTGGGATGGAAAATCAAGTGGATGTTTTCTTGGCAAGCACCAAGCAAAATAACCTTTAATAATGTAGATCATCTCTTCGAACATAAGGGGTATCAATACTCCATCCAAAAGGATAAAATCGAAGTAGTTTATTGCTTGGCATAATCCTAATATAGTTTTGTTTAAGGAAACTAAGTTGGAAAGCTAGTTTGATAACATAGAGGGTCTTGCAAGGCAACTTAGAAGAGAAATGGTGAGATGTAATGACATACGTACTGCAGGTGGCCTAATTTTCCTTTGGGAATTAAACCTGGTAAAACTATAAACCCTCCAGGTCCATAGCCATTATCTCATCTATAAATTAGAATTTCAAAGGATGGGATTCAATTTTTTCCTTATCAATGTCTATGGTTCCCAAAGGAAATAAAAAAGAGAGCAAGAATGGTAATAGATTGAAGACAATAAAAGCAGAGGAAAAAGCCTTCTAGATCATAGGGGGATTTCACACTAGAATCGACTCCTCAGAAAAGAAAACAGGAGACACTAGAGATAGAGATGAAAGCCTTTAAATTTTTATAGAGAGATCAAATTTATGGAATCTAAAAACTAAGCAAGTATGGTTCACTTGGAGGAACAAAAGATTAGACAAAGATCTTATCCTAGAGAGACTAGATAGGTTCTTGACCACGATAAAGTGGTTAGAATGCAATAAGATTCTATAAATAGAAGTACTCAAAGTCTTTTGTTCATATTATTGGTTTGTAGCCCTTCATCTCACACAAGATGAACAACTAGTTAGATCTCCTTGTAGGATTGAAAAGATATGGCTAGAGCACCCTGACCTAGATGATTTCATGTCCAATCAATAGAAAGCCCCAAATAATAGATATAGAACCAAAAATGTATATTTTCTTTTAAAAACTGAAAGATCTCAAAGCTACCCTAAATAATTAGAATCACCTCGCATTCAAAATTATATTTTAGAGTAAAGAAGATCTCTCAAATAAAAGTAGTGAGATACATGGATTAAGAATGGAAGGCAATAACTTCATAAACTTACTTCAAGAAGAAGAGGAAGTTGTCAAGGAGCTAGAAGAAGTCCTTGAGAAGGAGGAAATTTACTGGAAGCAAAAATCTTAGGTTAGATTCTTGGAGGAAGGAGATCGAAACACCAATTTCTTTCATCTATCATGTAAAATTTGAAGGCAAAAGAACTTTATTTGGAAGCTAGAAACCCTGGAAGGTGATAGCTTTGAGGTCCCCAAGACAATCGAAGAATACATGGTGGGATATTGGGAAAATATGTTAAAGCAAGGCAATGTGGAAAATTGGGAAGAATAAGAATCCTTTGAAAGACATATCCCATGTATGGTCTCTCAATTGAACAACATAACCTGATGAGAGATGTTTCTATCAAAGAGGTTAAAAAAGCAGTCTGTGAAACATCTAGTGATTACTCCCTGTGCCCAAATGGATTTTTAGTTTTTTTCTATCATCACCTCTAAGATCTCATAGGGTAAGAGGTTCATGAAGTGGTTTAGGAGTCAAAGGATTCCCAATAGATGTTGAGTGTGATCAACTCTACATTTCTCGTACTTATCCAAAAGAAATATGACAACAAGACTCTAGAGGACTTCCAACCTATATCTCTTTGAAACACTATCTATAAAATTATATCCAAAGTTAGTTATAATATACTCCAATGCATCCTTCCAAATTTTATATTATAAGAACAAGGAGGTTTTGTCAAAGGTAGGCAAATTACAAAGGACATTGTTATAGCTCTCGGTTGAATCCTAATATAAAAATGAAGGTAAAAGTAGAAATAGATCGGATGGAAGAAGCTCGAATCATATATATAGTTGAGAAGTATGAGTTTATTTAAATTTTTACTAGCTTAAGAAGATTTTTTATTTCATTTATATCCTAGATTATTTGATTGGTCAATTTTGGACACTTTCCAGGAACTTTTAAAAAAATAGCTAGAAAGTGCCAGTTAGAGTGCAGTTCACTGGATATGTACTTACCCAAAATTGAGTTGTTATTTATTCATCCCCAAGAGGCCAAACATATTTTAAATAGTTAGTTAACTGAAATTAAAGTGTATTTAAGTCAATTCTTATTTTATAGGGATTTGGGGTGCCCAACTTGACTAGGTTGAAGGAGTTGTTTACTTTTTGAGCAAGATGTCTTGCATATTGACCTTGTCTTATCAATAGTAAACCCATTTTATTGAGTCTACTTTTAGTTGTATTTGAGTCTATTTTTAGATTATTTATTTTTTAGTTAAAGGTCTTAATTTTATTTTACTTTATGTTTAATTTATGCATAACTTGTCATGAAAGTTATCTTGTAATAGGTTTGTTTTAGCCTTATTTTATTAATAAAGAATGGTCCACAATGTAGTGTGATACATTATTTCAATTTTGAATTTTTTTTGCACATTTAAGATTTTATTTTATTTTAGGTATACATTAATTAATACCATCAAGCATATTTTTTCTAATTTTAAGTTATTCAATGTAAGTTTTGGTCGATAATCTCACTTAAAACACTACTAGATTAACAACTAGTAATTTTGGGATAGATTTATTGATACATAGCTTCACTTTTAAATTAAATTAAAGCTGATTTTCACTCCTTCAATACATTCAAAACCTTCAATTTGTATTATAATCCTTGTTCAAGAAATGTTCATAAGGGTTTCAAGCCTTTACTAGAAGAATCAATGACTTCAGTGAATTTTGCTTCCATAAATATTTTTATTTTCAAAGGTGACAACTTTGAATGTTGGAGGGTTCAGTTGAAGAGAATTATTGCATGGAAAGTAGTTTGAGAGAATTTTCTCCATGAAAACACACCACTTCAAGATTGGAACATGTTGACATAAGATCTAAAAGGAACAAAAAAATACGATGAAAAGGTGGATGCACAATATTTCTTCTATCTTCAAAGTGTCATAGACCCAAAAAATTATCTAGGAATTTTAGGATGCAAGAATGTTCATGAGACATGAAATAACTTAGAAAATTCATATAAAGGATATAATAAGTAAGAGAAGAAAATTTATGACTTTTAAAATTAATTTTGAGAATTTGGGAATATCAAATAGTGAAAGAGTTGGAAAATATCGCATAAGGGTAAATGGTTTAATGCATATAATGAGGGTTTATGGAGAAACTATTCAAGATAGTGTTATAGTAATATTTTTTTTGAGATATTTAAGTTAAATATGGTTACATATTGTGGTCACTCTTGAATAGTGTAATGACATGAACACTATAAGTGTTGATGAGTTGGTTAGTTCTTTCTTGTCCCATGAGGATAAGATGAGACTATACACAGAAAATCAAGAACAAACACTTGAAACCATGGCAAATGTTGTAAAGACTAAAGAGAAAAAATAAAATAAGAATCAAGGGAATTCATAAAACTCAAATTCAAAGGGTAAATATGAATCTAGCTTCCCAAGTAAGAGCAAAAAATAATTTTCTTGTCATTACTGTAAAAAACCAGGACACATGATAAAAGATTACATGATACTAGTAACTAAGAATCAAGCTAATCAAGAGATTGAAAATAAAGATTTTTAAGCTAAAAAAAGTGATGTTTAAGACTCAGATTATTATCTCACATGTAATGTGGAAATATAGAAGCAAATAATTTGTGGTTTTTTGAGTCAAGTTGCTCAAATCACGTGATAAGTCACAAATATGGTTTGAACAAGTTAGACGATTCCTTCAAATGTCAAGTGCAATTGGGAGATCAAAATTCTATCTAAGTTAAAGGAAAGGGCAACATGAAAATCACCATAATTCAAGATAAGAGTGAAATTAAGGATGCTTATTGTTCTCTAAATCTAAGTCCAAATTTCATTAGTGCTTGTCAATCAATAAAATAAGATTTCAAGCTACCTTTTCAATATGGTGTTTATTAAATTTTTATAAGAGGTCTAGAAATAGATTGATTGGAAAATCATACATGGAAAAGAATAAGATATTTACATTAAAGATCAATATGATGAAGTTACCTTTTTTTCCACCATTAAGGATATTAATATGTTATGTCATTCAATATATGGTCATATCAGTTTTAATAGCTTACATTTTCTTGACACAAAAGGTTTGGTAAGAGGTCTTCTCAAGTAAGATTCAAAGAAAGATTATGCATGCAAGTCATGTATTATTGGTAAAAATCACATGAAATCTTTCACTATCATAAAATGGAGAGAAAACACACATTTTGAGAGGCTTAATTTAGATATATATGGACCAATGTCTTGCAGAAATATTGGTAATAATTTATATTTCATTTCTTTTATAGATAAAGATACAAGGTATATGTGGGTTTATTTGTTGAAATAAAAGAGTGGAGATTTTTCATCTTTTAATAATTTCAAATATTTGGAAGAAAAATAATGTAGACATCCCATCAAATCCATAAGTGTAGATAGAGGAGGTGAATTTTTTTCTAATGAATTTAATGAGTTTTGTGCTTCACATGGATCAAAAGGCAGCTAATTGTTCCTTACACATCACAACAAAATGATGGTGTTGAAAGGACTATGTTTGAGAATAATCACCTAAAGAGGTGTTTTTGGGTTGATGCATTAAAAATAACAATCTACATCACTAACAAAAGTCCTACAATGACACTCAAAGATAAGACACCTTATGAAGCTTAGTATGACAAAAAATTAATTGTTGTTAATCTAAAGATATTTGGCTATTTATATTTTTTACATGTTTGAAATGAGAAGAGTAAATAATTAGATCCAAAAAGTGTTCCTCATAATTTCAAGGTCATAGTGATGAAAGCAAATCATACAAGTTTTATCATCCTCCTAGTAAATCAACAATCATTTATAGGGATTGTAATATTATTTGAAAATGAGGTGTATATTGATTATGATAATGTAACTAAAAAATTAATAATTTAATGAGGGAAGCCTCTTGAAGTTGATTTTAAGGGATTACAAAATTATACATATGTTTTTAGTTCAACAAGAATCAATACTAGCTATTTATAATAGATTAGTCATCCATCTTCATTAACTTCAAGCAAGAACATATGTTTATTGAGTCCACATCCAGCCAATAAAATATTAAATCATAATTATGAGAGGAGGATCACAAGAATTAAAAATTGTCAAGATAATTTATTTGATGATGTTTCTGATGAAAATACTATGTTTGCATTGTCATATATGGCTAGTGAACCTATAAGTTTTGTAAAAGCCAGTTAAAAGAAATAATGAGTTGATGTTACAAAACTAAAGATGGATTATTTTGAGAGAAATGATACATGGAATTTAGTTAAATCCAAATTAAAAAAATATTTAATTTTAACCAAGTGGGTCTATAATACCAAAGTCAAGAGAGATGGAACAATTAACAAGCTAAAAGCTAACTAGTTGCAAAAGGATTTGCACAAACATGTGGAGTTGAATATGAGGAACCTATGGACATGTGGCATGTCAAGATACTATAAGATTGATTCTTGATGAAAATAATCATAAATGATGGAAAATGCATCAAATTTATTTAAAAAGTGCATTATTAAATGGAATGATTGAATAAGAAGTATAAGTGGGGCAGCCACAAGGATTTGAGGTAAAGGGTAAATAATTTTAGGTATATAAGTTGAAGAAAGATCTTTATGGGCTAAAGCAAGATCCAATAGTTTGATAATAAATAATTGATAACTGATTATTGTAATTAGGCTTTTTAATAAGTAAAAATGAATGAAATCTTACATATAAGTGTTGGTTATAATATTTAATATGTTTGTCTTTATGTAGATGACTTGATCTTTACAAGTAGCTCTATGGAGATGTTGCATAACTTCAAGGAAGCTATGAAATTATAATTTGAGATGAATTATACTAGACTTATTAATTACTTTATTTTCATGTAATTCCATCAAAATAAATAAGTATTCATTTATCAATCTAAGTATGCCCAAGACATGTTAAAGAAGTACAACCTTCAAGATTTGAAGCCCACAAACACTCTAATTATAAGTGGAGAAAAGATTATGAGATAGGATGGAAGTCCTTAAACTGATGAAAATAAATTTAGAATCATGGTGGGAGGTTTTATGTATCTCACTATGACAAGACATGATATTAGTTATAGGGTTTCACTAGTTTCTAGATCTATGGCAAATCATCACTCAAACATTTACAAGAAATGAAGAGAATTTATAGATATGTAAGAGGTACTCATAATCATGGTATGCATTTAAGATCATAAATTTCATTATGTCTAGTTAGATGAAGATATTTATATTGGGGAGGTTCTCTTGATAACAATAAATTAACTTTAGGTTATTGCTTTACACAAGGAAGTGGGTTGGTTTTTTGGTCTTCAAAGAAACAAGTTACAGTTACATTATCTTTTACTAAAGTTGAATATATATCCCTTACATCATCTTGCACATTATTATTATGGTTGAGGAGACTCTTATTTGATTTTATAGAGGATCAAATTAAGCCAACACATATTTTTTATGATAACAATGGGGCAATACAATTGTCCAAGAATCATTTTTTCCATGCTATAACTAAGCTCATTGAACTCAAACATCATTTTGTCAGATACTTAGTCAATGATAAGTATTTTGTCATTAAATATGTGATGAGTGAAGATAATTTTTTTTGATATTATCACTAAGGAATTGCACAAGTAGATTCATAGAAGACTTAAGGAGATGATAGGAATATATCATCTTTGCATCAAAATAGGGAATGTTGAGTATGATGTCAATATAGATACTTGATTATTAGTTTTAGACTCAATTTATTTATATTTTTATTAGCTTATAAAGGTTATCAAATTTAATTATGTCCCAGATTATTTGTTTGGTCAATTTTAGACACTTTATGGTAACTTCCTACAACATATCTAGAAGTGAGAATTAGATTACAGTTCATTGTATGTGTTCTAAATTTAGCTTGAATTATTATCCATTCATCCCCAAGACATGGGGTGAAATTTATAGAGTTAGTTAACTGAAATTAAAGTTTATTTATTTTAATTTCTATTTTTATGGATTTGGGGCACCTAGTTTGTCTAGGTGCATGAGTTGCTTACTTGTTGAGTAAGGCTTCTTGCATGTTGACCTTGTCTTATCAATAAGTCAACATGTATGATTGAGTCTACTTTCAATTGTATTTGAGTCTATATTTATATTACTTAATTTTTAAGTAAAGGTCTTATCTATTTTTTACTTTATGTTTAATTTAGACATAACTCATCATCCAAGTTATCTTGTAATAGCTATGTTTTAGCCTAAGTTTATTAATAAAAAATGGTCCACAAGGGAATGTGGTGCATTATTGTAATTTGGATAAAAAAAATTATTTTCAAGATTTTATTTTATTTCAGGTATATATTAATTAAGACCAACAATCATATGTTTTTAATTTAAAGTTATTCATTACAAGTTTTAGTCAATAATCTCACTTGCAACACTACTAGATTAACAACTAATAATTCAAGGACATATTAGTTGATACATAGCTTTAATTTTAAATTAAATAAAAGATGATTTACACTCCCTCCATAATATCAAAACCTTCATATTATTCATAAGACAATAAATTATTTTCCACACAGACTCATGAGGAACCTATTTCTTCAAATTCAGTTTGGTACATAGATTTTGGTGCCACAAGGCACATAAGTGTAAGGAAGGAATGGTTATCGACTTTGAACCACTTCACATATCATAGTAATGTGTCTCTCAGTGATGATACATTGTACACTATTCGAGGCCATGGTGATATTTATGTATAGCTTAGCAAACAAACTTGAAAGATCACATATGTCATGCATGTATCGGGACACACTAAGACCCTATTGTGTGTCAACCAACTACTAAATCAAAACCTAAAGGTTGAGTTTGATCTCGAAGATGGTCAAATAAAATCCTAATAAAAAAAAAGTCTCGAGGCTCCAAAATTATTGTAAGAGCTTCAAATATAGGCAAAATGGTAGGCAAAATGTTTCATCTTGATATTATCAATAATGACCATTAGGAACTTGTAGTGAAGGATACATACAAAGCTAATATATTGAAAATAAGTTATGGTTGCTATCTGCTTACATTGAATAGACCAAATTGGTCATAGGCCTTTCCTCACTCAAGCAATCTTCTTATATTTTTTATAGTTTCTTAGCTGGAAAATAACATAGAGCTCATTTTGGTAAAAGTGGATATTGGGCTCTTGCTCCACTAGATTTGGTGCATATTGATTTATGTAGGTACATGACTCACACCTTCAATGGATTTAAATACATTTATCTCTTTGTTGATGATTACTAAGACAAGATGTGGGTATATTGCTTGAAAACTAAGTATTAAGACTTTTAAGACTTCAAAATTTTTAAAGCCACTATGGAACATGAAATTGGTATAAAATTTCATGTCCACTCAAATTGATGTGGGGAATACACCAGTAAAAAATTCTTGACATATCCCACAAAAAATGACATACATTGAAAACTAAATGTTCCTTATACACCATAAAAAATGGTGTTGTAGAGTAGCATAATCATGTTGTCATGGAGATGATATGAATCATGGTTAAGGATCTACAACTTCCTCTTTCATATTAGGAAAAATCAATTCACACATTGGTCTACATGTCGAACAAGTCACCCACCGAAGTTCTCAATTGTATCACACCATAAGAAGCTTGGACTAGGAACAAACCTTCTATTTCACATCTTTGTGTTTTTAGTTATAAAGTGTACATGCATGTCCCTAAAAATAAGAGGGAGAAACTAGATAATAAATGTTTGGCATGCATTTTTATTGTCTATAGTGAAGAGTCAAAGGCCTATCAACTCATAGATCTAGAAACCAGGAAGATACACATCAACAAAGATGTAGTTTCTGATGAGAAGAGTGGGATTAATTCACCTATAAACATTTAAAATGTTGATATTCATAGTGATGATGAGGTCAATGATAACATTTGACCAAGATCTCCAACTCTACCACCCAACGTTCAATGTATGCCCAAGTGGTATATAAATATAATTTGAGATGTAACATTGGATGGATTTATAAACACATCCACCACAAGACAAAGGACTTCTAGTATGGCTCGTGTAGAGGTAAATTTAGCCCTAATGAGGACAGTTGTAGAAACATTTGAGCCCTAAAAAATTCATGAATCCCAAGGGTTTAGATATTGAAAATAAGTGATGGATGTTGAGTATCAGTCACTCATGAAGAATAATACATGGCAACTTATTGATTTTTCACTAGGGAAAAAACTCATTTGTTGCAAGTGGGTATTTAAGATAAAATACAAAGTATATGACAGTATATAAAAATGCAAGGAATTATTCATACCAAAGGGATATGCTTATAAATAAGGCATCGAATACAAGGAGACTTTTTCTCTGATAACCCAAGTAAAGATGATCAAAATGATATTTTCTATGGTCGCACAATTTGGATGAAACATTCATTAGATGGGCATAAAAATTGTCTTCCTAAATGGATATTTACAAGAAGTATACATGACTTAACTACAAGTTTATATCACACTTGGTCAATAACAAAAAGTGTGTAGACTTCTAAAGTCATTGTATGGTTTCAAACAGGCTCTTAGAGCTTGGTACATTAAAATAGATGAGCATCACATTCAGCATGGATTCTAGAAGATTCCAAGTAATCTAAACCTCTACCTCAAACATCAAGGGTGAGAGGTTTTAGTAATATTTTTGTATATAGATGATCTCGTCATCACTAGAAATTCAATGAAGTTGATAAATGCAATGAAAAATGATCTCAAATGATTGTTTAACTTGACATATCATGGGTTATTGCACTACTATCTTGGTCTAGAGGTATGGAAAAAAGGGCATTGTATCTTTGTGTCTTAGATGAAATATTCTAAGACGATTTTTGAGATGTTTCGTATGATGGATTGAGAACCAATGTCAACACCTATGGAGACATGGATTTAGTTATCTCATGTTGATCCATCACCAGTAGTAGATGTTACTCTTTATCAATAGTTGATTGGGAATCTCATCTACTTGACCTATATTTTGCTATATATCATCTAGGTTGTCAACTATCTTTCTCACTTCATGCAAGATATAAAGGTAAGGCACTGAAAAGTAGCTAAGCAAATATTGAAATTTATTTGATGTACTATGGATTATGGCCTATAATACAAGAAGAGTGATTATTTATTCTTCATGAGGTACATAGAAGCAAATCATGCAACCTCAAATGATGATAGACATCCACTTTTGGATTTGTGTTCTTTTTTGGGATTTGGTCCAATCTCATGGGGGAGTGAGAATCAAAACTATGTTTCTCATTATTCTATAGAGGTAGAATAATGCATAATAAGAGGAGCTATTTATGAAATGATATGTCTACATTGCACACTTTCATGATTGGGATTACCATAAACTCAACATATAGCTCTATACTACAACAAACAGGGTGTTCATAAACTTGTTTGTAATCCATGTTTCACAAACACACAAAGCACTTTAAAGTTCAAGTTCCTTTCATATGTGAGTATGTTTAACAACACAAAAATTAGCTCCAATGCTACCCCACTCAATATAATTTTGCATATGTCTTCACCAAGTTAATTGCACATGACAAGTTTGAGGAATTAGAAATTCTCTCTCATGTACTCTAAAAGACTATGATAAATTATTTGGAGGGGCGTGGGTCAGGGGGACGGGCGAAGGGGGCGAATGCTAGAATAAATAAATTACAATAGGTAGTTTATGTATTTATTGTTAATTAATCCTAGTGTGGGTATATTATAAATCCCATAGGATTTAGTGGTTGTGCATTTGTTAAATAATCTACACTATTTTTTGGGAGGTTGATGAATAATTGAGTTTGTTAACTCTCATAGCATAAAATAGGAGATTGTGATAGAATAGTCTCCTAATATGTAGGGACTAATGTTATACTATCATTTAGTAAAAATATTCTATAATTTTAATTAGAATAGTAATGGTTTTACACTCATATTATTTTCATCTTATTCCACAGGTTACATTATAGCATGTCATATCTATCTATAAAATATTTTTTTCACCATGTCGAGCAACATATATTACAAGTTCCTTTATAATTACTTATATATTTCATTGTAATACATGGATATGTTACTTTTCTATAATATGCCACTGATACATATGACTGATGTAAACCAATTTTCACTTGTGTTATGCTCCTTTGATGTTGTTTGATTTCTTGCGTGATAGGATAGAAATTGCTCTCTTATTGTTTGTGGTTTGTATGACATTTGAACATGTGCATCTCTTGTGGACCTTGGCTCTTGTGTGAAAATTTATTGAACATATCTATGATATTTTTCTTGGTATATACAACATTTGAACATGCCCAATTGCTTATGGCCCTTAGGCCTATGTGTGCAATGTTTTCTTGTGTGCACGACATTTGAACATGTCCCTTCTATGTATCCCTTGGCCTTGTGTGTGAAATTGTTTGTTGTGTTTGTTTTGCTTGTTAAATTTGATTAGTGGTGCCATGATTCATATCATACACTTTGACTATCTATACATGAAACATATTTGTATCACATGCAAATATGTTACATACATGCTTTAGTGAAAATTATATTTTTATGATAACATACTCTCTAAACATGATGTAATACTACATGATTATAGTTTTATCACATGATATAATTAACTCTTCTTTTGAGATGAGTGACTTATATGATACATCCCTAATCTCAAATGGGAGGTATCATAGTGGGATTCTGTTAGAGATCTAAGTTTCCATGAATAGAAAAAATTAGATTTGGGACATATTACATGTTTCAAAGATACAAAGTGCACGGTAAATATATTTAAATTAATTGAAATTTCAAATTCTATTATAGAGTACATGGTTGAAAGATTCAAAATAATTCAAATATTAGATTTTATAATAGAGTATAGGTTTTCAAAGATTCAAAGTAATTTAGAAATGAAACACATGATAGATATTGGTATATCAATATAGATAATGGAGGCATATTACATGCATATGCACTCATCTTTAAAAGACTCAAAGTACAAAAATCATACACAGTTGAATGCATATACATGGGCATATGCAAAATAATTACATGATCAAAGTTACAGTTAAAATTATAGTTAGAATTAAGCATATAGGTGCATGACATTCTATATCATTGACACAAATTTAGATGGCATGATGTTTTTTCATGCTCGTATATACACATCTCAAATTTCAAAATGCATGATACTTTTTGATGCGATTTTAAAAGTTCAAAGTTACAATTTCAAAGGCATGATATTTGTTCATACACATTTATCAAAGTTCAAATTTACTATTTTAAAGGGAAAATGTTCATTTCAATCAAAATATATTGGTAATGTGTTCATGATGGGGCATGAATAGTCTTAATTCTATTTTTATCATACAATTAGAATTTAGATCTGTCTATAGTGGTGTGATTCATTCTATTTCAAGTAATGCATTTTTGAGTCTAGTAACACTCAATGACTTTGTTATTACTATTAGTGAACCCTTTATGTGGTTCCATAATCTATTACATATGATCTACATTCAGGTCTAGTGAGACTCAATGGCCTTGGCCTAACTTCTAGTGAACCCAATGTGGTTCCATATTTTTGGATTACTACATTAGATATTATTCCCCATTCATGAGAGTTGGAATATGCATCTTTACAACTCAAGAACTTGATTGTTTATCAAAAATTGTAACTTGGTCACTACCAATTTGCCATTGGTTTAAAGTCTGTAAGTGCTTCAACAATGGGGCATAATTCTCCATCATCAATTATATATTATAATAAATTTGTTTTCATCTCCATATAGTGTATTCCTTCCTTTCTCTCCTCTCCATTTTTCAATTTTCAAAGTTTAATGTTTTCAAATTTCAAATATGGACAAATGACAAATTCATGTGATATTGCAAAGTTTCTAAATTTGAGTGGTTTACACAATTGGAGTATCCTCTTAAAGAAAATGTGTGTTTTACACACTCACATTCATTTCTTTGTCATTTACTCTAGCACTTTCATTACTAGAATAAAAGGGTAGAAATTATAAACACATAGATCTATTAAGAGGTACTCGACAATGCTAATTCTTGACACATATTAAACCATATGACTTATGCCAAAATACATGACTCATATTTATCATTCCTTTAATCTATTTATCTATATGCATGCTTAACCCTTTGTTTGTTGACATAGCTACACGTAACTTCCCAATTCAAATGCTCGAACTGCTTCATACTATCCTCATACTATCTCTAACCAAGAAAAATAGTCCTTTATTTCATGGGATAGGTCTATGATACATGGATAGGGCCACTGTCATGAGCATATCCATCTTGAGCAGCCATATCCTACACCAAATAACAACTAGTTTCCAATTTTAAAATTAGTCTTTTAGGTCTTCCCATGCATTTTGTAAGGTTGGATAAAGGAAACTACTAATAGGTTTTCCTATAAATATAAATCAAGGGTCATTCATATCCCAACTTGGATACCCCTTGGTTCCTAGCTTACACCCCATTGCGTGTTGCTCAAATCTTCCCTAGTCTTTCTAAATTCAATATCACTCATAAGGGGTGGTCATAATTCAAGTTTAAATCATTCTAAAGTAAGTCGAGATATCATTGTCAAGTATCAAAACCATATTTTTAGCTGCATATATATAGTTAAGGATCATAATTACTTAATCACTCTAGGTAGGAGAACTTTGCAGGCTTGATTTCCCTCCTTGGAGTATTGGATACATAGGCAACAATCAATCATAAAAGGGGTGATTGATGTCAACTTAACCCATTACACTCCTCTATTTTTATAGGTTTTAAGATTTTAAAGTGCCCTTAGGGTTTTAAAGATAAAATAAGGAAA
Source organism: Torreya grandis (assembly GCA_037957365.1). Taxonomy (NCBI): domain Eukaryota; kingdom Viridiplantae; phylum Streptophyta; class Pinopsida; order Cupressales; family Taxaceae; genus Torreya; species Torreya grandis. The sequence goes on along the minus strand of JARHVA010006522.1, from coordinate 18,758 downwards.
ATAAAAAGTTTTATGCAACACAATATAAATTAAAATATCACATCCCACTCAGTAGATACTGACATAGAAGGTACAATAGTCAAATTTTTATCACAGTAAATGGAGACAAGTCCATGGTCAATAGACTTGTGTGACCTATGATGTTATCTATAAATATTGGTCATGTCCAATAATATTCTCATATTCTAATTTTGATCTGTCATTATCAAAGTTATGCTTTTTTGTTTTTTATCTATTAGTTATTAGTCCCAATCAACTGGTATAAGTTTGCAGTCAATGAGCTCAAGTGGTTTGTGTTGTTGTCTAGAAAGAGTGGACCTATCAAAAATAGTTTCAAATTATGTTCATGATCTTAAGAATGCAAAGTAATATCTTTTTATGGCTTACCTTTTAATGTTTAAAACAATCAACAAATATCCTAGTATGAGCTAAGTAAATTTTTTCTTAGTGTTATCAAAAAATAGTAGCTTTCCAATTTTATCAAATTCTAAAATCAAAATTGTTAATTAGTTTATATCTTTACGACTATAATATTTATCAAGTTATACACCTATTAGTATATAAAATATAAAATTAAATAAAAAATAGGGTAAAATAATAGGTTAAGTGAATAGACTCTCAATCAACTGTTGATAGAGAGTGGCATTTATTGGTGTGATGGATTTGAATGAGACAGTTAAAACCTTGTCTCCATTGTGTTATAATAGGCTTTAAATCCATCATATATAATTTATTGAGCCTGTTGTTGGCATAATTCATTTGAGACATAAAGATGTGGTGTCCTTTTTTCTATATCTACAAACCAAGATAGTAATATAGTAGCCTAAAATCTATCATGTTGAACGATGCTTAAGGTCATTTTTTGTTACACCAATCATCATCATTGAGATACCAATGATGACTATGTTATTTACATACATAATTAAATTCACAACCTCCCCCTTTCTATTTGAAATTGTGATTCAGATCATATGGACTCCTCTAGAATCCATGTTGAAAGATATGCTCATCAATCTTGATATACCAGGCTCGAGGAGCTTGCTTGAGACCATATAGTGACATGATGAGTCTACACATTTTTTATTCTTGACTAGGTGAGATAAAAACCTCTAGTTAAGTCATGTAGGCTTCCTCTTGTAGATATCCATTTAGGAAGGCACTTTTCAAGTCCATATATATGAATTTTCCATAAACAATGTGTAGTCATAATAAAAACCATTATGATATTTTTTATCTTGGTTATGGGAGAAAACATCTTCTCATATTCAATGCATTCTTTTTGTGTGTAGCCCTTTACTAAAAGTCTTTCCTTGTATTTATCAATAACACCATCTACTTTGTACTTGGTCTTAAATATCCACTTGTTACTGATAGGCATTTTCCTTGGTGGGAGATCAACAAGGTGCCATGTATTGTTCTTCATTGGTGACTGATACTCTACAACCATGGCCTCTTTCCAAGGCTTTGACACTTGGGATTCATGAATTGTTGAGGGCTCAAATATTTTTTTAATTATTCTCATGAAGGCCAAGTTCACCTCTGCACAATCCATGGTATGAGTCCTTGGTTTGAAGTGGAAGTGTCTGGGACTACATCCATTTTTTTGGTTTATATAGTGATTGTATACCACTTAGGCATATGTTGAACGAGTGTTGGAGCCAAATGATCTAGATGACTATCATCATTGTCCTTATCCTCACTACCACTACTAACATTTGAAAAGTTTACAAGCATAATTCCTATATCAAGTGACTATGTGGAGGTTGGGTTTAACTCACACTTCTCATTAAAAATATATTTGGTAATGTAAATCTTCCTATTTTTTTGATGTAGAAGTCGATAAGCCTTTGAATATTCATTATAGCCAATAAAAATGCATGCTAAGGATTTATTATCATTTTTTTATCTTATTTTTAGGGACATGCATATGTTATGTATAAAAAAAACACAAATATGAGAAATTTAAGGATTATTCCTAGTTCATGTTTCTTGTGGTGTGATACCATTAAGAGTTTTAGTGGGTGCTCGATTCAACATGTAGACCACTATGTGAATTGCTTCTACCTAGTATGTATGAAGAAGATTTGGGTCCTCAATCATGTTTCACACCATTTTCATAATAATGTGATTAATACACTCTAAAAAACTATTCTATTATGAAGTGTAAGGTGCAATCAACTGGAAGTGAATGCCATGTGCCTTAAAAATTTAAGAGAACTCTTTACTGGTGTGTTCCCCCTTTGATCTGAGTGGAGGGCATTAATGACAGGACCTAAGTTCCCCAAAGCTCTGACACAACTTGTCAGAATTAAGAGCACATATGATTACCAATGTATAAGCAATTTAAACATGCAGAATTATACAGAAGTATAAGTAACTATCAATGAGAAAACACACAGAATGTGAGAGGCAATACACAATTGTATTCAAATTAGTTAGAAGGAAATTACAACAAAGAGATCACACTCTTTCTTCCACTTCGTGGGCTTACAGTAATCTTCCCTCAAGAGTAATCTTCTCTCAATAGGTCACAACACACAGCTAACACAAGCTGTTGTTCACCTCATTGTACTCCAGTACAATCGAGTACGAACCGATACTCCAAGTAGATCTCACCATGATCTTGCTCTTTGATGTATTGCTGTCACCTTGGATCTTGCTCCCTCGCTGATCTCCTTTTGACCCTCGCATACACACACTGCTACAGACCAACCCGATCTTACTCATCACATGTAGATCTCCTCCATGATCTAGCAACACTCTGCTGACCAAACCTGATCTTACATACCTGAAGAATCCTACCATGGAAAGAGCTCTCCAAGTTCTACACTTGAGTTCTACACTTAAGTTCTTCACTTAACAATATAGCCCATGAGTCTATTAAATAGATCTCATGCATACAATGATTAGACTTGCGGCTCAAGACTCGAACTAGTCTTCATCATGCAAACACCCTGTTCACTTAACTGACTATTCATCAACAGTAGCTCTGGAACCACCACAGGCGATCGACGTCGATCCCTGTCTGACTGGAGGTGACCGATGCTGGCTGATCCTTGTCGATGTTAGTTTCCCATACACTGATCCCTGATCGACGTCGGTTGTGGCCTGTCGACGACGGTGACTGACATGCTCAGAAACCTCCATGTTTGCAATAAGGTGAATCTTTTAGCTCCACACCCTTACCACTTTGTTAGATACCCAATTGAAAGCTCTGATACCACTTTGTTGGGAAATACAGAAGTACACAATTGATTACCAAGCAACTTAACATGTGAAAATTAACCAGAATACACAAGTAACTAGAATTCAAAAATAACATAGAATATGAGAGATAATACACAACTTGTATTAAAACTCTTCTAGAAGGAAATACAACAAAGAAGATTGCCACAGTTCTTCTTCCTTACACACCTCTAGGGCATAAACAGTAAATCTTCCCTCAAAGCTCTCTCTCTTAGGGTCCCAACACACAACTCAAACATAGAGTTGGTGTTCACCTCCAACCAGTTAGTATCCACTACTGCCAGTACTCCAGTGCTCCACACACTCCACAAGTGCTCTACGCACTCCAAGTACACAAATGTACTTCAAGTAGATCTCCCCTAAACTGCAACAACCTGCAACCCAAATGATCTCACTTATGGAAGGAAATGCCTTGCCTTCCTCTCTTGCTCTCTTTCTGAGTACACACTATACTCCAAGTAGATCCTACCTGATCCTGCTCCCTGTTGTGTTGTTGTCCTCCCTGATCTTGCACACCTACAAATCAATCTGGTTCTGCACACCTGCAAACCTGGATCATGCACACACATACACCTGCAGATCAATGATATTACTTACCATGTAGATCTCCTAACGTAGCCATGCACACTTGCTGACCAAGATCCTACACCCCTGAAGAACCCTTCTGATTCTCCAAAACCAGCACCCATACTTGGTACTGCTGTGGAACTAGGAGGAACACCCTTGCTCACCTCACACACAGAAGGAGCTAACTTTGCTCAACTCAAACTAGAACACTTTACAATACAGCCTATGAGTCTCTTAAATAGATCTCATGCAAACAATAATTAGACATCCAATTACAATAATTAAATCTGCAGCTTCTAGTCTAAATTTGGCTCTTAACATGCAAACACTTGGTTCGTTAACTAACTGCCTGTAAAACTTGCAGTTCAAACTGCACAGGCAACTGACGTCGGTCCCTGTCTACCTAGGGGTGACTGATGCCAGTTGATCCCTGATCGACGTTGGTTTCTCTTCCTGTCTAACCCTACCAACGTCGGTTGGCCTGACCGACGCTGGTGTTTGTGACACTCAGCAACCTTCTCCAGCAACCTCCTTCCCTGTTTGCATCAGTGAAGCTTTTAGCTCCACAACCTAACAATTAATATGAAAATAAGTTTGTATTTCCATAGTATTTTTGAATTCTTTTAATACTTTAAATGCTTAATCCTTAGTCATCAAGTAATATACCCACATTTAGTAGTCATCAACAAAGCACTGAAAGTACTTGAATCCACTAATACTAGGATGCATGTGCTTGTAAAGATTGGTGTGCACTAAATCCAATGTACTAGGAGCCTAATATATAATTGTGATAAATGGAGCTCTATGATGTTTTATGGATAAACAAATGGAACACACATCACTAATAGACATTAGTTAGGGAACTCATCTCACCATGTTGTGTCTAAGTGAAACTAGGTACCAAAAACACAAGAGTCCATATATTTTGTGCCACATATTTGTTGAGTATGTATATTTTACAAAAAGACCTTGATTTATATTTGTGACAACATGAAACTTAAATATTTTAATGCGTTAGAAGCTCTTGCAATAAATGTTGAAATTCCAGACTTGTTTCTAATGAGATAAAACTTTATACCATCTTGTCGATCAAATTCAACCCTTAGATAGTGATCAAGCAATTGACTTACAAGAAAAAATTATTTGTTAGTTCTTGAACATATAATACTTTAGTAATTTTACATGTGTGATTACTAAGAGATAAATAAATATCATGGTAACCTTGGACACTATATGATGAATCATCTCCTATAGAGACATTACCACAATATTAAAAACGGTTCAAGGTGGTGAACCAGTCCTTCATTTGGTCATGTGCTTTGTGGCACTCAAATCCACATATCATACTACATTTTTAGGAGTGAGCTTATCTTTTGTATGTGTATTAAAGACAAAATTGTCATTTGAAGGATCACTGTCTTCTATAATGTTTCTATGTTATTATGTGGAAGGCTTCTTATTCTAGATATATGTGAACTATGGCTTCTAATTTTATCCTTATGGAGATTATTATAGGGTGGGATTCTTGTTTCTAGATGATCATTTTGTAAATATATTGTATTAATAATTCTTTAATTTATGGCCTATCTTCCCATAGATTAGACATATCTTCTAAGAGAACAATTTACTCCCCTGTTGGTTCTAATGACTGTTCTACTTAGGGGATTTTTTTGAAGGATTCATGGGCATTTTACCCTTAAAATGTGATGAAATTTATAGTGGTATTCATCTTATTCTACTATGTGCATGGATTCTTCCTTTTGTAACATATTAACCAACTTTTCAAAACTTGGTTTCATCTTTGATATATTTAGAGAAGTCACAAAGATCTTGTAGGTAAGGGGCACTGATCTAAAGATAATGGGTACTAGGGAGTCATATTCAAATTTATTTTCCAATTATTATATAAAGGCCTAAAATGCTACAACACAATGAAGAAAACCTTCAAAATTCTCACCTATATTTAACTTGAGATAGTGAAGTTGTCTTTGTAGATGAAGGATGGTATTCTAGTTTTTGGCCTTGTAGACAATATGGAGTTTGTCCCAAACATTTTTTGTTCTAGTAGAAACTAAGATATGAGGATATAACTCATAAAATACCCTAAACATAATGATTAAATTCACTTTTTGGTCATATTTTTCAAACTTTCATGACTGGTAAACATTTGAGGCGTGTTAGGTGAATGTGTCGTCAATAACTGACGAGATCTTCAAATTCTAGGCAAGTTTTCACCTTGATCTTCTATGCAACATAATTAGCACCACAAATAAATTATATATGAGGTAAAATAAATATTGGGCCATTTCCAGCCATTATATGTCTAAAGTTATCTTTGTTTATGATATGAGCTAGTTTTTTGAAATACTAGGCTAATGTGTGTTTGATCTTTAGGTTCTCTAATATATTTATTTGTAGTCATAAATAGTGAAAATTCCCAAATGGAACTTATTGTATAGGTTTACACTATCCCATAGCTACACTATCCATCTCTAAGGTACATAAATATAAACTTCCCAGGCGAATCGCTCATCGATGCACCATAGAGTCAAATGACCAAGAGGCTTCTTAGTCAAATACAAAAGAAAACAAGGCACTTCTTATATATCACGAGGTATGAGGAATATAAAATTCATATATATTGTTATATGATGCCTTGATTAATGGGTTATCACCCCTCACATCATGGATCAAGTAAAACTTATTACCATTTAGATGAGAACAACCGACCTTGTGAGTTTAACAACTATTAGAACACAGTTGAAACCGAGGGAATGTGTTGTTAAAAAAGAATGAAAAAATGGAAAAGTAATTAAATACATAAATATAGCACTTTCTAAAAAAGGCTCTATTATTATATTTAGGCCCCTATTTCAAACTTCTATAAAAAATTTATGTTATGGGTATGCACGATTTTCTAGATTTTAAACGTTCTTGATCAATATAAGCTTATTTTATGCCCTAAAAATCATGAAAATTTTTAAATATGTAAATTGATGTAGGATGGATTTAAAATAACTTAAGAAGTATTTTTATAGTCTATTTCACACAAGTGAACATTTTTTTATGGCCTAACTCCTCTTGCTTTTCAAGTCACACAATTAATGGTTATTTCTAAGTACTATATAAACCTAAAATTTCCTTGTTTTGAAAAATAATTACTTTTGGAGCATTATATGAATAGTAAAAAGTTTATTTAATGGGTTTTTTAAGACTAAAAGTTTAGGTGTGCTCGGAATTTTTTGGAAAACAACTCCAAATCTAGATATCACATTATTACGATTCTAGGCATGCATACAAAAAATAATTAAATTTGAGAATATATGATGGTTGAATACAAATCATTTAGATAGGTGGCTTGGAAAACATTTATGGACTTGGATGAAAATTCTCTACCTCTGGGGATTTATGGTTTGACTAATAGGTAATTAATTGTGTTTAGGTTTATTTTGGGGCAATAATTTTAAAATGTTCTAAAGTTTTAAATTAATAAAAAATTCTTAAGAATTTTAAATTAAATATAATCTAAGCCCTAAAATTTAATGAAAATTAAATTTTTGGTTTAAAATTATTAAACATTTTCTAGCTAATTAGAATAAATTTGTGTGAAGCTATGCAAGGCAAGTAATGGTGTTCCTCTAAGGTTATGATCTTCTTGAAACACAATTTATGGTTTTAATGATCTATGGCTAGGTTTTTTAATGTATATTTGTAAAAAGAATGCATTATAAGGATGGAGTGTAGGCTTCTAAAAGCTCTTTGTTAGCTTTCTTTCTATTTTCTCAGAATGACATGTCACTCAAACCTTACTCTAGTAACTTTTATGCCTCTCTCTTACAAGGCAGATTTAAATGGTGTCGAACACTCTTTTATTGATATAAAGAGATTATATGCTTCTTGAAATAGAGATATGAAGCTTCATGAAGAAGAACATAGAAAAGAAAGAAAGAAAAATTCTACTTGAATCTTGTTATGGATTGAAACTTTGAAGTGCCTGAATCTCCTCGTATATTATTTCTCATTCTTTCCTTATCTCTCTCTCCCATTCTCTTGCTCACAGAGTCTTCTCTAATACTAAATATTGTCATAATTAAATTATTATACTATTTTATTCAATCCAAAAAACTAGTGAAAACCATTATTTAGACATTTATAAAAATAAGCATTAGTCAATGAATGTTAGGATGTCAATCTTTTATAAATAATATACCCAACTACATATATACTATTATATGGTACAGATGCCTACTATTGTCTTTCTTTCTATTTTATCAAAATGGTGCTTCACTGAATCCTTCCTCTAGCAACTTTTATGCCTCTGTCTTACAATGTTGATTTATATGATGTTGAACACTCTTTTATGACTATAAAGAGGTTGTATGCTTGTTGTTGTAGATGATGCTTCACAAAGGAGAATAGAGTAAAGGAAAATTAATCTTTTCCACTTGAAAGTTGTTAATGATTGAAACTTTGGAGTGCCTGGAGCTCCTCCTATATTATTTCTCATTTTCTCCCAAACTATCTCTCCAAGTCTCTCATTCACAGAGTTTCCTACTCTGATACCAAATATTATCATAAGTAAATTATCATTTTATTTTATTCAATCAAAACAATAATGGCAAAATCCATTACTTATACATTTATAAAGACTCGTACTAGCCCCCAAAACGTAGGATGACACTCTTCTACAAATATTCTACCAACTACCCATCTCCTATTGTTTGATATATATGCTTATAGTTGGATTTCTTTCTATTTTCTCATAACAGTGCTTCATTCAAGCCTTCCTCGAGCAACTTGTATGCCTCTCTCATACAAGGTTAATTTAGATGATGTTGAACACTCTTTTATGGCTAGAAAGAGATTCTATGATTCTTGTAGTAAGTTATAAAGCTTCATGAAGGAGAACAAATAAAATACAAATTAATCATTTCCACTTGAAGTTTGTTAAGGATTGAAACTTTGGATTACTTGAAGCTCCTCGTATATTCTTTTTCATTCTCCCCCAATCTCTATGTCATAGAGTTTCCTGCTCTAATTCCAAATCTTATCATAATAAAATTATCATATCCTTTAATTCAATAAAAACAACAATGGTGAAAACCAATATTTATACATTTATAAAGACTAGCATTAGTCCTTGAATTTTAGGATGTCAATATTCTATAAAAAATCTATCCAACTACCTATCTCTTATTATATGATACAAATTCTTAAGATGGTTAGGCATCCTTAACAACATACATTCTAATGTATGTGGTTGTAAATTAATAACAACACCAGTTAGATTATTAAAGAATATGATTAATTAACTCATTTAATTATTCTAACAACTTCTAGATTAGAGGGAACAATATCACATTGGATTTATATAGAAGTAACATTAGACTAGAAACATCATTGCAAGGCATATGTCATGAGAGTCAATATGTATATCATGTATCCATTTTTTTAATGTATTTTCATTCTTAAGTGGAAGCCTAGTAGGATCAATAAGTGTTTTAGTTCATTCAATGTAATTGTTTTCTTGCTCCTGTGTGTGAATAGTAGAATATTGTAAAGAAGGAGAAGGAGAATTAACTTTTTGCATTTTAAGACTTTTGTAGTTTTTTCTTCTTCATTGAATTTTACAAAGATATATAACTAACATACCATTCTACCACATCATCATGATAATACTTATCACAATAATTTATTTCACTCACACAAACATAGTCCTCATCTATATCAGCATTGTTATTAGGAACATAATCTTGAACATCTACATTATGATTTGTTCATTCATTAACATAGTTATAAGGCATAAAATGAGTAAATGATAAAGGATCCATGGAATGATATCTATTACGATTTTTGGAATGCACATTCATAGAGAAGTTACCAAACCCTAAGATGATAAAGAATGCAAGCACAAAGCCTACTCCTAGGATGAGTGTAAACTTAGAAATCTAGGGTTTGAAATATGGAAACCCTGGGAAAGAGAGGCCACATATTAAGTGGAAATTAGGAATCATAATTAAATACAAAATTGTGAAACCCATTTGGAAACCTAGGGTTTATTGTATTATACAAGGAACGGGTTCAAAATTATGTTTTAACTATTATTGGATTAGGTGGTTGAAACAAGCAAAAACATTAGAATATTTAAAATACAAAAGATATAACAATCCACATGCAAATATAAGTGTACCTATGACTTATTTCACTTTACTGTTTATAGAAATAACTAAAAGGATAATGTACTTTACCATTTATAGTTTGGATCAATGTGCTTATGTCTACAAGTGGCTTATTTTCATTCAATTACCTTTGGGCCTATATGAATAGCTCTATTTCCATTATCTTAATTCCAAAACCCTAACTTTCACACTTGAGACCAATGTGACTTAGAAAGATGGGTTAGTGGGTTAGATTGGACTGACCTCAGCCAATCCCTAGTAGCTAGTTGAACATTGCCTACATTGCCAATACTCTAAAGAGGGCTTAAATCACATGTAATTATCCCACTATTATGTGTGTGTGCTAAATCATGTGAATGAAAGTCTAAGTGTAATATCACCTAGTTCCTCCTTCAGTACAAACATGCAATTAGATATATCTTTTAAAAACTTTAACTTTTTAATAATAACATGTTATATGTTTGTATGTTCTTTATGTGCCTTTGTTAATTAGTGAGTTCTTATTCCTAAAATGATCTTAAGGGACACACACACACACACACACACACACACACACACACACACACACACACACACACACACACACACACACACACACACACACACACACACACACACACACACATATGGTTCTCATATTTGAATTTGGGAACTATTGGTGCACACAATCCAACCAAGATAAATCTAAAATGATTAAAATAAAGTGCCCCAAAGGGTGGTGTGTCCCAAAATAGACCTAAAAGGTACGCTAGGACATTTTTGGTAAAAATAGACATTGTTAATAACTGACCATGTCTATAAATTACCAGAACTACCTTAAAGCCATATAAAAGTTAGAGATAATAAAATATGATTGGAGTTCCTTATGATAAAGTCAAAACATATCATAAGAGCTCAATAAAAAAATGTGAAGTCAAATAAAGTAGAGAAGAAGACATAAAATTGAGATAAACCTCCAATAAGTGCTTTGTTTGGCATTAAGAGTATATATATGTAAAGTCATGTAAAAATAATTTTATCTAAACAATTTTTATACCAAAATTGGGTCTCCAGATATAAATCTATGTTCACATAAAATTTAAACCCTAGTTCCCTAAGTAAGACTTCAAATGATTGAAGGGTAAATATCAATGTAAGGTCTACTTCCAACATAGGGGATGAAAAATGTATAATGACACAACATAAGGTTAAAATTACATTGAAAAGAAAAGTTAGAGATCAAAAATTCATAGTGCAAGGAATGAACAACTAAAACATTCATCCAAATCTTTCATAAGCTCCTAGGTTCAAAGTGCACCCAAATGATTATGATCTAGTGGAATACTTTCAAAAAACCCAAGCATAATTATCCTTGAGTTATTAAAAATATTAACCATTTATAAGGATATCTATAAAACTTTAGAGGAAATTACATTTTTTAGTTAAACATAAATTTATCATTTTGTTAAAACTGTTGGATTTTAAAGGATTGTGAGAAATCATTAACTTTTTAGAATATGTAAATTCCTCCAAGTGGTGTTGTTGATTGAAATTTTCCCTTACACATTATAGTGTGTAGTGGTAATAGATGAATCAAAAGAGTATTTTTGCATAATGGTTCACAATTGAATATTTGTAGTGAAAGCTTTGTTCGGTAACTTAGTATAGATAGAAAAGCTTTGGGAAAATAAAATTTGATGATTTGATCTAACATAAGGCTCTTATTAGTACAACTCCATTAAAATTAATTTTGGAGCCAAAATCAATAGGTGTTTTGTGCCATGTCATACCCAAAAACTTGACTTGTAATATTTTTCTTAGAATACATTGGATTCATTTTATGGGAGTTATAAATTTTACTCTGCATAAATACTTAAAATTTGAACATGAAGGTACTATCTATATAGTTCCACCTAATGAAATTCTTTTCCAATTTCACTCAATGTTGGAACAATAAGAAAATTTTGTGACTCGTTTGGATAAAGTCAAGAAAGTGTTGTTGATCCTTAGTATGTAATTATAAGAGAATAAGAAGAATCATTTGAGTTTGGAGAATGTAAAAATAGCAAATAAGCCAAGAGGACCATGACAAAATAAATTTGATGATATTGATGAAAATTTGGGAGAAAAAGTTTCATTCAAATAGGTCCTAGAGATTATAGTTTAGATATGGATATATTTTGTGTCATCTCTCTCTATACAACTTTTGAAGCTTATGGAAGGCCAAATTTTGCTTCAACAACTAGAAAAGAAACAACTAAAGACAATAGTAAACAACCAATGAAAGATGAGTGTTATTTCATGAGGTATAATGGAAAAAGTGCTAATCTCACAAAAATCAAGATAGATAAATATGGATTTGGATCGAGACATGCATAAAAAATGGTTTACAAAAATTAAAGGCTTGAAATAAGAGTAAGATAACCAATTATTCCTTTCATTCTTATAAATATGCAAGGAATTAGCTACACTAATCATGTGTATTATTTGCACATAAATAATAATATGCATAATTATTTACATGAGGATTTTGAATATGATAAGTGTATATACGCTCTCTTATATAAAGATAGTAAGCAATATGAGATCAAGAATATTTTCCCTCAAATGATTGACTTCTCCATAAAACATGGGATACCATATGTTGATAATTTATATAACAATGAATCCTTAGATTAATTTTTGGAAATGAATATTAATTTACCTTCATGTTATCATAAGAGTAATTTTTTTTTTATTTGAGTAAATGTGCTTACTTTGGTGAAGAATAAATCTCCATATGGTGGTAATGATGATATATAACCAGGTAATTTAAATGATTTACCCACCTTACCTTATGTGGAATATAGATATACATTGCTTAATGTTGACCCCCAATTTTTCCTGTAGATGTTAATGCATGGGCATCAATTCAAACATAAGAGACATCAGTGCAAGATGTGCCCTTTTGGCTAAGTATAAAAACATGTAGTGGTATATGCATAGAGAAGTAATTCGTGAGAGAACAAATGTATAAGTGAGCATGCACATGCTAGTGAATAATTAAGGTTTTAAAAGAGAGACTAACAATATTTTATCAAGTATTATAACATGCCTTAGATGGGAAATGCGTGAAAGGAAACCAAAGCAAAGGCACTTATTATTTTAGGGGTGTAAGAGGTGGAGTATTGACAAACATAGATCTTGATGCACAAAAGGTAGAATGATAATGACCTTCAGAACATCAAGGCACCTGAAGAAGAAGGTTGATTAACACAAAGTCCATACATGTGAAGATTAGGAGTTTAGTTATATAAATTAATGAGTGTGAGAATAAAAACAATAATTATCAAGGAATGAATTTACCTTTGTCATCAAACATGACTATACATATAAAGTAATTGAGAGAACAAGGCATGTTATTTATCTATAAAATACCACCTTTGAATATTGTATTAGTATTTGACAAGATACATGTGTATTTGATACATTATTTTTCCTTTTGAGCAATATTAACTTGTGTAATACTGAGCTACCATTATTAGAATCAATAGAATAATATATTATGCAAATTAATGTAAATGCAAATTATTATCGATATATAGAAGACATTATGGATATCTAGGTTGTCTATTATATTTGTGTGCAAATGCTTTTTAAGATATAATTTTCTTTAAAGTTTTTGTACTCATTAATGGTTGACATTTGGTGTTTATATTTGTTAGTTAACACAAAGGGCCTTGATATTCTCCCATTGTGCCTCAAATGCACATGTAAATCACACTTACATGATGTTCTAGATTAATTAGCTAGGATTAATTATTAAAGGCTTGAGTTTATGGTGCATAATAGTTGTTAATAATTTGGAAAAGCCCCAACATTATAGTTCTATTGTTGAGATTCTTGTTGAACCAATTGATGAAGATGATGTTCAAAAATGGCTAGATGAATCTCCTTAGAAAGAGTTGATATATGGTTTTTGAATCAAGAGATGATGTTTGTAAATTTTCATCTAAGTAAAGGGTATTTTAATCCTAATAAGTGTATACAACTATATTTTTCAGTCAATGACAATTACTTTTGTATGAATCATTATCACATCTTTCTCCCTAAGTGCACAGCATAAGGAGTGCATTGAGGTAAAGGTTGGGCCAGGTCATGGTAATTTATAAGATATTATTGTTATATGATCATCTATCTTTCTAATAATTATAGCCTCATCTAATACTCTTTTATTTATTTTTTGTCCCTTCTGTGTAGTTTTAGGCTTTATCTCGGCTACCTTGATCTTGATCAAGTTCTATTTTGGCCCTTATGTTTATAGTTATATCAGTTATGGAAAATGTATTTCCCCCTACTAGAGTTCCATTTCAAATATATTTTTCCCACTTGATATAGGTGTTTGCATGTGTACTATATCAACATGTCCAATGTAGCATTGTTTTCTATCTAGATATTTATATTGTATCTATTTGGATTGATTCCATCAAAATATTTGATAGGTCACTAGTAGGAGTCATATATATATATATATATATATATGGCTTCCATATCTCATTTATATAAATGTGTGTGAGTGTGTGTGTATAACCATTATGCTCTACTTCTGCATGAAGTTTTGTTTCTAGTAAAAGAAGAGGAATTGGAGTACAAGAACTTATTCTTGTGGAGGTCTAGAGTTGCTAAAAGTATTTTAAGTTCAATAGAAGGAACCTGAATTATAGATCTACGCCTTAGTATTCAGAGTCCCTAATTAAGAATAGTTAGGTTTTTGGCCTTTCACCTGAAACATATATCATAAAATGCCACTTGAACCATGGGGAGATTGATGCATCAACAAGTCCACCCAGGGTATGCATACCTATCTCTAAACTCTTTATTTTATTTGACTTTTATGCATATACTATAGAAGTACATTTTTGTCTTATTATCCATGTTTATATTAGCTTTTGTTATCGTTACATATCGATATATCCTTGACTACCTCTTAGTTACAACCATTAATTTAGATACCTCTTAGTTTACCTATTTTACATATTGTATATAAGTTATCTTTATTTTTTAGTTTCACACATATGCTTCCTAATTTTATCCTTGATCTCCCTTTTAAAAAATATCTTACTTATAGCCTAATTTTCCCATCATACATTTTGGTAAATCTGATGTGAATCTTATCCCGCCACTATGTTGGGTCATTGTCGCATTTTTTTCATCTTTCTAGATTTTGTTTTAATTATTTTGGATTAGTTTCCTAAAATGCTATAAAACTAGAGGTAATTCAGATTAGGTAAAATATATAAATAACATACAAAATAAGAGAGGGGAGATGTAGTTATCTTATATATTATGTCACTGAAAATAATCATTGTTGATTTTGAAAATGCAAAGTGTATGCTCTATTATTGCTTATATAAAAAAATAGTATCCCAAACCTTGTTTGGACATTGTCAGTAAAATGTGACACCTAGGATAGCTAATATTATCCTATATTTATATGAAATATCCTCATATGATATGCAAGTTTCTAAATCCTTCAAACCCTACCATTGTGCATGTCTTTCCCTTTGTTCCTATACATTGATCTTTGTTCTCCTTCTCCTTTTATCCAAACCCTTGTTATGATTTTAACCATAAGATGACCCTTCAAAAAGTGGAAATTAATTTAGATTGGACAACCACAACCACTCCTTGAAAAATGAAAGGGTATTGCCTACATTTTAGTTCTCTAAAGATGGCTTAAACCGCATGTATTTATCCCACTTATGTGTGTGTGCAACATCTTGATCAATCTAGAATGTAATGTAATATTTGTATGTAAACCCTTGGTACTATGCTAATTTGACCTTCACGTGTATTTAGACTTGACTCTACGGCTACTCCTTTGAGGGGATTTGAGACATGTATGCCTTTATGATAATCTATTGTCAGAGTGCTAGTGTATTTTTCAATATTTCAAGTGATCCTTAATGTGATTTCCAAGTTCTCAAGTTGTGACCAAGTGAGTAATAACCTTAGGATTGATTTGTATTTATATCTAACTCTTTATTCTTTCCCATTATAACTGACCCATGAAACATGTCTAGGCTCACCTAATGGAGACTTATTTATTTGAAAATAACCATTGAGTGATCTTAGACACTATCGATAAAGGTAGACACCAAAAATAACTGTAACTATCTAATCATTAGTTGTACTATATTAGGAGTGAAAATTAGTGATCTAAGAGATATGTAGGATTATGAAATATTATTATACAAACTAGAAAAAGTTTTAGATAGTGGAATATGTGTCTACTGAGGTCTAGAACTATCATATTTATTTATCTTATATTTTTTTCTACAAATTATTACACTTACATGTAGTTATTCTTGTGCAATTTCAGAGGCTCGATCCTAGTGCATATTCAAATTTGTCTTCTTTCATGTTGAAACCCAAGCTCCACATTTGACACTTGGTTTGACATATAAAAAGGGGTCTATAAATATGGATTTGACAGCCCCAACTAAATCTCACCAGGTTGTTGAGTGTTGACTACATTCAAATACTTCAAATAGGGTTTAAACTACATGCAAGTCTCCCACTTATGTAAATGTGTGCTCAATAATGATCCACTAGTATGTATGCAACTTTTTTATATTTTCACACTTGAAAATATGAAAATTTGACCCTGATTTAGGAGTTCAAACTTGGCTTAGTGACTATTACGTTAAGGTGTTTTGAAATGTGGATGCTTTAGGGTAGTTCCTCAAGGACGTGCATATGTATTCCTCAATGTGCAAGTGGTTTTTAAAGTAGTGACAAAGTAGTAACCAAATGAGTAAGACCTTAGGATAGTCTTGTATATATATATATATATATATATATATATATATATATATATATATATATATATATTAAGTAATTTCCCTTTGAAATGTAATGCAAAACATGTAGCCTGACCCAAAGGAAGGATTTGAATTTGAAAAATAGTCATTTAGATTACTTGGGATATATCTAATGAAGGCAAACAATATGAATAAGTGATATTGTCCAATTTTCGTTGGATCTATCCATGAAGGAAAAAACAATGATTTGGAGAATAATGATTGTTTGTTTAGGGTAATGTAGTATTTAGCCATAGTCTAAGGATATATTATATGTAAATGATGTCAAATAAAAAAATATGAACCCATAAATAAATGAATAGCTAGGAGAGAATGTTAGAAAGATTCAATTGTTAAGGATTGGTCAAATAAGATATTGTCAATTGTCTAATACAAAATTTATGTGACTACAAATGCCCCCCTTTTAATCTAATATTAAAAATGTTAGATTAAAAGGATAAAGTTATAAATTCGGTTACCTAAATATAATTATGTGGTGTCTTCAATTATGCCTTGATTATTCAACTTAATCCATGAAAAACTTACAATAAAATATGTAGAAATCAATGACCACTTTTGATATAAAATCTAAACCAATTTAGATCATTGAAATATTAAAATCTAAAAACATAGGAATCAATACATATGTAGGTAAGTAAACCAAACTACCCTTTAAAGTCATTAGAAAGTGTGGTGATTATGACCCAAGGAGAAGCCCTTATTTGAAACCATGGGGTTGAGAAGATGTATGCCTCATCCCTTATTTAATACTAGGACATTATTAGTAGTTGAGTGAAGTAAAAACATCAATCTCACTACTTGAAATATGATCATAATTGTTTTGGTGGAATATGTTCCATGTTCACATGCCAAGTGTGGAACCCCATATTAGGTGTAGATAATAAACTTGAATATTTATAGCATATCAATCTTGTACATTTGACAAATATCAATCGGGTCTCTATGCTTCATTTATAGACCTCCCTGTTACTAAAAGGCTCATATTCACCATCTCACTATGCATAAATACTTATCTCTTAGTATGACCCATATTGTTTTGATGACCTAGGTATCTTATACTACATAAACATGACAAACATACTTCATTATCAGTTTTAGATTAAAACCAATTTAGCTCTCTAGACACTACCAGCCATAGAGGGACACTACTACTTATGGTAGTGTCTAGTAACCAAAAGATATCCAAATTACCAAATGATCTAAACCCATAAATCAACCTATCTTATTTAATCCTACCTTGAGATATTTTCAAAAAGTGTGGTATAAATATATGTCTAAGCCTTATCATTCCTCATCTAGTAAATACCAAATATAACACCTAATAAAACTAACTCAATCAAAATACACAAGCACTCTACTCTACCCTATTCATCCCTATTTTCATATCAAGAATACAAGGAGTCATACCTTAATTATGAAACATTCAAATGAATAATCTATTTTGAATCAAATATGCACACTTTATAAGGTAGTTCAAGCCTTCCAAATTTGATGTAACATGGAAACACCTCAAAGTTATGGGCATCTTATTGGAGAGGTGAATTTTTAGGTTAAATGGATAGCTCACCTTGATGAATCACTTAGGCTCAAATAATACTCTACCACTTGCTAGGAAAAGGGAGAGAAACCTAATCTAATGGGGGTGATGCACCAAATATGAACTGATCACTACCAACCAACTACACTTACACTTCAAAAAAGAGACCAACCTACACATTACACTGAATCTAAATCTAACTCTCTACATCAATGTTTCTCAAGGAGGTTTATGAAGCAAGCTTGATATAGGAAGACTAGTCAAGAGGTCATGATATGACACTAATGAAATAAAACTCGCTAAACTCATACACACTTCATTTGAACACTTCAAGAGACCTGAAAAAAAATTTAAACAAAATATGAATGCTAAAAATGATGTGCCAAA